>CM031240.1:167005266-168205266 GCA_018340775.1 Taxus wallichiana var. yunnanensis
GGAATTTTGAGTAAAATACAAATTTCATACAAGTATAAAATTTTATAATCATCCACTCAAAGCGCGAATAACTACACGAGCAATTTACAACAAGAAGGCTATCTACAATGCCAAGATACAATTATTCTATTTGCATGTCTTCTCCATCGGTATCTCCGAATCTTGCACTCTTCAAACTTTAATACAAAAATGTCACAATACAAAAGAGGGGGAGTAGGAAAGCGATCTCCATCCAACCTAAATCCATTAAGAGGAGAATTCATCCCCTTAATTGTACCGATCCCCAACCAAAGAACCATGAAGGATCTTGAGCAACATTTGACAATTTTAGAACAACCTGGCTTCCATAAACAACATGCATTCAAATACTCAACACACTAAAATGACATACTCCAAACAAGTTTTATAAATTCACAAACAATGCATACGTTTGATACCAAAACCAGATTGAGCAAGGAATATGGGAAAAAACCTCATTTTTCCTCCCAAGTGAAGTGGGAGTTTTATTCTAAGCCTCCAAGTGCAAAAACAACAACACAATATCCTTATATATGTCTTACAAGTATGCAAAAATATAACCATGATTTCATTTTCGCTCTCGATAGGTGAAACTCCCATTCACATTCCCTTCAAATGCATGCCTCAAAAAATCCCTTCCCCCCACCCCCAAACGGTCCCATAAGTCCATCTCCCACACTCAATACTAAGCCATGTTATCCAATGAAACACAAGCACTATCACAAGACGTAAACAAATTTAACAAGAAAAACATTTCCACATCCACAACCATAATAACCAAAATAAAAAAGGTGGAGAGCCTACCTCTCCATCAAGTTCCAAACATTTTCACTCCAAATGTTTTGACACCTTCAAGCCAAGAAAATTCCAAGCAACTCTAACAAGCTTTTCCAAAATCCAAAATGGCACAAGAAGACAAATGAACAATTAACCCCCATTCCAACAAAACCCATCGGTAAGTAGAAATGCAATGTGAGTATGATGAGATGGCTCCATATAGGATGCCACTTCATCATTACTCCACTCCAACACTCAAGTCAAAGTACCATGCCCAAGACAATCAATATGAACTTGTAAGAATTGTGACAAACCCACATGGCACACAAAATTGCACACCATGCCTTCTAACGACAAAATATATTTTGACAAGAATAAGGTGCAATTATTTTCATGCTTTTACACTTCAAAAAGGATAAATAAGTAAAAAATAAACTCCCCAACCCATAGGTAGGGTTTTGGGTAATTTTAAGAGGCATGGGACAAGCGTAGCTTGTCCCACAAGCCTCAAAAGGGCCTCCCAAGTCAAAATTGAATTTTGAAGTTGCGGTAAAGTAAATCACACACAAAATATAACAAATATCACTTACAAAATTTACCACCTAACCTCATAATCATCTATTTGTCACATCTCTATTATAATTAACCAAATAAGAAGGATTAGCTTAATTAAGACACATTATTACATGCTAATAAAGTGACAACAATTCCAATCATTAAATACATATAACAAAAATAAAACACATACAAAAATTAAAATAAAATGGGAAAACATATCACCCCATGGCCACACATGTGAGGCAACCTTCCATGAGAAACCTCCAAACTAGGCATGCAACAACAACAAAACATAACATTACATTTTTGGCCAAGTTGCTTACCACTTGACATCCTTCGTGGTTGGTCCCCTATCCCCTTTTGATGTATGTGATAAAGTGTCTTGCACCACAACAAGATACCTCTCTCGGCCTTTTGGTCGTATTAATAGTATGAAGACAATATGCATATAAAATCAATAATCATCCTTCGACATTAGCAATTATATCCTCTATTATTACACAATTAATTTGATTTTATCATCCATTAAAATCATAATTATATTCAAAACATCCAACATATGTTATGCATCCAAATTACGACATGTTAGTATAAAAATCAGAATATCGCAAATCAACATATATATAACTATCTATCTTTGCCATCTAATCCATCATAATAAAAATGTAAATAACATAATGTCAATAGTCAAAATATTTGCATAGTCCCTCCTATCTTGATCAAAATATAATACTCAAATGTATAAATCGTAGTCAATAGTAACAATATCAAAATGAAATAGTGTCGAAGAGGAGTGGGAACTACATCCCCCTCCCTTTAGACTCAAATTCCTCCTGGAAGTCACTAGAATAGCTGAGGAAACTGGGCTCGTAAAAAGTGGCATCCTCCCATGTGGTTGCAGTCTCATCATACCTATCCCACTCGACCCACACCTTGTCAATATCGTAGCCTCGAAGGCCTAGGGTCCTATGCTCTATGATGCACATGGGATCCATTGACACCCATCCCTACTCTTTCTTCTGCAATGCCATCAAATCCAAAACATGAGAGGGATCTGAAATGTATCTCCTAAGTATAGAAATATGAAATACATTCTACACATGAGGTAAGCTAGGTGGTAATGCTATATGGTACTCAAAGGACCGATACACTCTAAGATCTTGAAGGGACCCATAAATAAAGGAGCTAACTTAGAGCCTTTTTGGTAATGGATAGGAATATTATGAGGCCTGACATGAAGAAACACCTTCATGCCCACCTAAAAACTACGATATGTCCTCCTCTTATCTACATATTTATTCTGTCTATCCTGAGCCTCCTATATTCTCGTGTCAAATCATGACAACTGATGCTCCATATCGTATAATAACATCGGACAAAGAGAAAATTTGTTCTCAATCTATCCCAACTCAATGGTGTCCTTTACTTCGTACCATACAATTCTTGAAATGGAGCCATACCAATCAAACTCGAAAACTATTGTTGTAGGAAATCTCTAATAAATACAAGTACTCCTGCCACCTAGTGATGGTCCATGTCATACATCCACAACATATCCTCCAAGATTATATTCACCCACTTTATCTACCCATCTGTCTCTAGATGATAAATTATAATGAATTTGATACATGTCCACGAGGTTATGTTGCATAGTAGTCTAGAAATGAGAGGTGTATAAAGGATCACATTCACAAATAATATTCCAGAATCCCATGCGGTCTAAAAATATCATCATGGTATACTCCCACCTTTGAAGTTGTTGTATAGGTTGTCTTCACTGAGAAATTTGAGCCACTTTCATCAATCTATCCACCGTGACCATGATGGCATTGTGGTGGTATCTTGACATCGGTATCCCTACTATGAAATCCATGGAAATGGTGTCCCATTTCCACTCTGGTATATCATGTGGGTAGAGAAGGCCAACTAGAATGCTGATGCTCGGCCTTCACCCTTTGACACTCTAAACAATGTGAAAAATAATGAGCTACATATATTCATATACCTCTCTAATGGTATAGATTTCCCAATGTGGCGTGTGACTTCTTCACCCATGGATGGGAAGAATAAGGTGCATGATGAGCCTCTGCCAAGATATCTTGTCGCAAGCCTCCATCTCTAGGTACATAGATCTGGCCTCTTTTCCTAAAAATAAAACTTTCCTCCAATTAAAATCGATCAAACTTCACCTCAAGTGGTCTCGAGACTCAATCTCTACTCTGTTTGCAAGATAGAAGCTATCATTTGAAGTCGATGCAAAATCCTACACCGCAAATCTTTACCCACTGAAGTAGCCATAACCAAATGTATCCATCTACTCAGAGCATCTGCAACCACATTCTCCATCCCCCTTCATATGCTATATTTCCATCTTGTACTCACAAAATAACTCCATCTAATGCCCATGATGAGTGTTGAGATTGGGTGCGTGATGAGGCAACAAATACTCAAATGATCAATCTTGAGAATGAATCTCCTACCAAGAAGGAAATGTATCTATCAAACAAAAGCATGCATAAGCTGCTACAAGCTCAAGGTCATGAGTTGGATAATTGAGCTCAAAATCCTTGTGTTTGTGAGACTCAAAGTCTACAACATGGCCTTCCTATGATCAATACACATCCTAATCCTACCAAAGAAGCATCTGTGCATATGAAGAACTCTCCTTGAGGATCTAGCATTGCAAGAATTAGTGTATTTGTAAGGAATTCCTTGATGTCTTGAAGGTCTGCTCACATCTATACGATCGGATGAACTTCTTCCCTACTTCTGTGAAGGGATGTGATGGGGTACTGTAACCCGAGAAAATTCTTGAACAAATATCCTATAGTACCTATTATCCAAAATTCATCCCTAAAGGTAATTTTGATAACATGCATCAAATTCTTCAGTCCCAAGCAAGTAGATTGCTTGAAGGCCCAAAAGGTGTTTTTGGGCCCCCTCGACTTCTCTCTAATTCTCCCATCCAAGGAAAAAAATTCCAACGAGTTAGAAAAATGGAAAAATGTAAAAAATAAGGTTGCAGGATTGTTTTAAGGCATTTCAGGTCTTAAGGGTGTGGATCATACTATTTTGGGTCATACTGAGGTTCATCGTACCATGTTTGGGAACAAAAAGGGAAGAAAATTGGCTATGTTGTTGGACATTTTTGTCTCGTAGGCGGTCAGCGGGGCGTTGGGGCGTCGGGATGCGCGAGACACGAAAAGGTGAAAGCAGTGTGGGCAATAAAAATCATCAAGTTTTTTTGTTTCACGTGGTTTGGGACAGCTGGGACAAAAGTACGTGCGGGACGCGAATCGACCGATTTTCTGCAAGACGGTCTATTGCGGGCGGTGCAAAGATTTTAAATGCAGGACAGTAGGGACAAAAGTATGCGCGGGACGCGAAAAGGCAAAAAAGCTGAAAAAGGGGATAAGGAAGCCCGAATCAGGTGGTGCGGAGATATTCGTTGGGGACATCTGGGACAAAAAGTACGCACGAGATGCAAATTCGGTGATTTTCCAAAATAGCTGCAGCAAAGAAGAAAATGCAACGTTTGACTCGTGAACTTCAAATGGCCATAACTTTTGACTCCGAGCTCCGATTTTCACAAAATTGGACTTTCTGGAACGAGCACAACGTCCTCTATGCTACAAACACACACAAACACACACACACACACACACACACACACATATATATATATATTTAATGTAGGTATATATATTTAAATAAAATAAACATATTCGGCTCAGATCAGTTAATGCTCATTCTGTCAAATGACAAAACGCTTTTCTTAGGACCCAAAATAGCTGCCCGCACTCAGAAGGCCCTAACTTTTGCATTTCTCAAAAAAATCACACAAAATAGGACTTGTTGGAATCGTGGATCCGAGCCCGACACACAAAAATCACGAAATTCTAGCTTTGATGAGAAATCGGTAAGGATTTTTATAAAGCTTGTTCGGGTTCATAACAACATTTTATTTGGTGGTTGGGAGTGTAATTAAGAGACATGGTCACCATTCTTTCTCTCTTTGCAGCACTTGGGACAATATGGGAGCCTTTTTCAAGTAATATACAATATTTTTACTCCATTTAATGCCTCTTACAAGTGGTTGAAGGACATATTTCAGATTTCCATTTTCCTTTTCTCTCTTTTCTCAATTTTTCTATAAATTGGAGAGTTGGGCTCATTGTAAAAGGGGGTAGTTTTTGTAGCAAAGCTCGCCAAAATTGCTTTGTGAAGCTAATGTCTGCAGACCCTTGTTGTGGACTCCTTACATGGTGATCAGGCCCTTATCTTGTAACCGAGTGAAGTGTTGTGCATATCAGAAGCAATAAAATATAAGTTTGTGGATGCATCTTCCCATGCTATGTTTTCTTGCATTCTTCTTGCCCCTTCAACCTTGATTACAAGAATACCGTGTCTATTATTATGGTCTTGCAGGGATCCATTATCATTGTGTATGTTTGAAATATCATTATGAATGTATTTTGCTAGATTATGGAGAATTGTCATCACCCCTTCTAGTGTGCACTTTGCTTTTGTATCTCACGCATTTGAAGACTACTCCCACACCCTCCTTTTTGGTGTATCACCACCTTTGTAGTGTAGAATTTCATTTTATGGATTCTCTCTCCCCTGGTCCCTTGGAATTTATATTAGAATAGTTAGTTTCCCCTACATTAGAGTAGATTGTGGCGGGTAGTTTAGGAGCAAGAACCGGCTTTCTCTCGGAGGTCTATCTCAAGTAGTAAGTCCCACAACTTAGAGATAGTACCCATGTTATCCAATCACACTTGTGAATATAAGTATATGCACTCGTATAAACTATAGGGGTGTTGTGATTTGCTGATAATATGAGTACCTTACCGGCCCCATGAAATGGCCCCGTGCACCTCGAGTCACACTAGTAGGTTTTGTCCAATCCATAATGCCTCTAATCTTTGAAGGATCTACTTCAATACCTTCCACAGAAATAATGTGACCCAAATACTACACCTATGACTTAAATAATGCACACTTCTCTAGGTTCCCATAAATTTTTGTTCATGAAAACACGTAGAACTTGATGAAGGTTCTCCTCATGATCCTTACATGTACGAGAGAAGATCAAAGCTGTCATAAAGAAACATGAGGATAAAGCAGTCTAGAAAAGTCTTGAATATCCCATTAAATCAAACAAACTCGTGAACTTTGTAGGGGAATTTCGTGAGACCGAATGACAAAACCATGAAATCATATTGACCACATCTCATATGGAAAGATTTCTTATGAATATCTACCTCTGCAATCCTTAGTGATGGTATCCTCGACTTAAGATCAGTCTTATAAAACATAGTGGCTCCCTTCATCTAATAAAATAAATCATCAATTGGGGAAGGGGGTAATGATTCTTGATCGTTACTTTGTTAAAGCGATGATAGTCCATACACAACCACAAGGATCTATCCTTCTTCTTCACAAAAATGACCAAGTGTACCCCAAGGTGATACACTAAGATATATTAGGTATTTCTTGTGTAGGCCATGTAGGCTGCAACTTGAGCTCACATAGCTCAAGTTTGATCATCCTCTATTGAGTGCGTGGGATAGGTTCCACTCTTAGAAAAAATCAATGTTAAAATAAATCTCACGTGGGGAGGCATCACACGATAGCTCAATAGGAAAAACACATTAGAAAACTACTACAAAATGGGGTGATCGTCAAGTGAAGGTCCACTAGCCCCATCCTCCAACCTATCACTAATTGTAATAGCATACAACTGACAACCCCATCACACATACCGCTCATCCGCATAGCGTAAATAGTGCGAATAGATATGGGTCTCCTAACTCCAACAATCACTGACTCCACACCCAAATCATCTACATAATATATAACCTTGTTGTGGCAATCAACTCTAGCTATGTGTGCAGACAACCAATCCATGCCAAAGATAACTCCATACAAACCCAAGGGAAGGATACAAAGATCCAATGTCATGGTAAAGGATCTTAGGTCCACTACACACTCCTTGACTAAGGATTCTACTAATATCTTGGCTCCAGGAAGCCATCTCAACATCTAAACTAAGAACCTACCTAACTACCACTAGCACGAAACGCTCTACTAAATATGGATAAATTAAAGAATCAGTGAGCCCGTGTCAAATAAAATAGGGATATAAATACCACTAATGCTACCTATGGTTTCTATCACTTTGTGACTGATGCTCTTCTTTGGAAGTTCTCAACCACTTCATCTATCATGTTTCTCCTAACCATATCACCAACGGTAGGCTTAGAAACAGTGCCTTACCTTTATTAACATGGTTTTAAGGTAACTCTCTCCAATGATGTCCATACACACCACATCCATAAGAAGTACCTTGTCCTCTCCACTTTGAGTAGATAGTCCTCTAGGTTGCCTAATACTACATGTTAAAGAACTTGATGACCTTGTCATAGATCTCTGTGGGTCTTTGGGGTGGATGTACTCCTACTAAATTTTCTCATGGTGTTGTGGAGGTCAAAAAGGGTAGTAGAGTATATTGTTGTTGAGGATGTGGAGGTGGCAAGAAGGAATCTTGTGATGAAGTGTATGCGCCACGAGGAGGAGTTTATCCCCTTGATCTACAATATTGTAAGCTGTTGTATGCATCTCCTCACTCTATCACAAGCTTTCGATACTTCCCTCTGGTTTCGTCTTTAATATAGGCCTTCTCCATGACCTCTAATAATTTATGTGGGAAGTGAATGCGTATTGTCCTCCTAAGTCTAAGTTCAAGCCCCAAATGAACCTATGAACTCGATCTACTCATCTGCATGTAATCCACATCTTGATTGTTATGTTTGTGGAGCTGTTTTCATGTTAGACTTCGGTACACCTTCCATGTGTTACACTCGGATATTTTTATGGTGGTCCCACTCGCTCGATGAGCAGGTCAAGGGGATTCGGGGTGGTGAAGCCCCTGAAGCAAATTTTCATGGGTGGTTTATTAACCCATGGGTAATGGGTAACCGTTATGGGCCCATGGTTTTTCGGTACCCATTGTTTTGTAAAAGCGCCTCTTTGGCTACCTATTGATGTACTTATAAATACATGGACATATAATAGGATTGATATGAGTTTGTTTTGTGAAGGTGAATAGTGTGTGTGAATTCAAGTGCGAATTCGGGAGGGTTTGTTGAGCGCAACTCCAAACAAGATCTGATTATTGTAATGCTTTGTAAAGGCTGTTGGCTTGTAATAAAATATGAGCAAGTATTATTGGTGAATGTAGCCCACATTGGGTGAACCATGTTAAAAATTGTCTTTGTGTTGTGCATACTTCATTTTCGTAATTCTATTCATACTTCTTATTATTGCGATTCGGAGGAATTATTACGCATTAGATATTATTGATTCCTAACAGAAGTGAATGCATATTGCCCCTCCTAAGTCTAAGTTTAGGCCCCAAATGAACACCGTGAACTCGATCTACTCATCCTTTATGTAATCCACATACCGAAGCGAGATCTAAAACCATCCCTCGTACTCTACCACTATAATGGAAGCTTGTTGTAGGTCATGAAACTCATCGATCTGCTTTAGATGAATCTCTTAGATATGTATCTACTCCTAAAATTCTCTTTTAAGAGCTCCCAAGTAAGCTGTCTCTAAATCCACGTAGAGATTTTTCTCCTCGAGTCCTCCACCAAAATCTGAATCTGTCTCTCGAGAATGTGGATGGAAACATGTTCTTTCGTGTTGCTAGAAAAAGGGCATAGCTTGAAACATCTACTCAAGCTAACCAACCATGCCTCTTCTTGTAATATCTCTATTTCTCCAAAGTAAAATGAGGTGGGTGTATCTTGTATCTCTACGATGTGATCTGTTGCTATCAACTATTGGCCCCTAAGTCTTCCTTCCTAATCATCTCTCGCCTAGGGCTCCTATACCTATCTCTATACCATGTAGCTCTATCTTTGTTCTCTTGAATAGGTGACCCATTTCTAACTGACTCCATGTGGGAGTTATATACCCTATCCTTTGCACTATGATGCAAAGGTCCACGAGCTTCCACTGATGGCTCTCTATCCTACCCTGCCTTTGGGTTTCCCTCCTAACAATCCTCCATGGATAGCGACATTAACATCCTAAAGTTTCTAAAATATACGAGGTAAAATAGCCACTACGGCCTAATGCGGAGGTGGTGGGGGTATAGGTCCATGTGTAGGAAACCCTTTTCTAGTCCATGCCTCTGCGTAGACCAAGACAGGAGTTAGTTTATCATCATCTAAGATTTTTGTTCGTTTTCTAGTTTTTGACGTTTAACAAAATATCATATAATGTTGTTGCGTTAGGTTTATTTGTTTATGTTTTATGTTTTCTAGTTGCATGGGGTCCAAACATTGAACCCATAACTCGATACCAAGTGTAATGCCCACAAAATTACCCTATGAAACCCAAGGCGAAAAATAGGCTAAAGTAGAAAAATTATGGAATAATTTTTTATTAAAATAAAGTCGGTTACAAGGTTTAGCTAGGGTCTCGATTAAAAATTATCATTTCAAAACTAATTAAATAATAATATTTACCCTTGATTACGTTTAAAAATTTCATTCCTATAATCCTTAATTAATTTAATAATGTGGTTCCTAAAGTCATTTAATAATTTACTATAAAAAGCTCTAAGACTAATCTTCCCATCCATTTAAAATACTACTATTAAATTTAATCCATAAATATTAATATTTTCTAATAAACTAAGGGAATGAATTTACTTAATTATCATAAGGTCATGGCCCCTTTACTTTTTAGAAAGATACTAAAATAAAACATAATGAAATACAAAATTTGAGTTAACTTCAACACCACTTAAGTGGCCCCATTCAAACTTAACCCATGTGTTCAAATGATGATCTCACATAACCTTCACCTAAATTTTGTAGGGGAAATTTAGAGCCATTAGATGGAATCGGTGTAAGCCATTAGATCTAAGGATCCCAAAATAACCCTAAACATCTCTATTGAGTATTTTATTCATTCATTTTACTCATTTCTTCATTTTGGTTTTCCAGGTTAATGGGAGGAGGAAGAGAAGGAATCCATGGAAGAGAAAGAAAGAAGCTTGGGATGGATACACACAACCCATACTTGTTTCTTTTTCATAGCTTACTATTTTATTCCACCCTCTCCTAGCATTTGGTTGAAAGTTTGATTATTTGTAAATTTGTTTCAAAATAAATACTCATTTGGGTAAATGGCATTTTCCCAATAGATCCAATTTTTTTCTATTTGTTGTAAACTTAATTTAATTTATTTTCCCTTCCTAGGCATTTGGCTATTTTAACCTATTCGATAAATCTGGTTTTAAGTTGAATATACACTTAATTTTATTATATATATATATATATATATATACATATATACACACAAGTGTGTGTGTAGCCAAACGAAAATGATGAAGTCGCGGCTTTTAAAACTTATACAATGGCGGTTAAAAGTTACAATGAATTTTTCTTAGATTGGTGGGGTTCGAGCCCCCACCCAATGTTTGTTTTATTTTATAAAATTTTATGTGTTTGGGGGAGGCACCGCCCCACCCCCAATCCACTATCCAAAATTACCAATTAAAGTCAATTGACTATTATAACAAAGTACCCAAAACATTAAAAGTTGACTTATTCACATTTGTTATATATATATATATATATATATATATATAGAGAGAGAGAGAGAGAGAGAGAGTCATGGCTTTTAAAACTTATATAATGGAGGTTAAAAGGTACAACAATTTTTCTTAGATTGGTGGGGGTTCGGCCCCCACCAAATGTTTATTTTATTTTATAAAAGTTTGTGCATTTGGGGAGGGAACTTCCCCCCCCCAACCCACTATCCCAAATTACCAAGTAAATTCGATTTCCTATTATAACAAGTACCCAAAACATTAAAACATGACCGATTCACATTTGTTTTTTTAATTTTATATATATATATATATATATATATTAGTTTATTTTTAATAAATAAATATTTATTATATCATTATAATATATAAGTTTTGTTGGCTAGATTTTCTACATAGCATCAAACCTAGGCAATCATGAGATAAATCTCCCTCATTTAACCGGTGAGGCTCCCGTGTCAGATTTGTCAATAAAAATGTGTTATTATCTATCAGGGGTTTTACTTTAACCACTTAGTTCATGAACCATAACTAAGAAGTTCTGCAGCAAATAAGCAGTTGTTCAAGAAAGGAAGTGTTTTATAGAAGAAAGAAGTAAAGGAAATACAGAGAAGAAATGGGGAAGATGTGCATCCCAATTAGTAGATAGCAGAGCTAATTACATGCACATAGAAGAAACTTAATAGATATGAACACACAAAATTATAAAACAAAGGCAGCCCTAGATCCAGATCTAAAATAACACAAAGTTTATCAAGAGATCTAAGATTAAAAGAAAGAAACATAGTACACCATGACACAAAGTTCTCCGGAAACCTTCTCGTTTGTATTCCTTTGCTCCAAGTTGCTCTCAGGGGTTCAGCACAAAGTCTAGAACACAAGATTGCTGCTTACAAATTTTGATCGATTTTTAACCCGAAGGTTCTTGCTCTACTTATAGAATGTAGAGGGAAATTACAAGTTGGAAGGTTTAGTTGAAGCGGCACATGTGGAAGTCGAAAAGAAATAACTGGAAATATTCCTCTTGGAATTCCTCTTTACGTGACATGTATGAGTTGTAACTAAAAATAGAACCTTCTATTTTACACGTGTCACCTATCTCCAAGTAGTTTTCTTCTTCAAATAATGGCTTTTAAACCGATCACTTACGTTGTATAATTTAATTGATTACTCAATTACTTTGTCGGAGGAAAGAGAAAGAAGAGGAAAGCTGCAGTCTTGTCCATTTTCATGTCTCGCATGCAAGCTGATTCTTTTGCCTTTGATTCTCACCAAACTGGATCTGGGAGTAGCTGGATCTGGAAGCAAGCTAGAATTTTTCCTTCGCCTTGTCTTCTCTTTTATCCTTGAAGCTTTTGCAGTTCTTCTCCAGTACATGCATCAATGCATTGTTTTCCGTAGATAACTCATCATCCTTATTTTTAATTACATATGAGTAATTAAAAATCTTGTAAAAGCACTTCAAATGAATGAAAATTCAATGAAGGCTTCAACTGGAAGATGAGAGCACATGCACAGGATCTTGGAAGGAATTTTCCACGCACTGACTTCTTCACGGGTTGCATTCGAAACAAGAGGATGAAGCCTTTGTGCCGGAAGCTTTTGCAACTATGAGATCTGGATCTGGATCTGCATATGGATTTGCATCCGCATCTGCATCTGCATCTGGATATGGATCTGCACCTGCATAACAAACTTTGGCAACTGGGCTATGGATGGAAAAGCTGCAACTCGAATAATTCCACTACTTTTAATCTGCACGCATGAGTGAAGTTTCTCCTACATGCATGAGTGAAGTCTTTCCTGCTCTGGATTTTCTATCAATTCAGCAAGAGGTTTCGAGCCTAGATCCATGTCTCTAGTATCTATAAATTTAGAAGTGATGCATGACTCCATTGTGCTTTATTATTCATCTTTCTTTGCCATAGCTAGGCAGGTATAAAATTTCCATCATGCCTGTGGCTTCTATTTTTCCCATTGTAGCTTAAATCCTTTGTTTTCCAAAAATGCGCCCATCCTCGCAGGGGCTTTTCCGTGCATGACTTCACTTTTTCCTAGTGATCCAGAGCTCTGATGGTGACTTCCTCCTTGAACAATGTGCATATATGTTTTCTAGCTGCTCCAGGTCAAAAATCAGGCTTACCTGACAAAGGAATTGTTCTAGAGAAATTTCACAGAAAACGAAACGGGACAACACAAAAACACGAAAAATTTCCAAAAGTCACAAATAAAGCCCAAAACTTATTCCAAGTTAAAACCCTTATGGTACATAGGAATAATAACATGTTCAATCATAATAGATTTAAAACGGAGCACAAATAACCTCATACGGGGCTCAAAATAATTAAATACAAATTTCCCACAGACAAATCCCGATGACAGAATATAACAATTTTAGGATCTAGGTATTTGGTGAAAAAGCCTAATATGGCTCTTTGGGAATATCTTGATATAATACAAGAACTTTCAAACAATAAAAACACAAAACGACCCATTATTTTAAAAGTATGAAAATTTTCGAGATAGGGTAGTCACAGATTTCGATTTGAAACTGGATGACACTAATCGGGCTCCGTATGTGGACATATTTTTCTCTCGTCGGGAATGACAAGTGAAAAGATGAGATCTCGGCATCTCTAGTTTCGTATCTTTTCTTTTGGGCTTATTTGTCAGAAAACAAACATAACACAAAAATAAAAACAAAACAAGGAAAAACAAACAAAGTTTTATTAATATACATAGATGTTTTAACCTACTTTTTCAGTTCTTGAACAGCTTTAGATCTTGCTGTTGAAAAGCAATGGTAACTCAAGTCCATCCTAGTAGGTAAGGAAGAAAGTATCCATTTCTATAGAGATTTTGATCACGAAAGGCCCTTTCGAGTAGATCAAATTTGTCATGTGTGCCCTTCGGTTCACATCTCTTGTCCCACCGAGTACCCAATCTATGGTCTTGAACTTCCTTTCTCTAGCCTTCTTGTCAAATACTGGGCAAGTCCTTATCAACTTCATCTGGTGGTGGCTCATCCTTTCTTCTCTCTGTGGCGGGTAAGTTTGCATCAAGTTACTCCATTCCCGGATTTATTTGCTGCATTTTTGAGGAAGAACTATCACCATATCCTTTGTTCTTCTTTGTAATCGATCATCCATGTTGAAATTCTCCACTAAGGAAATTAAACCCTTGGGGAGTTTTTACCTTTTGGTTGGATTGCTCCACTATTTTCATCATAACTCGGATAAAATTTTCTTGGGACTGCTTGTCGTGGTGGTAATTTACTCCTTCAACATCGACATGTAGATGTTTGTTTAGGGACTTTGGGGTGGTAGACCATCTCCACTTTATAGTTTCCTTGTGTCCAATACGGAGACGGTGGTCTATCTCGGATTCAATAGTATAGTTGTGACTGCCAAATAATCGCCTTGGAGTTTTGATTTATTGGAATGAAGACAATAGAGAAGGCTCTGCAAAATCGAATGTGGCGGAAAGCACTTTATCTCTGTAATGCTCCAACTTATCTCTTTTGACTTGAATTTTCCTCGAACTCGCTTTACTAGAAGTTCAACATCTCCTTGGGCTTTGAGAAGTTTTACTCCTTTCTTCTTATCTTGATCCATTCCTAAGCAGAAATGCTTCATACTCCGCCGTATGATTGGTGTTCTCGAACATTAGCTTATGGGAGTATGGGAATATCTCATGATCTAGAGATATTAGTAGAGTGCCAGCTCCTGATCCAAAAGAACAATAAGTGCCTTTAAACTCTAGAGTCCAAAATTTTTCTTCTTCTTTGCTGGCTCGTTGAAGTTCTTGCTCTGGAATGTCTTTATCCATTTTCAAGAAATAGACCCCATGGTCAGATCCCTGAAAAAGAATCTGAGATCTAGGATCCTCAGATTTTGTAACCGTGTATTTGGACTTCTTTTCTGGCTCCAACTTCAGTTAAGCCCTTTGATAGGAATATGAGCATAGGACCAATCCATCTTTACTTCTCCTCCCAGCTCTTTGAAGAAGTTTCGCATTCAAAGCAACATCCCAGTAGCAGATAGGAATATCTCGCAACTAGAATTGTCATCTTTAATCTTTTGTAGGGAAAAGCTGCTGCAATGACTTGTGTATTTAATATTTGTTTGATTAAAGGGACTTGTCTCTCCATGGAGTAGCACCTTTTTATGGTCTTCATAAAGGTAAGCCCAAGAGCATTTCAGAACTTTATTTGGCATGATATTATCAGAAGCACCCGAATCTAAAACGTAATTACTTAACTTGAAACCATTAAGCAATAGGGAAACATAGAATGGTTCCACTCTTTCAAAAGATGGTGAGGATTTAACAACTGTTGCGTTGTTCTAGGGAGGAGTATCCTTGGGCTTAGGCAAAAGGTATTTTGATGTATTGGTTTGTCCTAGTGATTGCACATATTTGACTAGAATTTTTAATTGCTCAGAAAATCTCTCAGTATTGACTTCCGACATTTGAACTTTAGATTTCTTGGCATGATCAAAAATGTCAAAAAGAAGAAATAGATTCAGATACTCGAGACACTTTCTTTGGTTGAGATTAAGAACTTGCATGCTTACTTCCGGGGAGTTAAAGAAGGAAAAGGGATTCCCCTTCTTTTCTCGTCTCTAATGCCTTAGCTTGGTGAGTTTGTGATCTTGTAAGTACTGCATATGCATGACCATTATCATCTTTGTGAATTTTCCCATCATCATGTTCAAATTTTTAGTTCGTAGTTAATGTTGGAGTCACTAGTAGGTCCTATAAAATCATCATCCTCAAGTTGATTAGTGTCAACTTCTTGGTCTTCTTCATTCATCTCCACGTTGTTTCGAGCAACTTCAATTGTTAATCTTTAGGAACCAACAATGCGGTTCCGGTTGTTATTGAAATTCGAGAAAGGGAAGCGATTGTTGCCTTGATCCATTTGAGCCATTTATTTCTTCATCTCGCATAATCTCATTTGCTAACTTTTGCAATAGTGAATCGGATGTAATAGCAAAGGAAGAACTTTCACTCTAGAAGTGTTTCTCTTTATCTTTCCAGCCATGATGAGATCATCTTTAATTTCAGCCACCATGTTTTGGGCTACTAACAAGTCAGCAGAACGTGCTCTTCAGAGTTGATAGCTTACTTCAAGAAGTAAAGCATTGATGAAGAATAATTTTTGATTCTTGTCATTCAGAGAAGCAAAAGCCGAGAATTTTATACAGTAATCTTTGGAATTTTGCAATAAAATCCCGCATGTGCTCATGTGGCTCCTTCTTCAACTGAGTGAGTTGAGTTATCAATGTGCTGGAATCTTCAGCTACCTTGAATATTTTCAGGAACGCATCCCACATAGTAGCCCAGTTGGTTATGGTACCAGGAGCTAACCGGTAGAACCATTCTCTAGCCAAGTCATGCAGAGTCTCTATGAAGAGTCTAACAGATACATCTTCATGTTCGACTGCAAGTACTCCATAGGATATAAAGAAAGCTGCCAAATGATCATCCGGGTTTTGCTTTCCATCTCCAAAGAATTTTGGAAAATTATTTCTCGTCCCTTTAGGTAGATCATGCATAGGAGGAGTCAGATTCAGAGGTCCAAAGGTTGCACCCCATGGAATAGGTGCTGCAGGGAAAGTGGGTTTCGATTCAAAGCATGATGAATGGGGCACGCCCCTCCAAGAGAAGACTTGATGAATAATTCCAGCTGCAGATTATGTCAAGATGATCTCGGATCTAGATGTGTTTGCACTCTTCTTCTTGGTGAAATACTAGTTATGCGGCTTCTAACTTCGAGGAGGATGATTGAAATTAAATTGCTCCGCAATCTGAAGAAATGATCAATCCTTCCTTGCACCTTCACGGATCGGGTGAATGGATGTTTAGCTAGGTTGAGATTTGTATGGAAAACACTCTAATCTTCAATAAATAAGCTTTGATCTGCAAAGATAGTTGTTCCCAGAGGAGTCGCCAAAAATTGTTGGCTAGATTTTCTACATAGCATCAAACCTAGGAAATCATGAGATAAATCTCCTTCATTTAACCGGTGAGGCTCCCGTGTCGATTTGTCAATAAAAATGTGTTATTATCTATCAAGGGTTTTACTTTAACCACTTAGTTCATGAACCATAACTAAGAAGTTCTATAGCAAGTAAGCAATTGTTCAAGAAAGGAAGTATTTTATAGAAGAAGGAAGTAAAGGAAATACATAGAAGAAATGGGGAAGATGTGCATCCCAATTAGTAGATAGCAGAGCTAATTACATGCACATAGAAGAAACTTAATAGATATGAACACACATAATTATAAAACAAAGGCAGCTCTAGATCCAGATCTAAAATAACACAAAGTTTATTAAGAGATCTAAGATTAAAAGCAAGAAACATAGTACACCATGACAAAAATTTCTCGGAAACTGCTCCTTTGTATTCCTTTGCTCCAAGTTACTCTTAGGGGTTCAGACAAAGTCTAGAACACAAGATTGCTGCTTACAAATTCTGATCGATTTTTAACCCGAAGGTTCTTCCTCTACTTATAGAATGTAGAGGGGCAATTACAAGTTGGAAGCTTTAGTTGAACTGGCACATGTGGAAGTCGAAAGAAACAATTGGCAATCTTCCTCCTAGAATTCCTCTTTGCATGACATGTATGATTTGTAATGAAATTAGAACCTTCTATTTTACAGTGCCACATATCTCCAAGTAGTTGTCTTCTTCAAGTAATGGCTTTTAAACCAATCACTTAAGTTGTATAATTTAATTGATCGCTCAATTACTTTGTCGGAGGAAAGAAGAAAGAAGAGGAAAACTGCAGTCTTTTCCTTTTTCATGTCCGCACGCAAAGGGATTCTTTTCCCTTTGATTCTCACCAAACTAGATCTAGGAGTAGCTAGATCCGTCAAGCAAGCTAGAATTTTTCCTTCGCCTTGTCTTCTCTTTTATCCTTGAAGCTTTTTTAGTTCTTCTCCTGTACATGCATCAATGCATTTTTTCCGTACATAGCTCATCATCCTTATTTTTAATTACATATGAGTAATTAAAATCTTGTAAAGCACTTCAAATGAATGAAAATCCAATGAAGGCTTCAATTGGAAGATGAGAGCACATGCACATGATCTTGGAAGGAAGTTTCCATGCACCGACTTCTTCACGGGTTGCGCATTCGAAATAAGAGGATGAAGCCTTTGTGCCAGAAGCTTTTGCAACTATGAGATATAGATATGGATCTACATATGGATTTGCATCTGCATTTGCATCTACATCTAGATATGGATCTACACCTACATAACAAACTTTGGCAACTGGGCTATGGATGGAAAAGCTGCAACTCGAATAATTCCACTCGCTTTTAACTCGCATGCATGAGTGAAGTTTCTCCTACATGCATGAGTGAAGTCTTTCCTGCTCTAGATTTGTCTATCAATTCAGCAAGAGGTTTTGAGCCTAGATCCGTGTCTCCAAAGATCTATAAATTTAGAAGTGATGCATGACTCTGTTGTGCTTTCTTTTTCATCTTTCTTCACCATAGCTTTGTCTATCTTTGTCTAAACATTTCTTTTTCTTCTTATTTGACTGGAATTCTTTAAAATTGGTGCAGATTTAGATAATCCTTCGATTCAAGGAAATATTCAATGTATCGACATTGATATAAGTTCATTTTGTTTTGAAAAACACTGTAATGAATTACTTAAGACTGTAACACTTATGCAAACAATTATGCAGACAAAGATCAACCTCCTTCAAAGCATGCACCAAATTTGGAAGCTTTTAGCCTTGTTTCCATGCCTTGTTTCCACCTTGCCTGAGCAAAATCCTTCTTCAAATGGGGGTACACTTTTCCTCTTGGATGCAATTCTTTACCTTTGAATTAAATAATTGACCCATATGGCCCATGCTTATATAACCCTCACAATTCTATAATTAATAATTGCACTAACAATTAAAGGCAATTAATTAATTAAAAATCAAGCTCTTCTCTTTTAAATATAGCATGTTTAAGGACAACCATCCAATCAATTAAATTAATTCAATTTAATCATCCACACTTCACTTCACTTAAGCTTCATAGTGTGCTTTGACCATAGCCACTAAAAATAGGAATTAATATAATCATTTAATACTTTAAAAAGTATTAATTCCTTCTCAAAAGGGGCTGCATTAAATAAATTAAATTTATTTAATTTTAGAATTCTATTTTTAAATGATTTATTCCCCTTTGCTTTTGTTGACTTTTCCACAAGCCTGGGTGCCAAAATTGGGTGAATAAATATTAACAAATATTTATTTAATGCATTATTATTCACCCAAGGTGGGTCGCACTTTTTGGAATAATAGAATTCTATTTTTAAGAATTTATGACAATGGGAATTTTTACCCTGCAAGGTAGGCACTAAAATCCCATGATCCACTTAAGTGATTTGATTTTGACAATGGGATTATTTACCTTGCAAGGCAGGCACTAAAATCCCATGATTTCACTTAAGTCACTTTCCTTTTATTTTATCATGGGAATTTTTACCCTGCAAGGTAGGCAATAAATTCCCGCCCGTCACGACCTCTAACTTTCCACCGCATCTTAAGTGAATTTTATATAACGGGAAAAGTACCTACAAGCAGGTGTAAAATTCCCACCGCTCGCCGCTTCTATTTTTCCCACTGCAGCTTAAGTGAATTTTCTATCACGGGAAAAAGTACCCTGCAAGGCAGGCAATAAAATCCCACCTGCCTGCTGCTTCTATTTTTCCCACTGCAGCTTAAGTGAATTTTATAACACGGAAAAATTGGCCCTCCAGTGTGTATAAAACTCCCATCGTGCCTGCAAGCTTCTATTTTTCCCATTAGCCTTAAATCCTTTGTTTTCCAAAATGCGCCCATCCCCGTAGGGCTTTTCCGTGCACGACTTCACTTTTTCCCAAAGTGATCCGGACTCTAACGATGGTGACTTCCTCTAGGCACAATGTGCGTATATGTTTTCTAAATTGCTCCAGCCAAAATCGGGCTTACTCCGACAAAGGAATTATTCTAGAGAAATTTCACAGTAAAAAAAAAACAGGACAACACAAAAACACCAAAAATTGCCAAAAGTCACAAATAAAGCCCAAAATTTATTCCAAGTTAAAACCCTTCTCGTACATAGGAATAATAACATGTTCGATCATAACAGAGTTAAAACAGAGTGCAAATAGCCTCATACGGGGCTCAAAATAATTAAATACAAATTTCCCATAAATAGAATATAACAATTTTGGGCATCTGGGTATTTGGCAAAAATCCTAATATGGCTCTTTGGGAATATCTTGATATAATACAAGAACTTTTAGGCAATAAAAACACAAAACAACCCATTATTTTAAAAGTACGAATTTTTTTCGGATAGGGTAGTCATAGAGTTCAGGATGAAATCAGGTGACACCAAGTTTAATAATAAATTCCTATAATTAAATACAATTTTAATTATAGAGGTATATATATTTTTAGAATTTGATTCTTGTTTTTTTAAAAAGGAATGTATTTAAAGGAATGTATTTAAAGGTAAGTTGTTTAGAGAAGGGTCGTACAAGCATTTGAATATAACTTTCCTCTTATTACAAATTATGGAGAATTCACTACTACTAACACAATTTTTTATTCAACCTACTATAGTTAGTAAATGAGAGAAGTTACTATGTTCTAGGAATTTTAACTACTATTTTCTCTTCATACAAGAAATGTAGCTACAAGTTAAAAATTTATCCATATATTTTCCTTCCTTCAACTTAACAATGAATATAACTATAAATTTTACAATTTTCAAGTTGTCTTTCTTTCAATAAATCAAATATCCATCTACTTTCATTGGCCATAACTAAATTCGAACCATTCCCAACAACTTAAATTTCACGGGACTTTCAAGGATTAGAAAATGACAAGAATCATACTTTGGAGGAAGTGAAACAAATTTTTAGGAAGATATAGATTTCTATTTCCACCCATTGCAAGTTTTCTATTTTATTTAACTAATGCAAAAAAATTGTAGTTTCCATTCACAAAACTAACATATTTGAAAATATAAGTCTTTAAACAAACACTCTTAAAATATTTTACAAAATAAAGGAATTTCCAAGGAAAATACAACTTTCTTACAAGCATAAAATTTTACAATCATCCACTAAAAATGGGAATAATAACATGATAATTTTACAGCATGAAGGCTATCCACAATGCTAAGATACAAGTCTTCTATTTGCATGTCTTCTCCAAAGGCAGCTGTAAATCTTGTACTCTTCAAACTTTCACACAAAAAAGGTCACAATACAGAGGAAGGGGGAGTAGGCAACGCTCTCCACCCAAACTTTAATCGATGAAGAGGATAATCCATATCCTTATTGGGCCTCAAGCCCCAACCAAAGAACCATGAAGGATGTTGAGCAACATTTGACAATTTTACAAAAACTTTGCTTCCACAAACAACATACATTCAAATATTCAACACACTAAAATGACATACTCCAAACAAGTTTTATAACTTCACAAACAATACATAGGTTTGATACCCAAACCAAATGGAGCAAGGACTATGGGAAACCACCTCCTTTTTCCTCCCAACTGAAGTGGGAGTTTCACCGTAAGCATCCAAGCACACAAAAAATAACACAATATTCTTATCTCTACCTGCAAGTATGCAACAATATAACCATGATTTAGTTTTCAATCCCCATAGGCGAAACTCCCATTCTCACTCCCACCAAATGCATGCCTCAAAAATTTCTTTTCCCTCCCCATTGGTCTCATAAATCCATCTCCTACACCCAATACTAAGGCATTCTACCCAACCACACACAAGCACCATCACAAGACTTTAAAAATTTAACAAGCACCAAATTACCACATCCACAACCATAATAACCAAAATAACAAAGGTGGAGAGCCTATCTCTCCAACAAGTTCCAAAATCTTCACTCCAAAATCTTTCACACCTTCAAGCCAAGAAAATTCCAAGCAACTCCAACAAGCTTTTCCCAAATCCAAAAGTACAAAAGAGGAATAATGAACAAGTAACCCCCATTCAAAAAAAATCTAGCAATGAATAGAAATTAAATTTGAGGATGATGAGGCGGCTCCATGTAGGATGCCATTTCATCATTCCTCCATTCCCACACTCAAGTCAAAGCACCATGCCCAAAACAATCAATGAACTTGTAAGAACTATGACGAATCCACATGGCACACAAATTTCCACACCATGCCTTCTTAGGACAAAATTTATTGTGATAAGAATAACGTGCAACTATTTTCACCCTTTTACACTCCAAAAAGGATAAATAAGTCATAAATAAACTCACCAACCCATAGGTATGGTTGTTGGGTAATGTTAAGAGGCATGAAAATCTTAGCTTGTCCGATAAGATTCCAAAAAGGCCTCCCAAGTCAAAATATGAATTTTGAGGTTAGGGTGGAATAAATCACACAAAAACCATCACAAATATCACTTACAACAAGGACCACCTAACATCATAATTATCTATTTTTCACATCTCTATTTTAGTTAACCAAATAAGAAGGATTAAATTAATTAAGACACATTATTACATGTTAATAAACTGACAACAATTCAAATAATTAAAAACATATAACACAAATAAAGAACATACAAAAATTAAAAGAAAATGGGAAAACATATATCACCGCATTGCCACACATGTGAGGTCACCCCCCATGGGAAACCTCTAAACTAGGCATGCATTAACAACACAACATAACATTACATAAGTTGTCAAATTTTAGCCACATTTCTCAAAGACCGACATCCTTTTATGGTTAGTCCCCTATCCCCTTTTGATGTATGTAATAAAGTGACTGCAACACAACAAGATACCTCTCGACCTTTTGGTCGTATTTAAAAACATTGAGACAATATGCATATAAAATAAATAATCATCATTCCACATTAGCAATTCTATCATCTATGATTATATAATTAATTCAATTTTGGCATCCATAAAAATGATAATTCTATTCAAAACATCCAACATATGCTATACATTGAAATTACTTATACATGTTAGTATAAAAATTAGAATATCACAAATCAACATATATATATAAATTTTTATCATCGCCATCTAGTGTATCATAATAAAAATGTAAATCACATAATGTCAATAGTCTAAATATCTACATAGTCCATCATCTACTGATCAAAATATAATACTCAAATGTTTAAGTATCAGTCCAACAGTAACAACATCAAAATGAAATAGTGTCGAAGAGGAGTGGGCACTACAAGTCGTGTCATAATAGCCCTTCATCATATTTTGTGTAATGGAAACCTCCGGTATCCCATCATCTTCTATTCTTGGGCCATGTCCTCGTAGCTCAATTTATCCCATCTTAGGGTCATAACCTAGTAGCCCTTTGTTATCTTCTATCGGTGGCTCACCCGCTGGTTGACCATCCTCTTCAATTCTCGGACCGTATCCTTTTCACCTATCATGATCTTCTTCTATAAATGACCGGGAAAGTCCACCATCATTTCTCTCATTCCAATCATCAATCATAAGTGTTAACTTTCTTCTCCCACTTCTCAGGATCAGACAAGTCATGCATTAGCTTAAAATAATCCCAAAGAATTTCTTCATCAAGCTTCAGTCAACACTTCCAAGATCTCCAAATGTCCCAACATTTCAAATAACCATGGGTTTCAAAATCAATTCAATTCAAGAATGCACACCAATGCACCCATCAAGTATCTCCCATAGGTAACTAGGGAACTAGATATCCCATATACAAAATCAACATTTTAGAATAAAACATAGTCATTTGTTTAGTATGAGGTACCGTAATCATCTTGACCAGGGAAAATATTATGCTTTATAAATAAATACGCTTAATCTCTCTTATCATGGAAGTCACAAACATTTTTTTTGGATATTATCACACGAGTGACATTGTTGGTCCCAACCTCTTAAAAATATTGAAAAATCAAAAAATAAAAACAGTTTCAAAATACAAAAACATAAAAACATAAAAGCTACAAATATCAAACATTGCAACTGTAATGAATACACATAGATTTTTTTCTTCCTTCTTTTCATTCCTCTGCAAGGAATCCACCATTTTCATCCGTTTGGTGATATTTTGTTAGCCTTTGGGATAGTTATCTCTATAGTATCCATTTAGCCATGGTCTTTCATCACCTTGGTAAATTAAGGAACAACTAACCTCTTAGAGATCCTATCACTATATGCATCAAATAAACTTGTTGTGAAGAACTTTATGACATATTTTATTGACACTACCTAGTTTCATCACCACAATCACTTCCACCTCCTTCCATTACGGAATTAGTGGTTCTTAACACCTTGTAAAAAAAGATCAAGAGAGCTGAAATATGTTTTCGTAAAGAAAAATAATCAACATTAATCAAAAATCCAAAAGCTACAAGAAAAAGAAAATTGATATATATATATATATATATATATATATATATATAAATCTCTCTTGGGATATTTACAATAATCTCTATGGGGCTATTGACATCCTGATTGGCAGTAGAGAGAATTTTTTTCATTAGAATGAAATGCATCTCCATCGGGTCTATGGAAGTCCGATAGGTAGCGGAGCAATGTATGACTATCCTACCACCCTCCATTCATAAATCGCCTATCGAACTATATCATTTTGACACTTTGGCTAGTGTTTCATAACTTTTTTTCTATCAGGTATTCCCTTAAAAAGGTAATTAAATTCGACGTGCACACACTAGATATCTATTAGAAAATAGGATTAGTTCGTTACAAGTGTCTTTTTTGGATCTTGTTTAGACTCTTACTCGGGTCCGTATCTTCTCTAACGATTTGTGCCTTTGGATAATCGCTTCTTCATCGCGAGGCTTCTAAGATATATTCATATCATCCACATCATTCTTCTACTTTTTTCAGAACATTCATGTGTATAAGATTACCTTTTTTCTATGTTTGCAAACACTGTGTCCCTTTCACAAAAACAATCCCCTACTTCCTTTCTATAATGTGGTTCTAGGCTTTGCTTACGGTAGGGGCATCCTTGTTCCTTCTCAACACTTCATTGTTTTATGTTCATCCCCATGTTGAACATATCCATATTGGCCATGATCTCGATTCATCAACAACACGTGAAGAGTTTTCCTTTGAATACTCCCACTTAATTGTTGGGGTAATTTCACATCTTCACTTCCTTACACATGCATGTGGCATTCTCGCCCTTATACATACCATCTATTGTTCAAGGCATCCAAACTTATTTGTCTTCTTATAAATAGCTTTGGAAAAATTTCAAAATCACAAAAACAATCACATATATTTTGTAAAACTTCTAAAATTCGAAAATCATCCTACAAAATGGCATTTTTGGTTCTTCCTTGTTCTTTTCATAAATGACTTGCAGGTCATTTTGATCTACCCTCATTAACAAAGCTAATCTACATGTTTCGTTTGTACTCTGGGGGCACAATAAGTTGTTTGGTACCATTTCGCAAAGGCACAAAGTTTTCATAGGACCCAAGTGTCCTTTGTTTTTCCCTCGCATGTATAATGTGCTTGGGGTACTGCTTTTAGCCCTTCTCATTTCGCATGAATACATTGGAACTAAATATTGCTAACATCAACATTTGTACCACTATCTTGGATGTTGTTGGTTTGAGTATGTGTGTTTGTACTTATTTCTCTATTAGGTTATCTTGTTTACTTTCTCGTATCACATTACATTTATGTATGTTGTATGGAGTTAGGCATCTTTTTACTTTCTTGGATTATAATGCATTTATGTATGTTGCATGGAGTTAGGCATCTTTTTACTTTCTTGCATTGTATTGCATTTATGTATGTTGCATGGAGTTGGTATTTTAGCAATGAACAATTGTTCATATATGGATTTTCATATCATAGTACGCTTTGTTGTATTTATTTCAATAAGAACCGATGATGAATATTCTTAGCAATATGATGAAAATAAAGTTGTTTAATAGGAAATGGATGGATCTTAGCTCATCCCCCTTCCTCATTCTCATTTTATTCTATATTCCCTTTCTTCCCTTTATCATCTATGTATTTCCTTCATCTTTTCGATCGTCGATAGACCTCTTTCATCACCCCATCAAGAATCTAGGGGGAATTATTCTTCTATCCATTCAAAAAAGTTTTACTTGTTTATGTGAAGTGACTTCAATCACGCCACCCCAAAGATGGGAAAATGTAGACACCTAAAATATGCTTATGTGTAGCGTTTTATAGAATTCAAGAAATTAATGGCACTTCCTTAATTAACAACTCTACATTCCATTCTCGGATGCTCATTTATGACACTTTCTTGGTCATATTACTCTTATATTCAACCCATTTGGTTAATAAATCCCCTTTTATTAGCTAAATATCTTCCTATTTCCTCCGGATCAATTCTGCATAGGCTTGCTAGGCTATCTATAAATCACATCTCATTAATCGACTCCTCCCAACTCTCAATGATTATCTAATCACTCACTAATCATGCTTAACTATCCTAAATCACACTTAACTAGCCTAAACAAAACTTAAATAAGCCTAAAACATGTTTATCCTAATGTAATTTAAAAGTTATTTTTGGTCTTTTTTTCCCACATGCACAAAAATTCCAAACTCTCCCAAGTGTAGAACTATAAATAGAAGGGTCACCCGTCCCTTTCAATGTTACACATGATTAACATCGTGATCTTGATAGCATACCTCATCTTGACATAACTTAAGAGCTCATTTTTATTATCCAATCTAATAAGGATTTTAATCTTGAGGTAAACACCATTAAAATAGCTTCATATTGCATCCATGATAGATTAGTAATGGAATATGCTAAACTTGACCTTGTAGCCATTTAGTAAGATCCATTCACCTTCATGGAGTAAAAAAAAAAAAATTGCTAGGATCTTTATTAGGTTTATTTTCATACATTTCAAAGCCTAGAGAATATTTAGACATGCTAGGTTTTCTTGTTTATTCCAAAATAATGCATGAAAAGTAATGGTTTCTTGTTCATCTCTTATCATGATAGTCCATTGATTTGTTGTTTAAAGCTTTGGGCTTCTTATGTGTTCTTTCCTCATTTCATAGATTTGGTGACTTTTCCTTGTTCACAATAGGGTTACTCATAGAAATCATAGTGTTTGTACATTTTCATTAAACACTTGGAAATAATCCTTATTTCTACAATTTGACTTAAGAAATTCCATAAAAATTATCATATAACAAGTTTTAGGTGTATATTATATAAAAATGTATAAAACCCTAATTACATAGTCGCATAAAAAAAAAACATTGAAGTACATATATGACACAAATAAGAGAGAGAATAGAAGACTTATCTAATTTCACAATAGATACCTAGTTGTGGCGAACTAGAAAATTGATAAACATGAGGAGAAAACTATCAAAAATGTTCCCGGTAAATTATGTAGTTTTCATATCTTCGTGGAATGGGACTCCTGGACTGGGTCAAGGGTGTCTTGAAGTTTGATACTAGATCTAAGTACTATGACTATGCAAAAGAACTCAGAAATTGAATTTAGTTTTATTGCAAAGGTTGTCACTAGGTGTCAATCGTATGTCGACTATGTCTATAGAATTCTCCGTAACCTTCAAAGAGAAGGATAACTTGTAAAACTCCAAAATAAATCAAATCCTTAAAAGAAAAAGATGCAAATGGGGATTAAGACTGACCCGATGGTCACTAAAAAAGTGAACTTACAAAAGAGCGCAACACAACATCTCGGACTCCATGTAGTTATGTGCACGTGTGTGTAGAATGGTGGTCTAGAAACTCTTGTTAAAATTTCACCAAATAGTGAGTAATAGCTCGATGTACCAATGTAAATAGATGTTTGTATGGAAAATGAACTTCCTCTCCTATGCATGTATGAGGTGTAAGCAGCCCTATTCCTTGAATGAAACTAGATGGATGCTTTGATGTTCTTAGAATGCCTTTGGGTGTAACCTTAGGTGGTGATAATAGATGTTTAGAGCTTGGTCTTTATTATGGTCACATAGCTTTATATTTATATGATTCCCTTGTTTGAATTTCGTAGTTGACAAATAAAAGGACCACCCATAATAGGAAAACAAGATTCCCAAAAGATAAAAGTGGCTCAAAAGTGGCGACCAAGATACAAAGAGCTTGGTGGTTCCCAAAGGGGAAGACGACACCTAGGTGTTAGTGTTCTAGCTGGGCATTGGTGTGCAGAGCTAAGAAAGGTAAAGCAGTGAAGATCATGTTAGGAATACCTTAATTAGTGCATAACATAGGTATTCATATTTACTATTTGTAAATGGGTAAATGTAAATTGTAATTTTCAGTGGTGGTTAGTATGTGGTAAGTTAGTAAAAAAAAAACAAAATAATTTGTTTTATTATTATGTTGGATAATGGTTGGAGTGTTGAACCCGTGAATATTATTCTAGGATAATAGTTGTAACATTTCCCTATTATTTTGGAGCTGGTTTTGATATGCAAGTGGCTGTATACTAGCCATGAATAACTATGATTCGTGTAAGTTGAAAATAGAAGGAGATTATTGAATATCAGTCGTATTTAGCTCTGATGTCTCTATAAATCTGTTGTATAATTTTCATTTGGAATCAGATTGAAATGAGAGACCTGTTAAGATTGTTGTATGTAGAAAGTAAAAATATTCTATGTTATTTTCTCAAACGTGGGCTGCAAATCCGTTCTACAAAAATTTTCATGCCACGATCAGCTGGGAATTTTTTCTATATCATTTGTATTGTCTTCAATTAATTTTCTGTCATCTATCTAATTTTGTGTGTGGCACAATGGATGAATCCTAGTTTTGTAGTCTTTACGTTCCTCTACCCAAGTTTTTTGCAATCTCGGTCATGTATAAGAAGACTTGAAGAAATACACACGGCTAAAAATGCAGCAGTTATTCAGCTAACGGAAGAATGCATTGGAGATACGTAGAAAAGGAAAACTCCATCAGATATAGACAAAGTCAATTTATTTAGCTATGTTGAAGGAGATTAAGGAGGTTTGAAAAATTTCAAATGACTTTATAGAAAGTTAATCCTTTGTGGCGGCTACATTCAATTCGCGCATATTTGGAATTTTCAATATCTGTCTCAATGCTTTTGTTGTGGAGTGTGGGCTATTTGAAGTTAAATATTTAACTATGCCTTTTCGGAGAATTCTTCTTCATGCCTATAAATCCAACGCCTTAAACATATCCTCCTACATCTAAGCAAACTACATCTATTATATCTCCATCAAAATCAACGCCTACAGTCCGCAAAAGTGTCTACAACAATTTCTCTCCAACTAGAAGCTAATCAACTTATTATTTCCACCGACGTTTCTTTCATTTCGCCATTCAAAACGGTAGTCCCGCCTGCCATTTTTTTATATTTAGTCCATTTCTTCGTTCAAATATTGTTTATTTTTTTCAAGGGTCTTATACATTCCAAATAAGTTCAATGTTAGTTACGTATGTTTCCGTTCAGTTCATTTAGAAGTCGAATGTATTTTTTTAGTCTCTAAAGTTTGGGTAGATATTTTAGATGTTAAATCTTTGAGTCCTATATTTGTTTTATGGTCCAAATAGTCGTTTAGACTCTACGTTCATATTAACATAGTCATAGTTTATTATATTATTTACTCTTCGTAAAACATAGTCTATAAGAATGTAAAAGTAATTAAAATTTGATTTTTAAAGAGTCGTAAAAAACATGTTATCAAATTATTTGGTTAATAATATGTTGTCTAAGTATTGTTCTTTATTTTCTTCTCTAGTATCAAAGTATAGGGTCACTATTGATGTGTAATCACAACCCCCGATTGTTTGCAGCTCGATAGGTTGAAACTGTCGGTGTGATTGCATAACATGGAGATTTTCCTAGAATGTGGGACTTCGCAAATGGGAAGACTATCCGGATAAAGGCTGGTTCCTATTCCTCTATTCTGATGAACACATTAACATTGTAGAGGATCTACTCTAAATTGCCAAGGAGACATAGTTAAGAAGATTAAAATAAATTAAGCCTAAACTAACAGGGTGATGCACCAAAGGAATGTTGAATAATTTGCCTTGCATGGAAATGAATGTTAAACAAGACTCAAGATGATGGACACAACCACATATCAGTTTCTTATCACCAAATCATTCACCATTAAACACAAACCATGAAATATGCAACATAATAATCATGTACATATAACAAAGATTTATATGAGAGATCAAATGAAAGTAATGAACACAAGAGGTGGTTGAAAATCATCTACGAGACTTATATGATTGCTCCAAAAATTTGATACGAGTGCATCACAATGGCCAAAGAGGCACAAACTTGCATTACAACTTGAATGAGAGGTTTGAACTCCAGAAATTAACTTGTAGACAAGAGAAGAAAGGAGGGTGAAAAGAAAAATTTTCCCACATTAGAATAATGACCCTCCTTACAATATATAGGAAGAAACTTTAAATTTTGCTTCAACCACCCAAAAATGCATTGAATTCGCCTCAAACAATGATCGGTGCCACCGCAAAAACCATGACCCCTTGTATTTTTTCTTGTTGGGAAAGAAAGGGAGCCCATATCTCATCATTTGGGTAGGTGAGAAACCTGGAACACCCTCTAAAAATGGTAAACTATATTTCTTCATTTTTAATATCTTAGCCTCACTCAAATTAAGATAACCATTCGTAGTTGTGTAGAGGAGACTACGATTTCAAAAATTACTTTCTTGTGCAAATACGAGATCCCAGTCAAAATGTAAGGTCATTTGAAGATTGGGGTGTCATACTGCATTAATGGTGAGTGGTCGATCTATTTTTTGAGACTCTAAAATTTCTGCAACCTCCAAAATCTGAAATTCTCACTTTCGGGAATCTTTACTTGGAAGTTGAGTTCTGTTCATCTCGCTAATTTTTCTTAAGAGTTCGAAACTCGAACCCCTAACCTCGAAACCTGAAGTCCAAAATTCAGACTTCGGGTTTGAACTTGCACCTTTCGGGCTTCGACAATGTTCATATGACCAATCCCACTAAGATGTCCTAAACTTTGAACCTTGAACCTCCGAAACCCTAACCTCCAAAATTATGAAATTGGAACCTCCAAAAGTCTAAAAAAACCCCACCGCGTTGACCCCAATAACAAGTTGAGCTCTCGAAATCTAAGCCTTTTAAGACTTCGGCCTTTCGGGATTTCGAGGCATTTCCTTGATTTTTTCCCTTCTTGGCATTTGAGACTCCAAAACCTAAAACCTCTAAAATCTAAAACAACAGACTCGAAGTCCTCATTTTTGCTCAGCTAGACTGAGCTTCCTTCAACATTCATTTGCCCATTCCTTTTCTAACCTTGCATTTCCATATTTGTCCAAACTCAAAATGCAAGCTCCAATGTTGATTCAACCCCGCTTACTTAGTGCGCAATTTCTTGTTTTTTAATTTTTCCTGAGGGGTGAAATTGGATAATAGTCACTTGTCATCATATATCGAAATTTTAGTACATCAAAAGTCCTTATCAAAAGTATGTCTATCAAAGTCTAAAATTTTCAATAGTGTTATTGTCTTGTCATTTTCGACTCAAGGACTCAATATTTATAAAAATATTTATTTTTGCCTTATGCATTTTTGGTGGTATCCAACATCTAACCGAGGTATGAAAAATTGAGCTTCATCATCAAATTTGGATGAGCTAGCAACATGATAGTGAAGGACGAAGGCACAAAAGGATGTAGGAAAATAACGTCCTCTCGTCACTCGCTAATGACAAGGCCACTTCTACTATGGTGACATGTGTGAGTGTGTGTTTATTTGAGTGTGATGTGTTATGAATAATGTGTTATGGAGACTTCACATTGGGGAAATGACACAATGCTTCAGTTTTTATGTGTGGAATGATATCTTTGCACTATGATGGATTCGATATGTAATCTCTGAAGAAAGCGATTAAGATGAGAGCCAAAGAATGCATTGGCACATCATGATATGGTTGTAGGTAAACCATTTGAAAACCATCACCCCTTTTTAATTTGTTGTTAACCACTGGAAAACCACCTTACTCTAAGTTTTTGGTTAACCGATGGAATACAAATTTTGGTTGGTGATCATCCAATGGAAAATCACTTAATCATGAAATTAGGTGCAATTTAGTATGGACGTTTTCCCCATGTTTTCACTAAGGGGGAATGTTAGGAATACCTTAGTTTGGTGCATAACATAGGTATTCATATTTGTTGTTGGTAAATTGGCAAATATAAATTATAATTTTCAATGGTGGTTTGTATGTGGTAAGTTAGTAAATAATATAACAATTTTTTAATTATTATATTGGATAGTGGTTGAGTGTTATACCCTTCAATATTATTCCACAATAATAGTTGTAACACCTCCCTCTTATTTCAAAGTGGTGCTTTTGCTTTTTATACAAGTGGCTATATAATAGCCATAATTCGTGTAAGTTGAATATAGAAGGATCTTATTGGATATCATTTGTTGTTAGCTCTAATTTCTCTGTAAATCTCCTGTATACTTTTTAGGTCAGATTGGGCAAAAGGGAGTGCAAGACCACATAGAAATACGAAATAAATCAAAGAGGCCAAAGATGGATGTTAGTTACTACTTTTACCACCTAGGAATCATACGAATAGTAGGACCTAGAAATGTACCCATGTGCATGATCTAGTCTTTCACATGCATATTAAACATCTTGATACACTTGTATCATCATTACCTATGACACACTCTTGTGCCACATTTCACACTTGATCGTAGAGGGCATAATACATTTATGAACCTTACACAATACACATTTCTACACTTAGCGCATTTATGGCACATCTTTCTAACATCACATTATAACAAAAACACTACCCTATGACGCTCTCTAGTTCCACGGTTCATACTCAACTGGTGATGATATAGATGTGAAATGAATCTCACCACATGCACCTTACTTACACTCTATGCTTCATTTATCTATATTGCTATCGCACATTTAAAACCATTACCCGATAACACAATCTTGTTCTATGATTCATTCTTGATTCGAGGGGGTGTTTATAAATGAACCTCACCTCATACACATTCGTGCACATCCACTCTGGGGGGGCACACTTATCCTATCACATTTGCATTGTATACCATCCCATCTCACTCATTCACAGACATGTTGCATATTTAGGTTGCACTTACTCTTATTTGCTTCTCCTCCCATGTTACACATTTCTTCCTATGTTAGCTAGATATCTAGTATCTCATTATTATTTTCTATATACAAATGTGTGTTCACTTGTTATCTATTGGTGGATGATGACTTTGCATAGATATTTACACGCAACATGTATGTTTGGCATTGTACCTCTTAGAAGTCCCATCGAGCCTCCTTGGGAAGTCTACTTTCGTACACACTATAGGTGTTATTGTTTCATTCTATAATACTTACTATTATTAGTATCACACTAGTATAGTGATATATACACATATTGACATACTTTTTATCTCTCTAACATGCTAACTGGTGCTTCATGTGTAGCATTTTCTTTGCAGGAAGTGTTTTCCACCATGGTTATCTCGATACTTTGTTTGCTAATGTTTGTGTAACGCCCACAATTTCCAAAAAAATCACGTTAAAACCCGATAGGAAACACGTAAAATTAGGGAATAACTTTTTTTTAAAAATTACAAGGCATTAGCCAAGATTTAATTAAATCTCGATTATAAAATTTTAAACAATTACAAGAAAGTCAAAAATAAAATAACGACTAATATTTTTGACCCAATTTTCTAAATGATAATACGATTTAATTATTTTTCTTACTAAGCTCCAATATTTATTTAAATAATCCTCATTATATTTTCATTACTTAACTCCATAAATCCCTTTTATATTAATTTACTTAAGGTCCATAATCAATTTTAAATTAAATTAGACAAGGATAATAATCCTGCAATGTTAAAGACATGCATATTATTTTAAGTTCATTATCCCATAAGGGCAAGGTATACAACTTAATCTAACCCCTTAGGCCCCCTTTAAACATTACACACACATATTTTTATTTATTTCATTCCCACCTAAATATCCCATCACTTAAGTGATGTAGGGTTCATCCTACACCATTAGATCTAATCTTTCTCAACCCTTAGATTTAGGTTATACAAATGGAACCCTAGGAATCCTTATGAAACCTCTTATATTCATTTATTTTATTCAAACTCTCATTTTCTTTATTTGGTTTGCAGGTTAAGGAAGAAGGAGAAGGAAATGAAGCCATGGAGGCCATTGGAGAGGATTGGAAGCTCTCCTTTGTTAAGTTTTTATGTTTAAGACAAGGATCTACCCATCCCATTTGTGGGTATTATTTTCTCTTTTTTATTTTCTTATAAAAATTATTTTACTTGCAGGTTCAATGTGAATACATTGTGTGTATACCCATTTGGGTAACAACCACAAACCCCACATATTTTTTTTGTATAAATACATCAATATTTAATAATGTCATTTTTAAAAATCTTAAATAACCTGAAATTTCCAAGGGTTTTTTGAATACAAATACATACATACATACATACATACATACATATATATACATACATACATACATATATATATATATATATATATATACTAACAAGTATATTAGCCGCATTTAAACCATGTTTTAAAGCAAGGACGAGTTACATATTTTAGGGCTGAAGTATACATATGCGGTCACTGTAAAATAAAATGTAGGGGCGATTAAGCTTGGGTGGGGCTACAATTTCAGGGGAAGGGTGTTGAACCCCCCCCCACCCCATATAAACATTATATGGGTGGGGGGGGTCGGTGTCCTCGCCCCCAACCTTTATTAAAAAAAGGTTCAAAACTTCAGGCCAACAACACTCATTCCCATTTTGTTTATAAACTTTATTAATATACTTTACCTTTAAATTACCCAATTTCAAATGGGTCACATTTTTAATTCTAATTTTGATTATTATTATGTATTAATATATATACAAATATAATGTATTTATATAATTACATATATATTAATATTTGTTACAGACAATAAGAATATAATAATATTTGTTAATAATATTTATACACTAATATTGTAAATTTAGAATACAATTGATATATATATTCTTAATATATCATTGTAATATATTAAGATATATATTTACTTATTGGATAAGTTTTCCATTAATATATGAGGTTGTAAATTAGTGTGAGAGGATAAATTTTATTTTATAAATTTATATGGATATAATTTACATACACCTAGATAAATATAGAAGAGTGCAAATTTATGCCTTGGAAAATTTCAAATAAAACATTACTTTAAATTTATTTATAGAACAATGTAAGTGTAAATAGTTAGTTGTGTTTTTGATTCCTCTACTTAGGAAAATTTCTATTGCAAATAAAAGGGCTCGATTGTAGGATTGATTCTATTGTCTCTTTACTCAATCACTTGGATACAAGAAAGTAAAACATGAACTTATAAGCCTTTTAATTCCTTTTCCCATTTAACAAAATTTCCAATAATGTAAGAGGATCAAATTCACTTTCCACCCAATAACATTATCTTTTTAAAACAGATTTGCAATACAACTCCTAAGAAAAATTTCAAGTAATGCAAGTCCCAATAACTCATTTACAAGATCTAACCATTAACATACAAGATTACATCCAATGTTCCATTGGTAAAATTTACAAGTTGTAGAATCATAGTAGCACAAGTTGCAACTCCACATGTCTTTCTCCAACAAGATCACTTCATCCATTGAGCTTCACCATCTCATCAAAATCAAGCACACAACAAAATGGGGGAGTAGGAAATGCTCTCCACCCAACCGAATATCTAATGAGGGCGAGAATCCTTCTTCCTCATTGGCCCCCAAGCCCTAACAAAGAAGAAATGGGGGTATAAAACAACCATTGGAAACTCTACATGGCTTCAAAAATGACATTTAACAAGGCATTTAACACAATAAACACAACATAAAAATCACTAAAAACATGTAAGTTCCTAAGAACAAAGGCTTAATACACAAGCCAAGAAGGAGAAAGGAACATGGGGATTCTTCTTATGCCTCCCAAGGGTTTGGGTGTCCACCTTTAAGCCTCCAAGAATTCAATCACATACCCACAACACTCTTATGCCTCCTCAAGAAAATACACAACTCTTATGCCTCCCTCAATAAAATACACAACTCTTATTCCTCCCTCACTCTTATGCCTCCCTCAAGAAAATACACAACTATTACGCCTCCCTCACTCTTATGCCTCCCTCAATGAAATAAACAAGATAAACAAAATCTTACTTATCAACAAGGTGGAACATCCCAACCCAACTCCCTCCTAAAATTCCCAATAACACTCTTATGCCTCCCTCCAACCCATTTCCATTTTCTCCCACAACCTATAACCATTCTATTTCCCACAATCAAAAGCATGCAACAATCATCCATTCATACCATGAACACAACAAAATAGCAAAGGAAGCAAGGGTGAAGGTCTACCTTACCATTGTAAAAGCAAGTTCTAAGCCTTCCAAAATCCTAAGAAAGCATCATACACTCCAAGAGCAAATTACCATTCTCAAGCAAGCTCTCCAAAATTCTAAGCATTCCAAAAAAATGAACAAGTAACCCCTAAATCCCCACACAAATTGGAATAAATAGAAAAGAGGGAGAGAGAGATGATGTGGCCCCATGTAGGATGCCACATAATTTCTCCTCCATTCCACATCACCAAGGTCAAACCCAAACCCCAAATCATAATAAATTGGTGGTTGAGGGAATGACCACCCTCTTACACACTCAACCCAAACCCACACCCCTAAAGGACACAAATAAATACCCTTGCAATAAAAGTGCAACTAGTTGCTACATTTCTCCATAAGGACACAAAATAGGGCCTAAAATAAGCACCTCAAATTATAGGTCTAGTGGGTGGGTGACTTTAAGAGGTGTGGGACAAGCTTAACTTGTCCCAAAAGTCTCTTAAATGGCCTAGAAGTTCAAAATCTGAAATTCACTTGGAAGATTGAGTACACACTAATCCAAAACAAATTAAATTCATTATCATTCAAAACACATTAAAGCTACCAACTCAAATTTATTTTCCTTCTTTTTTCACATCCTAATTAGCACTAGTTAAATAATTTTAATTATCTTAAGAGGAGTGCTAAACAATAATAATAAAGTGACTCCATATACTAATAAAAATACAAATACTAACAAATAAATAAAATCAAAAAGACAAAATAAAAAAATTTACCCAAGGTCACATTTGAGGTTACCCCCTATCGGGACCTCCAATAATCAACAACAACACACATCATACGAATACATGAGTTACCATGGTGACATGTTTCCAATACCCCACATTCCTTCGTTGTTTGTATCTTATCCCCCATAGTTTGTTGTGCTATAATTTCCTACAAAATCAAACAATACCTTTCTGGCCTCATGGCCATATTAATGACGTTGAAATAATAAAACACATGCATGTATACATAATAATTTACATCATTGAATATCATAATTAAACCAATGTTAGAATCAAGTAATTCACCAATTGTTCAATTTTCTAACATTTCAATTCTACCAATCCATAAATTTGTACTAAGATCACAACATCAAAAATCATCTAGAAATATCTATAAATCATGTCCAATATGTTAATACAAAGTAGTAACAGTTAGAACATCAAATACTGATATATGAATCAAGCATATAAAATTCATCGCAATAGTCACATCATGTCACAAGTCTAACACGTTTGTACTATCTATAAAATAAGTAAAACAAGTGTATCAATGCCCATCGAGCAATGTCTAATATCTAATACGACAACAAGGTCTACAAATCCAATATAGAGTAAGAAAAGATATAACAATATAAAAAATGGTAACGATATCAAAATAAGTCTATAGTAAGGAAACCACTCTAGATCATCATCATATCCTTAAATTCCAATCAAGGTCCACAATACAACCATACAATCAAAATAATAATCAAAACACAATATTAATCATGATGTCTTACAAATCTTATTAGTATGATAACTAGAATACAACGACAAGGTTTATGATTAAAATCAATTTGAAATTAATAACATGGTTAAATCAAGTGTTGAAGAGGATTGGGCATTACCGTTTTCCACTATTTTCCACCCTTTTCCATTGTATGTCATTATTTTTGGGCTATTCCGTATGTATTACTTATTCATTTCATGTAGTATTTTGGTTACTTCAGCCCTAATTGTGTTTCGACATTTTGAGTGACATCCCATGTATGAAATCTTATTTTCATGGTCTACATTGTCTTCTTCCTTGCTAGGTTACACATTGTATTATATATGCGTATTTATGTTGATTACACAAAAATTTGTCCTAGCCACCCATTTTACATGTTCCTTGGTTTCTACCATGCACATTCCTCCTTCTAGGGTATCTATTTCAGATCATCGTCTAGTCCTCTCCTTTGGGCAGCATCCTCCTAGTGACGCCGCATGCACCAAAAATGAGGGGTGCATACATTGGATGAATCAGTCACCCTATTCAAGAGAGTATATAGTCTAATATCATAGCTACAAAGTACATGAAAAACACACTCTATAATTACAAAAAGGCCCAAATTCGGAGTTGGGTCCTCAATTCAACTCTGAGACACAAGTGTCTAGATAAAAACTAGCACCTAGGTGCTCTTAAAATTTCATAGGCACCTATGAACAAGGGCAATTCTGAGTTACTTTCTTGTATCAACATGTTTCACAAGTCTACAGAGTAGTTTTCATAGTATAAACACAATCCTCGAACAATCAAAATGCATTCTATCTCCATTTTTTCTTTTCCTACTTGGATCAAACTTGATACAATTGGAAAAATGAAGGATCACACCATCTCGCACTTTGGTGTATAAATTTTAGGAATCGAGTTAGGGATAAAGTATAGCACTAGAAATTTCTCCCCAACAATTATTTTCTCGTGGCATGAGCTCAACAAAAAACTCGCACTTGGCGTTGGATTTCCCAAAAACTATCTTAGCGTGAGATCACCAAAAACATTTCTCTTATATAGTGTTTTAAGGAAACATTCTATCTTTTCACTCAGTCACAGATCATATGCACATGTTCCTTTTACTACTTTTTCACATTTTTACACACTTTTTACATATTTGGATCAAAACTTTCATTTACACATATTCGACTACTCTTTTTCTCTTCTTTTGTAGGTCGTATTTATTAGAGAACAAGAAGTAGCTACACATCAACAAATCACAAGTGACAATGTAAATAAGTACAACATGAAATAACACATACGTTTCAACCCTAGGGTAAGCTGTTATCTCTTGAAAGTGAACCATGTAGAGAGATGACTACAGTGTTCTAAGATTTCTATATCTCTCTCTTTCGTAGATATAATGGAAACACCTTAGGTCCGTGGGTATACCTTTTATTGAGATGATTATTCGGTATCAAGGCCGATTTCTTTTGGATGTATCCTAAACTAATTTTTAGGTGTTTTGAGGTTAAAAAGATAATTGTAAATGAATTCAAAACGGGGTGATACATAAAACGTGTTAAGGGATTTGACTTACTACATGTAAAATTAATTTGAGAATGGATTTTGGATGCACAAACCAATAGTTTTCAGCAGAATATTAAGGAAAAACACTTGGTGCATTGAGTGAATGAAACACAAGAATATAAAAAGAAAACATGCACACTAATATTATGTATAAATTACTAAATTTATAGTAAGGTAAGATGATTAATCAGGGAATTTGACATTCAAAAGAATTAATAAGATATACACAACACTACAAATAATTGGAAAGGTAGAAATCAATTCTCATTCAAAGGGAAAAACTGGCAAAACTGCTTCAACACTCCTATGTCCAAAAGTCCTCCCTTGTGCCTTGCAATTGCACACAATATATAACAAGTTTCTTCATCCTATCTACCCTAAAAATAGGCTAAGATTTGTACTCACCCATGCATTCTATTTTTACTCTTTAATCATAAATAATAAAGGGATAAAAATAGTATGCTAATTACAATGAGGCTACTAAGGCTTGAGTACAAAAATAACTCAGTCAAACTACAGTTGACTGATCTATTTTAAAATTAAAAGGGATGAATAACTTGGCTAATAATAAGCTTTTCTTGATGAGAAAGTCTTCTCCAATACATGCAACTTGTCTTCAACTGATTGATGTGACATTTGCCTTAGTGTTTTATCCTTTGAATGATATTCTTGGCATTCTTTAATTCTAACTTTTTAGATGCACATGCAAATATAACATCTCATGTGAGAAAAAATAATTCCTTTATTTGCAATACTTTGCAAAATAATTTACACATGCATCCATCTTGATAAGGACCACCTTTAGTTCGATCTTTGACATCTATGTTGTCTTCTTGTGGTCACATGAAGAATTGCACTCTTGAGAAAATATAATTTGATTATTTTCAAACCCTCCCACTGTGGGGACCACCTATGATGTGTGCACACCATTATTTCATAAGCGGTCTCCATTCAACTTGGCATATATGTGTTTTCTAGGCCACCCTTTGATTAATCATTGCACACATGATATATTTTACCCCTGTTCGATTTGTATGGAACAATTTATGGTTTTATTTTGACTATGATCATGAAACACCTTATAGTGTCATTTTGATAAATCATGGCACTATTATTGGTTATCGGTATTTGATTATTCTATGATTTGGACATTAGACCACAGTTCAAGGCAATGATTTTTTTAAAATAATATGGGATGGCCCCCTCCCATGGTACTTTGGACCTTTGTGATGTGGGTGAAGATTTGAATTTAACCTTGATTAGGATTTATTGTAGTCATGAGTTTGTATCAATAAAGTTAATTGGCTACTATTCATCGATCTATGTACTTATTTGGATCTGGACTTTTGGAGATTAATTGGTAGCTGGTTTGGGTCTTTGTTGTGCATCTTTAGATCTTGCACTATGATCATCTCGAGTCGTTGATTTTATTTGGGTACAAAAGTTTTATTCATTGCAGATTTATTGGTCATGTGACTTATTCTTGGTTGTTTGATCTTGGTACATGGCATTGGAACCATTGATTTGTTAACTCCAACATTAATAAGGTAGTTCACCTTGGTTAGCATATCAAATCACCGATTTTAGTAATTTGACAATCTAAGCCGTTTAAATTAACTTAACTTAATCTAGGTTAACTATGGGTTGGACAAAATTTTTTATGTGTGATCAAAAATTTGACCATTTTGCATGCAATCTCGTCTTTTGAGAGTGAAGCCTTGGTAAATTTTCATTAGGCTGTCATTATTGTTGCTCTTGAGATCACTTTATTTTGTGAACCTATCTTATTGTGAAGCTCTAAACCTGAAACTTACTTTCATTTCTATTGTTTGGGCTCAAACAAATTTTTTTATGAATGTGTTTACAATTTTGTTGTTTTAAACTCGGCATTTATCTTTCATCTTGGACGTCACTCATGATTCAGGAGCATATGTGAGATTTTGTAGTATTTATGAGCTCTTTGAAAAATAAATACGTAGTTATTTAATATTTTTTTTCTCTGAATCTTCCATGGAAAACATAGGAGCTCTAGTTTAGTAGTTCAAAACCACAGATCTGGTTGATTTTTATTGACTGTAGATACTCATTACCATGCATTTGAACTTGGTTGAGATCTGGGTGTTTTCTTTCTTTCACCACCTTTTGAAGGTTTCTACAAACCATCTTCCAAAGTGGTGAGTTTTTCATTTTGTTGTCGTAACCTCGATGAATTCTTCGTGTCCTCCATTTCTGATTAGAAAACATCTGGAACTAGTTGAAATAATGGGTTTCAATGTGCACTAATACTTGTATCTTCTGATTTCTTTGTATTTTTTGCTTTTCGTGCTTGACCATTGATAAAATGAGCTCGAACTCTTCTCGTAGTCATCATGCTTTCTTTGCATTTTACCCAATTTGAGCATTTCAACAATATCATTCTAAAATGGTGAGTTTATTTCTCTGAGATTTGTCAGTTATGAAGCTTGTACTGTGCATATGATGGAGGTGTTGGCTAAATATGAACACTATTGTTAGAAGAAGAACATTTTACTTTTATCCGTTATTCATGAAGCTTTGAATGTTGACACTCCCCTGTGTAAATTTCTTCATTGTTGAAGCTGTAGAAAACAAATTTTTCATATTTTTTAACTCATCCTCAAATTTTCCTTAGCTCATTTCATTGTATTTGACATGTAACTCAGATTTTCTCCATCTTGACTTGAAGGTGAGTATCTCCATTTACATTATTTTTATCATCATGGTTTGTGCTTTATGTTTTGACCTACTTATTCACCATTGGGGTTTCAATGTTTTTATGTAGTTTGAATGCCATGGCTCTATTCTTTTCATTTTGAAAAGGTAAAACCCAAACTCTCATTCTTTGCTTTATGAGATTTTCTTCTCACCTTGTGATTCAAATTTGTTTTCTCCAAAAGAACCCCCTACAACTATTCTCGCAAGAGTTTTTCAAAGACATGCTGGTTATAAGAAGCCTTGTACTTGCAAAATTTTCCTTCAGAGCTCTCTTCTCTGGACTATACATGGATTCCACATGCTTTGTATAATGTATTAGAAGAGTTTCTGTTTTGGCTTTATATAATCGTTAGCTTAGTACTTGCACTTACTTCTCATTACCCTAGGACTATTCTACTGTAGGTTAGGGTTGAATATTTTTTAGAATGGTGGATTTCTTTCTGAACTTCTGCCACTTAGTTGATGAATTTCATCCTTTATTGATCTGTAAAATGGTCAAAAATTATATCCCTTTGATCCTCTATTACCATTTCTTGAGCTCCTGTAGTTGTCTTATTTTCTTTGCATTCATTCTTACCTTCTATTGTTACTTGTAAGAAAGATAATGACTTGCTTCTTTTGTATTGGTTTGCATCATGATAACTTGTTGATGAGGTTGCATAGTGGAATTTCTATTGACTGTTGTAACTTTAACTTGATATGATGTTCTCACTTTCATGCTCTATTTTAGATTTTGATGAGAAATTAATATATATGTTGAAAACTCTCTAAGAATCTATTATTCTTTGATCCCTTGAGGCTTTATGACTCTTTCTGAGTTTTCTTATCATTATATTGTTGTACTTCATCTTTTCAACTACTCTTAAGATAGTTTGCATTTCATACCGTAACTATGGTGCATTCTATGGCAAGCAAGATCAACTTAACTAAAATCACATCCTGAAGCATTATATGCTTAACTCTTTGCATGTTAGGTGGAATTTTGAGATCTGCTTGTTAGACCTCCATATATCTAAGTTGGTTGGTTCTTAGAAAAGTGTATTACATTCATCCGAAAAGCTTCCACTTTTCGAACGTTTCCTTTATTTCTTTTGCAGCTCCATTACCAAACTATTTCAAATATTGTACTTGATCATTTATTAGTATATTAATGTTGTTGAACTTATTAATTCTAGACACTATTGTAAGTTGATAATGTTGGTGATGTCTCAGATAAGACTTGCTTTGATGTATGCAATTTTTTTATCTTAGCTTCAAAGGTGTAATTAATCCATTGTGATGAACCTCCATAAGTTGAAACAAATGGTAGTTTTCCTTTGTTTTTGCCTTAATTTTAATGAATCCTTACATGTGCTAGGTAGCATTCTGCATAGATAAATGCATTATTGTTTTGTAGCTTTACTCCATTTCTGCCTAGATGCACCTTCAATCTGAACTAAAACTATTTCTATCCTTATCATAAACTATAAATGTGCTTGATCAGTTCATTACTATGCAACTTTAGTCCTTATTTTGAATATTCAAAATGTGACATGTAATGATTGCCTCTTGTATGACCTCATCAATATTTAGCTTCTTGGAAATTTGTTTTTGTCCTTATAAATACAATAGTTAGTATTCTCTTTTCATCTATTACATGTACCTTTCTTTTGTAATTCTCCATATGTAGTTTCTTTTTATGGGACAACTCATAAATCTGTATCATGTAGATTCTTTCAGCAAGTATTTCATTTCTACATAGTAATCCTTTTTGCAAAATATTTTTCTTTCTCATCTGCAAACTGTACCTACAAACCTAAAGAAATAATTATAAAACATCTAGGATTTTTGGCCTCTCTCTCCATAGATTTCCATATTTTTCTTCGAGAAATAATTGTATAGATCATATGTGCTAGTATAGAATACTGCTCTTACCAATTTTGTACCTATATTTCTTGTAACTTATACCTCATGATGTCAGGAGATCCATTTGCATGAAATTAGATAGGATAGGAATACGAATCAAAACCTTGAGCTCATGACTGATAATATTTTTTTTCTATTTCCTAGGTACAATGCCAATGTGGATAGCGAGGATGAAGATGGAGTAAATCTGGAGCTGGAAGTAGAGCAATGGAGATGAGAGAAACCCAAGGCAATGATGGGTTTTTTCATACTCCTTTACTTTTCTTTTCATGCACATGTACCATCTAATTTTTAGTTATGAATTGATTTTAAGTTACATCCCATGGCTTGTGTGGGAAACATTGAAATTTCTTATGAATAAAACATTAAATTCTGGAACTGAGTTGTGTACTTCTTTCTGCATTTCAGTTTTATGTATGGATTGTATAATGAACTAAACAACTCAATAACATAATTGGATGTATTTAATCATGAAGGAAAGAACTTTAAAATACCTGTAACTTTAGTAATGAACTCTCAATTACTGTAGTCTGTAACTCGTATCTCGTTCCAAAAATTAACACTCCACTTATTTTGTAATTTTGGTCTTCATCAAGCTAATACATTTGTCCTTAGGGATTTTGTGTTCTCTTGTTGAAGATAAACATGGAATTACAGACTATGTGATTTGTTACATTTTGTAATAGCACACATAACTACAAATTACATGTAATCATTAATTTAATGCAACTATACAAATATTAAAATGAGTGAACCTCCCCTATCTTAGGTCCATTTATCAATTCCATCCATCGTAACGAAGTATCAAGTTTCCTAGCTTTTCAAGTGAAAAATTGACAACATTTCAAGCGATCCTACGGAGAAAGTTACCTCGCTAGCTTGCGAGACCGAGGTGCCTTTCTCTTGTCCATTAGGGAATGGATTTAAAGCATATAAAAAAAAATTCCTTTCTAAAACAACAAACTAAATATGGGAAAGGATCTATAAACTAGATCACGTGTGTTGGTGCTCAATTTGATCTCACCCCGTTTGTTTTTGAAATTCTTAAATTTGCGCGCTCTTTCGTCTTTCCTATCTCCCCATATTAATACATGAAAAATTTATCCTCCATTTGGTTTCCATGACCAGTCACTTCCTTTGGTCGAGGATCACTTTAAATATGGAGTTTTTACCGTTCTTCTGTCCATGTGAAAGAATTTGTAACTTAGGTGTAAAATTAGATTTTTCCCTTCCTTCCATTCTTCGACAGTCACGTTTTGTTTTCCTATCAATTTTTTCCTAGTATCTATGGAAACGTGATTGGATGTAGCTCAGAGGATCATATTTGGGCCTTACATCATTTCCATTTCTCTTTCTTGAAAGAAAGATTCATTTCCGGGTGCAAATGGTGGTTTTCCTACATTTTACGATTTAACGGGTGTGTTTTTTCCCACTCAAATTTACATCTTAGCATCAGTGGAAACATGGCCCTTTCTAGTTAGATGTGGCTTTCGGGGAACTTTACAAACTCTAATGCATGCTTCAAATCAAAACTTGTCCACGTGAAGGGCCGGAGCTCATTTGAAAATTTTCCTTTTGGTTTAGCCTTAGAGTTGCGTCGGGAGACACGTGTCGGTTTCGCTTCCTCGCCCATACTTGAACATGTTTTTCATGCGACCGGTGTAACTTTAGTAGACCATGGATACGTGGAGGGCTGGCACTCATTTGAGGATCTACCTCAAGGTCCCACCTTAATAGTTTGGCCAAGGTGACATGAGGAGGCTTCCGCTGGCTTCGTTCTATACTTAAACTTTTCAAAGCATATTTATAAGACCTAGGACACATGGAGGGATCACGCCTATTTGGGGACTGGCCTCTAAATTTTATTTTGAAGAAGTGCCAGGAGGACACTTGGAGGCTTCTACTCACTCAGCCCTTGGTTGGACTTTTCAACGACCAAGAAAAATTGTCTCGGACCTTAGACAAATGGTGACTTCTATTGATCTTTCAATTTTTTAAGAAATCTATCAGACTGAGACACGTGGTGAGCTCGCATTTATTTGGGGCCTCCACTTTTGAGGGCCATACCAAAGGTACGCCAAGGCCGCACAGGAGGCTTCCAATGGCTCCTTTTTATTGAGACTTTTCAAAGGCCAAAAGGCATTTTCTTTGGCCCAGGAACGTAGAAGGCCCGCGCTTGTTTGGAACTTGCCCATGTATTTCTCCTTTGTAGTTGCGCCAAGGAAACACATCGAAAACTATAATATAAGGTAGAGAAGTTTTAGAATCAATGCTTACAACATGTATTTCACCTATTTTTCCACCATTTTTTCTCCAAGACTCTCAAGATGTGAATACACACTATTTTTCATCATTTTGGACTAATTTCCTTGTCATTTTTCTCTCAGTAAAGTGTCATTGAATGGATTTAGAACTTAATTTGTGAGTCCAAGGATTGTTAAGGTTGATATTTTGAAGTTGGAATTGCTCGGGCACTTGCAAGAACATGACCTACTAGAGAAGCTGGATGTGGGATAAGAGTTGCAGAGGAAAGAGAAGGAAAAAGATGAAGGTTATAGGCACAAAGGCTGAAAAAGGTGTTGTCTCGAGGGTGAAATGGATTACCTATCGATTCAGATTTACTGAGCACGCAAAAATGATTAAAATGGGGATTTCTAGGATGACAGAATAACGAGAGATTAGGAGGACTATCAAAAATTTATGGCTTGATATCTTATTCATTAGTCGAGGGTCTAGGAAACATGATCAATTCATGATTTTTCTAATTGGAAAATTTGTTAAAGGTCACATTCTAAGACAACCGGTACCAAGCAAAGGTCCCTCGAATATTCTTCTTTCTAGGGGGAAAATTTGGGATAAGTGAGAAAGTGAAATGTATAAATGCAATGAGAATACTCTTACACAAGGTCGGGGGTTGAATTCTTAAGAGAAAATTTGAGAGAGCCCGTCTTCCGAGAGACCAATCCATGATACCTGGTTAATTTATTCTATGTTATATTTTTTATCATGTCATGTTGGTTTTAGATTTATAGCCATTGACAAGATCTAAGATTGCTCTTGAAGCTTTCCCCTACCGATGAATATAATAAATTTGGAGTTAATCTATGTCAATCTTAGAGCAATTTGTGTATGCTTTGTTTCAAAATGTACGTAAGTATTTTTTTCTTATTCCTATTGCAATATTGTGTTAAATTCCCTCTCCGAATCACATAGGATCTCATCCTCGTGGTAGATTAGTGGCATTTGCAATTTCATTTCTAGAAGATCCTTCATCCTGTGATGAGATAAACAAATTTAAAATCACTTCACTATCATTTTTTGATAAAGATTGTTTGTAAGCCTTCAAGTGTATCTTAGGCATGAGGAACCATGGGTCTTTGATGTTTTATTGAGTCTTTAGCTGGAGCTTTCATGTTAAATTCTTGGATATTTTATGAAACCTTACTAATTCGGGCCTCCATTGAAGTACACCTTCTAGTTGAAGGAATATCTTATCTATTATGAAGCTTTATGTCATTTAGCTTTCCAATTATTGTAAAGTCTCTCAAAGATCCGGTATAATCAACTTTATCCTAATATCCAACCAAAATTATTCACAAAACCATGAATCCATCCTGAACTACCCCTATTTTCCCCGTATATCCATAAAGGAACAAAATATATTTACTAAAATATGTAGAACAATCAGGATTTCATAATGTCTTCAGTAACCTTAGCCTTGTTTTGAAAGTGTCTCCATCTTTTAGAAGTGACAACTCTTGAGAGTTAAATTATGGAGTATTGATCATACTTTCCCAAGGTTTTCTTCATAAAATTTGTGCAAAAGAAGGATATCTCCATCTCCTTCATTAAAAATAGGTTACACTACGGGTCCTCTCACCCTGGTCAAAAGGCACGACCTAAAGTAGTGAGGATAGGTCAAATCCTCTTGAAGGTGCTATCCATATCTCCACAAATCTGAGTGACAAAGGGCTAGTTAGATATCATCCCCGGATACAAAATGACACACATTATGATCTATTTGTCTCTATGTTCATGTTGAATCTGTGATGCTGCTCAACTTGAAAAGGAGAACGAATTTGGATACCAACACTCGTGGCGCCGTTGCTAGGGACTATTTGAACTATTTTACAAATGTAGTACATACAAACCCTGGTAATGTCTCTTACATGATCTAAGTGCTAATACAATGCTAAAACATCATTATCTATTCAGATTTATAAGAAATGTTAAAATTTGTAAGTTCTGAGTGCAATATATCTAGCTTCTATAGTTATTGCACTAAATTTTGTATCATCGTTGAAAAATTTGGGTAGAAGAAGAGCAGATCTTGTAAGCTTTGCATGAATCTGGTATTGACAGACATTTGATAGGTCTTTCATAGTGCATATACAAAAACTAATGTGAAAATCCTTAGTGGAAACTCCGTGTTGTTTAAATTTTTAATAAATACCATTGTCTTAACATATATCAAGTAAGATTTTTCATTAATCTATGCAAAGCTGGAAGGAAGAAGATCTTTCTTCACCAAGGACCCTAGTAGAAGGTTTTCTCAAGAGCTGGGAAAGTCTAATTTAGAAGGAGAGAGAATTTGGAAGGTTGTTGGAGATCAAGCATCAAGAAAATAGATCTCGGTTGGTGAAACTAATCAGCCTATGATTGAAGATGGAAATACTTACTCAAGTGAATCAGAATTAGGTAGTCTCTTTGTTGAATTGAAATCTCCATCTCGAGAGGGGCCTTCATTTTTATTTGAAAATTTTTCTTCTCAATCTGCCCTTGTATTTTCCAAATCTAATAGATTTTTCCAAGAAATAGAGCCTTTAGAGGGAAGTCATTCTGAGAATTGCATCCCTATACCACACAAACCTCTCACTCCTCATCAATTTGTATCTCCTCCAAGGTCACCTCTTGAAAATAATATGGCTCATCCTCCACCAGGACCTCCATTTATTGTTAATACTTTTGGTCCCATCAATTTGAGAAGTTTGGTGGCTATCCAAATGTTGTGCCATAAGATGTAAGAAATAGATTGCCTAAGTTTCAAGGAAATAATGCAATCATTGGTGATCAAAACTTGAATCTCTTTTTCAATATGATGGAGGAATTTGAAATAGAATTTGAGGATGTGTACATTAAATTGTTTATCCATACTCTAGAAGAAGATGCATGGGACTGGTATAAATCTTTTTAGACAATTCCATTGATTCTTGGATAGAGATGAAGAATGCTTTTAGATTTCAGTATGGAGATAAAACAGACCCTAGGTTTATTTTATCAGAATTTGAAAATATAAAAATGAATCCTAATGAATCATTGCATGATTTCAATACAAGATTTAACAAAACATTGAGAATACTTCCTGTTAATTTAAGGCCATGTGATGAATCATGTCTGATAAACTATTTAGATGCATTTGATAAGAAATATGCTTACTATTTGAGGGATAAGAACCCTGGAACTTTGAGGTAGGCCTTTACTATGGCTCTTCAAATTGAGAACAACATTAAAGCAGTTGGAAAACTTGCTAAGAGGGAGGGTGTTAAAATGATCAACGCAAAGAAGCCTCAATCAACTAAGGTTGTGGATCTTGAGAAAGTTGTAGAGAATTTGGTCGAGCTATCAAAGAAATATCTTACAAGATATCCAGGGTAGAGAAAGGAATTAGACAAGGTTAGCATAGGCAACAAGGAAAAGATAGATTTGTAAATCATCCTATAAATGATCGGAGATCGATGATAGAGGTAAAGGACCCATAGGAGCTAGAAAACCCCAAGCTATGGAAAATAGTGTAGTGCATGATCCTCTAAATGCCGAGTTGTTGTTGAAGAGATAGATAAAATTGATTGGTGTGAAAAATGTTTCTTACCCCACCCGCCATGTGAAGTAGATCAACAAGTCGAAGAAGTTGATGATGATAAAAACACTGATGATGATGCATGCATGGTGGATTTCTACAAGGTCACAAAAAGGAGCAACTTCAATTGAATTAATAAGTGCAAGAAATGCTGCAAGTATTTGGGATTGCATTCAACGGGTACCTCTTATTTCTCCCTCTCATAATTTAGAAATAGATATGGTACAAGATTTTGAACTTCCTAATAATGATTTTGAGTACCTAAGAGCTCTAATGATTAACAAGTATGATGGAGGAATGCCATCGAAGAGGATAGACATCTGTTAATGAAATTTGTTTTTACCCAAGAAAAAGAGTATAATACAAGAAGTAAAGATATCAAATGGGAAGGGCCTCAAGCCAAACCAAAAACCCCAATTCTCACCAATATCCCAAAATAAACTCCAAAGAAAGATGCATCTGGAAAAGGCCTTATTGTCTCAAGAAGAACTGGTGTTCCCACCCATGCCCAAAATGTGAAAAATGTTATGCCATCCAATGAGTTTGTCAATATTTCTCCAAATTCGGTTTGCCCAAATAAATTCCCTATGACATTTCCAAAGTCTTGAGTCGAGATCATATTTCTATTCCAATTGTTGAACTACTTAAGACTCCCGAGCACAAGAAGAGGGCCTTAAAGTATTTGGGATTGGAAGAAGATAGGAGTACCCAAGAAAGAAATATAAATAATGTAAACACTCCTCCTCCAACCATTGCAGACCTAGAAAAACCACTAGCATTGGAGGAGATAGGTGAACCACCTAAAGTTTACTTGGGAACATCTTTGGTTGAGTCTCAATTAAATGTTGATCCATTTTTTACAACGTTGATTATTAAGGATAGACTATTACACAATTGTATGTTTGATTCCAAAGCATCATGCAATGTTATGCCTCTAGAGGTCATGAATGAATTAAACATTAAAGTGATAGTAGCTTATGGCAAGTGTATTGCAATGGATTCTAGAGAGGTGCCGTTTTAGGATGTGTAAAAGTTTTGGTGGTACAACTTGCAGCTTATCCGGGTAAGAACTTGAAACTTGATGTTGTTATTGTTGATTTCCATGCCAAATGGGGCATGTTGTTATCAAGAAAGTGGGCTGCAAGTGTTGGTGGAAGTGTTCAGATGGATATGTATTTTTCACCATTCCAATTGAAGGCAGCCTTGTAAAGATGTATGGAGAGAAGAAGATGTTGCACCTCATTGAAGATCCCAATAATGCTTCTTATGAAGTGTTGTATGCTGATGTAGATGCTGATAACTTTGTTGGGTTTGCTGATGGCAAAGAGCACAAGATTGATCAATGTAAATGTCTTGAACAAGTAGGTTTTCCTTAGACATTATTTGATGGAGCTTGTTCCAAATTTGGAAATGGTGTTGGTAGTGTTCTAATTTCTCCAGGCCAGGAAGAGTTTGTTTTTTATTTCAAACTCAACTTTGAATGCGCTAACAACATTGTGGACTATGAACCACTGTTATTGGGTTTGAGAATTACATGGAAATATGGTGTAAAGGATATAATTGACAAAGGATATTCAAAACTGATTGTCAAGTAGATTAGAAAATTGTATGCTACTAAAAATGAGAGAATGAAACAATACAAGCATGTAGTCTGGGATTTGATTGAAATGTTTGACTCATTTAATATTGTGCATGATGATACAAAGTTTAATATTGTTGCATGAGACAAGTTAGCAATGCTAGTATCCCAATTTGGAAATTGTACAAGATATCTCTATTTTGTGAGTATGATGTTCAAATAATAACAAGGCCTTATGTCCCTAAAAACATTAAAAATTGGAAAGTGTTCGGTGATGATGCCTATGTGAAATGGTTTCTGTAGAACCAAGGTGAGTTTGTTGATGAAAAGATAGATTAGGAACTAATGGTGTGTCTTTGTTGAAGGAAAGGAAACTTTATTTGGCAAAGACATCATCTAGTGAAGAAAAACATGATGCTTAGAGGTTTGGTGGCACTTGAATCAAACTTTGATATTGTTTATTGCATTATTAACGAGATGTATGTTAGTTTCAAGAGATGTGGAAGAGCATGACACTGGGCAAAAGGGAAAAACCATGTAAAATATGGTTAGGAGGCAATACGAGTAAGTAAGATAAGCATTCCTATGTTTAATTGTTGAAGAAATATCAGGACTTCCTATCTTGGTCTTACTCTAACTTGAAGGCATACAGGGAATATTTTTTCCAACATGAAATTCCTATTGAATCTAATGCCACCTTTCATGAAAAAAATAGAGGTTGATCAATCTGCTCCTTTCTTTAAAGATGCAAGAAGAAGTGAAGAAGTTGGGGGATGGGGGATCATTCATCCCACAAGGTACTCATCTTGGGTTGCAAATTTAGTACCTGTTAGAAAAAATAATGGTGATATAAGGTTGTGCGTAGACTTTAGGAACTTGAATAAAGCATCATTGAAAGATAACTACCCTCTGCCAAACATGAAAAATATGCTACAATTGGTAACTAGTTCTAAAGTGTTATCCACTTTGGATGGTTTCTCCGGCTATAATCAAGATGTTGTGAAGGAGTTAGAAAGAATAAAGACTTCCTTTACCACTCCTTGGGGAACTTATGTCTATGTCAGAATTCCTTTTGGCTTAATGAATGCTTTGGAGCAACTTTCAAGGAGCAATGAATGTAGTGTTTGCTTGTTATATTAATGATTTCATTTTTGTTTATCAAGATGATGTAAGCGTGTTTTCTAGAAAAAGAAATGATCACTTGCAACACTTGGAGATAATGTTGTTAAGGTGTAGAGAGTATGGCATATCATTGAATCCCTAGAAGTGCCATTTTAGAGTGCAAAAGGAAAATTTGCTTGGTCACATTGTATCAAAGGAAGGGTTCATGATTGATCCTGAGAGAGTGGAAGCCATCAGCAGAGGTTCCAATCTTGAGAACTCGAGAAGGGATTTCAATCCTTCTTTGGATAAATAAACTTTACTAGAATATTTGTGTCTAAATTTCTTTGAGCCGAACATCCCCATTACTAGCATGTTGAAGAATGACCAAGTTATCATATGTGAAGAAGGTTCCATTAAAGATTTCAATGAAATCAAAAAAGCATTAAAGCATGCCTCTATTTTTGCAGCTCTAAATTACAAGAAGCCTTTTGCAATGTTTTCTTTTGCTTTAGAAAACAGTTGCATCTGTCTTGTTGCATAAGGATGATGAAGGTGATGAGAGACCAATTTCCTTTTTTCAGTAAGGATTTTCCAGGAGATGATTTGAAGTACACCATCATGGAGAAGAAAGAATTTTCCTTGGTGAAAAAACAAAGGTTTTTAGATGTTACATCTTGAGCTCTAAAGTTGTTGCTTATGTCCCCCACACCATGGTGAATGATATATTATCGAGATTGAGGTCTCAAGTAAAAGATGCAGATGGGTAAAAAAGTTTCTAAAATATGACATGGATATCCAAACCACAAAATTGATAAGAGGTTTGGGCCTAGCTAATAATATGGTGAGAGAAACTTGCAAACTATTGACATGAATGAAGTAGAAGGAGAAAGGGTGGATGTCCTTGAAAATTTGGTACGCTCGAATGGTATGCAGATATAATATTTTATCTTAGACATTTATGCTACCTTGAACATTTCAATAACAATGAAAAAGAGCTCTTAAATTAACCTCTGAAAAACATTTCATTACTGATTTTGGTTAGTTTGGAAGAACCCGAAGGAATGATCTTAAGATGCATTCTTTGAGGATGAAGCCCCAAAGGTACTTCCCGATATCCATGGAGGATTTTATGGGGGACATTTTGTTGGAAGAGTTACAACACATAAATTCTTGAGGGATGGTTATTGTGGCCAAATATTTTCAAGGATACAACACTATTGGTAAGGAAATGTGAAATTTGCCAAAGCATTTATCTAGAAGAATGAAAGCTTTAGGTTCCCTTCGTTTACATCCTATGTCAATTGAAGCCCCATTTAAGTAATGGGGAATGGATTTTATTAGCGTGATTTCAGATCCTTCTAGTGGTGATCATAAATGGATTCTTGTAGCCACTGATTATTTCACTAAGTGGGTGGAAGCAATCCCCACCAAGAAAGAAACACACCAAGTTATCATGGAATTCATGTTGAATCAAATCATATGCAGATTTGGAGTGCCAGCTAAGATTGTTGTTGATAATGCCATGAGTTTTAGAGCCAAACATTTGGTGGCAATGTGTAAAGAGTATGGAATCAATTTTACATATGCTTCTAACTACAATCCCCAAGGAAATGGAAAAGCTAAGTCTAGCAATAAAAACTTGTTGAAGATCATTAGAATAGCCTTGGAGATAACCAAAAGAAGTGGGGTGAACAACTTAAGTTTGTTGTTTGGGCTGATAGAATCACTATCATAAGAGATACCAATAAAAGCCCATTTGATTTGGTAAATGGAACTCAAGCTTTACTACCCCTTAATTTACAATTGTCTTCATTTCAATTTGTTCAACAAATTGAAGATCAAGAATTTAGTCCATATGATTCTCGTATCAATCATATTATTGAATTAGATGAAGAAAGAAGGGCATCCCATCAGCGGCATGTGAAATTTACATAAAATTTGAAGAAGTTATTTCATAAGAAGTCAACTCTACTCTAAGAGCTTTCTACATTGGGTATCTTGTGTTATTATGGATTAGCAGGCATGAAGATAAGGGAAAGCATGGTAAATTTGATGCATTGTGGATGGGCCCTTATTCAATTGACATTCAAATTGGTGAAAATACCTTCTTCCTAAAAGACTTAGATGGGGGCGCTTGAATTTCTGTTAATGGTAGGCATTTGAAACATTTCCTTGATTGATTTCTTAGAATCAAGGTATACTCCATTGTATAGTGTATAGTCTTTTGGTTTCATTTTACTTTCATGTTTTCCTATTTTGTTTCATCCTAGTCCTTGGTAGTCATTTTGTTGATTTCTCGGTTTGTCCTTAGGGAGTTGGTTATTATTTTATGCTCTGCAATCTTATTCTTTGACACTTGTCACCCAATGGTTTATTTTTGAACTTGGTCTGCTATTTGTTCTTGTGTAACTCGCAGGGAATGCCAATTCATGAGTTAGAGCTAATGTTGGTACTCAATTTGATCTAGCCCCATTTGTTGTTGAAATTATTCAATTTTTGGGTTTTGTCATCTTTTCTATCTCCCTGTATTGATGCATGAAAAATCTATCCTCCATTTGGTTTCCATGATCAATCCCTTCCTTTGGTCGAGGATCACTTTAAATCCAGATATTTGTTTTTCCGTTCATCTATCCATGTGAAATAATTTGTAACTAGGGCATAAACTCGAGTTTTTCCCATCCTTCTGTTTCTTCCATGTTCGCATTTTCTTTTTCCCGTAGATTTTTTCCCAATATATTTGGAAACGTGATTGGATGAAGCTCGAAGGATCATATTTAGGCCTTATATCACTTCTAAATTTTTCTTGAAAGAAAGATTCATTTCGGGTGCAAATGGTGATTTTCTGAATTTAATGAGTTTAACGGTGTGTTTTCCCCATCAAATTTACATCTCAACATCAAGGGAAACATGGTTCTTCTAGCTATATGCGACTTGGTGGGGCACTTTGAAAACTCTAAGGCCCACTTAAACTCAAAATGTGTCCATGTGGAGGGCCGACGCTCATCCGAAAATTTTCCCTTTGGTTTGGCCTTGGAGTTACGTCGAGGAGACACGTGGAGGTTTCTCGCTTTGCCTTGCCCCGGACTTAGAATTTTTTTCATGCGATCAATGCAACTTTGGTGGACCATGGACATGTGGAGGGCCAACGCTCATTTGAGGATGCACCTTAGGGTCCCACCTTAACAATTGCTCCAAAGGGACACGTGGAGGCTTCCATGCAGCTCTGCTCTATACTTAAACTTTTCAAAGAAATTTTCTAAGGCCTGGGACATGTGGAGGAACCACGCTCATTTGGGGACTGGCCCCTAAATTTTATTTTGAAGAAGTGCCAGGAGGACACTTGGAGGATTCCTCTCACTCTTTCCTTGCTTGGACTTTTCAACGGATAAGGAAAATTGTCTCGAGACCCTAGACACATGGCGCCTTCCACTGATCCTTCAACTTTTTGACAACTCTACTAGACTGAGACACGTGGTGATCCCACACTTGTTTGGGGTCTCTAATTTTGAGGGCCATACCAAAGGTGCATGAAGGTGACACGTGAGTCTTCTGCTGGCTCCTTTTTACCGAGACTTTTTGAGAGGCCAACGGGCATTTTCTTGGGGCTGAGTCACGCGGAAGGCTCGTGCTTGTTTAGAAACTTTCCCCTATATTTCTCCTTTACGGTTGTGCTAATGAAACATGTGGGTGACTATAATATAAATTAGAAAAGGGGTAGAATCAACGGTTGTTGTTCATTTCACCTTTTTTCCATTTTTCTCCAAGACTCCCGGAGATGCTAATACATAATGTTTTTCATCATTTTTGATGAAATTCCTTGTCATTTTTGTCTAAAAAGTGCCATTGAATGGATTTAGAACTTAATTTGTGAGTCCAAGGATTGTTTACATTGATATTTTGAAGTTGGAATTGCTTAGACACTTGTAAAAATGTGAATTACCAGAGAAGCTGGATGCGGGAGAAGAGTTACAGAGGAAAGAGAAGGAAAAAGATGAAATGATGAAGGTTGCAGGTGCAAAGGATGAAAAAGGTGTTTCCTTGAGGGTGAAATGGATTACCTGTTAGATCCAGCTGTGCAAAGCCTCCAGAAAATGATTAAAATGGGGATTTCTAGCATGACAGAATCATAATGATTAGGAGGACTTTCAAAAAGGTATGGCATACAATCCTAGTCATTAGTCGAGGGTCTAGGAAACTTGATCAGTTCATGATTTATCCAACTCGAAAATTTTTGTTACAAATTGGTAACAAGCAAATGTCCCTCGAATATTATTCTTTTTAGGGGAAAATTTGAGATAATTGAGCAAATGAAATGTGTAAATGTAATGATAATACTCCTATAAAAGTTCGGGGTTGAATTCTTAAGAGAAAATTTGAGAGATCTCGTCTTCCGAGAGACCAATCGAGATACCGGTTAATTTCTTCTATGTTATATTTTTTATCATGTCATGTTGGTTGTAAATTTATAGCCATTGAAGAGATCTAAGATTTCTCTAGAAGCTTTCCCCTACTAATGAATATAATAAATTTGGAGTTAATCTATGTCAATCTTGTAGCAATTTTGTATGCGCTTTGTTTCGTAATGTCTGTAAGTAGTTTTTCTTATTTCTATTGCAATCTTGTGTTAAATTTCATCTGAATCACACATGATCTCATCCTTGTGATAGTTTAGTGGCATTTTCAATTTCATTTCAAGAAGATCCTTCATCCCTGTGATGAGATAAACAAATTTAAAATCACTTCACTATCATTTGTTGATAAAGATTGTGTTATCACCGAATCACAACACCCCTATGTTTATATAAGTGCATATACTTGAACTCACGGTGTGATTGGATAACATGGGTACTATCTCCAAGTTGTGGGACTTGCTACTTGAGATAGACCTCCAGAGAAAGTTGGTTCTTGCTCCTAAACTACCTGCCACATTCTACTCTAATGCAAAGGGAAAATAACTATTCTAATTTAAATTTCCAAGGGACCAGGGAGAGATAATGCATAAAATTAAAGCCTACACTAAAGCGGTGATACACCAGAAAAGGAGGGTGTGAGAGTAGTCTTCAAATGTGTGAGATATAGAAGCAAAGCGCATGCTAGAAGGGGTGATGACAGTTCTCCATAATCTAGCAAAATGCATTCACAACAATATCTCAAACATACACAATGATAATAGATCCCGGAAAGAACATAATAATAGACACAATATTCTTGTAATCAAGGTTGAAGGGGTAAGAAGAATGCAAGAAAACACAGCAGGGGAAGATGCATCCACAAACTTATATTTTATTGCTTCCTGATATGCACAGTTCAATCGGTTACAAGAAAAGGGCCTAGATCACCATGCAAGGAGTCCACAACAAGGGCCTACAACACATCAGCTTCACAAAGCAATTTTGGTAGAGCTTTGCTACAAAAACTACCTCTCCTTACAATGAGCCCAACACTCCAATTTATAGAAAAAATGAGAAGAGAGAGAGAAGGGAAAATGGAAATCCCGAAATCTGTCCTTCAACCACTTATAAGAGGCATTAAATGGAGTAAAATAATTTTATATTACTTGAAAAAGGATCCCCATACTGTCCCAAGTGCTGCAGAGAGAAAGAATGATGACCATGCCTCTTAATTGCACATTCAACCACCAAATAAAACACGTTATGAACCCGGCCATGTTTTATAAAAAATATCCACCTATTTCTCATAAAATTCAGAATTTATTGATTTTTGTGCATCGGGCTTGAAGACATGATCCCAACGGTACCAATTTTGTGCAATTTTGTTGAGAAATGCAAAAGTTATGGACTTTCCGAGTGCGGCAGCTATTTTGGGTTTGACAGGCGTTTTGTCATTTGACGGGAATGAGTATTAAGCGACTGGAGACAAATATGTTTCTTTTTGGCATAGAGGACGTCATGCTCATTCTTGAAAGTCCAATTTTGTGAAAATGGAGCTCGGAGTCAAAAGTTATGGCCATTTAAAGTTCACGGGTCAAACGTTGACTTTCCTTCTTTGGTGTAGCTATTTCGGAGAATCGCCAATTCGCATCCCACGCGCTTTTGTCTGGCTGTCCCATAACTGAATTCTCCGCATCGACCGATTTGGCTTCCTTGTCCCCTTTTGCAGATTTCTCTCCTTTCCACGCCCCACGCGCCCCACGCGCGTACTTTTGTCCTGGCTGTCCCGGATGAAAATATCTCGAACTACCCGCAATCGACCGTCTTCGGATTTTCAGCCGATTCGCGCCCCTACGCATACGTTTTCTCGGCTGTCCCAAACCACTCGAAACAAAAACTTGACGATTTTTATTACTGTGGTTGTTTCGCCTTTTTTGACGTGCCGTGCGTCCCTCGCGTCCCGACATCCCAACTATCCCGCAGACCGCCTAGGACAAAAATGTCTGACTTAGCTGATTTTCTTTGTATTTTGGCCGTGAACTTGGTATGATAAACCTTGGTACAACCCGCATCCTTCAGACCTAAAATGCTTTAAAATAATCCTGCAACCTTTTTTTTACATTTTTTCCATTTTTTCTAACTTGTTGGGATTTTTCCTTAGATGGGAGAGTTAGAGAGAAACCGAGGGGCCCCCTAAAAATATGATTTCGGGCCTTGAATCAATCTATTTGCTCGGAACTGAAGAATTTGATGCATGTTATCAAAATTACCTTGAGGGGTGAATTTTGGATAACAGATTGTCTGTAAGCATTCAAGTGTATCTTAGGTGTGAGGAACTAGGGTTCTTTGATGTTTTATTGATTCTTTAGCTCAAGATTTCATGTTAAATTCTTGGAGATTTTGTGAAACCGTGCTGATCGGGCCTCCATTAAAGCACACCTTCTTTTAAAGGAATATCTTAGCTATTCCAAAGCTTTCTTTCATTTAGCTTTTCAATTGTTGTGAAGTCTCTCAAATATCCGGTATAATTAAATTTATCCTACTTAATCTCCCACCAAAATTATTCAAAAAACCATGAATCTGTCCCGAACTACCCCTATTTTTGCTTGTATATCCACAAAGGAACAAAATCTATTTACTAAAATATACGAGAAAAATTAGGATTTCATAATGTCTTGAGAACCTTAGCCTTGTTTTGAAAGTGTCCCCATATTTTAGAAGTGAAAACTCTTGAGAGTTAAATTATGGAGTATTGATCATACTTTTCCCAAGGTTTTCTTCATAAAATTTGTGCAAAATAAGGATATATCTATCTCCTTCATCAAACAGAGGTTATACTACGGGTCCTCTCACCCTGGTCGAAAGGCACGGCCTAAAGTAGTGAGGATAGGTCAAATCCTCTTGAAGGTGTTATCCATCTCTCCACAATACCTTGAGTGATAAAGGGCTAGTTAGATTGCATCCCCAGCTACAAAATGACACACATTAAGATCTATCTATCTCTAAGTTCCATGTCGAATCTGTGATGCTTTTCATCTTGAAAAGGAGAAAAAATTTGGATACCAACAATGTGCATGAATGCACTTATTTTAATTGAAAAATATTGCAATGTACATGAGAGTACTTATTGAAAGGGAAATCCTACTCTAAACAAACACCGTTGGATTTTCAATAGCAAGTGTTTAAGAAAAATACAATTCATAGGAATGGGAAGTTCCTCTCCATTCAACTTTGAAAGTTGGAATGCATTGTGTTCTTTGTAAGATGAAATTATGTAAGGACCACTCAAGAATATATCAAAATTTGTTTGGTTTCCTGGCTTTTCATGATCTGCATCCCATTTTAACACAATGTCTCCTTCATTGAAAACTCTGAACTAAGCTTTCTTATCAAAAGTTTTCTTCATCCTTTTTTATTCTTTTCCATATTTAGGTGATCTTGATATCTTAGTTCCTGCAACTCCATTAACTCTGCATAACAAACCTATAATGGTTCATTCTCAAGTAATTCTATATGATGCAACAAATCTAATGTAGGAAACTCAACTGAGATTGGAATTCTTGCCTCTCTTCCATAAACAAGCTTGTATGTTTAATTGCCAACTGATCTTATAGGAGTCACTCTATCAACCTATAGTGATGAATTCAACATTAGATTCCAAGCTCTTTGGTTGTCTTTGAGTGTTCTTCTGATGATGCTCAGAAGATTTTTATTAGTACTCTCAGCTAACCCATTACCTTGTGGGTAATAATTGGTTGATGTACTTAAATAAATCTCGTGCTTGATAACCCAATCTATTACCTTTACACCAAGAAATGCTAAGGCAATATCTGGAATGATAGTTCTGGAACACCAAATCTGCAAACTATACCTTCATAAAAGGATAGTATCGAAGTCTCATTGGCCTCTTTTAAGGCTATTGCTTCTTTCCAATGTTTGAAGTAATCTGTAGTAGTCAAAATCCACTAGTGTCCTTGTGAAGAGAGTGGATTTATCATGCCAATAAAGTCAAGACCCCACTACATGAATGACTTATCAATTGAAATAGGCTGCAGGGGAAGTAAAGCTAAACGTTCTTTTCCCACAAAGAAAGAACATTTCTTACACTTTCTAATCCATTCAAATTTTTCATTGAATATGTTGGGCCAATAGTAACCAACTTTCATAATTTTTAAGGTTGTAGTACGTGCTAAAAATTACCTTCTACGGAGTTCTTCATGGAATTCAGATAGTAATTGGTGAATTCTATCATAATCAATACATTGCAGAAAAATTCTATTTATATCCCTCTTAAATAACATGCCATTAATGAAAATATAAGGTACAACTTGTAACAAGAAATACCTTCATTTAATTTTTTTGATACCTTCGGATAAGTATTGTGCTATAAGTAGCTAACCAAATCAGTCATCCATCATGATTCCTAAACTTCTTGATAGAGTTTGGGTTGATGATTTTACGGATGTACCAAGGTATTTTTCTACTGATACATAACTTCAGCATGTTGTTGGATCATCGATTTTGCAACCTATTTTTTCCATATCAGCAATTAGATTCTCACATACACCTTTTCCTCGAACTATTTTCCCAATAAGGATATCAAGATCATATTGCATAACTTTCATAATCCATCATGCTCTCATTTAGTTCTTTGTTCAACAAGAATGCTTTCACACTTGGATGAAAAACTAAAACATGTATCTTGTTATTGGAAAAAATGTACTTGAAAATTTTCAATCCTCTAACTACTGAAAGTACCTATTTTTCAAGAAAGGTGTACCTTGTCTCGTAGTCATGTAAACTTTTTCTAAAGAAAGAAATTGGATGCTCAGTGTTTTCATCATTAACTTGAGTTAAAATAGCTGAAATGGTCTCATCTCCAGCAAGTGCATACATCATAAAATATTTATCAAAATTTGGATTTGCAAGAGTAGGAGCTTGTGAAATGGCTATTTTAATTGCTTTGAATCCTTTTCTCCCTTTGCTGGTCCAAGTGAAAGTCTTATCATTTTTTAACATAGTTTTTAAAGGCTTGATAAGTGCTACAAAATCTGGAACAAATATTCTAACAAAGTTGATCTTTCGAAGGAAACTCTACAGTTATTTCTTATGATGAGGCAAGGATAGATTTTAAATAGATTCGATTCTGAAATGATCAATAGCTAAACCTTGTTTAGAAACAATATGACCCAACAATTTACCTTGATGTAGTGAAAAAATAGACTTTTTGGGATTCAAAGATATTTTGAACATTCTGCAAAGCTGAAAAGTTTTCCTTAAATGCATTAGATGTTCATTAAAATTCTTTTAAAATATGGTGACATCATCTAAGTAAACCAATATGAATTTATTTAATAAAATGTGAAAATCCATGTCCATTGCACATTGAAACATTGCACCGGCATTTGAAAGACCGAAAGGCATTATTTTATAAGCATAAGTGCCCCATTTAGTGGTAAAGGCTATTTTGTATCTATCTTCCTCACACACAAGGATCTGATTGTATCCACTGTAGCCATCTAAAAGAGACAATTTGTCGAAAAAGAAACTGTTCTCAAAATCTGATCCATATTAGGTAGCAGATAATGATCTTTTAATGAAGCTTTATTAAGGTCTCTAAAATCCACACATAGCCTAATTTCTCCATTCTTTTTGAATGGGAGTGTTGATGCGTAATCGAACACCCCGAATGTCTACGCAACTAGATGGGTTGAGATTGTTAGTGTGATTGCATAACATGGAGATTTTCCCAAAGAGTGGGACATTGTAATCGTGGAAAGATCTCTTGATGGAGGCCATTCGTATTCCTCTGTTCAGGTGCACACATATATTTTTTAGAGGTTCTACTCTAAAATCTACTCCAATTTTCCAAGGAGACAGAGTCAAGAAGATATAAGAAAATAAACCTAACTAACATAGGTGATGCAAGAAAGGAATGTTGACAACCTACTTTGCAATTAAACACAAACCGTAGAAATATAATACCACCATGCACTGATTAACCAAAAACTACAATGAGAGATCAAGAGGATATAATGAACACAAGAGAGGGTTGAAATCATCCCATGATTTATCTTATTGCTCGAAAAATTTATACAGTTCATTACAATAGTCAAGAGGCAGAGAGTTACATTAAAACTTGAATGGGAAGCTTGAAACTCCACAAATTCACCTGTAGAACAAAGAAGAAGGGAGGGTGCAAAATAAAAATGTCCAACCTCTAGAAAAATTACCCTCCTTACAATATATATGAAGAATATGAGAGAGAAAGGAGAGAAGAAATCGAATCCTACCTCAACCACACCAAAAGAGAATTGAATTCTCCTACAACAATGATGGGTTCCACTGTAAAAACCCATGCCTCCATGTGTTGTTCCTTGTTGGGCAAGAAAGGAAGCCCATACTTCATTATGGTGGTAGGTGAGAAGCTTGACAGCCTCAAAATGGCGGACTGTATTTTTCATTTTTAAGAACTTAGTCCCACTAATTTAAAGATGTCAAGAGCTTTCCAAAATTTCCTTTCTTTCTCAAATACGAGTTTCCAATCGAAATTTATTATCATATAAAGGTCGTGGTTAGGTGTCCCTGTGAGGTATCTCACAATATCTTACAAGATCTAAACATTTAAAATTCTTGGTGGGCTTCATGATTCATCTTTCATATTGGACCTTAGACACATGGAGGGCCTGCGCTCATTTGGGGACTGCCTTTGGATTTTACCTTTGAAGTTGCACTGATGAGGCACGTGGATACTTCCACTAGCTCTTCCCATGTTTAGAATTTTGAATGGCTTGTACAACTTTCTCGGGATCCAACCACGTGGAGAGCCTACTCTCATTTTCAGGTCCTTCCTTTCGATTTTACCTTTGAAGTTGCATTGATGAGGCATGTGGAGGCTTCCGCTAGCTCTTCCCATGCTTAGAATTTTCAATAGTCGGTGAAAATTTCTTGGGCTCTGACCACGTGGAGAGTCTTTGCTCGTTTGGGGACCTACCTTTTAAGCATTATACCAAAGGTGCACCGAAGAGACACGTGGAGGCTTCCGCTGGCTGTTAGGGTCTTGGGAATACAACATGCTTTGACATTGGGTATCGCCTCGTGAACATGCTACTTCATTACTTTGGGTGAGTAAAGGGCCCCACTATATATAATGTCAAAACCAATTTTTAGGTGGGACCTTTGTAGTTATCTCCACATGGAAACCCTGCAGATTTCAATATTTTACTCCCTCCTTTCACTCTTAAAGTTGTGATGGTTGGAAACTTGGCATTGTCTCTGCAAGACTCGCTCTGTTTTCTTTGATTCAACTCATTCTTGATTTTATTTTGACTCACCGAGTTAGCTTTCTTCGTTTCTCTAGTGTGGAAGTTCGTGTTTGATCAAATTTTTCCGAGGGGAAATATTTGATAATAGGAATAAGAATAGATATCCAACTTGAATGCTTAACTAGAAAAATAATACCTAATTCAATTAACTTAGATAACTCTTTTCTCATCAATGGCTCAATTTTCAAATTTACAGGCCTTTTCTTCTACCTAACTAGCTTGGAATTTGGTTGTAACTCTATTATATGCTGAGCTAAAATTGGATCAAAACCTCTCAGATATTGATACTTCTAGGCAAAAACATCTATGAATTCTTTACATAATTTGATAAATGACTATTTTTTAGCTGAAGAACATACCTTTCCAATAAGTAGTTTTTTTCGTCATCCACCAAGATTTCTTCGTAGTTATCTGTCGTGAGTTGAAATTTTGCCTTTGTCATTTCTTAACTGATGATCAGAACTGCAAATGTCTTCTAGAGTGACCAATTCTCAAGGAAACTTATTTTTCTTCAACTGAAAAATCTGGTCACCATAGAAGTGCTACATTTTTTCCTAATTTACTGTAGAAAATTCAGCTTTGCTGTAAAAATCTACAGATCTATTTATCATCTTCAAAAACCTACCAATTCTCTTCATTATAAGGCACTAAATGTCTGATAGTTAATTTTATATGTGGCTGTACTTTTCTATTTTTGATCCGTTTCGAGTACATCAAAGTTGGCACCAACCTGCTACAAGTCTACGTGAATGTTTATTTTCAGCTCTTGGGACATATTGAATGTTAATAGCATCAAAATCATCCATTAAGTCTGAAACTCTATGTTTGTAAGACTTCAACAATAAAGTTTTTCACTAGATTAATAAATAATTTTGAATCTCTGAAAACTTGTAAAGTATTGATACTCTCTTTCTAGCCCATTGCAAGTGATGAATTAACGATTCGTATTTATCTACATTACCAGTACAAGAAAACTGCAGACTTAAAGATCAAAAGTACCTTTCATTTAAAGGGGAAGTAAGCATTAAACCTGCCCTTGTGCTTTCTTATTTTTAGATCCATCTAAATGAAGCTTCTATAGTCCTTTACGTTGTTCCTTATGTTTTGGACAGCAAGGGGATTGGTGCATTTTCTTCATGCATGCAATAAAAATGAAAAATCTTCTTCTTCTTCTTTGAAAGGGTATAAATCTTGTTCTTATTTAGTTTTTTCATCCACGAACATATTAGAAACACAATCTAGTGCATAAACATGTGTTGTAACATAAAAATCAGATTGATCTAAAGCTGCATAATTCACTGCAGTGTTTGAAGCATGTGGCTCAATATGAAATCTAGCCAAAGGCTCAATTTACGGTAACCTTGGTTCCATATCTTGTAGTAAAGAACAAAAATGACCAATTTGAAGAGAGATAACCTCCTATTTTTGCTGTAAAATCTCGTGATAAACATAAGGAAAAATAGGGAGGTAAATCTATAATAGTTATATCTTGTAAAATAGTAACATTGGGACAAGCATGTAGGGTTACCTCTAGATTTCTGATAATACCAATTGTGTTGTTGGTTCTCTGTTCCATCTAGTTGTAACATGTTTTTCTCTATAGGTTCATACTGCAGCCAATTTTTTTGTAATTACTTTTGGAATAATTGTGCTACATGCACCACTATTAACCATGCAGTTATGAACTAAATGATCTCCAATAATAAGAGATAAATAAAATGGTGGTGGATTCTTGATGTATTGATAATTTAATACCTTTTGAACCATCCATTTAACCTCTTCAATGCGGTATTGATCAATTATTCCAAGGACCATGTCTACTTTCTGGGCTTCCTTTTCTGCTGGTTTAGAAGAAATTTGCTAGCTTAGCAAGCTTATGGGAAAGAAAATCTCATTGTCCTAGAATACTTAGAGCATCCCAAAGTGAAATATTAATATTATGCTTCTTCATTACATCAACAATGTTAAAAGAAGCTACTATTTTTGAAACCACTTCTACTATTTTAGCATAAGCTTTAGCAAAAACTGACTCTACTTCAGTAGCTTTTGAAATCTGAGGTATGAAGAGTCTTCTAGGATTAGGCTGTAATTGTCTTTGTTGGTCCTTTTGAGTAGAACTACTAGTTGTTTGGTGCCCTAAATTTGTTTTTTCAAAGTGATTGTGGGTAGAACAGGTCTGTTTTACTATTTTTCTCTCTCCTGAGCCTTTTCCGGGATCTAGTTGTGGATTGTAATAAAGTCTTCCTCTCCAAAACCCGACCAAATTTTGTTCTCTTGGTTTTATATTATAATAATCTTGTTCCCTACCCTCCATTTGAGGCATGTACAATGCTTCAGATTGAGGACGTGCAACAAGTCTTATATTCAGGAATGCATTTGGGAAGTTAGCAGCTGAATGAGGTTGATTACATGGTTTACACCATTCGTCATAAACCATGTTAACTGGGACAAGAGCTCTAGATGAACTAGGAGCTTTTGGGTCAAATTTCCTTAGCTGATAGTGTTGTCTATAATTCTTATTTTGCTGATAAGCCTACCTATTTTGTTGATTTTACTAGTTTTCTGATAAGGAGCTTGATATGGTCTACTATGTTAAGATAATTTGTTTTCAATTGATGTTAATTTATTACCCATAGTTTGTAAAGCTTTGAATACATCATCTAAAGGAGCTAAAATAGTAGGCTCTATAATGGTAATAGGCTATGGAATAGGTGACAAATATGCTATGAGAGGCATTGAAGGCCTTGGTGCCAATTTACTAGCTTGAATAAGGTTGTTTTCATCTTGAATAGCAATATCATAAGATTCTGGGAGAGTATCTCCTCCCATAGACTAAATCATAGTTGAAATATCACTATTTAGGGCTCTAAGATAATAAAGAAAAGCATGATTAGCTTGAGGCTTGACACTTGCTGGAATTCTTTCCCAAGTTCTAGAAAAATGGATATTAAAAATGACCATAAATTAATGAGGGGCTATTTTAATTGTGGATAGATGCTCTGTGAGGGATAAATGATTAGAATGATCTTGAAATTTCTTAAGTAATTTTTCTCCCAACTCATCCCAAGTTCTTATGCTCCTAATTTCTAAGGTTCTGAACCATTTCAAGGCTTTCCATTTAAAAGATGCAAGCTAGAAGTCTTAAAGCAACATCCTCATGAGTTACATTATGGAAAGCACAAAGGGCTACAACATATTTGATGTGCTCTATGGGAGTAATCTTATTTTCACTAGTGAATGTAGGTAAAAATTTATGGCAACATTGGGAATATCATGATAAACTTGAATTACTAAAGGGCTGCCATTAGTAAAGGTTACAAAATTCCTAGGTGGTTGAATAGCCATTGGAATAACTGGAATTTGAACAAAGAGATTAATACGTGGTGAAGGAAGATTAGGAGGAGGGTTATCAAAACCAAGCCTATTATAAGGTAAGGTATTACCAACTCTTCTTCTTCTTACAGAATTCAAAGGTAAAGAAATAAACTCAAAAGGAATTCCTCTTATTGATGATATCATATTTACTTTAGGCATGAAACATGTTGAAAAGCGGCTGAAATTGATTTCTGAGTTTCCAAATAAATCTTTTGATCTTTAAAATAAATTTCTACAGCCTGTTACTCGAAAAGTGACTTCTCTTTTGCTGTAAATTTGCTGTAAATTGTTGTGATTTACATGCAAATCTGATTTGTTGTCCCCTTTGGGTGTGCAAAAACTATTATTTCTAAAAAAGTACACCCTATAGAGAGATGACTTCATGTGTTCTAAGATATCTTGGATCTCTCTCTTTCATAGATACAATGGAAACACCTTAGGTCTGTGGGTATACCTATTGTTGAGGTGAGTCTCTAGTATCAAGGTCGGTTCCTTTTTTATGTATCCTAACTATTATTTAGGTTTTTTTAGGGTAAAAAGATGATTGTAAATGAATTGAAAACTAGGGTGATACACCAAATTTGTGAAGTGTTTGGACCGAGTACATGCACAATTAATTTTAGAATGGATTGGACACACAAACCAATACTTTTCAAAGAGAATATTAAAGATAAACACTTGGTTTGTTGAGGGAATGGAACATAACAATACAACAAGAAAACATTCACACTAACAAGGAATTATTTTTTTCTCACACAAAGATGTTATTTTTGCATGTGAATTATTCTTGGCACTCTTAAAATCTGAATTTTTTGGATGCACATGCAAAAATAACATCTTTGTGTGAGAAAAAAATAATTCCTTTACTTGTAATACTTGGAAAAATAATTCACCCATGCATCCATCTCGATAGGGACCGCCTTTGGTTACGATCCTGACATCTATTTTGTCTTCTTGTGGTCACATGAAGAATTGCACTCCAAGTAAATATAATTTGATAATTTCAAAACCCTCCCACTGTGGGGACCATCTATATGATGTGTGCACACTATTGACCAAAATAAGCTCACACTTATTTTTGGTCAACTAACACCGTCTTTCCCATTTTTTGATTAAATGTAGATTTTTATATATATTAAGCCCTTAAGGTCCCGTGAAATCATTTCCATCGAGATACGAAATTTCTTCCCTTTCAGAAATATAAATAAGTCCTCCTAACTCCTCATATTTTGCAAGTTACGGGTCAGTGGGACTTGGAAGGATTTTTTGCCAAAAGTTGGCCGACAGGCCTGGGGAATACCTCTTGCCAAAGGGGAAGATTGTGGACCGGTGGGGTAGTGGGAGATATTTTGGCATTTTTTACTTTTTCCTAAAAACATAAGTTACAATTACGGGCCTCGCAACCCCATAGAGGTGTAACGACCCATTAATTCACACACGAACAACACAGGATAATTTTTTGACTTGCTTGACACATAACATGACGCAACATGTCATCACCAAGGATACAACTAACACTGTGAACAACTAGATACAAGGATGGCCATAAAGGCAGCACGGAAACATTCACACCTTTCAAGGACAATTTACTTTTCTTTTAGACATGACAAAATAGAAGTCCAACTACAAAACACACTTACAGTTAGGGCCAACCACAATGAGATATTCTTGAGGGTTATTTATTTTAATAAGACATCTTGCAATTCTTAGCTTATGTTTTCAAGGAGACTCAAGATATGATTCATACAATTCATCTTACCAAGCTAAGTTTATTCCTTTTTTCACTGAGTAATTAACTTTAAATCTTCTCTATTATGACATTTATTTGTTTAATTCAATTATTTAATAAAGGAGGTAATTTAATTCCACAAGGCCATCTATCCTCACTTATGCTACTAAAACTCACTCATAACCTTATTACAATATGGATTCGCTTTCAACAAACTCAAGAGAAAGATTACCAAGCACCAAAAAAACTAGTTAGAGGAAGAAGGTCGAGTTGAATTCATCTTTATGACCTCATTAGTTACTAACCCAGTTTTTATTGAAGCTTGAGGATTTATCGAAAATTATTAATTATTTTACTTAGGCTTCACTGGATGATTTTTACAAAAGAAAACAATTTACCTTTCAAATGGTTGAGAGACAGATTGCGTGGTTTCGAAACCGATTCCTCCTACTTATTAAATCTTATTATCTTATATCAACTAACAATTTGTTTCACCTTTAAGTTCGTTTAATAATTTCACCATGAAAGGGATAGTGTTCAATAGTGTAGCTAGGGATATCAAGTTATATAGTGTTACTTAACAAAGGATAGTTTCATCTTAGATCACTTATGGAATTACATGCTCTCAAGTTGGTCACCTCTACACTAATTTATTTGCAATATAAAATTATTATTTTTGTTTAGCTTCTTTAAGGGTTAACCGACCCATTTTACTTTACTTATAATATATTGTCACTCAGTCTTAGAAAGATTTAACTTGACAATTTATTCTCAAGATCAAAGTTTTACAATACTCATATCAATGTAAAGATTGAATACCATTTCTCACCAAGATAAGTTACCGGTTTACCTACGAAGGACAAGACAACATCATCACGCAATTTCGAACAACCCAAGGCAAGTGGTCTTCTAAACTCCTTTCGCAAGCACTATTACAAAATTTACCTCACATTTGACATTTTTACAAGGAACTTCATAAATTGCAGACGATGAAACCTTTACAACTCTTTTCTTTAATCTACTCGCATAATCCATCTCGCACAAATACTAGCGAGAATCGCATGAGAAGCCCGAGCATGTTAAGGCTACACATGCAACAAAGAAGCTAACATTTAACAATATCAAGAAAGGAAAGTTCTAATTCAAAAATGGATTAAAACACAACCCACAACTCCAAAATTATTCGCATGAGAAAGAAATCTAAACCATCCAACAAGGAGAAAGTCAAAATACCAGTAAGAACAAAATCACATAAATCAAGGCAAGACCTTATGGGTTAGGAACAAGAAAGTCAAGAGTGTTGATATTTCCTTCATGTAATCCTATGGATTACGTGATTGGAATCCAATACTCAATCCATCCATCTAAAGAGGTCCAAGAGAAGACAAAACATACTAATTATGATCGTAGGTGTGAAACAAAATGACGTTATCCAAATCTCCCAAGGGAGGCTTCATAGTAATAAGGGTTCGATGCCCTTAAAAGAAAACAACTATAGTTTCAGTTTTAACCAAGGAGTTTACCACTACCTCCTTATAGGATTTCTTAAACGTAGTACTAGTTAACAAAACAAATCCACTCTTCCAAAAGCATACAAAAGAGACACAAAAAGGGGCCATTATTCTACCAACAAACCTTATCCTAATCGTCAACTTCTCTACATAATATAAGGGAAGGCTAAACCCAAAAGTCGTTAATAATTTTTATATATTTCCAACAATGTCAATAAGTATTTTAAAATAAAAATAAAAATTGATTTCCTTAACAAAGCCACAAAATGGGACTTTTAGTAACCAAGTTTGAAGTATAAGATATTCGAGTTCGAAAACAAAGGGATTCGATACATGGTGGGTAATACACCAGCGATGCCCTAGACTCAAAAGACCTTACCACGAGTGCAAGCACAAAAATAAGAACCAACACACATATCCATTAGGAAGGTTACGCAGTGCAGTCAGGCCTAGAAGTTCTATGAGCTCCTTGCCAATGGTATAGAAGATGAAAATTTTACCCGATCCATGTGGGCTTATCAAGGAAATGTCTAGCAAATATCAAACAGATGAATATAATAACCACCTATTATATTATCACTGTAATCAGCTGTCATCTAACAGGAAACGAGTTCACGAGTCCAATACCATGGATTCACCTACAACTTTTGTTTCAGTCCAGCTATTAATAGCTTGCTCGTGACCCTTAATAAAAAAATTGTAGACATTTCATTCAATTAATCTTACAATTTTTCCCCTTACTTTAATCAAACAAGAGTTTGAACCAAGAAGTAGGTATAGTAATTCTCTCAACAGGTAGAGGCCAAAATAGATGTCGGGTTATTCATCCTCTAGCGGGTACAAAAGTCAACCATGCACAGCTTCTAAAGCAAAACCCTAATGCCATTTTCTAATTAAACAAAAAGTAAAGAATGCCCACAGTCTTAAACAAGTTTTAGAACCCAACGTCACTATTAATGTACCTTTTAGCAAAATAGGAGAGCCCTAAACAGGAAATACGTATTTATTCAACCAAATAGAGATATGAAGGCTTAACCTTCCATATAGTAAGCCTTCAATTATAAATACCATCACATAATTCTTTTAAAAGAGAGTCATATAAGCAAATGAAACTCTATAATGTTTCCTTCCCTACGAACTAGACTGCATCACTCAATATTGCAGTAGCCCATTTAGACAAATATGAAATAGAGTAAGCTATAAGAGAGGAAAAGAACATTCCAAGCAAAACCAGCGAAATTGGAACGAGATTTAAAGGAACAACCAACACAATCAGGCAGCGATATAAACAACCACGAAAACATTTTGTCTAGGCGCCATTCAAGAGGAAAGAAAATTCATTTCAAGATACTGAAAGAAGGTAGAAAACTATTACAAGGAGTAGATTTAACATGCCTGATTAGAATTCTTCCAATCCAACAAGCACGTCGACCAGGGCTCGGGCAACAGCAACACAACCTGCGCAACTTCTCTTCCTCAGCCTGCTGAAGGTCCAAACTCTGTTAACGGCCATGCATCCCTGGGTTTCTCAGAAGTAGATCCAAAATCCTCCAAACACCGCTCCAAATTAGCCCTAGAACTTCTGTAGGCCCCATTTTTGGCAATTGAACTTGATCCTTCATCATTCATCCAAACACCTCCACCATCTCCATATGCATCTGATTGTTTCTGATTTGGACCTCCTAACCTTGGTGCTCTCATATTAGGAGCAGCCCTAGTCTGAGACGAAGCAAAAGAAGATGGCTTTAAAACCAAAAAAATTTCTTGGTACAGACTCCATATCCATAAAACAGTCCCTAGACTTAGTATCCTCAATTAAGGTTGACCAGTCACTAGATTGCTTCAATGCACGCAGCTACTTTTCCCTTAACCCAATGTGCTCGTGAGCTCGTGCTAGTGCCACATTCATGCGGCGAATATCAGCTACAAAGCCAACCCCATGATTTGAAGCTCGGACACAAGACATAATGATTACATCACGCTCCTGGCTCTGAAAGGCATCTACCGTAATGATATATAAACCTTTTCCTTCATGATTTGAGGACAATATCAAACTCTCGGTGCAAACATTTTTTAGCTATAGCTTGAAGGTGTGATAATTCCAAATGAAACCTTTATGCCTCGCCAACTTAGTGATTCGTTGAAGAAGCTCATAAAATTGCAAAGCAAATTGTGCTTCATGAATATTCTGATATGAAACAGATCCACGCCTATGAGATTCTCTTCCATGAGTTACATCGTAAAACAAGTAAGGTCTCAATAGAGAATCTTTGCAAAAAAATTTCATCAGGTCTCCTGGTAACACTCTCACTATCACATAGTCGATTTTGATAAAAATATTTTGAAGGAGAGTCCGAATCTGAGGATGAATTCTATACTAAACAGAAAACAACATAGTTGGACAACCTACTTGTTGGAAGCACTCAAAAAGGCTCTACTACTCGCAACTCTGTCTCGCCGCTGTCTAAAATCACATTTGCAAGCCGCATTTCTTTGAAAGAACCCTTGCAGAGCTATAAACAATGGTCTTTGCGCCTAGCCTCTTACACACCCCTGCGTCTCGAACACACGACCAGATATTCTGGCCGTTGTTGGCATCCTTCACGTGGTTCTGCATCCACTTGGAGAAATCCCCAAGCCTGTACTCAGAAAATACGGTCTCCAAAACCGCATGGCCGTCGCCTTTGTCGGTCACCGCAAATGCAAATATTATGCATCCCAAGTAGGCCAAAATGAGCAGAAGCATGAAGAAGAGGTAAAGCCAGAGCAGAGAAGGTTTTGCTGACCTCTCAACCACTCCACACGCTGTCCAATAAATAGGAAAAACTCACGTGGCCAGCAAAAGGAAACAAGAGCAGGTCAAAGAGGCAATGAAAATAGGAATGCATCCCTCCTTCCAATGCCAGCAGCCCAAGAAAAATGCGCCCAACACTCCACCTAATGCATTGAAGAAAGAATAAAAAAATATCTAGGTGAAGAAAACAGGTCTCCACCGACTCCATCTTTCACGCAAGGTAGAGAAAAACATGACAGTCATAATAGTCGGCGAGGTTGGATGGTTGGGAGGAGGCCAAGGTGGCAAAGTGGAGGGCAGGTGGTAGAACGAAGCCGATGCCCGATGGGGCATTACAAGAGGACCTTTGCGCCAAATGAAGAAAAATTCCTAAGGCCCACAAAGGGACACCTAACCATGTTTCAAGTCAAAGCGGGAAGGCGGGTCAGTTGGAGGAACTTTGGAATTTTGGCTTTTGTTTTGAGAAGTGTAAAAGTATAAAATTAAGCTGCACCTCTGCCGACACCCAAAGAAGCCACGTGTCGGGCATTTGGCAACTGCGAGGAAGCAGGCCATCGGGGAAACTTTGGAAATTTTACAAATTTTGCAAATAGCGCAATTTCAATTTTGGGCCCACGGAGGCTTTTGGGAAAAAGTGAATTTCAAGCCTGTGGGGCTGTAGGAGGTTTTTATAATTTTGTGTTTTTTCACAAAAGGTGCCAAAGTGAATTTTTGGCCCATGGATCCATTTTGCAAAATTGATTTTCACCATTTTTGTATGGATTTGATTCAAATATTTAAATTGGCATATTTTTCGATCCAGTGCTCGAAATTAAACAAATTTGGTGCCATTGGAAATATCTCTACCTCCTCTACACCATGGAAACATAAAATATTATTCTTAATCAGGATTTGGTGGGTGAAAATAGGAAAACATCTTTCATGCCATTAATGTATGATCTGATTGCTTCAACTACCCAGCATTTGATCTAATTTTTCCATTTTTTCTTCTCCTACACTCCAAAAGCATGGGGAACCGAGTTGATATATTGTAGGTGGATTTTTAGGGGCATTAATGGTTGGTCATTGAGCCTTATGAGTAGAATCCGTTTGTTCCTTCTTTTTCTCTGCTTTTCATCATGCTATATATGTAAACACTTGTCATTTGAGAAAGAGAGATTCTGGGTGTGGTGAAACTCTGTCAAATTTTTTTCCAAACTCCATTTGAGTTGTTAGCCTTCTCCTACACCTAGAAAGCGTATTTGTGCATAAATTTAATGGTTTGTGCACCTCATAGACTAATAAAATCATGTTTTTGTGGTGTTCTTCAACCCTTTCTCATGTTTTTTTGTTTGTCTATGCGTCTCCATTTACTGTTTGCTTCTTGTACATGTATTTCACGTTTGCAGTGTAATATTTCGTGTTTCATGGAGTTTTGATGGTGGATTAGGATCTAGGTCTATGTCACTTTTGTTTGACCTCCCTCATCTCCTTTCTCCCTATTTCATCCTCCCTCAATAGAGTATCTCGCCTCTTTCATTTTCTGGTGTATCACCACTTTAGTGTAGGATCTGTTTTCTTGCATTCTCTCTCTCCCTATTTGCTTGGAGTGGTTTGATTAGGATAGATTAATTTTTCCTGTAATAGAGTAGATTGTGGTAGGTAGTTTAGGAACAAGAACCAACTTTCTCTGGAGGTCCATCTTAGGTTTGCAAGTCCCATAGCTTGAGAGATGGTCCAATGTTATGCAGATCACACCAAATTACCCACACAAAACTAGGCCATTTGGGGTTCTATGATTTCACATCAACACACAACTTGATTTCATAGGGGTCTCAATTGAACTGGCATATATGTGTTTTATGGGCCACCCTTTGATTAATCATTGCACACATGATATATTTTGGCCCCTTCCGATTTGTATGGAATAAGGCTATGGTTTAAGTTTGAATATCTTTAATCATGACACACATTACGTTGTCGGCTTTTGATAAATCATGGCATTACTATTGGTTATCGGTATTTGATTATTCTATGATTCGAACATTAGACTAAAGGTCAAAGAAATTATTTTTTAAAATAATATGGGCTGGCCCCCTTCCCATGGTACTCGACCCTTTGTGATGTCGGTGAAGATTTGAATTTAACCATGATTTTCTATTGATAAATAAAATTGGCTATTAGCCATCGATCATGTGTACTTATTTTGATCTAGACTTTTGGTGATTAATTAGTAGTTGTCTTGGTTCTTCATTGTGCATCATTATATCTTGCACTATGATCATCTGAATCATTTATTTTATTTGGATAGAGAATTTGCATTGATTGCAGCTTTATTGGTCCCGTGATCGATTCTTGTCCGCTTGATCTTGGTACTTGGGCTGTCTGGAACCATTGATTTGTTAACTCCTCGCTAATGTGGTACTTATCTGGTTAGCATATGGAATCTTTGATTTTAGTACTTTGATGATCAAGCCATTGAGATTAACTTTGATTAATATTCGACAACCATGGGTTGGTTGAACAAGTTTATTTGTGATAAATTTTTGACCATTTTGCATGCGATCGTTGTCTTAGAGGGCGAAGCCTTGGAAAATTTTCTTTAGGTCTGTCATTATTTCTGCTCCTAAGCTCACTTTATTTTACAAATCCATCTTATTGTAAAGTAGTGAACATGAAACATACTTTCATTTTTTTGTATAAGCTTAGAGCATGATTTTGATGAAGGTGTTTACAGGTTTTGTTGTTTTGAACTTGGCATTTATCTCTCGAGCTTAGAGGTCATTCATGATTTAGGCAGATCTGTGAGATTTTGTAGTATTTATGAGCTCTCGAAAAATGAATACATAGTTGTTTACTATTTTTTCACTCTGAATCTTCTATGGTGAACATATAGAGCTCTGGTTTAGTAGTTCAAAACCACAGATCTAGTTGATTTTTCTTCACTGTAGATACTCATTACCATGCATTCAAACTTGGTTGATATCTGGGTGTCATCTTTCTTTCACTTGCTTGAAGATATTTTAAGGTTTCAACAAACCATATTCCGAGTGGTGAGTTATTCATTTTGTGATTGTAACCTCGATGACTTCTTCATGTCCTCCATTTATAATTAGAAAGCATCCAGTAACTATTTGAAATATTAGATTACGTTGTGCATTGATACCTATATTTTCTGAATTATTTTTATTTTCTCGTGCTTGTCATGCTTGTTCATTGATAAAATGATCTCAAAATCTTCTATATTCGTCATGCTTGCTCTGCATTCTACCCAATTTGAGCAATTCGACAATATCGTTCTGAAACGGTGAGTTTCTTGCTCTAATATTTGTCTCTTTTGAAGCTTGGACTGTGCATACGATGTAGATGTTGGCTAAATATGAAAACTATTGTTAGAAGAATAACTTTGTGCTATTAGCCCTTGTTTGGGAAGATTTGAACATTGAAACTCCCTTGTGTAAATTTCTTCATTGTTAAAGCTTTAGAAAACAAAGTTTTCATTTTTTATCCGTCATCGAACTTTCCTTATCTCATTTATCTGTATTTGACATGTAACTCATATTTTCTTCATCTTGACTCGAAGGTGAGTATCTCAATTTAAAAAAATTTCTCATCGTGGTTTGTGGTTTATGTTTTGACTCGCTTATTTGCCATCAGGGGTTTTAATGTTTTCTGTGTTTTGATTTTCATGGCTCTGTTTTGTGTCATTTTGAAAAAGTAAAACTAAAACTCTCATTATTTGTTGTGAGCTTTACTTCTCACCTTGTGGGTCGAATTTGTTTTCTCCAAAATAACCCCTGCAACTCTTTGCACAAAGTTTTTCTAAGATATTCTCATTAGCGAAGCCTTGCGCTTGCCAAATTTTTCCTTCGAGATCTCTCTTCTCTTGACTATACATGGATTCCACATGCTTTGCATAATGTATTAGAATATTTTATGTTTTGGATTTATATAATCATTATCTCATTACTTGCACTTACTTCTCATTACCCCGGGACTGTTTCTACTTTGTAGGTTCGGGTTGAAATTTTTCTTGAATGGTGGATTTATTTCTGAAATTCTGCCACTTAGTTTATAAATTTAATCCTTTATTGATCTGTGAAACGGTCCAAAAATGCATCCCTTTGATCCTCTATTACCATCGCTTGAGCTCTTATAGTTGTCTTATTCGTTTTGCATTCATTCTTACCTTCTACTATTACTTGTTAAAAAGATAATGACTTACTTATTTTGTATTGGTTTGCATCATGATAACTTCATCGATTTGACGAGGTTACATAGTGGAATTTCTATTGATTGCTGCAACATTAACTTGATATGATGTTCTCACTTTCATGCTCTATTCTAGATTTTGATGAGAAATTAATACAGATGTTGAAAACTCTCTGAGAATTTGTTATTCTTCGATTCTGGAGGTTTGATGAAGCTTTCTGAGCTATCTTATCATTATATAGTTGTACTTCATATTTTTAAATACTCTTAAGATAGTTACTTAACATACCATTCATACCCAAACTGGGTTTGCATTTCTGTAACTATGGTGCATTCGCAAGATCAACTTAACTAAAATCACCTCCTGAAGCTTTATATGCTTAACTCTTTGCATGGTAGTTGGAATTTTGAGCTCTTCTTGTTAGACCTCCATATATCTGAATTGGTTGCTTCTTAGAAAAGTGTATTAAATTCATTTGAAAAGCTTCCACTTTTTGAACTGGTTCACTTTCTTTCTTTTGTAGCTCCATTACCAAACTATTTCAAATATTGTACTTAATCATTTATTAGTGAATCAATGTTGTTGAACTTATTAAATCAAGACACTATTGTAAGTTGATTCTGTTGGTGATGTCTGTAGAACACTTGCTTTGATGTATGCACTCTTTTGATCTTAGCTTCAAAGGTATAATTAATCCATTGTGATGAACCTCCATAAGCTGAAACAAATGGTAGTTTTCCTTTGTCTGTACCTAAATTTTGATGAATCCTTACTTGTGCTAGGTAGCATTCTACATAGATAAATGCATTACTATTTTGTAGCTTTACTCCATTTCTTCCTAGATGCACCTTCAATCAACTGAAACTCTTTCTATCCTTATCATAGACTGTAAATGTGCTTGATCAGTTCATTACTATGCAACTTTAGTCTTGATTTTGACTGTTCAAAATGTGACATGCAATGATTGCCTCTTATATGACCTCATCAATATTTAGCTTCTTGGAAAGTTGTTTTTGTCCTTGTAAATACAATTGTTAGTATTCTCTTTTCATCTGCTACATGTACCTTTCTTTTGTAATCTTCCATCTGTAGTTCCTTTTTATGGGACAACTCATAAATCTGTATCATGTAGATTCTTTCAGCAAGTATTTCATTTCTACACAGTAATCATTTTTAAAAAGATTATTGCTTTCTCATCTCGTAAACTATACTGCACACTTAAAGAAATGGTTAGAAAACATCTAGGCTTTCGGTGACTCTTATTTCCATAGTTTTTCTTATTTTATTTTTCTTCTCAAAAATGATTGTGCGGATCATATGTGTTGTTGTAGAATATTGCTCTTACCAATTCTGTACCTTTCTTTCATGTAACTTATACCTCCTGATGTCAGGAGATCCATTTGCATGAAATTAGATAGTACAAGAATATGGATCAAAACCTTGAGCTCGTGACTAACAATCTTTCTTTCTTCTTCCTAGGTACAATGCCAATGTGGATAGTAAGGATGAAGATGGAGTAAGATAGAGCTGGAAATAGAGCAACACAAATGAGAGAAACCCAAGGAAATGATGGGTTTTTTCATACTCCTTTACTTTTCTTTTCATGCACATGTACCTTCTACTTCAGTAGTTATGAATTGCTTTTGAGTTACATCCCATGGCTTGTGTGGGAAACATTGAAATTCCTTATGAATAAAACATTAAATTCTAGAACTGATTTGTGTACTTCTTTCTACATTTTAGTTTTATGTATGGATTATATAACGAACTAAACAACTCAATAACATAATTAGATGTATTTAATCATGAAGGAAAGAACTTTAAAATACCTACAACTTTAGTAATGAACTCTCAATTACTGTAATCTGCAACTCTGTCTATTGTTCCAAAAATTAACACTCCACTTATTCTGTAATTCTAGTCTTCATCAAGCTAATACATCTATCCTTAGGGCATTTTTGTTCTCTTGCTGAAGATAAACATGGAATTACAAACTATGTGATTTGTTACATTTTGTAATAGCACACATAGCTGTAAATTACATGTAATCATTAATTTAATGCAATGGAACAAATATTAAACTAAATGAACCTCCCCTAGCTTAGGTCCATTTCAACAATGCCATCCATCATAATAAAGTTTTGAGTTGCCCATTTTTATACGAGTGCAAAAATTGTGAAGAATCACTTCCTCTTCCTTAGCTTCCACGCTTAATTTGTATCACTCCACACTTTTTATTGTCTCCTTGCCACTATTTCACCATCGACCTACATGGTTACCAGGTTTGCATCTCTTATGTAATTTATGTTATCGAGTATTCACTCAACAACATAAATTGGGGGAAACTATAGACACTAAATCACGCACTTAGGTACATTTCTAGGTCATAGTCACATACTACTATTCATTTGATTCCTAAGTGATAATAATAGTAATTGACATATATCTTTGGCCTCTTTACTTTCTTTCTCAATTTCTTTGTGGTCTTGCACACCCCACTACCTTGTCTAACCTTCAATGCTTTATATTTCTTGGCTTTGGAAACTCGTGCATGCATCTAGGACACTGGGGCCTAGGCATCATCGTCCCTTCGGGTGCCCCGCCTCTTTGTATGTTCTAGCCCCTTTTGGGCCTCTTTTATCTTTTGGGTGTCTTATTTTCTTATGGGTTGGCATTTTAGTTGTCAATTACAAAATTCAAACAAGGGAATCATATAAATACAAAGATATGTGACCATAATAAAGGACCATGCTTTAAGCATATACTATCATCACATAAGGTTATATGTACAAAGGCATTGCGAGAGCATCAAAGAATCCATCTAGCTTCATTCAAGGGAAAAGAGACGTCTTATTCTCGTATACACTCATAAGAGGGGAAGTTCATTTTTCCATACACACATCTACTTACATTTCTACATTTAGATATTACTTGTTATTTGGTGCATTTTGCATAAGAGTTTCCTATGACAATATTCTACACACACGCTTTGAGAACTACATGGAGTCGAGATGTAGGGAAATTCATCGGCGTAATTTCATTCGGTCGAGTGACCATCAGTAAGTCGGTCTCGACTCCCCATTTGTATCCTTTTTTTAGGATTTGATATGTTTTAGGGTTTTGTAGGTTATCATTCTCTATGTAGGTTACAGGTGAATTCTGTACGTGCACATAGTACAACATACATGTGATCAAAGGCAACAAGTGACAACTATGTGACACAATGAAACTCAATTTCGAGGTCTTTCATAGTCAAGGGCATCTAGAACTAGTCTCTAGTGCCCCGATCTAGTCTAGGAAGATCCGATAGCTCGGAATTTACTAGGAACAATTCGTAACGTTTTCTCCTATTGTTTATCATTTTTCAAGTCCAGATACTTCAAGATCTATTGCAAAATCCACTAAGTCTTTTATTCCTCTCTTGCACCTAGGGTTTCATATTACTTTAGCTTATTGATTGTATCACATTTGCACTTCAACAATTTATTTATTTATTTATGTTCCTCCAAAATTAAAGTTTTACAAATTCTATTTTTTAAAATCATTATATATGAATTTAGAATAGTTACACTCATTTAACAACAAGAATATCACAATTCTATTTTTAAAAAGAAAATATACTAAACCTAAATAAAAAATAAATATTTTTCCATATTTTTCATAGGAGGAAAAATGGTATGGAAAATATAAAAATCCCTATTTTCTTACTAATATTTATTTATCCAACCCGATAACCTTATCCCAAGATTATTTTGTGGTTTTCCATTAAGGAATGACTCTAAATATGAAATTCTCTTTCCGTCATTTAGCTTCATTTCTCTACAAAATCTAAGAATGAAAATATTATATCAATAACACCGAATGTCTAAAAATATGATAAACATGCAAATTTCAAACATAAAAATGAATGAGAGAATGAATTTACTCATTTAGTTAAACCTAGATGACTTACTTTCAACAATTTGTTTTCTATATCCTCCAATATTTTTACAAAATTTCTAAAGAGGTTTCATGCATTCAATATTTTCCCAGTCCTTCCCACAATCACACCATGACCTTGCAATACTTGTTTATGTGGTCAAGTTCCCTTCCATGCCACTTGTTCTATTTTTTTCCTTACATTCACCCAACTCTCTTCTTTCATATAGTTTTTATTTTGTCATCTTTTGTGAATGTATAATAGAAGTAAATAAAAAAGGATGCAAGTGGGCCAATCCCTTGTTAATTTTAAATTTAGGGACGATGGTGGCGCAAAATTGGTGTTATTTGCATCTCATTTGTGTCGCCATAATTGTGTACTAATCGTGTCAAAATTTCCGTCGTAAATGAAAAAATTAAATGGGTATCAATGTGAATTTGACACAAATTGTGACACATTTTGCACCATATGCGTGAGTGCAAGTACACCAATTTCCCAACTTCGCACCTCTATGTTTGTCCCAAGCTTCCTTACTTCTATGTTGAATGCACAAGCACAACCTTTGAACCATACTCCACCTTTTGTGCAAAGACAAAGATTTCATTCACTCTTCCCTAAGTTCTTTTTGCTTGATGCATGTTGCTTGTGTCTCGAGATGCTTCGCATCACCAAAAGTCTTGCGAAGGTTCTTTATAGTATGTATAAACTCAATTAAAACCCAACATATTTGTGAATGATCATCTTTGTCAATTTGACAAACTACTGGCTATTGCATGGGATATGGACAATCCGCACGTGTGCCAATCACAATCCACTAAGCCCTAGTCGTCTCAAACAGATGAAACTCAAGATACCACGCTCTCTAATAATAAACATATCACAACAATTTACATTACAAAATAGAACATTTGATGTTGGAAACATTTAACAACGGAGTTCAACATTTGTTGTTATCTTTAAACTTGGATCCTTAATGGACTTTACATCTTCCTTGTCTTTTCTTTCCAGCAATATGCTAGAATCTAAGAAAGTCCCCATGGTCGCATCACAAAATGTTTCTATATTAACAATAAAAGTTTAATTTTCATCCTTGTATTCGAGTTCCAATGCGCCGCCGCTTCTTTCGCTTCGCCAATTGCTAATCTTATTGTCGAACTTCGTAAAACGGCTTTCAAAGCGAAGCACATTTTCATTATTTTCATTGAATGAGAATTCATTTGCGAGGCTTTTATGATATATATACTTTGTCTTTTTAACGAGGTTTACTTTTTGGTTTGTAAAGGTTAGCATGTCAACATTTTTGGGCAACTATTCCTCTTAAAACGTGCAAGAAGTTTGTTTATTGTCAATGACCAAAGAACGAAAAATAATTAGACATCTGATTTGTACATACGGATACAGAGATCCATAAATAGGCACCTGGAGATATTGTTACAAGCAAAATAGCAAAGGGATATTGATTTGGCCTTCAACATCCATGGCGGCGATTTCAGATATTATGTGGTTTTCCAGGTCTGTCACCAGATATATGCAGAGCCGAAAGTACAAACGCCCCGATGAATTTAATTGCGAAAGAAAGCGTTTGAGGGCGGTGAAATTGGGAGGTTAAAGCTTAGATTTATAAAGTCGGCGGTTAAAGTTTCTGCAAAATCATGGCTTACAAATGTAAAAGACGGATATGTGAGCACGATGTTCACACTTCTCTTATCCAAAGTCAGGAGGGCTCCTTCAGTGAGGCGTATTGAAGATTTCAATGATAAGATGATTGTGGAGATTTACAAGTCCTTTGGAATAGATGTGCATGTGCTACCATATCCTGCTTCCATGAAGGGAAAGACTGAGACTAATCTGAGAACAGTCATGGTTTACGAGATTTCAATATGAAAAGGGAAGGTGTCTTACGTGGCATATTGCACGTATTTTAACTCTACTCATATTCATAATCACATTACACGATCTTACGAAAAGGATGTTGTAATGCCCCGTTCTGTTCAACTCCCACAATTGTGCCCTTTCCCTGTTGGGTAACGTCGTATGCTGAATTGAGCTCCCGTTTTGATAGGTAGGTGACTTTGACCCTGATTGCGAAGTTATTTTAGCATCCTTTCTTCTTCTTTTGTTCCGTCGTGCCTTCTCGTTCGGACGTAAGTGTGTTTTGTCCCCTGAGGGTATTTTGTAACGTACCTTTTAACATTCTTCTGGTGATCTTATCGTGCTTGCTATCATTGGAACACTAAAATCTCTTCGAGGTTATTTTAGGCATATTTTATTTAAAAGATACCTAATAATTTGAACAAAGTTTTATAAAAAAAAGGGGGGGCGTTGGGGAAGGGGGTGAGGGGGTGGTGGTGGCGATTTATATCTCGCCTGAAATAATTTATCACCAAATCATAGCTAAGTTATTGCATGTAAGGAGGAGGATTTTTGAGAGGCGCCATTTTAGAGGGGACTGAATTTTTTTAATGTGAAAGACTGCGTAATTGAGGAACTTGTTTATTTCTACCTACTCCCTCATCCTCCCTGGCAAAGTGGCCTGTCATAGCACATGGCTCCACCCACCTAAATTTAATGTTGTTGGGCGCCGAATGGTGTTCTCTTTCTGCTAAAATAAAATAAAATTTTTGGTTTGAGATGACAAGGCAGGGAATGGTTTTTGGTGGCCTCTGTGTCCTTCCCTTTTTTGGCTTTTGTTGAAATCATGTTTGCACTCGATTCGGTGGGCCTTGTTGCATCCTTTTATTCTGTGGCACTTTCAGAATCGCAACTTTTGACAGAAGTCTCTTCTCCGGCATGCATGGGTGGATGACCATACTGCTTTCAAAGCTAGCATTTTGGTCATTGCGTGAATACTTGCAAATGCGAGATGATCAGTCTGGACACCTGTTGGTTACTTAGGGTGAAGCAGGTTTATTTTTTTAGATCCCTTATTGTGCATATCCTGCAATCATGGAAATCCTTGAGACCACATCTCTTTGAGGCGTATTGTCAAGTGGTTTTCCATGCCTTGTGTTGTCCTCCACATTTTTGTTTTTCTCCTCAACTCCTAAGGCACTTGTAAATACAACAAGAAAAACAATTTTTTTTTCCTTAGTGCTTTGATGGATGTCTGTCCTGCTCTCATGCCCTATTTTTACACAGGATGGAAGGATGTTTGCATGGTTGTGGAGCTTGGCTTTACCCCGTACCTCACATGTATTTGATGTTCATGGCCCTTTTTCAATAAACTCATTGGTTTTTTCATTGTTTTCATGACAGTCCTTGAACCGACATCCCTTTCGTCGGATGTCGCTTGAAATATGGAGCTCTCTATTCGTGTTAAACCGGTTGAAGAGATGAGATTCGACCCGAGGAGAGCTTTGCAGGTCTATATGCGAGTAGATGAGGGAAATAATTGTAGACTATTGCATCAAACTTTTTGTGAAGTTATTTCATATGAATACTTTTATGTTATAAAAATATGAAATGGGTTATGTGGGGAGTCTAGAAGAAAACCAATGCCTTAATATTATGTGTTGTGGAGTAATGTTGTCGTGACTATTGAAACTTTGGCTTGTTTTGTTATCATGGAAAATATAAAATTTGATTACCGTATTGTTATGAGTGGTTCTAATGGATTATAGGAACTATAAGAATGGTATAACATTACTTGAGCAATGTTGTTACTCTCTTGTTCCCTAGTCATGGTTCCATAGAGTTGGTTTGTCCCTTTGGGTTGTGCATCATGTTGGAAAGAATTGATGTAACCATGTATAGTTTTCACAAATGAGTAATGGTAAACTTTGCTCTTGAGATAAAATGTTGTGTGGTAAACCCTTCTAAGACATAGTAACAATGTAATTCTAAGCATAATAAAATGGTTGGATGATCCTTATAAAAGTTATATATATATATATATATATATATATATATATATATATATATATATATATATATATATATATATATATATATATATATATATATATATATAAATTAATGTAGATGTGAGCTTCTTGATAACTTTTGGGTCCTTAGGTGATCAAAGAGGAAACTAGCTTTTGTAATAAAAATATATTTACCATGTTTTTCCCCAAGCTAAACTAATCAACATTATCCTTTTATGGTGAAATCAATGATTAGTTTTGGAAGATAATAAGGTTATATAAGTAGGAGGGAAATTGATTAAGAAACCCTTCAATCTCTCTCAATCGTTTGAAATGTAAATTGTTTTCCTTTTTCAAACTTAATCAAGCAATGTCTAAATGAAACTTTTAAGCAATCTTGATAAATTCTTTGCCTCAATAAAAGACTTGTTATTAACCAACAAGACCCGAAACTACATTCTTTAGATCTGTTTCCCTTAAACCTTGCCTTGGTTCATTGTAATCTTTCGTAAGTAATGTTAAACTTTGATTCTTGCACATAGAAGATTATTGTTCCAAACCTAAATGATATTTTCCCCACAACCGGAGTTTGTGCCCTTCACCTTATGCAATGGAGGTAGGAAACAAGCTTTTGTAGCTTGAGTAGGAATAAATAACCTTGTGAGGAATTGGAAAATGTCCTTTTAAATCAAACGAATCAAGAAAGTTATTCTTATATATTTGATGATTATTTTCTTAGAAAACTTGGTCTTAAAGTAATTAGTCAATAGTATAAAAGAAAGAAATTCACCTGTGTAAAAGAATAAAAATTGTGCAAATCAAAACATGAATCTTCTAGATCCTATAGTCAAGTTTGAAAGACATTCTTATAAATACATGACCTTAAAAGCTTGTACACTATGGTATGTCCTTAACTTTAAGTTTGTATTGTGGTTGGTCTATTATGTTGTGCCTTGTTGAAGAGAAAAGTGAATTGTTCGTGATGGGTGTTGTATGATTCCTTGTTGCCTATATGATCTATGTTGTGTCTAGCTGGTTGAGAGTTGGTAGTAGCCCTTTCTGGTCACATGTGCCACCGTGTAATCTCCAAGTAAGTAAAAATAAAAAAATTATCTAATTTTTCGATGTGGTATATGTGTGTGTTTTAGCGGGTCTTATAGATGTGAGATTTGTTTTATTTGAAAGTTTATAAGGCATCTTTATACAAAGTGGCATAGAAACCCATGGTTCCAATTTAAATATGTTCCCTTTTTTCAAGCACACATGCCTTAACCATAAATATTCGCAACACTATTAAATTTACTCAAATTAGAAATATAAAAGAACATTAACAATAATAATTTGCATGTTGTAAACAATTAATTTAATGAATATGCTTGTGTTTATATTTATTATCCGTTAAAGTTAAGTTTTTGGTGTGTGTTGTTAATGTTATCACCGAATCACAGCATCCCGTGTTTAGACAAGTGCATACTCTTGAACTCACGGTGTGATTGGATAACGTGGGTACTATCTCCAAGTTGTGGGACTTGCTTTACTTGAGATAGACCTCCAGAGAAAGTTGGTTCTTACTCCTAAACTACCTGCCACAATCTACTCTAACGCAGGTAAACTAACTATCCTAATCTAACTTTCCAAGGGACTAGGGAGAGAGAATGCATAAAATGAAAGCCTACACTAAAGAGGTGATACACCAGAAAAGGAGGATGTGAGAGTAGTCTCCAAATGTGTGAAATACAGAAGCAAAGTGCACACTAGAAGAGGTGGTGACAGTTCTCCATAATCTAGCAAAATGTATTCACAACAATATTCCAAGCATACACAATGATAATGGATCCTGCAAGAACATAATAATAGACACAATATTCTTGTAGAAAAATTAAAGGGCAAGAAGAATGCAAGAAAACACAAGGGGAAGATACATCCACAAACTGATATTTTATTGCTTCATGATATGCACAGTTCAATCTATTACAAGATAAGGGCCTGGATCACCATGCAAGGAGTCAACTACAAGGGCCTGCAGCACATTGGCTTCACAAAGAAATTTTGACAGAGCTTTGCTATCTGAAAAACCTCTCCCTTACAATGAGCCCAACACTCCAATTTATAGAAAAGATGAGAAGAGAGAGAGAGGGAAAGAAGGAAATCCCAAAATCTGTCCTTCAACCACCTGTCATAGGTATTAAATGGAGTAAAATGATTATATATTGATTGTAAAAGGCTCCCCATACCGTCCCATGTGCTGTAGTAGAGAAAGAATGATGACCATGCCTTTTAATTGCACTCCCAACCACCAAATAAAACAATGTTATGAACTCAGCCACGTTTTATAAAAAATATCCATCAATTTCTCATCAAATCTGGAATTTCTTGATTGTTGTATGTTGGGCTCAGAGTCACGATTCCAACGGTACCAATTTCATGTGATTTCGTTGAGAAATACAAAAGTTATGGCCTTTTGAGTGCGGGCAGCTACTTTGGGTCTGGCAGGTGTTTTCTGTCATTTGACGGGAATGAGCATTAACTGACTGGGGCCGAATATGTTTCGTGCTCGTTCCAGAAAGTCCAATTTTATGAAAATCAGAGCTCAGAGTCAAAAGTTATGGCCGTTTGAAGTTTCACGGGTCAAACGTTGACTTTTCTTCTCTGCCTTGGCCGATTCGGATTTTCGCCCCACGCGTCCCTTTGGCCCGATGTTCAAAGACAAAATTCCTCTGTTTCGGCTGAACCGGCTGGTTCGTGTCCTCCATGTACCTTTGTCCCAACTGTCCCGATGTGAAAGTTCTCATTTTCGGCCGATCCAGGCGGTTCGCGTCCTCCGCGTACCTTCGGCCCAACCTGTCCCGGACTATAGTTCCCTGTTTAGGCCAAACCGGCCAATTTGCGTACTCCGCGTACCAACCGCCTAGATGTCCCAGATTGCTTATTTCAACGATTAGTAAATTTTTTCCACTTTTGGCCAGTTCATATTTTCGCCCTGCGCGTCCCGACGTCCCGGATGTCCCTTTGCTCTGCAGACTTCTTGGCGGCCTTTCGGCTGATTCACGCCTAGATGTCCCTCATGTCCTCGACTGTTGCGAGGACTAGGACTTAGCCATTTTTAATGATTTTTTCTGGCCCGAGCTTGTTTTCTGCAAATTTTTCACCTTTTCTCAGAACTTGCTCTCTTCTTCTTGGACAGGGGAGTTAGAAAAAATCTGAGGGGACCCTAGAAACATGACTTTTTGCCCTGACTCAATCTATTTTCCTGGGACTTGAGAATTTAATGCATGTTATCAAAATTTACCCTGGGGGGTGAATTTTGGATAATATTAATGTGTCATTTGACTTTCAACTTGTTCTTAAATTGTATTTTTGTAGCATTTGATGTCTTCAACCTTGTTATGCATAAAGGCGTTTGCTCTATGAGAAAGAAACCCATCGCACCACCACTTGTACGCTTCTAGTGAAACTAGTGGTATTATTATTATTATTATTTCAATTTCATCATTATTATTAAATGGTAATAATATCAATAAATTAACAATATTAAAATATTAATGATATTAGAATGGCCCAATTTATTTACATTCCTTATATATATATATATATATATTATATATATATATTTGAAACTCTAATTAGTTAAATATTTATAAAGAAATTTGCAAAGTGGATTCCTATGAAATTAACTTAACCATAGTTATGTTTAGGTAAGAAATTATGTATTTCTTTCATATAGTTCATCTAAGACTAAATTTGGAGATTAATAAGATTTTTGCACAACTCCATACACCTAATAATACAAGAGGTTTTTATTCATTCTAAGAGAAGATTAACACAATTCTTTCTTTCTTTTAACAAAGCACAAGAACAAAACAACTAATAAATAGATTTCATCCATACATCAAGGAACCACCAAACTATTCCCTTCCTTCCAACATTTCTAAATGGGAATAATAAAATTTTAAACACATCAAAATACTTTTTATTATAGCAAGCACAATAACAAATTCCTTCATGCTACCTCAACCATATCACTTAATAGAATTGCAAGAAAGTGAATATTTAGTTTAAATTTGAAGGAAACACCATATCTATAACTTCATATCCTTTCCAATATTACAATAATGATCACAAGACAATGCAAAACTTCCTTTTGAACTTGGTTTTCTTTAAAAATCTAATAGTCTTTCTTTCCAACAAGTAAGGAAATAATTTTCAAGATTTTACTTTCAATTACAATGAAGGATAATACTACAAGTTTTGATACAAAAGGAAACTCATTACTTCACTTTCAGAATACAAGTTTACAATCCCTCCATGCATAATGGAGACAACATGGTAAGATATTTATAGGAGATTCCATTATTATTTTCTTTAAATGCACAAGAAGCCTTCATCATTTGAGCTCCACCTTCTTCTCAAGATCAAACACACAACCAAAAATGGGGGAGTAGGCAACACTCTCCACCCAACCAATACTCCAATGAGGAAGTGAAGCCTACTTCCTCATTGGCCCCCGAGCCCCAACAATGAAACAATATGGAATATTTGACAACCATTGGAAACAAAAGACAAGGCTTCCACATTTACTTTCAACCAACATTCACACAATAAAATAACAAAAAAACATTCATTTTTACACACATAAACTTCCCAAGACATTGGCTCTAAAATCAAGCCAAGTAGAGAAAGGAATATGGGGATTTCCTTGTGCCTCCCAAGGGTTTTGGTGCCCACCTAAAAACCTCCAAAACTCCATAAAACCCAAAATCTCTTATGCCTACTTACAAATAAAATATCTCTTATGTCTCCCTCAGTGTTATGTCTCCCACGATGAACAAAATAACAAGATGACAACAAGGTGGGGCACGTAACCCACTCCCTCCTAAATATGCAAGATAAACTTTTATGCCTCCCAATTTTTTTTTCCCCATTTCAATTTCTCATACACATCCTAAATCCATTTTACTACCCAACAATATTCATGCAATAAAATGCTCATTCAACACATAAAGACAGCTAGAAAGAAAATAAACCAAGGGTGAAGACCCTACCTTGCCATAGCAAGAATCCACTCCCACAAGTAAGTTACCAAATTTATCCAATCCCAATAAATTCTAACCAATCCTCAACTCCAACAAGCACTCCAAAATGAAAGAGCAAAAACCAAGCAAGTAACCCCCAAAACTTCACAAAAATTCCAATAAATAGAAAAGAGGGAGAGGGAGATGATGTGGCTCCATGTAGGATACCACATAATTTCTTCTCCATACCACATCACCAAGGTCAAACCCAAACCCCAAAGAATAATAAATTGGTGGTTAGGAAATCACCACCCCCTTACAAACTCAACCAAAACCCACACCCCTTAAGGAAAAAAATAAATACCCATGTAAGAAAAGTGTAATTAATTGCTCTTTTCCTTCAATAAAACACAAAATAGCACCTAAAATAAGTCACTCGCATCATAGGCCAAGGGGGTGTGTGACTTTAAGAGGTGTGGGACAAGCTTAGCTTGTCCCACAAGTCTCCAAAATAGCCTAGAAGGTCAAAATCCGAATTTCACAAGGAAGATTGAGTACACACAACCCCAAAAAAATTAAAATCATTCCAAAGAAACACACATTAAGGCTACAAACTCACATTTATTTCCCTTACTTTCGTCACATCCTAATTAGCACTAGTTAAACACTTTTAAATTAACTTCAGAGGGGTTATAATTTTTTAATTAATAAAAGTAACTCCACATACTAATAAAATAAAATAATCACAATTAAATAAAATCAACAAGAAAAAATTACAAACATTCCCAAGGTCACCCCCAATGGGGACCTCCTAATAAACTACAACAACATACAACATATGAATACATGTGTTGCCATGGTGACCTATTGCCAATACTCCATATTCTTTCATTGTTGGTCTCCTATCCCCTTTGGTTTATTATGTTGTGAACACCTGTAAAATTCAAGACAATACCTTTCTAGCCTCGTGGCCATATTAATGACATCAAAATAGTAAAAAACACATGTATATACATATCATCAATTATCACAACTAACCATCTCTAACAAGTAATTTACCACTGTTCACAATTTCAATTATTTCAATTTCATTAATTTATCAACTAGCAATAAGATCACGACATCAAATACATCATCTAACATCATGTAATTATCAAATTAAATGCATCTTTATAATATAAGCTCAAAATCAACAATTTGATATATCCAAACATGCACATAATCCATCCTGTAAATCAGTTCATAAGTCTAACATCCATACTGTCTATCAATTAACTAATCAAAATAACTATTTTCATATGTCAATATGTAATGTGATAGAAATTTTTATAACTCTAATCTATAATAAGAAGAAGCATAATCCTATAAAATGTGGAAAATCGAGGGCACTACCCCCTCCCCTTAGACTTGACTTCCTCTGGAAGTCAATGGAACAAATTTGAGAACTATTCTCTTAGAGGCATGGTGTCCTCCTACGTATCTACGTTCTTATTGTATCGATCCCGCTCGAAGGAAAACCTGATCAATCTCTCTACCTCGAAGGCCTGTGGTCTTGCGCTATAAAATACTGGACGGGCTCCACCATCACCCGCTCCCGATCCCGCACCCGTAATGAGGTCTAATCTAATACATGATAAGGGTCTGCAATGTACCTCATAAGTAAAGAAACATGAAATACATCATGGATGTGGGACAAGCTAGGTGGAAATGTTAGACAATAGGCCAAAGGACTGATACACTCCAAGATCTCAAAGGGACCCACAATTCTAGGAACAAGATTTGAGGCTTTTCCAGTAGTGGATAGTGCTCTTATGAGACCTAACATGAAGAAACACATTCGTTCCCACCTCAAAACTATGATATTTCCTCCGATGATCCACACATTTCTTCCGTCTATCCTCGAGCCTCCCGCAATATCTATCGAGATCATAACAACATGTTGCTCCATATCCTTTAGTAAAGAAAGCCGACCCAAGGAAACCCTGTCCTCTAATTTGTCCCAACTCAGCGATGTCCTACACTCCTGCCATATAGTGCCTAAAAATATCCATGCCTATTGAACTTTGAAAACTATTATTGTAGGAAAACTCCAACAAATACAAGTAATCCTCCCACTTCGATAGATTGTCCATGATGTATAGCCTAAACATGTCCTCCAAGATCTGATTCACCTGATCTATCGGCCATCTATCTCTCGGGTGATAAGGTGTACTGAATTTGATCATCAACCCAAAAGCATGTTGCATGGTAGTCAATAAGTGAGAAGTGTATAAGGGATTGTGGTCACAAATGATCTTCCATGGAATCCCATGCAATCTAAAAATATCATCAAGGTATACTCATGCTATTGCAGAGTGTGTAGGTGGTCTTCACTAGAGAAAAGTGAGCCAATTTCATCAATTTATCCACCATGACCATGATAACATCATGGTGGTACCTCGACGTAGGTAACCTACCTATGAAATCAATGGAAATAGTGTTTTGTTTCCACTCTAGTATGGCCGGAGGAAAGAGAAGGCCACGGGTGCCGATTCTTGGCCTTCACCTTGTGACACTCTGACAACATGACACAAACTAAGCTACATCTCTTCGTAGATCCCTCCAATGGTACAACTATCTCAAGGTTGCATGCATCTTCTTCACCTCGGGATAGGTTGAATAAGGTGCATGAAGAGCCTCTTTGAAAATATCCCATCTCAAGCCTCCATCTCTAGGAACATATATCCGACCTCTTTGTCTAAGAATACCACCTATCTCTAATGAAAATAAATCCAATTTTCCCTCATGGGGCCTATCGACTCAATCTCATATCTAGCTGCAAGGTAGAAGTTGTTGGGAGGAAGTTGCTATAAAATCATGCTCCATAAATCTGACCCACTAAAGTAGACATAAACAAATGTCTCCACCTACTTAGGGCATCTCCAACCACGTTATCCTTCCCCTTCACATGCTCTATCTCCATGTCGTACTCAAAAAGCAACTCCATCCAACGTCGCTGACGAGCATTGAGATTGGGTTGTGTGAAGAGGTGGCGAAGACTCAAGTGATCATTCCTAAGTGTAAATCTCCAGTGAAGAAGGAAATGTCTCTACCAAACCAAGGCATGAACAACTAATGTAAGCTCAAGGTCATGAGTCAAATAATTGAGCTCATAATCCTTGAGTTTTTATACTCAAAAGCAACCACTCGGCCTCTCCCGTATCAACACGCCCTTCTTCCAACCAAATAAGCATTTATGAAAACAAAGAACTCACCCTTTGGGTCCGGCATTGCAAGAATAGGTGCTTTTGTGAGGCATTCCTTTAGTGTCATGAAGGTCTACTCACATCTATTTGACAAAATATTCTTCCCTTTTCACTGAAGGGAAGTGATGGGGTGCGCAACCCAAGAAAAGTGCTAAACAAATATCTTGTAGTACCCTACCAAACCCATGAAACTGTGCACTTTGGTCACACTAGTGGGTGTTATCCAATCCATAATGGCTCTAATCTTGGAAGGATCGACTATGATACCTTCCCAAGAAATGATGTGACCCAAATATTGCACATCTGAGTGAAAGAATGCACACTTATCTAGGCTCCCATTAAGTTGTTGCTCACAAAGACATTATAGAACATGATGAAGGTGTTGTTGGTGTGTAATCACAACATCCCTAAATGTTTGTAACTCAATAAGTTGAAAATCTTAGTGTGATTACATAACATGAAGATTTTACCAAAGTGTGGGACTTTGCAATCGGGAAAGCTCTTCAGATGAAAGCCGGTTGTTATTCCTCTAATCAGTGCACACATATAATTTTGTAGAGGATCTACTATAAAATCTACTCCTAATTTCCAAGGAGACAGGGTTAAGAAGATGCAAGAAAATAAACCTAAACTAATAGAGGTGATGCACCAAAGGAATGTTAAACACCTACTTTTCCATTAAACAAACCATAAAAATGTAATGCAACCACCATGCATGAATAACTAGGATTACAATGAGAGATCGTGAAGATTCAATGAACATAAGATAGGGTTGAAAATCATCCACAGACTTTTGTTATTGCTCCAAAATTTGGTACAAGTGCATTGCAATGGCCAAGAGGCACAAACTTGCATTACACTTTGAATGGGAGATTTGAACTCCATACATTTACTTGCAGATAGAAAATAAGGGAGGGTACAAAGCCAAAATTTCCCACCTTTTAGAAAATTCCACTCACAATATATAGGAAGAATGTGAGAGGAAGGAGAGAGGTGAAATCTGAAATCTAGCTTCAACCACCCCAAAAATGCATTCAATTCTCCTGTAATAGTCATGGGTTCCATGATAAAACCCATGCCTCCATGTAATGTTCCTCGTTGGGAAAGATAGGAAACCCATACCTCACTATTATGGCAGGTGAGAAGCCTTACACCTGCAAAAACTAGTGGGGTGAATTTCTTAATTTTGAATAACTTAGTATTAGACACCTTTCTTGTGCAAATCCGAGCTCTCACCAAAAGTTATGGCCATCTGAAGGTCGAGGTGTCATTTTGTAAAATGGCAGATCGAGAGTTCGAACTTGGGATTTCAGACATTGAGGTGTGAAGTTAGAAAAAATGAAATTTTAGACTTCAGACTTCAAAGTTTTGAACATTTTTTCTTCATTTCTCGGCATGATTCCAAAGGTTTTGAAACCCCAAAATTCTAAAATTTCAGACTTTCAAACTTCAGGATTTCAAACTTTACCGCTTCATTTCTAGAATGATTCCCAAGGTTCCTAAAACCCTAAAAGTCCAAAATTTTGGACTTTCAGTCTTTATGATTTCAGAATTTTCCACTTCATTTCTACCCTGCTTTTCTTCGAAGTGCGAAAAATGTAAAGTCGAAAAAAATTCAATCCCTTCTCCATTCTTCCTGAGTGGAAGGTCGTGTTTGATAAATTTTTCCCAAGGGGAAAATTTGGATAACAATTTGGCAACTCGTGGGATCACCTACCTACTAGGTGGAAAGATTAGTTGCCTTGAAATATCCATTGGACACAGAGTCATGAATGATTGTATGATATTGATCTTTACCTCGAAACTTGAACCGATCGCTTGCACACCGCTAACCTTGAACTTATTCCATCACAGGCACTCTCAATTTTCATAAGAAAATATTAAAAATGAGGTTTGTGAGAGTAGAAAATTGTCTTGACCCAAGACTTCCACCTTCTTCCGGAAAGCATTATTACAACATTCACCTGGAGGCACATTGAACTGCATAGTGATACAACCTTGGAGCAACAAGACCTGTGCCAAAGAACTTAGGGAAATTGAAACCTAGACTACAACAAGACAAAGTGTGCATAGGCACTTAGAGGAATTAAGATCCTAGGATAATATTTACAAGGGTGAAACTTTTCCTTTCAGAAAGAATGCTTAAAATAGATTCCGTTAACTGGAATCGGAAGATCCTCTCCCTCTAAGGTAGAAAATTTCAAATCATTACTACTTTTACATCCCATGAGCATGTAGGGGCCACTCCAAATGGCATCAAACTTGGAACGCTTGCCTGGTTTTACCCGATCTTCATCTCACTTCAGAACTAGGTCCCCTTCCTGAAAGGTCCTTACTCTTTCTTTGTCATCAAACTATCTTTTGACTAAGGCTTGATCTTTCTCCATCATTTGAGCTGCATGTTCTCTCGATTTCTTCCAATTACATCAAATTTGCATACCTAGCCTCCATTTGTTTGAACTCAGACAATTCCAACTATGTCATGAACTCCAATGCGAGTAGCTATAATGATATAGGAAACACTGCCTCTTTGCCATAGACTAATTTGTAAGTGGAATTACTTTTTGACCTATTTGGTGTGATCCTATCAGCCCATAATGCTCATTTGCACTTGGTATGCCATGTCCTTTGGTTTTCATCTAAAGTCCTCTAATGATCCTTAGAAAATTATTATTTGTGGACTCTGCCTTCCCATTACCCTGTGGGTAATAGTTTGAATAGGTGCTCAAGTAGATCCCGCTCTTAACAGTCCATTTTATGATCTTAGAACCTAAGAACACCAATGCATTGTTTGATATGATAGTGGTCGGTACTCTGAACCTAGTAACTATCCCTTCGTAAAAGTCTAGTATGCTAGAATCATTTTCTTCTTTAAGTGCTACCGCCTTGGTCCACTTGGTTAAATAGTCTATTGCAGAATCCACTTGTGGGCTTGGATTGAATTTGGATTGATGAGTCCAATGAATTCCAATCCCGTTACATTAATGGCTGGTCAAATTAAATTGGGTGTAATGGAAGTGCTGCTAGCCTTTCTTTTCCTGTGAAGAACGTACATTTCTTACACTTTTTAATCCACGTATAATAGTTACTGAACACCGTGGGCCAATAATAACCCGCCATCATTATTTTGAGAGCTGTTACCTATGGGGAAAAATGACCTCTGGATTCTCCATCATGAAACTCCTATAACAATCTCTCAATTTTATTTGTTTCAATGCATCTCATTAGAACATCATTGATGTCTTTTTAAACAAAACATCATTAATAAGCACATATGGAATGGCTTATAGTCTAAAGTATTTGCTCTTTGCTTTGCTCGTTTCTAGAGGGCATAGGCTTGGTTTTAGGAAGTGTATCATTTTTTGAGTCCACCAAGAGTGGGCACATTATCATTAATTTTACCTTTACCATCTTGTAATACCAAGACAACATCATTTCCATTTCTTGCATCAACTTGTTTACTCGAGGATAGTTGTTCACCTAGTCCCTTTCCACAGACTAGCTTAGTGACCTTAATTTCAATGTCATATTCCATGACACGAGTGATCCATCCTCCACGTTTCTCATTCAGATATATTTTTAGAAGGAAGTCTTTGACTCCCACATGAGAGAATAGCAATTAGATCTTGTTATTTGAAACTAGGTGTTTGAAGTTCTTCAAACTCTTGATTGCTCCAAGGAAATTATTTTGATGAAGGAGTATCTCACTTCATAGTCCTCCAAACCTTGACTAAAGAAGGCAACCAATTGTTTAGATCCCTCCTTGTTCTGTTGCACTAAGATTGCATAAACCGTGTCACCGCCACCAAAGGCATAGAGCATGAAGTCCTTCAAGAAGTATTGATTGATGAGAGTTGGAGCTTTAGATATAGACTCTTTTATTGCTTCAAAAATTATTTTCCTTTAGTTTTCCACCTAAATGCCATTCTCTTTTTCAACATCAGTGTTATTGGCTTCATAAGAGCGCAAAAATTTATCACAAATCTGCAGACAAAACTGATCCTTCCTAAGAAGATTTGAAGATCCTTCTTATGGCTTGGCAAGGGCAATGCTCAAATTTCTTCAAATCTTTTTGGGTCAATCGTCAATCCTTCCTTTGACACAATATGTCCTAGGATCTTTCCTTCATGAGCCAAAAATATGCATTTTTGGGATTCAATGATACCCCAAATCTCCTACACCTTTGAAAGACCCGTCTCAAATGAAAGAGATGATATGTTACGTTTTTGGAGAACACAATGATATCGTCAAGATACACTAACACTATTCTATTGAATAGACCCTTGGATGCCATGTCTATTTCCCTTTGGAAAGTGGCTTTGGCATTTGACAATCCAAATGGCATCTTTCGATAGGCATAGGTGCCCCACCTAGTAGTGAAAGTTGTTTTGAACTGGTCATCTTCTTTCACCATTATCTGATTATATCCCAAGTAGCCATCTAGGAGAGAGAATCTTTCTGATCCGGCTACTACCTGTAAGATTTGTTCCATTGAAGGAAGTGGGTAATGGTCTTTGAGAGATGCCCTATTCAAGTCTTGAAAGTCCATGCACAACTTGATTTCCTTGTTCTTCTTCTCGACTGGCACCAAATTTGTAACCCATCTTGAATGCTTGATTGGAAATATAATGCTTGCCTCTATTAGTTTTTTTAGCTCTTTCTTCATAAGAGGCTCAATGTGTGGGTTGACTGGTCTTTGCTTCTTCCTAATGGGCTTAACATCTGGATCCAGTTCTATTGTATGTTGTGCCAACTTTGGATTGAATCCTCTCAGTGTCTTCATAGCTCCAAGCAAAGATGTCTGGAAACTCTTGGAAAATTTATGTGAACTCATATCTTTCTTTCTCATTGGCCACTTTTCCAATTTGAAGTGTTTTTCCTTCCTTAACTCGAAATCGGATTTGAATCTTCTCCCATGACCAAGTATGTTAGCATTCTCTTTAAGAAACCAGTCATTATGATTGATTATTGACTCAGTGTTACTAATCCTTTTGAAGCTTGTTTTTTTGCGGTTGCACCATTTGATCCCCTATTCTTTGCTCTAATTTATCTTGATTCCTAGATGAAAATTCAACCTCTTCCTATAAGAAATTAATGATCTTTTGATCGTTCTCAAACACCTTCCAACTTGTGTTATTATCTAGAAATTTTGGCCTTACAATCACTTGGATACGTGTATTTTTTTTTGTTTCTCTTGATGCTATCCACCACGTCAAATGTTTCTCCAACTCGCTACAAGTCTATCTACACCTTCATTCTTCTTCCGGTATGGACACAATGTTGAAGGCTTCAAAATCCTCAATTAGGTCCCAAAATTTGTTTTTGTATCTCTTGAGTAGGTCATTCTTTGCAGCATATTTCCCCTACTTGATTTATGATCACCTTGCTATCACCAAATACTTACATATTATTTATGCCTCTTTTCCTTGCCTAATGAAGTCCATGAATCAAAGCTTACTATTCAAATTGTGTGGTTTGAACATGTAAACCTGAAAATGAAACACTTTGAATAATACTTGATGTTCGTGGTGAAACCAACATTGCACCTACTCTAATACCTTTTTTCTTCTTGAACCATCGAAAAATAGTTTCCAAAATTCATTGTCATCCTTATTTTCTAGCTTGGTGATGTCAAGAATGGGTGAATTTTCTTCGTGTACACAATATAACTCATTTCATATTATTCAATTTCCTTGTATGGGTCAAATTCATGCCTTTTGTTCACCCATTCATCCGATTCAAATATAGAATTCCCTCGACCTTAGTACTTATTTATAGATCCTTTGAACACTTATAATGATCAAAGGTTGTGGTGATTGCATTGATAGGACTTGGCACATGGGGCTCAATGTGAAAGTTTGCAATTGGTTATGACCTCATTATCTCTTTGGCTACATACAATATTTTGAAAATAATGTGTGACCAATCTACAAATAGATATCCATCAATTGTGGCAGTGAAATCCCTTGATAGACACAACACAAAGAGTGGAGGAAGGTTGATCATAGACACACCCTCCAAGACTCGTGATATTAGGACAAGCATGAAGTGTAAGACTTAAATGTTTTCTGATCCCAACTATTCCTACTATTATTCCAGATCCATCTGCACTACTTCTCTTAGAACTAGCTCATACATTAGAACTAAATGATCTGTTATTTTCTTCAGCATCAGTGAGCTACTTTCCCCCGAATCGATCATGCAGTTATGTACCAAGTGGTTCCCGATAATCAATGACACATATAATGGTGGGGGCTTCAAATATTTACTTGGTTGACTCCCACCTTGTTGCAATGCATTAGTGAGAAATTTCTCCTGACTTTGGTATGATCTATTTGAGGTAGACCAATTGGCAATTGCATCTTGTAATAGATCTCGTTTTCCGGGATTACAAAGTGACTCCCACATGGAAATGTTCACATGTGTTTTCTTCATCTGATTGATGATGTTGAAAGGGGATGAATTATCCTTTTTTCCCTTTACTTGGCACAACCTTTCTCGGAGCTTGAATAGGAACATGTGTTGTCAGTACTAGATGTATTAGGATGATTTTGCACATTCGGTGCTGCATTTGGTCTACTAACTCCTTATTGTTTAGGAGTGAGCTGAGATACAACTCCATTAGATGGTTTCCTTCTTTTAGGGATTGAGTTGACATAGGGATTGGGGGTTGCATCCCCGATTAGTCAAATAACTCTCGTTGATTGAAGAAAAGGTGTACTAGGTGGAGATTGTGATTGTTTTGGTCTTCTTCCTCTCCTTCCTTTGCTTGGTGACAATTGCAAGTAGAAAAATAGTCCCTCTTCTTGAGTATCGACCTATTTCGAATTATTCTCATGTAACTAGGAAGCTTGTGTTACACCGCTTAATTATATCCCTTTGGAGTCACTAGATGTGTTGGGAAATGGGCCTCTAAAGGCTATATTTTAACAAGTTACACACCAAAATTGACAGAATAAAAATTAAAATTTTGAAGGACCCATGTATTTGATATTTTGGAGGATGAAAATTGATTTGGAATGACAATCCCAAAACCTGAAAATGCAAGACTTGAATGTATGAAACCCAAAACCGTGAAATTTGGAGAAGTCCAAAATTCTGAAATCCTCAAACACGAAGTTCCAAAATGTGAAATGCACCAAAGGAATGCTTAACACTGCTTTTCCATTAAACACAAACCATAAAAATGGAATACAACCACCATGCATGAATAACCAAGATTATAATGAGAGATCATAAAGATGTAATGAACATAACAGAGGGTTGAAAATCATCCACATACTTTTGTTATTTCTCCACGAATTTGATACAAGTTGCATTAAAATGGCCAAGAGGCACAAACTTACATTACAGTTTGAATGGAGGTTTGAACTCCACAAATTCACCGCAGCACACAAAAGAAGGGAGGTGTAAAGCCAAAATGTCTAACCTTTTATGAAATGCCCCTCGTTACAATATATAGGAAGAATGTGAGAGGAAGGAGAGAGGAGTCATATGAAATCTAGCTTCAATGACCCCAAAAATGCATTCAATTATCCTACAAAATTCATGGGTTCCATGACAAAACCCATGCCTCCATGTACTATTGCTTGTTTGGTAAGAAAGAAAATCCATGCCTCACTATTATGGTAGGTGAGAAACCTGAAACCTTCAAAAATTTGAGGGCTGAATTTCTTAATATTGAATAACTTAGTAGGAGAAGCTAAGAGCTTTCCAAAAAGTCCTTTCTTGTGCAAATCCGAGCTCCCAGTCAAAATTTATGGCCATTTGAAGGTTGAGGTGTTATTCAAGAAATGGCGGACTAAGAGTTCTAAAACTTCGATACCCAAAAGTTCAAAAGTTTGAAATTTCAGAATTTTGGAATTCGGGATTTTGGACATTGAGGTGTCATTTTCGTGTTTTTGGGTTCGAGACTTCTGAAACTCTAAATTCTGAAGTCTCAAAACCTGAAATTTTAGACTTCAAACTTAGATTTTTAGACATTTTTGCTTCATTTCGGCATGATTCCCAAAGCTACCAAAACCTTGAAAGTTTGAAATTTTAGACTTTCGGACTTTAGAATTTTTGACTTCACCACTTCATTTTTGGCATGATTCCCAAGGTTCATGAAACCCCGAAATTATAAAGTGTCAGACTTTCAAACTTCAGGATTTTGGACTTTTCCACTTCTTTTCTAAAGCACGATTCCCAAGGTTCCCAAAACCCCAAAAGTCTAAAATTTTAGAATTTCAAACTTTGGGATTTCAGAATTTATTGCTTCATTTCTACCCTAATTTTCTTTGAAGTGCCAAAAATTCAAATTCTGAAAACTTCGATCACTTATCCATTCTTCCCGAGTGCAAGGTTGTGTTTGATCAATTTTGCCCAAGTGGAAAAATTAAATAACAGTGCTCCTCGTGCTTCTCATGCATATGTGAATATATGAGAATGTCATCTAGACAGATGTGAATGAAGTGATCCAAAACTTCCTTAACATCCCATTCATCAAACTCATGTACACTATGGGGCATTCGTCAAACCAAATAGCACAATTCCGAGCTCATAGTGCCCATATCTCGTGTGGAAAGTGGATTTGTTTATATTTACTTCTACAATTCTCAACCGATGTTATCCGTAATTAAGATCAATCTTAGAAAATATAGTGTCCCCCTTCATCCGATCAAATAAATCATCAATGTGAGTAACGGGGTAACGATTTTTGTTCATCACTTTGTTCAAATTGCCTATAGTCCACACACAACCGCAAAGATCCATTCTTTTTCTCAACAAAAATCACTAGTGCACCACAAGGGATACACTAGGATGGATTATTCCTTTCTTAAGAAGGCCCTCAAGCTTCAACTTGAGCTCACAAAGCTTAGGTGTGGTCATCCTATATGGATCACGTGAGATAGGTTCTTCTCCTGGAACCAAGTCGATGTGGAAGTCTATCTCACGTGGGGGAGGCATCCTTGGAAGCTCATTAGGAAAAACATCAAAAAAATCCTTCAAAATGGGGTTATCATCGAGTGAAGGTCCATTAGCCCCATATTTTGACCTATCACTAATAGTAATAGTGTACAACTGACACCCACATCGTGCACAATGCTAAAGCTACATAGCGGATATAATCCAGATAAAAATGGGTCTCCTAACTCCAGCTATCACTGAGTCAACTCCCAAATCATTTGTACATGATATAATCTTATGGTAATAATCAACTCTGGCTGTGTGTGTAGATAACCAATCCTTGCCCAAGATGACTCCATATGAACCCAACAAAAGGATACAAATATCTGAGGTAGTAGTGAAGGGTACCAAATCCACTACAAAATCCTTAACTAAGGAGTCTACAGAGACTTTTGGCTCCAAAATCCATCTTGACGCCCTAACTAATGCCATGTCTAACTACCACTAGCCTCGTAACACTTTATCGAAGATTGTGCAATAAAGGTATTAGACAAACTAGTTTCAAACATAATAGAGGTAGGGATACCACCAATGCTACATGTAGTCTTAATCATTGTGCCCTAGTGCTAAGCGAGCCCGACAATTCTTGACAACCGCATAGATCTCGATGGCTATGTACCATGTCACCCACTATAGGTTCTAAAATTAGTGTCTTACCCTTGTTATTAGGGTTCACCGGGAACTCTTTCTAATGATGTCAAAGAACACCACATCCATAAAGAACTTCTCTATAATGATGCCCATAGGTACTTTAGTGGTCTATGCCATTGATCCTAATGATCATGTTATGGAATTTTTGGTCACTCACCGATGAGCTCCTACCGAATGAGCTCTCGGTGCACCCTATGTCCTATTGGGACCTCTAGGGGAGGCCCCATACTCGTCCCCTCCAATTGTCAAATGTCTCGTGGAGGTCTAAACAATGGTCGAGTCATTTGTTTTTGATGTTGAGGTGGCTGCTATGGTGGCATGGATCATGATCGTGTAAAAGCGTGTCCGCCATGAGTAAGAGGATATGAACCCTTAACCTACTATCCCGCATCTACTAGATTTAGTTCTGCACTCTATCCTGTTTCCTACCGAGTATTCACACTATTTTCCTCTACAATGTATGCCTTCTCAATGAACTCTTATAAGGTCTATAGGTAATGAATGCATTCCACACCTCCCAAATCTAAATTTATGCCCCTCATGAACCTGTGAATCCTAACCTTCTTGTCCTACATATAGTCGACATACTAAAGTATGTCCAAAAATTGACTCTCGTACTGCCATCGTCATGGATTCTTGACGTAGGTCATGGAACTCATCTATCTTCTACTAAATAATCCTCCCGGATAAGTATTTGATTCTAAACCATCGCTCAAAGAGCTCCCGAGTAATTGTCTCTAAGTCTATGTGGATCTTTCGATCCTCAATGCTTAAATAGACACCTACTCCATCCCTCCGAAAATGAATCGCAAGATAAGCATTTGTGTTTTTAGTACATGGGAGAAGCTTGAAGCACCTGCTCAAGCTCACTAACCAAGCCTATACCTGAAAACCACCTATCTCACCAAAATAATGAGACTCGACGTAGCTTCACGATCTCCCGATATTATCTCGCAATGAGATGAATGTCGAACCCGAGGTCTCTCTAAATGCTCCTCCCTCGGTCTAGGGATCTGAGATATGTATTTGTGTCCTAAAACCCAATCTCCATGTCCCATCTAAGGATAATACATTATAGTTGAATCCACACGGGATTTATCTTCCTTATTCTCATCATTGTGTTGTTTAGGTGCACGATCCTTTAGTGATGGATTTCTATCCTATCCAAGCGGGTCGTCTTGCTAAATTTACTCTTTGTATAACAACATTAAAATCCTCAGTAGCATGTTGGTACCCAAATTGATTCTCTTTCAAAAGCTGAGCAGCATCACATATTTAACAGGAAGCTTAGAGCCAAGAAGATCATGTTGTGTGTTGTTTTGTAGTAGGGGAAGAAATGCAACTTGATCTTTCACACTCGGGATACGGAGAAATGAGTAGAACCCTCAAAAGGATTTGATCTATCCTCACTACTTTATGGTTGTTCATTTTAACCATGGTGAGAGGACCCTTTTTAGCCTCGTTGTTTGTGGAGGAGATGGAGATGTCCTTCTTTGCAAGATTATTAAGAAGACCTTGAAGAAAACATGATCAATACAATCAAAATCTAAGTCTCATGAGTTGTCACCCTAGATAATGGAGATATTTTAAAAGCAAGGTTCAGGCAACTAAAGACAATGAAGACCTGATTACTTTTGCATGCTTTGGTAATAGAAATTATGCATTTGTACACACACATGACAAATAGGGGTAGTATGGGTAGGATTGGTTGTTTTTTTAATGAATTTTTGTGGGAGATGAGGCAGAGTGGAATTTGATCCCCCAGATATTTGAGATATTTTACAAAAATGGAAGGCTTGATCAACAAAATGCTTCAAAACAGCTAAAATGTTCCTTTAACTAGAAGGTGTGCTTCAATGGAGGCCTAGATCAACATGTTTTCACACAAACTTTAAGAATCCAAAATGAAGGCTCAAATTAAAAAAAAAAATTGAACATTGTCAACCTTTGTTTTATCACACCTAAGATACCCTTAAAGGCTAAAAAACAATCTTATCATCATGCTAGGAGTAAAGTGATTTTAAATTTGTTTATTTCACTATCGAATGAAAGCTCTTATGATAAATTAAATGACAAATGCCACCAAACTATCACAAGGATAAGATCTTGTGTGATTCACAAATATTTCAATGTAAGATTGCAATGGGAAAAAGAAAACCTATTTACGACATTAAGGAATGAAACAAACACAATTATAGTCAAAATCGCATACGATTAACTCAAATTTGATTAAATGCATCAGTAGGGGAAAGTTTCTAGAAAAATCTTAGAGTTTGTCAATGGTTGTACACTTGCAACCACCGTGACATGATCAAATTTAACACAAAATAAATAAATAGGTTGCTTAGATGATTTCTCGTAAAGATGGGCTTTGTCAAACTTTTCTCTTAGGAGTAAAATCCCGACCTCTAAACTTCCAACCATTTGTATGACAAATTTATGAAATTTATAACATTTAATGTGACATAGTTTCCCCCAAAACCAAAAACATTCAAAGCACCATTGCTTGTTATGATTTTGATTGTGATTCCCAAAATTAGATTTGTAAAATAGCTATCAGGTGCTCAGAGGGAAAATATCTCCAAATATTTCTAGCATTCAATTCTTCACCTGGTAAGTCACTCTTCACTTCACGTGCCAACTACTTCCTCCTCTAATTTGTTGAATCTGGTTTCTTGTGTACCAAGGAAGGAAAGATTAGAAAATTAGATTGAGTCCAATAGTCAGATCACATCTTAATGGTAAAATACATTTTCAGATCTTCCCCACCAAATCAAGATATCAACTAGTTTCTTGCATGCCAAAGAAAGATTAGAAAATCAGATCAAATCCCACAATCAGATTACATCTTAATTGTAAAATACGTATTTAGATCTTCCCCACTAAACCAGGATATCAAATTAATTTTCTTCTTTATTTGGCATGTAGGAGACATCAAGAAATGATAAAAAGAAATAGAAATTTGCATCCCCAGGAGCTTTGGGTAAAAAATGGCAGAAAATCGATACGATGCACTGGTTGTTGCCGATTTCTCTTTTGAATTTGGATCATCCACGTGGAAGATCTGAATTAAGACAGGCATTGGGGTTCTTTTTTACCTTTTACATCCTTTGGGAAAAATTACAAAATTTCTCATTTTTCTTCGACCCTCTGCCTTTGAAAAATGGGCTTGACACATGTCCCAATGTGGGTCCCAGAGGAACCGTGGCCTGATTCTCGCTAATTTACCTCCTTTTGGAAAAAGGAAACTTTTCCAAATTTTCCCCACAACTCCACCGTTGATCTGAAGAAAATTTTGACTATTCTCTATCGAGCTTGCATGGGTCATTTTGACAACTTTAATCTTTTTGACAATAAGGGGAAAAAAATATAAGTTTCTCCCAATGACCCACCTCCCCACCTTTGAATAATGGGCTTCAAACGTGTCCCAATGTGGGTCCCAGAGGAATAGTGGCTTGATTCTACTATTTTACCTCTTTTTTAGAAAAGGAAATTTTTCAAAATTCTCCCCCATCTCTCCATTATCGATCGATGTAAATTTTGACTATTCTCTCTCGAGCTTGTGGGTAATTTTGATGAATTTAATTTTTGACAATAAGGTGTAAAAATTCCAAGTTTCCCCTAATGGCCCTCCTCCCCAGCCTTTTGACTTTTCAACCCACCACGTGTCTCAATGGTGCATTTTGAGATGGCCTCGAAAAGTAGAGACTCCAAACAAGCGCAGGCTCAAAACATGTCTCGGTCCGTAAAAGCTGTTAAAAGGTTTGAAAGTTCATCAAAAATGCCATGTGTCTAAGGTTTGACAGTACTCTTCGACCATTGAATAGTCCAAGTAAAAAGGAAGAGTGAGTGGAAGCCTCCAAGTGTCCTCCTAGCGCTACTTCAAAATAAAACTCAGGGGCCGGTCTCCAAACATGCATAGTCCCTCCACATGTCTTAGGCCTTTTAGGAAGTTGCTTGAAAATTCTAAGTAAAGGAAGGCCCAAGTAAAAACCTCCATGTGTCTTTATGGTGCAACTTCAAGATGGTCCCAAGAGTGAAGACTCTGAATGAGCATGGGCTCACCACGTGTCCTAGGCCTTAGAAAATTTCTTTAAAAGTTTAAGTATAGAGCGGAGCCGGTGGAAGCCTTAACCGTCCCTCTCGTTATATTTGTTAAGGTGGGACCCTGAGGCATATCTTCAAATGAGCACCAGGCCAACACATGTCCACGACGCGCTAAAACTATACCAGCTACATGAAAACTTTGTCTAATTCCAAGAAAAGTAACGAAATCCTCCACTTTCCCCTCGACACAACTCCAAGGCCAAACCAAAAGGTGAGTCTTCAAACAAGCACCATTCCTCCATGTGGACAAGTTTTGGGTTGAAACAATCTGAGTTTTTAGAGTGCCCCACCTAGCCGCATCCAACCAAAAATGGCCATGTTTCCACTGATGCAGACATGTAAATTTTAGGGGAAAAACACACCGCCAAGCCAAAGCCGTAAAAATGCGTGGAAACCAACAGTTGATCTCGGAGATGAAATTTTCTTTAAGGACAGAGAATTTAGAAATGTTGTAAGGTTCAAACATGATCCTCTAAGCTACATTCAATCATGTTTCCTCAGGTACTTGGGACAAAAATGTCAAGAACAACAACACATGACTACAAAAATGGAAGGAAAGGAACAACCCAATTTTTATGCCCAATTTATAGACACCTTCAGATAGATAGAGAAATAAAAAACAAATTCAGGATTTTTAAGTGATCTTTGTCCAAGGAAAGAACTAATCATGGCAAATCAAATGTAGGACATAGTCTTTAAGAACCAACACAGGGAGATAAAAAAATGTGATGAGAGGCTGCAAATTGAGGGATTTTAATGACAAATGGGGCGAGACTAATTTGAGCACCAACATCAGCCCCGACTTCAGGATAGGCACTCCCCGTGAGTGCCACAAGAACCAAGTAATAGAAAAAGTGCCAAAAACATCCATTGGGCAAAGGAGTCAGCTTGTAGAGCATAAAACTAGAACCATCTCCAAAAAACAAACGGAGAAACCAACAAAACTAGGTCACCAATGACCAGAATGAGCACAAACACAAACGATAGAAAATAACCAACAAATTATACACTATAAAAATGATGCTCACCTTGATTTTGGGGAATCAATCAATGAAATGTTTCAAAGCATGCCAATTAAAGGTAATTCAAGCAATTTCCCATCCAAGTCTTTCAAGAAGAAGGTATGTTCACCAATTTGAATGTCAATGGAGTAAGGGCCCATCCATAATGCATCAAATTTACCATGCTTGCCCTTATCTTAATGTCTTCTATCCCATAACAACACAAGATCCCCAATGCTAAAAGCTCTTGGAGTGACCTTCTTATTAAATAACTTCTTCAATTTTTCTCTGAACTTCACATGCCTTTGGTGACATGTCCTCCTTTCTTCATCAAGTTCAACAATCTAGTTAATGTGAGCATCATACGGACTGACTTCTTGATCTTCTAATTGTTGAACGAACTAATATGAGCATAATTACATATGCAAGGGCAAAAGTAGAGCTTGAGTTACATACACCAATTCAAATGTACTTTTTCCAGTAGCTATTTTTAAAATTAATTCGATCAGCCAATGTGTGCATGTATACTTTTCTTAATGCTAAATCAAATGAAGCAAGAACTACCACCTAAAATAATTTTACCATTTAGCTAAAACAAAGCATAAACACCATCATGATAAGAATTAAACAAGGGTTAGATGCTAGCATTCATAAATACACACTTTGAAACTAACAATGCTAAATATCTAAACTCCTCTATTCTCTAACAACAAATAAATGAAGGGACCTATGTAAGCTCCATGACTATCAAAATAGTTTTCCTTAATGTTTCCAAGAACCTAGGAATGGGGGCTAATAAAATTTGGGCTACAAGACCCTTTTGACACCTCCCATATGACCCAAGCACTTTAAGAAAGAGGATTAACTCTTCAAGATGATGAACTCTCAAAAGGGTAAAAGGCAAGCTCTTAGTCTTTGCTATATGCTTTGCATTCACTCTCTTAGAAAGTTTAGGTGTAAGTAAAAAGGTAGGTGGAGGGCTCTTTATATAGCCCAATGGATAAAGGAAACACTTCATCCCTTTGTATGTGGGATAAAGGTAAAACATGATTAGAAATGGATAAGGTTGCTTTATTAAAGGTAACCTTACTTTAGAAGGGTTTAATTTATGCTTAGCAAGTCATGGGAGTTGGGGGGTGTTTTAATTAATCAAAGGTGATTAACTAATAGGTAGATGTAAGCTTATAGAAGATAATTAGAGGAATATTAGTATGATTTAGGCTATTAGAAGGGATTAAATCAATTAAATATTGATTTAGTGGTTAAATGGAAGGAAAGCTAATTAATTAATAATAATTAATTAGTCTAGGTAGAAGGGGTGATTTATCAACGGAAGGTTGTTAATTAGGTATTTGTTGGATAGGAAACTTAATTAATTAGCTTAGTGTAATTAATTAATGATGATATGAGGAAAAATGAGTGCTTTTGATGATATGTCGTTTATTAACGAGAAAGGATGATTAGCGCAATTTAAGTATTTAAATTGCTTGGGTGTAATTATAGGTGTCTACATTTACCCCTCTTTAGGGTGGCGTAAGTGACGCCATTTCAAAGATAGTAGACATGTGGAGCTGTGAAGGGATAGAAGAAAAATTAGTAGGATGGAGAGATGCCCCTCGAGTGTCGATGGGGTGATGAAAGAAGCTGATCGACAATCGAAAAAGGTGAGATATAGGAAGAACAAGGGGACGAGGCAAGATGCCCGAGGAGAGGGAGAATTAGGGGTGAAAGGGAAGTGGTGTAGAAGAAATATGGATGAGGAGAGAGAAGAGCTTAATCTCTAGCCACTTATTTGTTTAGAACGATTTGGATGTCATCATATTGCCATAGAACTATGTCATCGGTCCTTATGAAAATATAAGCATACGACAAAGGTAGAATGACATGAAAAGCCATAATACGAAAAATTGTCCATTGCTAAAAATACCAACTCCATGCAACATACAAAAATACAATGCAATATGAGAAGTAAACAAGCTCATTTAACAAGGAAAACAAGTACGAACACACATATCAACCCAACAACGGTCAAGATAGTTGTACAAATATTTTTTTTATCGGTCTTTGAAGAGATCCAAAAGTTCATGATTGATGAAAACGGTTAAAAATTATGCCCCAAACAAGGATACATGCAAGGGGAAATGATAATGGACACGGGTTCCATGAAAAGTGTTTATGCGCAATAAACAACACCAAGCAACCAAAAGTACCCCAAAGTACGGATGAAGCAAGCAAGCTAGCTTTTGTGAATGGTTGTGAATCCAATAATTCACGAGTCGTATTAATCAGGGGAAGATGTGAGACAAACCAATAGGATATGGAGAAAATACCATGCGCAAGACACAAGTTTCAGCTGTAAGAAGCAAGTTACCATTTTGTAGGGTGTTTTACTTTTTAGGAATTTTTCTGAAACATATTTGAATGTTTTTGATGATTTTTCTCTCTAACATATGTGAATGTTTTGGTTGATTTTAAAAGTTTTATGAAACTATGTACAGGAAGATGAGAAAGCATGGATGCCCCTAGCGATAGATGGGATGTACAAGGGCATAAGGCCACGTGCGTACCAGAAAGGTGAAGATGCAAAAATTCCCCAACAATTAGGTGGGAGTATTCAAAGGTAAACTCTTCACAGGTAGAAATGGGACCCAAGGCCATTATGGATAGGTTCAACATGATGGTGAATGTAAACCCATGAAGTGCTGGGAAGAGGCAAGGATGCCCCCAGCTTAAGTTGGCCTAAAAGCACATGATAGAAAGGAAGGAGAAGATTATTTTTGTGGAAGGGGACAAAGGTGTTCGAAAACATGGCAAAAAAATTAATCTTATACACATGGATGTTCTGAATGAAGTAGAAGAACGATGTGAATGATATGAATGTAGCTTAGAAGCCTCGCGGTAAAGAAGTGATTAGCCAAAGGCATAAATCATGAGACGAGATATGGACTAGAGTAAGAGTTCGAACAAGTTCCAAAAAAACACTTGGTAACATACTAATCCTCGTGTACTCATAAAGATCCGGTGTGTGCACGTGTAAATGTTATTACCTATTCAAGTGAAGATTTAATAGAAAACAAGTGAAGAGACCCTAGCCAATGTGTAGGAATGATTTATTTTGATAAGTGATTTTGTGAATGGAGGGTGAAAGGATAGCCGTACATTACTCCACTGTCAGCCAAGCATCCATAGCCCCAACGGAGATGTATTTGATTCTCATCACAACATTTCTCTACTACCGGGCCAAAGGCCCATTGCCCCAATAGAGATTATAAGAAATATCCCAAGAGAGAGTTATATATTAATTTTCTTTTGCTTTGTAGATTTTAGCTTTTGATTTTGATTCTTTTGCTTTCTGAAAACTTATTTCAGCTCTCTTGTTGTTGACAAGGGGTTAAGAACCACTGATGGCTTGATGGAAGGAGGTGGAAGTGATTGTGATGAAGACATTGGATAGTGTCAACAAATATGTCTAAAATTTCTTCGCAACAAGTTTATTAGATGTTTGAATGTGATAGGATCTCCATGAGGTCATTCATTCTTTAATTTACCAAGGTGATAAAAGACCAGGGGAAAACATATACCATAGAGATAAATGTCACAAAATGCATGCAAATAAGCTAACCAAAATATCACCGAAGGGATGAAAATGGTAGGAAGACTTGCATAAGAATAGAAAGGAAGGGAGGATAGAAATATCCATGTGTACGCAACACCCGATTGCAATGTTTGATCTTTGTACCTTTGATTTTTCTTTTATTTTCATGTTTTTTAGTATTTTTGTATTTTGCATTATTTTTTATTTTTAGATGTTTGATTTTATTTTTTTGGAACCGTTGTTACTAAAAAAGTCACTATGTGTGATACGATCGACAACGATGTTTGTGATTTCCTTGATAAGGAGACTAAACATGTTTGTTTATCAAGAGTCATGTTTTCCCAATCCCGATGATTGTGGTGAGTTCACACTCAACAAATGACTATGATTTATCCTGAAACATGGATTTTGTATGTGGGAGATTGAGTTCCCTATCCAGAGGTTTATGCACTTTGCACCATACTTGATGGTTATGTTGATGTGCGTTCTTGAATCGCGCTTGATTTACAACTTTGAGATTGTTCCAATTGTTGGGGATTTTGAGCTCTTGGAAGTTTTGACCTGAGCTTGATAATGAACCTATTTGGGTTTCTTATAAGCTGATGCTTGAATTTTTTGACCTTGAGAAGGAGAAGAATGCGAACATTTACGATTGATGATAGGAACAATAGAAATGGTAGTGGGTTTGCCACAACCATTGATAGAAGAAATATGTGATAGATGAAAAGGATACGGTCCAAGAATGAAGAGGATGGGCTACTTTGGAGGTGAGCCATGGAGAGAAGGTGAAAGGCTACTAGGATGTGGCCCAAGAATAGAAGAAGAAGGGCTACTAGGATGTGACCCATAAATAGAAGATGAAGGGCTACTAGGATGTGGCCCAAGAATAAGAAGAAGGGATACTAGGATGTGACCCATAGATGTAAGATGATGGACTACTGTGATGTGGCCCAAGAATAGAAGATGATGGACTACCTAGGGGTGATCCATATATAGAAGATAAGGGGCTAGTTGGACATGCCCCAATAATCGAAGATAGTGGGCTACTCAAAATGTCTCACAAATAGAAGATGGAGGGATACTAGAAGGTGACCCACACCTAGATGAAGATGAAGGGCTACTTGGCGCTGACCCCACAAGAGATTGTGATTGAGGAATTATGATAGATGAAGAGTTATTGGGTGATGAGAACATAGGCCATGGATCTATGCAAGACCAAGGAGTTTCATCACATAATGAAGAATGTGAAGATGGAAGACTAAGAGGAGCATCAAGTTGCATGATCCGAGGCTCTTCCTCCATTTCCTCACAATATGCAAACGCATCAAAGTCTAAAGAGAATCCTTTTTGTAATCTACTAAAGGAATATCTTCATATGCCCCTATAAATGCCCTGATTGTTTCTTCATTCTAAAAGAGATCAATCGGTATGAGTTGTTGGTTGATCTCTAGGGGTTTATTGGAAGAAATAGGTTCACTTGGTGTGGAATACTTAGAAGATGTTTGATAATTATTGATAAGAAGATGATGTGGGGGATGAAGAATATGTGTAGCTAGATGTCTCGGGAGTATAAGAAGGTGGTGTGGACCTACCTATACAATGGTATGTCATATGTAAAATATTAGGATTAAGTCCAAAGTCTGTAGATTGTAACACATGGGTCGATTCGGATGTTTATCTCTAAGGACTTTGAGTCACATGAATCTTCATAGAAGGAAGATTCCGTGGCGGTGATTGATTAAGAAGGTCCCTGCAAAGAAGGGGAGGATTGTGATTCAAGAATTGCATTAGATGAATGATGACAAGGGTCCTACAAAGAAAGAGAGGACTGCGATTCAAGAATTGTATTATACTTTGATTGGAGGGATTTGAGTCATGTGTATCTTCAAAGGAAGAAGACACCATTGGGGCAACTGATAAAAGGGGTCCTACGAAGAAATGGAGGATGCGACATAAGAGTCGCATTAGATGATTGATGAAGAGGATCCTGCAAAGAAAGGGAGGAATGTGATTTAAGCATCGCATTAGATGAATAATGACAAGGGTCCTCCGAAGAAAGAGAGGACCGTGATTCAAGAATTGTATTATACTTCTGATTGGAGGGATTTGGAGTCACGTGTATCTTCAATGGAAGAAGACGTCATTGGGGTGATTGATAAAAGGGGTCCTGAGAAGAAAGGGAATACCATGACATAAGAGTCGCATTAGATGATTGATGAAGAGGATTCTACAAAGAAAGGGAGGACCATGACTTAGGAGTCGGATTAGATGAATCTAAATAGTAGTTTGGATCTGAATCCTCGGAAGAGTCGAGAAAATATTTGGATTGGAATCCTCAAGAAGAGGAAATGTTTGGATTAGAATTAGAAGAGGAGTGGGGGAATTCGAATAATAATTTAGATCAGACATGTCCAAATCATACCACCGAATATGAGATGAAGGTGGGGAATGACTTACCCATATGGGATTTGTAGCACAAAGAACCAAACGTGGTTTATTTGTGATGGGAATCCTATGATTTGAATTGCTGAACCTAGGTTCTGTATTTTTGTAAGTATGGGGAACTGTGTGATAGTTAGTCATTTTTGGTGTTGTTTTAAGCACAAATTTCTAGATCTAGATAGTGTGATGGAACTCCTTCAAAGGGAACGAAGTGAGATGTTGATTTGGGTAGCATAAGGACAACCAAATAGACATTTCGTAAGTATTGATATGCGTGTGTGATTTTCTAAAAATGTCTAAGGGAAATAGACATCATGATGGCGCAATATGGATGAGATTGAGAGGGATTGTCCTAGAAAATAAGTTTTCTAAATGAATAATCACAAGGAATAATCATTCAAGTGTGAAACACAAAGCCAATCAACAAGGAAATACACCATATGAAAATGTGATGCAAAAATGATCAACAAGATGTTTTCACTTATGCCAAGTTCAAGGAAATGAAAAAACATAAGTAAAAACAAGAAGTCAATGCGATATTCCAATCAAGATATATGATAAGTGAGCTCAAACTTGATTAAGACATATATCTCAAAAAGTGCCAATTACAATTTGCGAATGACACAACAATATCACCAAGATATGTTAACCCACTTCATGCGAGAAAGTGAAGCATTGATATCGAGGTGTTATTGATATAACATGCACAAATGGTAACACCTAGCACTCTTTGAAATAGAGGTAATAATAGAACCGAACTAAAAGCTCAAATTATAGCTAGGAATAGTTAAAAATTTGTGCAGCGTAATAACACAATATAGGTATTTATGTTGAGTTTACAAGAAACAAGACGTAAATATCGAAATTGTAGTGATACGATACAAACAAGCTAACTCTTCTAAGGAAGTCCGTAGTGATGAACCACGCCTAACTACAATGATGACCTTGACATGGGTATCAAGATCACAATGGCTACCAATGACACGAAAATTCCTCCGCACACTTTAGATGTTTAACTAACCCATCCGAAAACATGGATGGGTGTAAACGGACATAAAAGTGAGAGAAACAGTCAATTGGTAACACAAAGGTAGTCACCCTTCTTTTGATCAACAAAGTGTCAAAAGAATGTGAAAGAAGTAAATAAAAAAAGATGAAAAATGCTAGTTTCACTTCGGTAGAGTTTCACCTCGCCCTAAGTCAAGTAAAAACTAGGCGAAAGTACCATGTCACATGTTTTTCAATGAAAATATGGTTCACAACTCAACACTGTTTTAGAATGGTCAAAGTGGGCTCCTGGCCAAAGTATATTCTCCTAGGTGGTTCTCTCGCCGTAGGTGTTACAAAGTTGGCACAAGCGAGCGTGATTTACCAAAAAATTCACACCGACTAGTTTGGGAGTATCTCGGCTTTACTTTACCCCCTTCAAGAACAGTAGGCAACTAATGCGTCTACATGTAATATCACTAGGGTCGCACAATGGACAACCTGTAATGCTATCTCACAAAAGAATCACTAGTCAAGTAGGTAGTGCGGAGCACTTCCCGCTTCATCCACAAGGTTCCCTCTTACGTGGACTACTTTGGGGTACCTAGAACCACCCCGTTGTTGTAGCTTAAGGCATTATGCCAAAGGGGTTATGTTCCAGTTGAGCGGAGAGGGACGTACCCTTTTTCAAACTTGTAATACGAGTGTTTTGAATATGTTGTTATTTTTATCTTGTTTAATTAGGTTTGGTTTGCTTGAACATCTTTTGGCAACATGTATAACAACTATATTAGTAGTTTTGATTTTGTTTTGATTCATCCTTTCTTTGACAAGCGTTTTTAGGTCATGCACTCACACGTTAGTAGTTCTCCAAGAAAATCACATTATTTAAAAGAGGATTAAGAGTTGATTTTGATTCTCAAGATCATCAAAGGATGCAAGAGAAGAGCATACACAACAAATAATCCAACTATGAAGTAAAGAACATCTTTTCAATCAATGAACCATACAAAATTGTTGATAAATGTTCATTCCCCTAAACCAAAAGTGAAAGATGAAGTTTCAATTTACCAAATGTTATAAAACGAAGACTAAAGTTGATTTTGATTCTCAAGATCACCCTAAGGTGCAAGACAAGAGCATACACAAACTTTATCCCAACTATATAGAAAAGGAAAACTTCAAATCAAAGGACCATTAAAAAATGTTTTGTAAAAAGTTCATTCCCTTGAACCAAAAGTGAAAGATGAAGTTTCCAATTTACCAAATGTTATAAAATGAAGACTAAAGTTACTTTTGATTTTCAAGATCACCCTAAGGTGTAAGAGAAGAGCATACACAAACTTTATCCCAACTACATAGAAATGGAAAACTTCAAATCAAAGGACCATTGAAAAATGCTTGTAAAAGCTTCATTCCCTTAAGCAAAATGAATAATAAAATTTCCAAGTTTAATCCCAGTGTTAAAAAGATATAGATCAAATTCGTTTTTTATCCTCAAGATCACCAAAAGGTTCAAGAGAAGAGCATACACACACTTTGGTCTAAATCGAGGAAGCATGGAAATATAACATTCATCAAGACATTAAACATGTTAGAAAATGACCAGTTTTAAACTAACAGAAAAACCTGTAATTTTTGTAAGTATAAATATTGAAATTATCTTTTCATTGCATACTTAACCTCAATACCTTTCCAACTCAAAAAAAATGTAGTCATTTCGATTTCGGGAGCAAAAGTTATGGCCTTTGGAAGATGGGTTACGCATATGCTCTTATGCTCATGAGTATGCACTTGACATGCACTCAAAAAATGTCAAAAAAACGTCTCTTAATCTGCAAAATGGGCAAATTTTTCCAACCAAGATTCAATTTTGACAACAACCCATCACATCAATATATGAATATAAGACTCAACGCTATCAAACATTAACATACATGCTCAAGAATTTAAAATATTCAAGAAATTGACAAAACTAGCATGTAGAATGATGAAAAAGTAAGCTCTAAAAATGAAAACATGATGAAATCTTGAAATTTTCTCACCAAGATTAAATTTTGACAGCAACCCACCACATTAATATGTAAATAGAAGACTCAGCACTATCAAACACTAACCTACATGCTCAAGAGTTTAAAATTTTCAAGAAATTGACAAAACTAGCATGTAGAATGATGAAAAAGTAAGCTCTAAAAATGAAAACATAATGAAATCTTGAAATTTTCTCACCAAGATTAAATTTTGACAGCAACCCACCACATTAATATGTAAATAGAAGACTCAAGCACTATCAAACACTAACCTACATGCTCAAGAGTTTAAAATTTTCAAGAAATTGACAAAACTAGCATGTAGAATGATGAAAAAGTAAGCTCTAAAAATGAAAACATGATGAAATCTTGAATTTTTTTCACCAAGATTAAATTTTGATAGCAACCCACCACATTAATATGTAAATAGAAGACTCAGCACTATCAAACACTAACCTATATGCTCAAGAGTTTAAAATTTTCAAGAAATTGACAAAACTAGCATGTAGAATGTTGAAAAAGTAAGCTCTAAAAATAAAAACATGGAGAAATATTAAAATTTTCCCATCAATTCAAATTTTGATAGCACTTAACCTCCTTTATACCTATAAGGAAGACTCAACACATGTAAAATCAACAAAACAAGTTAAGAAAAACAAGTTAGATCAACACGTGTAAAAGAGGGTTAGTAACCAAAAATGAAACTTAACTACAAAAACTTGAAATTAAGTGTAAAGGACAATGGAGTATCTCCCACCGGCATGCCAAATGTGTGCATGTATACTTTTCTTAATGCTAAATCAAATGAAGCAAGAACTACCACTTAAAATAGTTCTACAATTTAGCTAAAACAAAGCATAAACACCATCATGATAAGAATTAAACAAGGGTTAGATGCTAGCATTCATAAATACACACTTTGAAACTAATAATGCTAAATATCTAAACTCCTCTATTCTCTAACAACAAATAAATGAATGGACCTATGTAATCTCCATGACTATTAAAATAGTTGTCCTTAATGTTCCAAGAACCTAGGAATGGAAGCTAATCAAAGTTAGCTTTTTACACTTAGCTTTTGAACCATCCTTTGATACAATGTGACCAAGAAACTTAGTTTTTTGCACTCCAAATGGCACTTCTTTGGATTGAGTGAAATACTATACTCTCAAAGCATCTTATCAGCATTTTTTCCAAATGTTACAAGTGATCACTTCTCTTTCTAGACAACACAGTCACATCATCTTGGTAAAAAGCAATAAAATAATTAATGTAGCTAGCAAAAGAAACATCCATTTCTCTTTGAAAGGTTGTTCCAACATTCATCAAACCAAAGGGCATTATGACATAGACATAAGTTCCTCAAGAAGTAGTAAAGGTTGTCTTAATTCTTTCTCGATTCCTTCACAACAAGTTGATTATAAGAAGAGAAACTATCCAAGGTAGAAAGTAGCTCGAACAGCTTACTAATTCGCAACATGTTTTCCATGTTTGATAAAGGATAGTTATCCTTCATTGATGCTCTATTTAGATTTCTAAAATTCATGCACAACCTAATATCACCATTATTATTTCTAACTGGCACTAAGTTTGCAACCCCAGAAGAATACCTTGATGGCTAAATGATCCCTCCATCCCTCAATTTCTTCAGTTCTTCTTGCATTTTAAGAGATAGGAGTGGATTAATCAAGCTCTATTTCTGCCTAAATGGATTTAGATTAGATTCTAAAGGAATTTCATGTTGAAACAGATCCTCTTGGTATGCCTTCAACTCAGAATAAGACCAAGCCAAGAAGTCCTGATATTTCTTCAATAATTGGACATAGGACTGTTTTTCCTCCTTGTTCAGATTGCTTCCCAACCAGATCTTCCTTGGTTTCTCCTTTTACCAAGGTCATGCTCCTCAAGATCCCTTTAGGCTGTTGTATGCTCTGTTAATAATGTAATCAACATTATCAAAGTTTGATTCAAGAGAAACCAGTCCTCTAGGAATGGTATTATTTTTTCAGTTGGATGATGTATTTTCCAAACAAATATTTTTTACCCTCTGCTCCACGCACCATTAGGTCCCAATCAATATATTGATCAGTAATTTACCCTTTGTTCTCGCAGAAATATTTTGACTTGATCATCATCATAAAAAATTTACGAATGTTTAATGTTTTCACGGACAGATGGCCTTGTTAACACTTCAACATCATATTCACAATATTGGGACGTTACAAAATCACCAAACCGAGATCCCAATACTACAAGATTTCTACCATAACATTGAAATTCCTATCATGATGCACAATGTTAAATGAATCAAACATCTCAATCAAGTCCCATACTACATGCTTGTACTATTTCATTCTCTGATTTTTAGTAGCATACTATTTTCTTATTTGTTTAACAATTAGTTTTGAATCTCCCTTAACAATGATGTCTTTAATATAGTATTTCCAATAAATTCTGAAACCTAACAACAATGCTTCATAATCAACAATGTTGTTAGTACAATCAAATTTAATTTTGAAAGAAAAAACAAACTCTTACAAGGTTGGAGAAATAAAAATACACCAACACCATTTCCAAATTTGGAGTAAGCTCCATCAACCAACAAAGTCCATGGAGAGCCTACTTGTTCAAGACTCTTACATTGATTCATTTTGTTCTCTTTCCTTGATGAATCCAATAAAGTTATCAACATCAACACTTGTGTACAACACTTCATAAGATGCATTGTTGGAATCTTCAATGAGGTGCAACATCTTCTTTTCTCCATACAACTTGACAAGGCTTCCCTCAATTGGGATGGTGGCATAGGACGTATCCATTTGAACACTCCCACCAAAACTTGCAGCCCATTTTATAGAAATTAGCATACCCCACTTGGTGGGCAATCAACAACAACAACATCAAGTTTCAAGGTCCTATGCAGATAAGCCGCAAGTTGTACCACCAAACCTTTCACACATCCCACCACTAGCACCTCTCTCAAATCCATGGAAGTTCACTTCCCATATGCTACTATTACTTTGATATCCAATTTATTCATGACCTCCGTGAGGCATAACATTACATGATGCTCCTAAATCAAACATACGGTTATGTAGCAATCCATCCTTAATGATCGAGTGGTGAATAATGGATCTACATTTAGCTAAGACTCTACCAAGGATGTTCCCAAATAAACCTCAGGTGGTTCACCTATTTCTTCCAATGCTGGTGGTGTTTCTAGCTCTTCAATGATTGCAGGAGTCTCCACAATGTTTACATTTATGCCTGGAGAACTCTTCTCTTCTTTTAATCCCAAATACTCAAATGCCCTCTTCGTGTGCTCAGGAATCCTAAGCAGCTCAAAAACTGGAACACTAACTTTTATTTGACTCAAAACTTTGCCAACGTCATATGGAACACACTTTAACAAGGCAACATTGGAAGGGAGATTGAAAAACTCATTAGATAGAAATAGTATTTTTATAGTTTGGGCATGAGGAGAGGTATGAATCTTGTTTGGGATAACAAGGCCTTTGGAAGGTGTATATTTCTTAGGAACCTCTTTAGGAATATTAGTAAGCAATGGAGTTTTAGGTTTGGCTTGAGGCTCTGATCCTTTGACAACTCTACTCCTAGTATTATAATCCTTTTCTTGAGCAACAATAATGTTCATCAATAACTTCCTATCCTCCTCGATGGGATTCCTCCATTAGATCTTAAATATTCAAAGTCATTATTTGGAAATTCAAAATCTTGTATAGTATCTATTTCTAAAGTATGAGAGGGAGGAAGAAGAGGTACCCAATGAATGCAATCCCAAAAATCAGAGCAGTAGCATTTTTAGCACTTATTATCTCGGTTGAAGTTTCTCCCTACTTTGTGAGCTTGTAGAGAAATCCATCATGAATGCATCATAATCAGTGTTATCATCATTAGCTTCCTCTTCTAATTTTTGATCTACTTCACATGGAGCATGGGGCATGAAACATCTATCACACCAATAGATTACATATGTTTCTTCAATAACAACAACTCTGACATCCAAAGGATCAGGCACCATTCTATTTTCCCTAGCTTGGGGATGTCTATTTGCAGATCCCATGGGTCCCTTGCCTCTGTCATCGATATTTGCTAATTTCTAGGATGATTGGAAAAACCGTCTTGGCCTTGTTTCTTATACTTGCCTTGTGAACTCTGCCCAATTCCTTTCTCTGCCTGGGCTAATTTTTATGAGATTTATTTGACATCTCCTACCAAAGTTTTCACAACTTCCTCCAAATCAGAGCCTTACTTGCTTAAGGTTTTTCCGAGTTAACTAGTTTCACACCTTCCCTCTTAGGAGGTTTCTAATTGCTTTAATGTTATTCTCAATTTGCAGAGCCATGGTAAAATGCCTGCCCAAATTGGTAGGGTTTTTGTCCCTCAAATAGTAAGCAAATTTCTTATCAAATGCATCTGAATACTTTATAAGACAAGATTCATCACATGGCCTTAAACTTACAGGCAATATCCTCAATGTCTTATTAAATCTAGTGTTGAATTCATGCACTGATTCATTAGGATTCTTTTTAATATTCTCAAATTTTGACAAAAGAAACCTAGGATCCATTTTGTCACCATACTACAATCTGAATGCATTATTCATTTCAGTCCAAGAATCAATGGAATTATCTAGAAAAGATTTATACCAATCCCTTGCATCTTCTTCCAAAGTATGGATAAACAATTTGATATATACATCTTCAAATTCAATCTCAAATTCTTCCATCATGTTGATAAAGAGATTTAAGTGTTGATCACCAGTTATAGCATTATTTCCTTAGAACTTTGGTAGTCTATTTCTTACATCTTGGGAACTTAATTTGGATAACTAGCCATCCCTCTAGAATTTATAGGACCAAAAGTATTTACAATAAATGGAGATCTAGGTGGGGGATGGGCCATGTTTTTTGAGGAGGTGACCTAAGAGGAGAATCAAACTGATAAGCGACAAGGGGTCTTTGAAACACAGGAGTATAACTTTCAAAATGGATATCCCCTAAAGGCCTTGTTTCTTGGAAAATCCTAACAAATTTCGAAAACAAAGGGGCATAATGAGAAGAAAAAATTTCAAATTCAAATGAAGGACCCTCTCTAGATGGATAATTCAATTCCACAAAAATACTACCTAATTTAGAAGCACTTGAATGGCAATATTCAATGATAGGCTGATCACTTTCATCAATGGAGATATTTTTTCTTGACTACTGATCTCCAACAACTCTCTAGGATCTTCTTCCTTCAGAAATTGTTTTTCCTATCTTTAGAAATAATGTACTAGAAGGATCCGTAGTAAAGAAGATCTTCTTCCTTCGATCTTTACAAATATTAGTAGGAAATCTCACTGACAGAGAGGCTAAGACACTAGTATTTATCAAAACAACTAATCAACACGGATTCACCACTAAGGACTTCCACCTTAGTTGTGCAAATGCACTAAAAAAAAGATCTCACAAATGTCTGTCAATACTAGAAACTAGAAATGGAAATATTTTACCTTCCTTTACCTAGATTTATCAATGAAACTTAGTGTAATAACTGTAGAACCGTAAATATTACACACAACACTTGTAACTTTGAACACTTCTTACAGGCCTGAACACAGGATGACGTTGAAATAATGTACTAGCTCTTAGAGCATATAAGAAACATTTACAAGGGTCCGAATAAGAACTGCGCAATCACAATGTCCCCGACAATGGCCCCGAATGATGTGGATGGGCTAAATGGATACGAATGGGAAAAAATCAACAAATCAGTCTCGGTAATGCAAATCAGTCCCAAAGTAATGCAAATCAGTCCTTGGTAATGAATCCAAAATGGTTTTGATGGGCTAAATGGATACGAATGGGAAAAAAAATCAACAAATCAATCTCATAATGTAAATCAGTCCCTAACAATACAAATCAGTCCCTTAAAAGGTGCCAAAACGATGTAGGTACCCAAAGTTATTCTCCTCGTGTTTGAGTAGCATCATAGATTTAATAGGAAGCTTACAGCAGACAAGTTAGATCATGTTGTCTATCATTTCAGTAGCTGTGGAAGAAATACAGCTTGTTCTTTGTCACTCGGATGTGGAGAAATGGGTAGCAGAACCTTAAGAGGATTTTATCTATCCTCACTACTTTATGGTTATGCCTTTCAACCAGTGGTTAGAGGACCCTTTTGTAGCTTTGTTGCTTGTGGAGGAGATGGAGATTCCCTTCTTTACAAAATTATAAAGAAGACCTTGAATAAAACATGACCAATACGTAAAGAATCTAACTCTCATGAGTTGTCACCCTAGATAATGGAGAAATTTTCTAAGAAAGGTTCAGGTTACTAAAGACAATGAAGACTTGATTCCTTCTACATGCTTTGGTAATAAAAATTATGCATTTGTACACACACAGGACAAATATGGGTAGTATGGGTAGGATTGGTTGTTTTTTTAATGAATTTTTGTGGCGAGATGAGGCAGAGTGGACTTTGATTCACTATATCTTTGAGATATTTTACAAAAATGGAAGGCTTGATCAACATAATGCTTCAAAATAGCTAAAATGTTCCTTTAACCAAGAAGGTGTGCTTCAATGGAGGCCCAGATCAACATGTTTTCACACAAACTTTAAGAATCCAAAATGAAGGCTCAAATTGAAAAACTTAATTGAACATTGTCAACCTTTTTTTTATCATACCTAAGATACCCTCAAAGGCTAATAAACAATCTTATCATCATGCTAGGAGTAAAGTGATTTTTTTTTTTATTTCATTATGAAATGAAATCTCTTCTAATAAATGAAATTGTAAATGCCACCAAACTATCACAAGGATAAGATCTTGTGTGATTCACAAATATTTCAATGTAAGATTGCAATGGGAACAAGAAAAACTATTTGTAGACATTTAGAAATGAAGCGCATACACAATTTTGCTCAAAATCGGACATAGATTAACTCAAATTCGGTTAAATGCATTAGTAGGGAAAGTTTTGAACAATCTCAGAGCTTGTCAATGGATGTACACTCGCAACCACCTTGACATGATCAAATTTAACACAAAATAAATAAACAGTTCCTCAAATGATTTCTTAGAAAGATGGGCTCACAAGTTTTCTCTTAGGAATTAACTCCCAACCTTTAACCCTAGAAACCATTTGTCTAACAAATTTTTAAAATTTATAACATTTAATCTATGACAGATTTTTCCCCCCAAAACCAAAAACATTCAAAGCACCATTGCTTGTTACGATTTTGATCGTGATTCCCATAATCAAATTTACAAAACACTTGTTAGGTGCTCTGAGGGAAAATCTCTCTAAATATTTCCAACATTCAATTCTTCACCTTGTAAGTCACTCTTAACTTCATGCGCCAACTACTTCCTCCTCTAATCTGTCAAATCTATTTTTTTGCGTGCTAAGGAAGGAAATATTAGAAAATTAGATTGAGTCCAATAGTTAAATCACATATTAATGGTAAAAGACATTTTCAGATCTTCCCCACCAAATCAAGATATCAACTGGTTTCTTTCATGTCAAGGAAAGAAATATTTAGAAAATTAAAGATCGAATCTGACAGTCAGATTACATCTTAATGGTAAAAGACATTTTTAGATCTTCCCCACCAAACCAGTATATCAAATTAATTTTCGTCTTTATTTGTCATGTAGGAGACACCAAGAAATGATAAAAAACCATAGAAACTCACATTCCCATGAGCTTTGGAGAAAAAAAGATAGAAAATCATATAAAGATGCACAGTTATCGTCGATTTCTTATTTGAATTTGGACCATCCATGTGGGAGATCTGAATTAAGACACACTGGGATTCCTTTTTACCTTTTACATCTTTTGGAAAAAATTGTAAAATTTCTCATTTTTCTCTGCCCCTCCACCTTTGAAAAATGGGCTTGACACATGTCCCAATGTGGGTCCCAGAGGAACCGTGGCTTATAGGTCATTTTGATGACTTTTATCTTTTTGATAATAAGGGAAAAAAATCCAAGTTGCCCTCAATGGCCTCGCCTTCCGGCCTTTGAAAAATAGGCTTGACACGTGTCCCAATGTGGGTCCTAGAGGAACCATAGCTTGATTCTACTATTTTACCTATTTTTTTGAAAAAGGAAATTGTTCCAAATTTTCCCCACACTCTGTCGTTGAATGAAGCAAAATTTGACTATTCTCTATGGGATCATGAGTCATTTTAAAGACTTTAATCCTTTTGAAGATAAGGGGTAAAAATTCAAATTTGCCCTAATGGCATGCCTCCCGAATTTTGACTTCTCAAACCGCCACGCATCTCAATGGTGCATTTTGAGATGGTCCCGAAAAGTAGAGACTCCAAACAAGTGCGGGCTCAACACATGTCTTAGTCCAGTAGAGTCTATTAAAAGGTTTGAAATTTCAGTAGAAGGTGTCATATGTCAAAGTTTTGAGAGAGTCTTCTTGGCCATTTAAAAGTCCAAGAAAAAAGGCAGAGTGAGAATTATAGGCTGTTTAATAGTCTCCAAACATGCGTGGTCCCTCCACATGTCTTAGGCCTTTTAGGAAGTTACTTGAAAATTATAAGTAAAGGTAGGCCGAATAGAAACCTCCACGTGTCTTTATAGCGCACCTTCAAGCTGGTCCCCAAGAGCGAATAATTTGAATGAGTGTGGAATCACCACATGTCTCGGGCCTTAGAAAATTTCTTTAAAAGTTAAAGTACATAGTGGAGGCGTAAGCCTCCATCCTGTCCCTCTCGTCATATTTGTTAAGGTGGGACCCTGAGGTAGATCTTCAAATGAGCGTTATCCCACCACATGTCCACGACTTGCCAAAACTATACCAATTGCATGAAAAATTTGTCTTAGTCTAGGAAAAGTATTGGAATCCTCCACGTGTCCCTTCTGCAACTCTGTTAGAAAAATTAATCCATTGTTGGTTATGCCTTGATCAGTTTTTCCTCCACGTAGGTATATGCATAGTTTTGCATGCATGTTGGTGGGTATTTAGTTGGCTGTAACCATCAACAATTTGTATTTATTCTTCTCCTCATCATTGAATAATTATTCAAACATTTATGCAATTGATCTTTGTTCCATCATTGGTATCAGAGCAGGCATCTTGGTGCTAGAGGGAAGGTTGTTTCAACACCATGTGGAGCCATATTGTCTTCTCTTTCACGTGTAGAGATTCCTTTGCTTTCTGTAACCTGCATAGAAGTCTGCGTGGATCAAGATCAAGATGAAGTTGTGTGTGGATAGGATACGGTTTATATCTCCATGAAAGCTGTGTTGCAAGAAATCCAACCCACACTCACGATCTCTCCATTGTTCCAAACACTGTAACGTGAATGTGAATACTGCTCTTTCCTAAAAATCTACTCTTCTCACCATCATTCTGGCACAAGAGATCAGAAGAGTCTATTTATTGAAAGGCTTTCCTTCGACAAAAAAATAAAGAGTTTTAAAGCCACCGAAGTTGCCATTAAAAAGGAAGTGGTAGCCAGAATAGGTGAAAACCTATGCATCGACTGCCTCCATTTCATACGCATGAGCAACCAAATCTGGAATTATTTTCTTGCATGGTGATCTGGAGTTTAAAGAGCTATCTCATTTCTTGAGCCGTTATTTTGTGATTTTTATCTTGATTTGGAGATTAGCCATACGTTTCCATTCTGTTCCATATCTTGAATCCTAATCCCTACAAATAATAATAATAATGTTGATGACACCATTTAGACTTGGTTCAAGGAGCAACTTGAGTGACAGGGTTCCTTTATTCGGCAAACCGACCGGCTTAGAAATCAAGAATACTACAAAGCAGTGGCAAGGCTTTCCCCATATGCCTTGGCATGGTCCAACAACCCAAAAATAGTGGCGAGATTTGCATACAGGGATTCATATGTAGATCTCAAGATTATGTGAGATGACTTGCTCTTGCATTTGGTGCTTTGGATATCATTTACAATAAGAGAAGAAATTTGTTTGAGCAATTCACTCATAACTATTTTGAAGAACCTGGGCATTGGATACTTACATTGTTTGGCACAAGAGTATGAAGAGGAGGAAAACAAGACCTCCCAATGACCTGTGACTAGCATAGCATCATCTAGCAGTTGGCATACAAATGATCAGGAGATAGGTGGAGATTGTTTGAATCATAATGAGCCTCAAAGCTATATCTGCTAATAAAGTAGCAACAACAAAGGAGGTGGAGGAAATCAAATGACCTCATGAAGCAAGCAATCAACAAGGATGTTGACAGATATTGTGGCGAGTAAGGTATTGAGGACCAATTCCTCAATTTTGGTTTGTTTATTTCAATTTTGTGTTGGTTGTTCTATTGTTTTTCAATAAAGTGCAAATGTTGCATAGTTTCTTGTTTGGGACCTCCTAAATTGAAAAGCATCATGGGGAATAAAAAAGCACTAAAAGAAATGTATGGTACTCGCACTAGGTTTGTGGTAAACTTGTAAAACCACCGAGGTAAAATCCTCTTGGTTCGTGGTAAACCAGTAAACCACCGAGGTATCATCCTCTTGGTTTGTGGTAATCCTGTAAAACCACCAAGGTGAACAGTTGGAAAGTGCTCCTGTCCCTCTAGGTTTATGGTCAACCTTAGAAAAACCATGTGTATTGAGACCATGTAGGCACATGCTCGTGTGAAGACCCTCTTTGCGGTGTTCTCATTAGGGGGGGGGACATCCAATATCAGGAAATGTATGTTTGTACGAACAATGTATTAAGGGGGGGAATGTTAGAAAAATTAATCCATTGTCGGTTATGCCTTGATCAGTTTTTCCTCCACGTAGGTATATGCACAGTTTTGCATGCATGTTGGTGGGTATTCGGTTGGCTATAACCGTCAACAATTTGTATTTATTCTTCTCCTCATCATTGAATAATTATTCGAACATTTCTGCAATTGATCTCTATTCCATTAAACTGTAAGGCCAAACCAAAAGGTGAGTCTTCAAACAAGCTTCGTTCCTCCACGTGGACAAGTTTTGGGTTGAAATGATCCACGAAGTTTTTAGAGTGCCTCACCGAGCCGCATCTAGCCAAAAAGGGCCACATTTCCACTGATGCAGAGATGTAAATTTGATGGGAAAAATACACCTGTCAAGTCGTAAAAATGCAGGGAAGCCAACGTTTGATCCCGAAGATGAAATTTTCTTCGAGGACAGAGAATTTAGAAATGTTGTAAGGTTCAAACATGATCCTCTGAGCTACATTCAATCACGTTTCCTCAGGTACTTGGGAAAAAAATGGCAGGAACAACAACACACGATGTGGAAAATGAAAGGAAAGGAATAGTCCAAGTTTTACACCCAATTTACGTGACATCTTCGAGATGGACAAAGAAACGAAAAAATAATTCGGATTTTTAAGTGATCTTCCACCAAGGAAGGAATTGATCATGGAAAATCAAATGGAGGACATAGTCTTCAAGCACCAACACGAGGAGAAAAAAACCATGATAGAGGCCTCAAATTGATGGATTTTAATGAAAAACGAGGTGAGACTAATTTGAGCACCAACATAGTGTTTGTAATATTTGAGGCATAATAGCTGCTATGGCCTCGATCTAGAGGTGGCAAGTATAGGTCTATGTGCAAGAACCCCTTGTCTAGTTTGTGCCCCCTACATAGACAAAGGCAAGAATTAATTCATCATTCTAGGTTTTCTTTTAGTTTTCTACGTTTTCTATACTATACAAATATCATAAAATGTTATTTTCTAGGGTTAGAGTTGCGCTAGGTTTAATGTTCATGTTTCATGTTTTCAAGTGTGCCCAAGGGTCCAATATTTGAACCCACGACTCGATACTAGGTGTAACGCCCACAATTTTACTCACACAAAACCCAAGACAAACGTAGGTCATACTAGAAAAATTATGGAATAATATTTTTTAAAAACCCACTTGCAACATTATGTTAAGATTTATGGTCAAAAATTTCTCATTTTAAAATTACATTTAATTAATTTTATAAATTTCCATAGGAGGTCCTGTCGACACTAAAATTTTCCTCGTAATTTCTATTTCATTAATGTATGTATTAGGAATAGGATGTTGTTAAGTATAATTAGTAGTAGCGTCGATAGAAGATAATGGCGCCACAAGACGGTGCCGCCAATAATGTGGAGTACGGTAATGATCAAAGTATAATAGGAATGTTGTAAAAATTAAATTTTTGTCGTAAGTGGTCGGTAATGTTAAAATGTCAAAGTTTGGGTAATTAGAGAAGTAGGGTCTACATGATTAGGAATTAGAAATATTATATTGGTAATAAAGACAAGGAGTGAGGTCATAAATATTTTGTGTATTTTATTTGTAAAAATTCTAAAAATATGGAACCCATGTAAAATGATAAGGTTTATCTTATCTTAATGATAAGCTTACATGTACAGATAAGAGTTAAGGTATGGAATATGATTCGTTAGAGTGGATTTCTTATCCTATCTTAGAGATAAGATGGATAAGCCTGGAAGTTCTATAAATAGAGAGGCCACCCCCCTCATTTAGCATAGAAGTAAGTAGTGAGAAATATTGTAGGAAGTGTGCGAAGGAAGCCATCGGTTTAAAGGTGTGTTGAAGAAGCCATTAAGAGGTGTAATTGTAAAGTTTCTCCCATAGTCTTGGTGAAAGGCAAGTGAAGTCAATAACACTTGAAGTACCTCATGGGTGAGATTATGTGATTTCATGTTAATATTATAATTTACTTTGATATTTCAGATTTTTCATCATTCCTTCTTAACATAGTCGATGGTATTCTTGTGTTATGTTGTTTTGTTTCCAGATTACATCCACCAAACTAAAGGTTGTGCATTAGTAAATAATCGTAGCACGAGGAGTTCCTGGTGAAGAATTATCATAGTGCCGGATTGGTGATGACATTTTGGTTTTGTTGCCGGGACCATTCCTCGTTGGTGGATTTTCTGGAGAGATATTCCCACTTAGTCAAAAATCAATTAGAGGGTAACCTTGTTTTTACTGTGCATAGTAGTTACCATGGTAAAGTCATTTTTGCCATGAATAGTAGTTACCATGGTAAAGTCATTTTTGCTGGAATAGTATTTACCACAGTAACTTCACTTTTTACCATGAATAGTATTTACCGCAGTAACTTCACTTTTTACCGTGAATAGTGTTTACCACAGTAAAATCAGTTTTTACCGCAGTAAGTCAAGTTTTACCATAGTTTACCGTGGTCATTTCTATTTTAGTGAAGAAAGGTGCAAAGTCACTTTCTAGTATAGTGATTCCAATTATTTGTACACATAAGTCTTGTTGATTGTACTTGTGAGTTGGTATTTCACGGTGGTTATTTTTGAAAATGGGAAAGATTCTGTTATTTCAGCTCAATCTAATGAAGATGCTTCTTCTTTCATTCAAGAGTTTAAATGATCTTGTATTTGTAATGGCCTTATAAGAAGGGGGAACAATGGACTGAATTTTTCCTACCTTTTTGGATGGTTCAACCACTTAGGTGGTTTGAAACACTAGGTGATAATGTGAAAAATTCATGGGATTTATTAACTGAAAGTTTTCTTGAAGAATTTGGTGAACAACAAAAATATGCAGATCTCATGATCGAGATCACAAAGCTATCCCAAGGAGAGAAGGAGAAGATAAGGGATTATCATGCTCGTGTTCTAGAGCTAAGAGGAAGCTCGATGCCCCAACCGGAAGGAAGGATTAGCGGATGGGTTGATGAATGGCGTGGATAATCTCCTCTGTAAGCACTTCATTCTTGGGATGAAGCCAAAGATCAGACAACGAGTGAAGTATGACCGCCCAGCTACCATTGAACAAGCAAAGGAGATTGCAAGAAGGCAAGAAGAAAGCATGGAAGAGGAGCCTAAAGAAATTGTTGCTAAAGTAGAGCCTACACCAGCACCTTTGGTCTAGAATCCACAACCACTCCCGGTGAGCACAAATATTTCTCCTAGTACATCTACTGAGTATGAAGATTTGCTCAAAAAGATGGGTCAGTTAACTATTAATCTTCTTCAAGGAAAGGAATTTAGTTCTCAGGGAGGAGATAGAGGTCCAAAAAGAAATATTTCTGAAGTTGTATGTTATGGTTGTTATAAAAAGGGTCATTATAAGTATAATTGTCCAGATAGAGCTTCTACATCTGGTAAAGGAGATAATGATAAAGGAAAAGCACCTGTGAATTCTTTTGATGTAGTAGATAAGAGCAGAAATAATGAAGTAGATGTGTTTGTAACAAAAAGAAAGAAAGAAAAAGATAATCAAGACGGAAATGATCCTAAGAAGATGAAAGAAGAAACTAGTAAGAAACATAGGAGAAGAAAGTTGGGTTTGCAGGATTTTTCGATTTCATAGGGGCAAGGACCATACTCCATCTTGGAAGATCTATCCAAAAGGCTCGCAAATATTACATATGGTCAACTCTTGGCTATGTCTTCTCGAGAAGAGGGTGGGAGTTGCGAAGTGGACTCAATGCTCCACGAAGGAAGGAGGTTGAGGTCCCCTGTTTTGGAGGCGAGGCAGATCCCTATGCTCCACAAGTGAGGTATTATGTAATGGTATTTCAATTCACGATGTCTTAGTTGATGGAGGTGCTGCGGTTAATGTAATGACCGAGTCCAGTAATGAATATGTTGGGTTTAAAAATTGATCGCCCTTCAACACTTATGTTAAGGTCATTAAATAATGGAAAAACTAAACCGAGAAGGTGTAGTTTCAAATGTGGAAATATCTATTATGGGTATTGTATATGTGGTAGAATTTCAGGTGATGAAAAATGGTAACATTGCGTACCCAATGCGTCTTGGGAAGACCATGGCTAAGGAGAGTTCATGCAAGAAACTACTGGAATGAAGGTTTCATGACACTTGGACGTGGTAGAGAGAGGGTGAAGATAAACGTGATCCTCGACATCATAAAGCGTAACCACTGTGGATTCAGTGATGAAACTGATGATTGGACATCCTCTGATTACTCTAGTACTAGTGAAGTGGACACTGAAGATGAAGAAAGCGAGGTGGATGTTTCAGTCATGGATATCCTTCTAGTCACACCAACTCATGACCCCATAAAATTATCTGAAGAAGAAGTTGATGATCATCTCCAACAAATAAAGATTGGTGATGCTGTGATGGAGAGTGAGAAGGAATCCTACCTCCATCTCTTTCGAAGGTACATACACCTATTCACTTTTGATTACAAGGAACTCCGTCAAGTAAGTTGGGTAGAACATTGTATTGAGCTGGTAGATGGTGCTAAGCCCATAAAGCAAATGCCATATAGAATGAATCCTAATTTTTCCAAGACTATAAAAGAAGAAATAGATAAGTTGCTTGATGCAGGATTCATATTTGTTGTGGAGAATTCAGAATGGGTTTCTCCCATTGTGATCTCAATAAAAAGAATGGGAAGCTACGCATTTGTGTTGATTACAGGAAGCTCAATAAGGCAACAAAGAAGGATCATTACCCTCTTCCATTTTCAGATCAGATCTTGGACGAAGTAGCTAGCCAGGAGTGCTATAGTTTTGCTAATGGATATAGTGGCTACAACCAAGTTCGTATAGCAGAGAAAGATCAGCTAAAGACCACGTTCACCACTCCTTGGGGAATGTTTGCTTATAGAGTTATGCCTTTTGGGTTGTGTAATGCTCCAACAACATTCCAGCGTTTGATGAATAGGGTGTTCGAACCCTACATTGGGACCTTCATCAGAGTATTTCTGGATGATTTTTGCATCTATGGGAGCAAGTTGGACCACCTGCACCAGATGGAGACAAAGCATTTCAAAGGTTAGATGAAGCACAAGCCTCACTAAACCCTACAAAGTGTGTCTTTGGATGTTCTAAAGGTGTTTTGTTAGGGCATGTTGTATCCAGAGATGGTATTGGTACTGATCCTGATAAAGTTTCAAAAATCAAAGATTTACCATTTCCTATGAATAGAAGTAAGTTGAGATCATTTTTAGGCCATGTGGGTTACTATAGAAGGTTCATCAAGAATTTCTCAAAGATTGCATAACCACTAACCCAGTTCTTGAAGAAGGATGTTACTTATGAACCAGGAAATAAGGCACATAAAGCTTTTGGACAACTGAAGGAAGCCCTGGTGTCTTCACCTATTTTGAAGAATCCAGATTAGAGCAAGCCATTCATTGTGTACACTGATGCCTCAGATGCAGCACTAGGAAGTACTTTGAGCCAAAAGGATGAAAATGGGAATGAACATCCAATTTACTTTGGGAGCAAACAAATGAGCAGTGCTGAGGTAAATTATACTGTAACTGAAAAAGAGGCTCTGGCTATCATTTTTGCTATAAAGAAGTTTAGAAATTACTTGCTAGGGAAAAAATTTCTAGTTGTAACAGATCATCAAGCTCTAAAATATATTGTAAATAAGCCTAACCCATCAGGGAGGATAGCAAGATGGATAATTTTGCTACAAGAATTTGAATTTGATATTATAGATAGGCCAGGAAAGAAGCATGTCAATGCAGATGCACTCTCTCGAGCCTATGATGGTTTAGGATCATCTTGTGATGATGATGATTTCCCTGATGTAGCATTGTTATCCCTTGACACAATCCCTAGTGAATACATAGATATTTGGAATTATCTGAATGAATTCAAGTTTCCTGATGGTGCCAATGCAAAGACTAAGAGAAAGATTACTCAAGCCAGTCATCCATATTCTATTCTGCATGGAGTATTATTTTGAATAGGACCTGATGGACAGTACAAGAGGGTAGTTGGACGTGATCAAGGGAAGGAACTGCTAGAAGAATTCCACAATGGTACATGTGGAGGGCACTTCTCTGGACAACTTACAGCAAGAAGGATCTTGGATGCAGGTTATCACTGGCCCACTCTTTTTAAAGATTGTTATAATTATTGTAAGACATGTGATATTTTTCAAACACATGGTAACCGTAAGACTTTGTCAGCTCCATTATGTCCTATTCTTCCCCTTGGTCCTTTTGAAAAGTGGGGAATAGACATTGTAGGTCCACTTCCAACTACATCACGCCAAACTAAGTATATTGTAGTTGCCACAGATTATTTAACCAAGTGGGTTGAAGCTAGGCCATTGAAAATAGCTTCCATGGATGAAGTGGCAAGGTTCATGTATGAATGCATTATCACCAGATTTGGTTGCCCATTAGAAATTGTAACAGATCAAGGAAGCCACTTCATTAATGAGGTGGTAGAATCCCTAGTCAATAAGTTTTCTATTAAGCACGGGGAAGGCAACAACATACAAGCCAAGCACAAATGGACAGTGGAGCGAACAAATTTTGTGTTGTGTCAAATTCTAGCAAAAGATACAGCCTTTGCGGTACATAAATGGGATAAAAGGATTCATGCAAAGCATTGTGGGCATATAGGGCAACATCAAAGTCAGCAACAAGATACTCCCCATTTCAGTTGGCCTATGGCATTGATCCAGCTTCTTCCTATTGAGTTTGATATTCCCACCTTTGAGAGTTATGAAAAATGAAAGGATGGATGAAAGTGATTCAAGAAAAGAAAGGTTGGTACATCTTCATTTACTGGAGGAAATGAGAGAAATAGCAAAGGATACAAACCATAAGAAGAAAATGAAGCGAAGGAATACTTTGATCAAAAGATCCGGTGGTCTCCATTTCATGTGAATGACTTGGTTCTAGTATATGATTCAGATACAAAAAAGAAGAACAGAGAAAATTTCTTCCAAAATGGATGGGGCCCTACAAAATAGCAGTTTGTGCATGAAAATGGTAACGCATCTGACTGGAGAATTGGATGGCACTCCCATTACGAAATGGGTCAACCACGACAAGTTGAAGATTTTCCAAGCACCTATAATAGTCTACTCAGAGGACGGAGTAGAAGCTAGAAGGGGGAAGATGTCAACACTAAAATTTTCCTCCGTAATTTCTATTTCATTAATGTATGTATTAGGAATAGGATGTTGTTAAGTATAATTAGTAGTAGCGTCGATAGAAGATAACGGCACCACAAGTCGATGCACGGTGCCGTGAATAATGTGGAGTATGGTATGCAATCAAAGTACAATAGGAATGTTGTAAAAAGTAAATATTTGTCGTAAGTGGTCCGGTAATGTTAAAATGTCAAAGTTTGGGTAATTAGAGAAGTAGGGTCTACATGATTAGGAATTAGAAATATTATATTGGTAATAAAGACAAGGAGTGAGGTCATAAATATTTTGTGTATTTTATTTGTAAAAAGTCTAAAAATGTGGAACCCATGTAAAATGATAAGGTTTATCTTATCTTAACAGATAAGCTTACATGTACAGATAAGAGTTAAGGTATGGAATATGATTCGTCAGAGTGGATTTCTTATCCTATCTTAGAGATAAGATGGATAAGCCTGGAAGTTCTATAAATAGAGAGGCCACCCCCCTCATTTAGCATAGAAGGAAGTAGTGAGAAATATTGTAGGAAGTGTGCGAAGGAAGCCATCAGTTTAAAGGTGTGTTGAAGAAGCCATTAAGAGGTGTAATTGTAAAGTTTCTCCCATAGTCTTGGTGAAAGGCAAGTGAAGTCAATAACACTTGAAGTACCTCATGGGTGAGATTGTAACAGTTTCATGTTAATATTATAATTTACTTTGATATTTCAGATTTTTCATCATTCCGTCTTATCATAGTCGATGGTATTCTTGTGTTATGTTGTTTTGTTTCCAGATTACATCCACCAAACTAAAGGTTGTGCATTAGTAAATAATCATAGCACGAGGAGTTCCCGGTGAAGAATTATCATAGTGCCAGATTGGTGTGATGACACCACTATCCCCTTAGCTTCCTTCTTTAGAAAAAAATAAAATTTCTCAGTACCATTAATAATTTAATTAGTTTAAAGCAAGGCTTAGACTCCCCTCCCTTTTGTTTTAATACAATTAAATTCAACCTTAATTAAACTTGCTCAAATTAATTTCAAAGGTATTGTGGTCTAGTTATTTAAATAATAAAGTTTTACTACACCCACAAAGAAGAGGTTAAGGTTATAGTTTTAAAAAGGGTCTCCAATAAAACATTGGGTTAGGAAATTAATTACACCCCCTACACCACTTGAGTGGCCCCAATAAAATCTACCCATGCATTTTAAATTTGAAAATTATCTCACCCACTTCTCACCTACTTTTTGTAGGGATGAATCTCATCCATTAGATGGATTCATTTGGAGCCCTTGGATTTAGGGATCCAACTAACCCTAACCAAGATTATGAAAGGCTCTTTTTCATTTCATTTGTCTTATTGTTTCATTTATTATTTTGCAAGTTTGAGGAGAAAGGAGGTGGAAGCCATGGGAGACAAGCTCAAGCTCATGGAGGAACAAAAATATTCTTTTGTTGGGGATTCTAGTCATACCTTCCTCTAGCACTGCAAGTATTTTTATTATTAAAAAAAATCCTTTATTTACATTTGCCCCATTGGGCCTATTGCATTTGCCACATTTTAGATAATTAGTATATATACGCCTTGATTAAATAGGTGTACACACACACACACACACACACACACACACACACACACACACACACACACCCACGTCATTATTTAAAGTTTAGTCATGGCCGTGGCCATTACAAAAAAATTACAATCTCAATCGAAGACTATGATCGCGGCATGCTTGTTTCCTTTTCAAAAAAAAAATTCACAAATTTTGGTGGGGTTCGGTCCCCACCGATTTATATTTACCGAGGTCTAAGGCATGGGGAGGGTGGTGAACCCTCCCCACCCCATTCTTGGTTTTAACGCACAACCGCATAGGCTTAAAACCAAGCCTAAGAACAATAACATTTTTTGATGTTTTTTTTTCTTTAAAAAAAAAAGAAATTTTATTCATTATAATTGTTATTAATATAAACCTTAATAAATGTTTTTTTTTTACTTTTTTTTTTAATTTTAATAATAATTATATATATATATATATATATATATATATATAGACACACACACACACACACACATATATATATACGTGTGTGTGTGTGTGTGTGTGTGTGTGTGTGTGTGTGTGTATACACATAGATACATATATACATATATATATATATATACATGTATATATATATACATGTATATATATATATATATGTGTATGTATATATATATATATATATATATATATATATATATATATATATATACATATATACATATATATATATATATATACATATATATATATATATATATATTATTATTATTATTCGATTTCATCATTAGTTTTAAATGGTAATAATCTCAATAAATTAACAATATTAAAATATTAATGATATTAGAATGGCCCAATTTATTTACATTCTTTTTATATATATATATATTGAAACCGTAATTAGTTAAATATTTATAAAGAAATTTGTAGGGGATTCTTATGAAATTAACTTGACCATAGTTATGTTTAGGTAAGTAAGTATGTATTTATTTTATATATTTCCTCTAAGACTAAATTGGAAGATTAATAATATTTTTACACAAATCCATACACCTAATAATACAAGAGGTTTCAATTCATTCTAAGAGAAGATTAACACAATTCTTTCTTTCTTTTAACAACACAAGAACAATACAACTAATAAATAGATTTCATCCATAAATCGAGGAACTACCAAACTATTCCCTTCCTTCCCACATTTCTAAATGGGAACAATAAAATTTCGAACACATTAAAATAGTTTTTATTAAAGCAAGCACAAAAAAAATTCATTCACGCTACCTCAACCATATAACTTAATAGAATTTCAAGAAAGTGAATATTTAGTTTCAATTTTAAAGAAACACAATATCTATAACTTACTATCCTTTCCAATATTACTATAATGATCACAAGGCAATGCAAAACTTCCTTTTGAAATTGGTTTTCTTTAAAATTCTAATAGTCTTTCTTTCCAACAATAAAGGAAATAATTTTCAAGCTTTTACTTTCAATTATAATGATGGATAATACTGCAAACTTTTATCAAAAGGAAACTAAGAACTTCACTTTAAGAATACAAGTTTACAAGCCCTCCATACACAATGGAGACAACATGGTAAAATATTTACAAGAGAGTCCATTATTATTTTCTCCAAATGCACAAGAAGCCTTCATCATTTGAGTTGCAACACGCTTCCCAAGATCAAACACACAACAAAAAATGGGGAGTAGGCAACACTCTCCACCTAACCAATAATCTAATGAGGAAGTGAAGCCTACTTCCTCATTGGCCCTCAAGCCCCAACAATGAAACAATATGAAATATTTGACAACCATTGGCAACAAAAGAAAAAGTTTCAACATTTATTTTAAACCAACATTCACACAAATCATTCAATTTTACAGATAGAATTGGCTCTAAAATCAAGTCAAGTAGAGGAAGGAATATGGGGATTTCCTCTTGACTCCCAAGGGTTTTAGTGCCCACCTCTAAACCTCCAAAACTCCATCAAAACCACAATATCTCTTATGCCTCCCTACAAGTAAAATATCTCTTATGCCTCCCTCACTCTTATGCCTCCCACAATGAACAAAATAACAAGATAAGAACAAGGTGGGGCACCCAACCCACTCCCTCCTAAATACCCAAGAGAAAATATTATGCCTCCCAACAAAATTTGTCCCCATTTCACTTTCTCATACACATCCTAAAGCCATTTCACTACCCAACAAAACTCATGCAATAAAACATTCATTCAACACATAAACACACAAAGAAAGAGAAGAAACCAAGGGTGAAGACCCTACCTTTCCATAGCAAGAATCCACTCCACAAGAAAGTTCCCAAAATTCTCCAAGCCCAAGTAATTATATAAAAATTTCAACTCCAACACGCACTCCAAAAGAAAGCAATCCAAAATGAAAGAGCAAAAACCAAACAAGTAACCCCAAAAATTCACAAAAATTCTAATAAATATAAATGACGGATAGGAGATGATGTAGATTTATGTAGGATGCGACATCATTTCTTCTCCATCCCACATCACAAAGGTCAAACCCAATCCCTAAAGCATAATAAATTAGTGGTTGGGGAAATGAACACCCCATTGCACACTCAACCCAAACCCACATCCCTTAAGGAGAAAATTAAATACACATGTAAGAAAAGTGCAATTATTTTCTCTTTTCCTTCAATAAAACACAAAATAGGACGTAAAATAAGTCCCTCACATCATAGGCTAAGTGGTTGGGTGACTTTAAGAGGTGTGGGACAAGCATAGCTTGTCCCACAAGTCTCCTAAATAACTGTCAAAATCTAAATTTCATAAGGAAGATTGAGTACACGCATGTAGTGCCCACTTCCTTCGACACCATTTTTTTTTTTGTTTTCAATCGATTATTACTTATGGATTACTTATGGCTTCTTGATTTAGCATGCTAGTAGATATCATACATTGGATGTTATTGATTTGATCTTTATATGATTCATATGGTTTACTTAGTGGACATTTGATGATGATATTTGTATACTTTTGACATGGTTATTTATCTTTAATTATGACATGTGATATGTTGAATCATATTGAGTAGAACTTGATAATTGGACTAATGTGATGATCGTTTTGACATAAATGAAATGTGGAATAGAAATGTGATAGAAAGTGTAAGTGATATCGTACTTGCATAGATGATGGTAAATCATGTGTCGTTTATTTTAGATTATATTGTATATTTGGCATGAATGTTTTAATGTGGCCAATAGGCCGAAGGAGGTATTCTCTATTCTGCAGGTATATTATATTCACAACAATATTGGGGAGTGGAGACCAACCACATCAGAATTTGAGAAGAATCCAGCTAAGGTCACCATGGCAACAAGTAATTGTGTGTGTGTTAAAATTATTTGGTTAGGGAAAAATTGTGACCTAGGGGTCATGTGTTGTTTTGTTTTAAATTTCCCTTTCTATTATGTTAGTATGTGTTGCTCTTAGTAAGTGAAATTTTACTTGTGTTATTATTCATATTCTTTGGATTGGAGTTTACCCCTTTGTTAGCCATGGGTTGTAGTGTCTTATTTAAGCTAATTTGAATTTGTCCTAAACTAATTAAGGGATATGACCAAAAGAGAGTTCAATTATTAGTCTTGATTTACTTTGGATTTTGTGTGGATTGATGTGTGTTTAAGTTTTGAGTGTAGCACACTCTACCCCACTTGGGAAACTCGAATTTGGCCTTAGAGGCCAAATTTGGAAGCTTGTGGGACAAGTCAAACTTGTCCCACTCCTCTTAAAACCCCATGCCAACCCTACCTATGGGTTGGAAGGCCAAATTTAGGGTCTTTTAGGTGTTTTGGGGGATAAAAAGGGTAAAATATTAATTGCACTTTCTTTCAAAATTTAATTTTGTCCTTTGGGGGAGTGGGCTTAGATGGAGTGTGTAAGGTGCTTGCCTTTCTTTCAACCACTTATTAATGGTGCATTGGAATATGAGGTTGACCAAGTGATGTGGAGTGGAGGGAAAAGGAGGTGGCATCCTACTTGGAGCCACATCATCCCTCCCTCTCTTTTCTCTATTTATTTGATCCTCTTGTTTGTTTTGGGGTTAGAAGTTTCATTTTTAGTCTTTTGTATTTTGGAGAGGAGAGGATTTTGAAGGAGTTTGTGGATTTTTGGAGCTTGTTGATACTTGTGGGAATTTTGTTGGAGCTTGTGGATGCTTGCTTGATCTTTGGAGGGATTTGAGACTTCATACTTGGAACAAGCTCTACCATGGAAAGGTAGGAGCTTCACCTTTGCTTGTATTATGTTTTCTTCTTTTTGTTATATGAATGAGTATATATATGTTGTGTTGAATATTGTTGTTTGAGATGCTTGTTGGGAATGGGTAGAATGCCTAAGTTGGGAGTGGGAGGAGACTATGGGGAGTTTAATTGAGGGAGGCATAAGAGATCATTTTCTTGAGGAGGGAGTTTGGGTTGGGTGCCCACCTAGTATGAGAAATGCTTGCATTTTCTTATTGTTCTTAATTTGGGGGAGCCATAAGAGTTGAGGGAGGCATAAGAGTGAATGGAGGGATAAGGGGTACTTGAGGGAGGCATAAGAGTTGTTAGGGGTATTGTGTTTTGCATTGGAGGATTTTAGGTGGCACCCATTCCCATTGGGAGGCATAAGTGGCCTCCCCATAGGTCTTACTCTTATGGCTTTCTTGATAAGCCTTGTGACTTGTTGTTGTGATTGTTTTCCCTCTTGTTGAGTTGTTGATTTTGTTTTGAAGGATTATGGAATGAATGTGAAATTTTATGTTGAGTTATGTGGAAGCTAGTAGTTGCCATGAGTTGGATTTTCTCCCATTGTAATGTGGTTGGGGCTCGGGGGCCAATGGAGAGGATGGCTTCTCTTCTCCATTGGGTATCTTGGTTGGGAGGAGAGCATTGCCTCTCCCCTTATTTTTGTTGTGAATCAAGTAGGCTATTGGAGGAGTTACCTTTGTTGTTGTTTGTAGCATTGGAGCATGACAATGGAGATACCTTGTATTCTTACCCACCTAGAGTGGAAGAAAGTGAAATTTTGCCTTGTATTTTAGCTTCCATTATTGTAAATTTGTTCCCACATTAAGTGGAAAATGTTGTAACAAGATTTTGAAGGAAATTTGTTTGATCTTCATTAGTAAGGTTGTAATGTGGATGGAATTGAAAGTTGAAGGAAAGACAATTTATTTATTCTCCTTTAACTTGGCTTGGAACCTCATATGAGTGTGTTGATCTTGTTGAAATGTTAGTAGTTCTTACTCTAAAACTTAATGGAAATATTGTTGAAACCCTCTTGAGGAATGTTGGGAAATTTACTAAAAAAAAATATTGAATTTCATTTTGTTACTTAAAAGAGATGTATTGAAAAAGTGGAATATTAGTGTATTTTCTCTTCTTGTATTGTTGATGGAAAGACTTAAGTTTTTAAATAGCTTTCAATATGCCAATGAAGTAATTTAAGTTCTAGCTCTATTATGTTCTTCCCCATTTAAGAAATTATTGAAAATCCATTTGCAAATTATTAAAGGAAATGAAATCAAACCTATTTGAAATCCCATGCAATGTTTATTAAATTGTGTAGAAAGAAATTTTAATGCAAAGACTTTAAACTTATTAAGTTCATTACCCAATACTCCTTAATGCATAATAAGGAAACTAATATTTTAAATATAATTCATATTAAAGTAATATTAAACTTAATGGAATTACTATTATTAAATTTTATTAATACCAATATACTATTAATATTTCTTCTATATTAACAAAGTATACTAATCTAAACAGCAGTCAAGAAATAATATTAATCATATATATGCAATGGAATCCTGCGTATGTATAAGTGGTTAATGCTCTTCCCAAGGCCTATTGAAATGTTCATATATTTGCTAAGCAAACTATGTTCCATGAATATTCTGATATGAAACAGATCCACCTCTACGAGATTCTCTTCCATGAGCCACCGTAAACAGGAAGATCTCAATAGAAGATCCTTGTAATAGTTTTCTTCGGGTCTCCTCGCCACACTCTCACTGCTCCTTAATCGATTTTGATAAAAGTCTCTTGAAGGCGAATCGAATTTGAGGATGGTCTCAATAGAGAATCGTTGTAATAAATTTCTTGATTCTCCTTGTAATACTCTCTCTGTCCCTTAATCGAACTTTGATAAAATATATCTTGGAGGCGAATCACGAATTTGAGGATGCATTCGATGTTGAACCGCTAACAACATGGTTGGGCAGCCTGTTTGTTGGAAGCGCCCACAAGACTTCTCCTATCCGCGTCCCGCCACCGCCTAACCGTCCTCCTGTGTAGGCGTGATTTGTGGATCCTGCCAAGAACACACCTCACGGCACTCCTATGAAAATGGAGGTATCACACCTGGTTCTCTCGCTTTGTAGCTTCGTCTATGACCTCCATAACAGCTCGCGTGCTTGTGGGCCGAACAAAACGGGTCAACACGCCCATTTTCGCCTGCCTGTAGCTTCGCCTAACCACCATTCCCTGTTCACGCGGCCAGGGCCAAACAAAACGGGTCAACACACCTTTCCTCTGGTCTATAGCTTCATCTTTAACCACCATATTGAATCCACATGGCCAGGACAGTATAAAATAGCAGGCCGACTGTGTAAAGTATTAGATTCGCAAAATACAAGTGAATTAAATGAAAAAAACAGGTGGCCCAGTTTGGAGTAGCTTGCACGCAAGGAGAGGGGGTTTAATGTTATGGTAGGTGGCCATTAAAGCCACCCACCCCAACCTTGTTTTCAAACCTAAATTTGAATGATTTTTCCCACCGTAAAACTCTTGTCCCTTTTGTTCATTTTTTAAAAATATGAATAACCTACTTTAAGGAAAGTAATTTTGAATGAATACAATATTATAACCATGTTCACATTCTTAGTACATAAAAAGATGGATTTGGAACTTCATAATTAATTAGGAAATATGTATTTTAGCTAAACTTATATTATATAAATCTAGTTGATTAAATATACCTTTGAAATTTTATATTCCTTAAAAATAACATGATTTATACGATAAAATATTAAACTTTATGCTTGTGCATATAATGAGTAGTATATATATCTCGTTTTGAGATTTTAAATGTATATATAGTATTTATGTATTCTAAATAAGGACGTTTAACAAACTTTTCTCTAATGAATGCAAGACTTGAATCACGGAAAGGAAGTAAAATAATTTTATTTTTTAAAAAAATTTAGTCGAAATATCGGGTTATATGTTTGTGGAAGCAAGTTCTTTGTTCATCATCGTCTTTTTTTGCGGCATCACAACACACAACCCTAAAGCAACACACATTAAGGCTACCAACTCACATTTATTTCCCCCCTTTTGTCACATCCTAATTAGCACTAGTTAAACACTTTTAAATTAACTTAAGAGGGGTGCTCAACAAATTTAATAAAAGTAACTCCACATACTAAAAAAATACAATACTCATAATTAAATAAAATCAACAAGACAAAAAAATACAAAAATTCCCTAGGTCACATCTCGAGGACATCCCCCAGTAGGGACCTCCTAACAAACTAAAACAATACACAACATACAAATACACGTGTTGCCATGGCGACCTGTTGCCAATACTCCATATTATTTCTTTGTTGGTCTCCTATTCGCCTTTAGTTTATTGTGTTTGAACACTGCAAAATTCAATACAATACCTTTCTAGCCTCGTGTCTATATTAATGACATCAAAATAGTAAAAACACACACACACACACACACACACACACACACACACACACACATACATATCATCAATTATTGCAACTAACCATCTCTAAAAATGTCAATACAATACCTTTTCTAGCCTCGTGTCAAAAATAAAAACACAAGTAATTTATCATCAATTATCGCAACTAACCATCTCTCACAATAATTTCAATTTCAATTATTTCAATTTCATTAATTTATCAACTAGAAATAAGATCACGACATCAAATACATCATCTAGCATCATGTAATTATCGAATTAAATGCATCAGTCCAATATAAGCTCAAAATCAAAAATTTGATATATTGAAACATGCATATAATCCATCCTGTAAATCATGTCATAAGTCTAAAATCCATATTGTCTATCAATTAACTAATCAAAATAACAATATCCATCTCTCAATATCTAATTGTGATAGAAATGTCCATAACTATAATCTATAATAAGCAGAATCATAATCCTATAAAATGTCTAAGAGGAGTTGGTACTACAAATTACGATCATTAAGTTTAGGGCTCGAGATGTGGAGAGGGAGCTCATGTGTTACAGAACCCATAGCTGGGTTATTGAAGCATCGAGAATCTATTGCAGAGATGTTTGCAAAGGCCGAGTATGGTTTTCGTACGTCCGAGATAAGGCTCAAAGCTAGAGACGATTTCAATCCAAAGCCAGTAGTGGATCTAGTGTCAGTATTTAACAAGAAATAGAGCTCAGCCAAACACCCGGGGGTTGCATAATTGATGGAGAAAATGGAAATGTTGAGGGAATCACTAGATATTGCGTGTTGTATTTCTACTGAATCACATCATCGGGCTTGAGTGCTACTTTATCCAAAAAAATGTGCAATACCATGAGATGAATGGTATGGAAGATAGTGTTGTTAAATTTGTGTTTAACATTGCATCTGTGATGGTTAATTAAACATCATAGGGCACAGATGTAGAGGCAGATTCAAATTCTTTTGTGAGTTGGTCAAAAGCATTTTATGGCCTAGGAATGTCGTAGGGAAGTGAAGATTCAGGTTTTCTGAGTTGGGCTGATTTTACCGGCTGAGTAAGCCTAGATGTTCGAGACATGGAACGATGCAAGTCCGATTCAAACAGCTTGGAAGCAACTGACACAATTCTTGCATCACGTTTTGGCAACTCGGATTTCGTTGGACCAGTGTTGTGTGTTTGAAGTCAGCAGAAGCTCGAGAGAGAAGTGTTGGTTACTTTTTTTAATCCGTGCTGGTTTTTAAGGAAGCGTTGGCTGTTGGAAGGAAGCATTGGTTTTCATTGACATTTGCTCAAGATTTTACTGTACTTTTTCTGTGTTTCTTACTATACTTGTCTGCAAACATTGGGAAAGTATATTTATGAAGCCCTAACAGTTGTCTGTTTCTTTCGGTAAAACAGACCATAATCTTCATTTTAGTTTGTCATGAAATGATTTTCGCAACGATGAATTGCAGGCCTTTTTTGATTCATCTTCTCCCAATATATTATTACATAGATCATAAGAATTAAATAAAATAAAATGTTATTAATTATTATTTAAATTTCCACGCATTCAATGTAGTCGTGGATAATAGGATTGGGAATGGGACCCAATCATCTGTTTTTTTCCTTTGCTTTGTGGAAAGAGCATTTGATCCAACGAAGTTAATTATTTAAGTTGAATACAATTTTTTGATTGAAGGTGACATCATTAAGAGGGAAATTTGATTCTGATTAAAATAAAATAAAATATAATCTAGAGGTTGTTTCCATTTTCCATGTCAAAAGAGGAGCATTCCACACAAAATATGGAGAATAAACCAAACTTAATTTATAAGGTGATTTGTGGTTGATGATGAGGGAAAACATATTTCACCATAATGTGAGTGATTCCATCGTCTTAAGTTTGTTGGAGGTAAAATATAATGGTAATTCAAGAAAAACGACGGGTATTTTGGTGAGAGAGGGGAACGAAAGATAATTAGGGGAATAGTTTGGCTTTATCTGAGTGGTTAGATAAAGGATTTGACTTGAAACTAATATAATGCCAAATTCAATGGTTTAGTTCATTTTCCAAGAGGACCATAAGGCTATGGAATAAGAACGATTGCCAAACTCGCCACTATATCAACATGATTTGATTTCTTTTTCCAATTTTTCATGTCTAACTCCCAACTCCTCCTGTGTTGGCCGGCTACCCATTTAATAGGACTTTTTTCTCTCTTCCACTTTATATATATATATACCCATGTGGATGGAAGTGGCATTGAAGGAACCTTGGGAACAATTAAATAAAACAATACAGTGGTCACTACTTAGTGGATGGACACATATGCCTTGCAAGTTATTATGTATACTACGTACTATAATAATGTTCAGGGATAACTATTACTTTGGATTGTAAATCCTTGCAAATGTGTATTTGAATATGAATATGTCTAATATATCTATAATTAATTCATCAATATGTTTAAAATTTGAGGGTGAGTTGATTTGTTCATCTAATCGGTCATTTAAAGGTTCAATTGTTGATGATTGTTCATGTATTGTTTATTTCATTGCAATTACTTGAGCTTAAAACTAAATATTGGTCCACGACAAAAAGAGCATAATACTTTCGTTTAAAATTGATTAGATTTTCCTTTTTTTACCTCATAAAGTACAAATTGCACTCATGTAAACGATGCAAATGAGATCGACACTCTAAAGTGGAGCACAATCGACCCATGGAAAAGGTTTGGGACATGCGGGTATTTATTTCTCACATTTTTTCTTTCAAATTTTCCATTTTTGCATTCTTCATATTAACAAATTAAATATCATCCAATCAAAAACTATGACATTGGAATAAATAATATTAAAAAAAAAAACTAAACCTATTTTCCCCACATTTTCTCAAATTTTCCATTTCTTTCAATTGTGTAAGGGTCAATCATAGGCACCCTACAACTAACAATATCTGTATAGGATGTCCGAGAGAACCCTCCATATAGCTTAAAAATGTAGAATGCTATGTTTAAATTTTTTTCATTTATTTATGTTTTGTATAGGTTAGGTTAAGATTGAGATTTTACCATTCAGATAGTAGGAAGGTTTATCTTACAATAAGTAATTGGGTTTCATGTTTTAAGGGTAGGTTTTGCACTAAATATTGACCTTTTGAGGTAGGGTTGATGATTTATCTTGCACTTAAATATTGGGGTTTTCAATTTAACAGGTTGAATAATTCTTCCTGCAACTTACATTCAATTTTTTTAATGGTTGTTTTAGGTGATTATTCTTGAACTTAGGTATAACTGGTGTATAACTTACTTGAATTTCTGTACACTACTATACTTCTCATCATATATTGTGTTTAAAATAGTAGGCCACTTAAAAATCAAACAAAACTCTCAATCAAGAAACTTGTTGAGTTTTTGTAGTTAAATTAGAATAAGTATTAGGAGTCATCATTGAATTAAGGAAACATGTACCCTCAAGGAGATTTCTAACATCATTATTCAAATATGGTATAGGAGATAAAAGTGAGATAGAGAGACAAGAATCTTTGTATATTGTTCGCATATCTCAGTCTCAGCCTTAGTTTCAACTTCAGGCTTAGGATGAGGTGTAGCCTTAACTTCAATAGCAACAAGTTCCTAAGTCTAAAGAAATGAAAGAAGAAACCTGCGAGTTCAGCGTAACTATTAGGAAGCCCTCAAATACTTAGTCTTAGTGACCCAAATAAGATGAGCCTAAAAAGATGAACATAGAGTTCTTTAGGGATCCCAAAACTAAGTCCTCCATTCCTCCTATTGATTCCTTAAATGACCACCCTCCTCCTTCTCATTTAGTTACAAACGTTGGGCAAAAAAAGATCATATGTTGAGGATTATTCTAAAATTGAAGGTAACATCATTTTTAAGTGACAAAATCTTGAAACGGATAAATTCCTTCAATAAGTGATCGAGGAAAACCTAGCCAATCTCACTAGCGGGTTCACCGAGAAACATGCATAGTAAAAGCACCAAAAAGTGAACCTCAAACAAGCAAGGCATGATTATAAGGTCATTTGAGTGGTCAATTTGGAAGGATAAAATAGAAGAGCTACTATGGTTTGTGCCACGAATCTAGAAAAAGAGATTCCTTAGTCTTTCTAGGAAAATGATAAAAGGTGGATCAAGATGTCAAGAATGAAGAAAATCAAGATGCAAAAGGTGAATTAAATCATCATTCCTTATAGGAAGGAACTTTCAATTATTTTATTAATAGTAGAGTGCAAGCTACAAACAAATACATTTTACATGACACCACTTGTCCTCACAAATCCCCTAGTATTTGATTGTCTCTTTCCAATAATCTTGTTCATGCCAAATATATTAAGCTTCCTGCATCAAGGGAACCTCATCCAAAAACTACCTAGAATTTTAAAATGCAAATATTATTCCAGATTGGAAAAATATATTATATTGTAATGTTATGAAGTGTGAAGGGACATCATAATGGTGAAACTATAACCATGTTATAAAATTCATTTGTATGATGTTTCTCCATTAATATTATGCTTATGTGAGCTCATATGAGTCTAGAAATCGCTAAAGTTTTCAAAATGTTGGGTTTGTAAACTTGGTAATTTTGTATAACTACTTTTAGGCTTATTTTTATTAAAATGATAAAATCAAACAATACATGTGCTATGTTAAAACCTCCATGGAATGACAAAACATGAATCAATTAAAATTTAAATAGCATTTTTTTCAATCAAAAATAAGCACTTAGTAATTTAAAAAGATAATTGGATTTTAATGGTTAGCTGAAAAAGAAAATCTTATAACACATTTCACCTCCTCTCTTTTTATAAAAGTATTCAAAAAGGGCACATGGTCATCTATTTCATGGGCAAGAAATTGAAGAATTGCACCTAAGTTTTGTCAACAATTTCACACCCTTTAAATAAATGTCCTCCCCTTCTTCCCTCCCTTGTAACAACACATTGTAACTCTTGATGTTTTAATTACAAACATTATTCCAGAAAGGACGTATCCCTTCCATCTTTATCTTCTTCACTATACATTTTTAGGATACTCCATGGCTTACAACTACTACTCAAGTTTTAAACGAGATTTTGTTTTTCCTTTCTTTATAAAATTTTTCTCCTACCTTGTTTCCTTCAATACTATATCCACAATGTACAAATGTTTCCCTTAATTTTTATCTTGAGGAATTCCTCATGATTCTTGAGATCACATGCCATCCCTTTTAGTACTCTTTTTGATGTCAACTAAACTTTCCACATTTTTTGATTATTTATCTGCACTCACATTTCTAGTACTTCATTATAATCTAATATATGCACTACTTTCCCCTTTAAAATAATAATGCATATAACAAAACCGCCAACCAATTAAAGTTTTAAATACCATTGCATTTTAGCGTACTTCACATTACTGGAAAATCATATACCTACCTCTACACAACTCTATTTATTACATTTCTTCTCTCTTAAAATAACCATTCATCCTCTTATTCTCTTTCATCATTCGCATTGCACTACTCATGTGCAATTGATAGCCTTATCCTTTTCAATTTTATTTTCTTTGTTCCACTCTATATTATTTTTATTTTTCCTCATGTAGTAAACCCCTAGGTGGAAAGCCAAAATTTTAATTTTTGAACATGCAATTTCCAATCACCTTAAACACAACCGGGATGGAAATTGACACACCTTGTATTTACTAGTTCTATGACTCCACTATTCAATCACATGCAAGAATAATTATAGTAATAATACGGGAACCATATTTTTGATAAGAAATTTATATTTTAACTAGTCTAAACAAGCATCAATTACATTAGCTCATAGATCAATGAAGATACAAACATTAAACAAAGTTGTAGAATGAAGATAATAACATAAACACAATATTATTTATTGAATAATATAGAGCTTGTAGAAATTACATGGTGAGAGAGCTTAGAATATAAAGAAGAATTGTATTCTCAATAAATGGATTCAACTAGAATATTTAATCCCACAATATCCTCTTTTATCTCTCTTAGAATCCCTCCCAAACCCATCAATCTCTCACAACAATCAAATATCTATGTGAGTTGTTTATTCAAAAACTCACAACTAATACAATCCTATATTATTAATAATGAGTTGTTTTATGACTCATCCTAATAATATTACGTTCTTTTATTTTCTCACACAATTATGATATTAATATAACAATATAAATATCTTGCTTAAAACACTAACTTACTAATGTAATATATGAATATTACATTTAACTATTAAAAACAATAATGTGAGGACTAATCCAAGGATTATTCCTAGCATTACTCCTTAGTGCGAACATGGATGAGTTCTATCTAGTACTTTCTCATGATACGATGGTTTTCAAAGAGTACCATCAACTCTAACAGGTTTTCTAGTGGAACCATTAACCACTCTGTATGTGATTTTCGAAGAGATTCACAAACTCTCAAATTGGTTTTCTAGTGGACCACCAACCACTCCATAGCAGCATACATGTTTCCCCACTCACATTTTTACATTCAAGGGAAAATACAAGAAATTTCTCACACATTACAATACTTGAACATGTATGATCCATCTGTTCTTATTTTCATATAGCAAAAATTAAAACACACAACAAAAATAAATGCCACAAATTCATTGTGTGGCCCCTTCACTTGCGGCTAATGAGAGGTCACTGATTAACCTCCTTCCTCTACTTCCTCCTTCCTCAATCTATCTCACTGTTAACTCAATTATATTTGATCATGAAGCTCAAAAATACCTGTTATAAAGCAAACATCATGTACAAGTGAAAATGCATCCAATTATTGAAAAAAATCATAAATGTACTATGCACTACTTTTTTTTGTTTCAAGTCCTTGTTTTAATTTCCATGTTTCTCTTAAACTAGAAACTGGGTTTTTGTAAAAATTTACTGAATTTTTCTAGATATTAATTAAACAAACCCAATAAATTTTGCAAGATTTAAAATCTGGTTTTTTAGATATAATCAATTTATCAATTGTTTTTTAAAAAAAATTCACTCAACTTACATTATAACATTTACATGGACCTACATGACAAATATGAAGTTGATGTTAGGTGCTGATATTTTGTGTCTTTTTGTTATCTTTCTAGAAAAATTATGAGACATCAATTCAATGTCATTTGAGTAAATTTTGTTCTTTTCTTTGTGATGTTTCGTAATAATTTTTCTAATGAGATTCCTTCAACCATATTCTTCTTTGCTTCTACACTTGCAGAAGGAAACCTGCTCTGATACCAGATGATATGAAATTTATATTTTAACTAATCTAAACAAGCATAAATAACATTGTCTCATACATCAATGAAGATACAAATAGGAAACAAATTTACATAATGAATATAATAACATAAACACAATATTATTGATTGAATAATCTGGAGCTTATAAAAAAACATGGTGTGAGAGTTACAATATAAAGTAGAATGATATCATTAATAAAAGGATTCAACTCAATAAAAATTGTAATGCCCACAAAAGTTGCACATGAAACCCAAACCCAAACAAATGTTATAATAGGAAAATTATGGAATAATTTTTTTAAAAGAAACGAATACGGCGATGAAGAAGGTAAACCCTTGGTTCCAAATGGTTATCACAAAATTACATAAATAATATAAGTAAATGGCCATGGTTTGGAGAAATTGAAATTACATTTTAAGTTAGCACATGGGCGGAATAAAAGACATTGCAAGTTTTAATAAAGAACGCTGGCCACATTGAATAACAAAGTTTCAAAGTTGTTGGGGGTTATGTTGATATCTATTACAATGTTTTTGGGTTGGGGGAGGGGGCACCGCCCCCACCCCAACCCATAGGTTGGGGAGAGGGCACCTATGGGTTGGGGTGGGGCGGTGCCCCCTTCCCCACGCACCATCCATATTCCAAAACAATGCGTCAAAAAAGAGGGTATAGCCGCTTAACCCCTCCCATTTTAATGAATTTTGTTTGCTAAAGTTTTCTTTATATATTTATTGATAATATCATTAACATTAATTTATAGTTTTATTAATTATAATATTTAATAATAATAATAGTAATATTATTATTAATAATTAATAATGATAATGATAAATATATATATTATTATTGTTGTTGCAATTTTATTATTATTATTAAATTGGAATAATATTAATATATTAATAAGCTTCATATATTAATAATCTTAATATATTAATAATATTAAAATAACTCGATTTATTTACAATTTCTTTTTTGTTAGATGGAAAACGCTAGTTAGTTTAATACATAACCAAAGGAATTTGAGGAGTAGTCCTATGAAGTTCACTTAACCATAGTCATATTTAAGTGGAAATGTACATATGTTTTTCCTTTGCATATTACATCTAAGGCTAAGTTGAGAAATATAAGATGATTCCATACACAACCCATTTGAGTCTTCCACGAGATCTCAAAGCAAAGAAACAAAATGACCAGTGAAAGAATGTCCCACACACGGGTCATCCACTCTTCCACATCTCGATGTTAAGATAAAATAGGTCGCTCCACTTTGCGGGGTAAAAGACAAACACTAACGAGTTGTTAATTTCTGCTCCAAAATGCCAAACAACATTACTTTTGTCTCTTGCATGCTACAAATTTCCTCTCCACACCAAACAGTCCAATGCACAGCGACCTACAATCTTCACGCAGACAGAGGAGCAGGTACTCCAATCTTCACGAGAAATAGTCTCCAATCTGCTGCGTGGGTCACCTTTGGTGCTTGCTTGGGCTCCTTCCACGGCTCACCTCCTTCCTGCTAGGTCTGCACGTCAATGATAGCAGAATACATGCGGTTTGGGATGGCACTGCTCACATACACCACCGTTGAAACCAATGAATGATGACTATCAAACAGATCGAACAGTTCGACTCCTCCACACAGGACGCTTCCTCTTTGCATCCACGCCAAATGAAAGCATACGCTCTGATACCAATGATGGCAAGAGTTTAATTTCAGAATACAGAATGATATTCATTCAATGCGTGTATTTACAAACAAGAGTGCCAAGCCTTATAAAGGCTGCGGGAGGAGAGAAGGAGAGAGGACAGTTACAACTGTCTATTAATTGTCCATTAACAACAATGGATTAAACTAATGCTTAAACAAATGCTAACATTCCCCCCCTTAATACATTGTTCGTAAAAACATACATTTCCTGATAATAGGTCCCCCCCTTAAAGAGAACATCGCAAAGAGGGTCTTCACACGAGCATGTGCCTACATGGTCTCACATGGTTTTTCTAAGGTTGACCAGAAACCTAGAGGGACAGGAACACTTTCCGACTGTTCACCTCGGTGGTTTTACAGGATTACCACGAACCAAGAGGATTTTACCTCGGTGGTTTTACAGGCATACCACGAACCCAAGAGGATGATACCTCGGTGGTTTTACAGGATTACCACGAACCCAGGGCAAGTACCATGCGCTGCTTTTAGTGCTTTTCTGTTCCCCACAACGCTCTTCAATTAGAAGGTCCCAAACAGGAAACTTCGTATCATCTGTACTTTATTGAATAACACAACAACAGGAACATGACACAAAGCGGCTGAAATAAACAAGCCAAAAAATTGAGGAATAGGTCCTCGATACCTTGTCTGCCCTGATCTGCTGTCGGCGGCCTCGTCGCTTGTGGCTTGCAAGAGGTCGCTGGATTTCCTCCAGCCTCCATTATCCTCCGTCCTCCTGTTACATTATATCAACAAGCATCTAAATCATGCCAAGGTGGAGGCTTTGGTTTACCAAGAAAAGTGGTATTGTTGCCAATTGGACTTGACATAATACAATCTGGATTTTGTGTTCCAACTCGAAGAGTTTCACCACGCCTATGCATCTCAACAATCTCAATAACGTGCTTAGGTGTAACATCCTCATAGTAGTTGTATGAAAATCCTTTGAGCCCTTTGTGTAGTCAGCAACAGTAATTAAAGGAGAATTCACACAACATTCCATACTATCCATGAAATGATGAGTGGTGATCAGAGCAAACTTATCTCCTAATTCTGAAAAGTCTACAGAAGCATACGCGGGTTTCAATATCCTTTGTTGTTTGACGTCAGACCTCAAATTGCAAATATCACCGCCAGAGCAATGGCACATGATGCCAATCAATACACAAAAGCTTGATTTGAGAGAAGCCATCAAGCGGTTACACATATGAAAAGGGCATAATTGATTTTATTTGGCCTTGGACTTGTCTTCTCTATCCACGGTCCTCCTTCTTATCGAGTCTCTGCGAGAAACGTTGGAGACGATTCAAGATGGTTGAAATCAAAATTTCAAGCTGTTTGAGTCTTCACGCTTGAGATCTCAAGGCGTGAACAAAATGACCAGCCAAGCGAGAATGTCCCACTTGGTCATCCACTCTTCCACGTCTCAATGTTAAGATAAAATAGGTCGCTCCACTTTGCGGGGTAAAAGACAAACACTAAGAGTTGTTAATTTCTGCTCCAAAATGCCAAACAACATTACTTTTTGTCTCTTGCATGCTAAAAGTGCCTCTCCACACCGAGCGAGTCGATGGACAGCGACCTAGATCTTCACGCGAGATAGAGAGGTACTCCAATCTTCACGCAAAAATAGTCTCAATCTGCACGTGGGTCACCTTTGGTGCTTGCTTGGGCTCCTTCCACGGCTCACCTCCTTCCTACAGGTGCTTGCGTCGATGATAGCGAGAATACATGCGGTTTGGGATGGCAACGCTCACATACACCACCGTTGAAACCAATGAATGATGACTATCGATCCAAAACCGAGGGTTTAGGACTTAAGGAGCAGTTAACAAATGTGCCAAATGAATTGCAAAACAACTATACGAAAGAGATGTAAATTACTCAAAGACTTGAAAAATACATCAATTATCTCTGTAGAGATGTCCCCCCTTCTTAGGTTACATATGTATTTATAACAATTTTATAAATACGAAAGGACACCTAGAAAGATGTGGAAGGTCAAGTCTCGAGAGAGACGAGGTGTTTCATCTTCAGAAGACTTACATGTGCACTAATTTTGCGAAACATACTATTTTTAGAATTTACTATTTTTAGACAGCAGTACAAAAATCACAATTTGGGCCCCTTAAACGTGGATTTCGGGGGTCAAACATTGCTGAACGGAGTTCTGCACCTTCTCATCACATTCTACGCATTCCAAGCTTTCCGTTGCCTTTTGAACGGAGTCAATCGGAGCTACGGTGCAAAAGTTATGGTCTCTGGAAGTTGCGCCACTAGAATTGCTGCCTGGATCATTCCTCCCTCCTTCAGAAGCAATGGTCCCCATTGCATTAAGATGCCCCATCAGGCGTGGAAGCTGCTTCTTTACAGTATGCGGTGAGCCATTCACCTTGGTGGTGAGATTTCCTTTCTTTATCACACGATAGAGTTGAATAGGTTGTCCTCTGGTGGTCTTAGTCAAATTGTCACCTGTCGATCTTCTTGGTGGGAAAGACTTGCTGGATTGAGCTCAGAGATGTCCAATTGTTCTGCTGTGACTGAAGTATCCAACAAAGGTGGATGGTATGGCTTGAGGAGGTCCACATTGAAGATGGGGTGCAGACCAAGGTAGGGTGGAATATTCAACTCGAAAGCATTTTCCCCTACTTGCTTAGTGAGAGTGTAAGGACCATACCAGAGAGGTCGAATCTTTCTGTGTGGACCTGCAAGTCGTTCCTTCTGAAGCCGCAACCAAACCTTATCACCAACCTGGAAATGATGCGGAATCCTGTGTTTATCATGGCGATTCTTATATTTTTTATTCATTTTCTGTAAAATGTCATGGACTTGGTGCTGAATGTGCTGGATCTGCTCAACAAACCTTGTCGCCTTTTCTGCTTCACTTTTTCCATGAAGTGTGAATTCCATGGCAGGAATTGGGATGCATACATCAATGGGAGCCATAGGTTGGAATCCATAACAAGCTTGAAAAAAATTGTGTTTAGTGGGTATGTGCGGGGGCTCGATTGTATCCATGTTGTATGTATGGCAGGGCCTCGTCCCATGTGCGGGAGTGCTTGGAGTGGTACATACGAAGCATGTGAACAATTAGGCGATTCACCACTTCTGTTTGCCCATCAGTCTGTGGGTGAAAGGATGTGGACTTCATCAACTTTGTATCTAGCATTCCCCATAAGGTGGACCAGAAGATGCTCAGGAACCTACTATCCCTATCAGAAACAATAGACTTGGGGAGCCCAAAGTTGATCCATACATGACTGAAATAAATTTTAGCAGTATCTTGGTGAAATATTTTTCTTACGGGAAACCATTACTGACCATTTTAGAAAATCGATCAACTCTGACAAAAACACCATCATTCCCATGTTTCGAAGTTGGCAAACACTGAGAGGAAGTCCATCGAGAGCCATGATTCCCAAGGCTTGGTTGGTTACGCGATGGTGTGTACAATCCTGTTTCTTGTTAGTTGGCTTAGCAATTCCACAAGGAGTGCGAGGACTTAATATACTTCACCACATCGGTCCTTAGATTAGGCGGTAGAAATGCTTACAAATCGCGATGTCTTGTCACGCCAAAGTGCCCTGCGGTCATTTGAAGTGTGCTTCCCAGATCATCTTCTATTGTTCACTTGCTGGAACACAGATGTGTCCCATATGGCAGAGGAGATTATCCTATAGATAGAAATCAGAGACATGTTTTCCTTCACGGAGGGCCTGATATGTGTCGAAAACTCGGGATCCTTCTCATCTGTTGCACCAACTTGAAGTCTCATGTCCCACGAGAGATCAAGAATAGTTGTGAGGGCTGCAATTGGAGGGCGGCTTAGGCAATCTGCTGCTGAATTGGCACTTCCCTTCTTATGCTTTATTATCAGGTGAAACTGTTGTAGGTATGTGGCCCATTTCTGGTGTCTCTCATTCCTCAACTTGCTTTGTGTCTGAAGGAACTCCAAAGGCCTATGGTCAGTGTGGATTACTGTCTCCTTCCCCAGAATGTAGTGTTTCCACTGCTTACATGCCTGGACAATGGCATAAAGCTCCTTATCATATATTGGGTACTTCCTGACCGTGTCATTGAATGTTTCACTATGGTATGCAACAGGGTGGCCATGTTGCATGATAACAGCTCCCAAGGCATACTCAGATGCATCTGTCATCAGCTCGAATGGATGATGTAGATCAGGAAGGGAAAGGACAGGGGCTGAGCATAACCTTTCTTTCAGCCCTTGAATGCTTTACATTGCGCTTCCCCCATTGAAATTTAGCCTTGTTCCCTCCTTTAGTCACTGATTGAGTGCAGGGAAATATGTGAGAAACCCAGACAAACCGCGATAGAAATTGGCAAGGCCCGAGGGAAGCTACGAAGTTCTATAAGGTTCTTTGGGGTAGGCCACCTCTGAATAACCTGAATTTTCTCTGGGTCGACATGGACTCCTTCCTCATCCACAACGTAACCCAAGTACTGGACCTTTCTCATCCCAAATGTGCACTTATCAGTTGCATACGATCTGCAGTGCTTACGAGGGTGCGAAGTACTTCTTGAACATGTTGCAGATGCCTCTCCCAGGTCGGGCTATAAATGAGTATATCATCTAGGTAGACCACTACGAAGGAATTGGTGTAGGGCCGCAAGATGTTGTCCATCATCCGCATGAATGTTGCGGAGTGCATTAGTTAGTCAGAAGGCATGACCAACCATTCGAATAGACCTTCACGAGACTTAAATGTAGTTTTCCAAACATCGAGTGGGCTCGGCGGGATACGGTGATAGCGGTTGAGATCAATTTTGGTGAAAAATTTTGCACCGCGGAGGTCGAAGTCAAATCATCAATCCTTGGGAGGGTAGCGATTCTTCACAGTGATTTTGTTGGCAAAGCCCGATAGTCAATGCAAAGTCTCCATGTTCCATCCTTCTTTGGTGCCAAGATAATTGGACTTCCACAAGGTGAAGATCTCGGCCTAATATGTCCCTTTTGAATCAATTCTTGGAGCCCTGCCTCTTTATCTCCTCATTTTGAGGTGACTGCGGTACACAAGGCTATTGGGTAAAGGAGACCGGGACCAAATCAATAACATGTTTTACGCTTGAAATGGCACTCCTTTAGGTGACTGGAATAGATCATCATACTCAGTTATGATTTGGTTGTCCAGCTGACTTACATTCTTTGTATTGAGTGCATGTTCATGGAAGTGCTGCACAATTTTGTTTGTAGCTTTTGGCACGATCATCAAGACGACAAAACTGTTTTGTTTTCTCACTAACTTCTTACATTGTTTGGCACTAATGAGGGAGATAGATTTTGGGGAATGACCTCGAGTATCGATAACGTCGACTCCAATGGTAATGAAGTGACCCTTCAGGTCGTGACTCATAGATGCCATGTCTATCCCACATGAATGGCTGGCTAGGAGCACATCACAAACATCTAATGGAGCAACATCACACATGACTTCATCATGGAAGGGCTTGATGGCATATGGAAGGAGGCATTGTTGTGTGACTTGGAGGTCTCTTCCTGGGTTTAACCACCCGATACTATATGGCTGGGGATGTGGCTTACTGGGGAGGTTTAGGCTTTTTACAACATCAGCGAAATTAAATTCTTGACTTCCACTATCAAGGATAAAATGCAGAGGCTTACCTTTTACCCAGAGCTTGGAGTGGAAGAGCCTTTCCTTCTCATCCATATTCTTGACTTTTGAGGTGGCAATGATCACATCTGGATCAACATCTATAATTTCATCATCTTCATCCTTGACCTTAGGAGTAGCATAGCTGCTTTGGTGCGAGAGAGTGTTGAAAGAAGCGAAATAAGGACTTGATGGCTTGACATTCTTCCTTGGAGTGGCGATTTGTTTTGTGGAGGTCACACCACTTCCCTGTCTTCTCCTTCTACATCTTATTTCCTTGCGACTCCTTCTGTTTCCAACCTTGACCTCGGGTCTGGCCTTCTTTATCATTCTTCCCCCTCACGGGTTGGTTCCTAGCAGTCCTCCTTTTGTGCTTTTGTTCAATCTTGACTGAAAACTTGTATGCCTCGCCGAGGGTTTGAAACTGAAAGAATTCCAAGTCCTCTCGGATGCTCCATTGTAGGCCACTGCGATATTTTAGAATCCTATGTTGTTCTGTGTCTTGAATGCCCAATCTTGCAGATAAAGAATGAAATTTGTCAGTATAATCTTGAACCGACTGGTCCTTACCTTGACGAAGTTGCTGCCACTGTATGTACAGATCATCATAGGCCCCAACAGGGTAATATTCTTCCTTTATGGCATCCACGAAATCATTCCATGTGGGTTCCTCTGTGATTCCTAGCTCATCCCTTTCGAGCCCATTCTTATACACACCCCACCAATTTTTGACAGCAAGAGATGATTTCAATAGAGAAAATGTTATCTTTTCCTTATCGGTAAATTGATTGTGAGGAAAAATATGAGGTCAATTGGTCAACCAGTTCTCTCTTGCATCGAATTGATCTTACCTTCAAAAATAGGAATGTCGAAATTTACTTGCACCTTGAATGGAGTCGGGGCACCAAAGGACTGATTTACAGATGAGGAGGCATGATTTCCTACTTGTAGTTGTTGCAGAATTTGGGTGAATTGTTGTAGCATCTGATCCTTTTGCTCCCTAAGAGCTTCATTCACCATATTTTGAGAGGATCATCCATCCTGGTGTTGTCCGCCATTGGAGTCGCTGCTGCGCAAAACGAGAAAGTATTACGAAGGATTGTGTGTGGACCACCCAAGCTTCTTATATCCCGACCTCGTTCTGGGGATCATACACTCTCAAGACGACTTAGCTCTGATACCACTGATCCAAAACCGAGGGGTTTCGGACTTAAGGAGCAGTTAACAAATGTGCGAATGAATTGCAAAACAACTATCTCGAAAAGAGATGTAAATTACTCAAAGACTTCAAAAATACATCAATTATCTCTGCGAGAGATGTCCCCATTCTTAGGTTACATATGTATTTATAACAATTTTATAAATACGAAAGGACACCTAGAAAGATGGGGAAGGTCACCGATCTCGAGGGAGACGAGGTGTTTCATCTTCAAGACTTACATGTGCACTAATTTTCGAAACATACTATTTTTAGAATTTACTATTTTTAGACAGCGGTACAAAAATCAATTTGGGCCCCTTAAACGTGGATTTCGGGGCTCAAACATTGCCTAACAAAGTTCCGCACCTTCTCATCACATTCTACGCATTCCAAGCTTTCCGTTTCCTTTTGAAGCGGAGTCAATCGAACTACGGTGCAAAAGTTATGGTCCACGGAAGTTGCGCCACTAGAATTGCTGGATCACTATCAAGCAGATCGAGCAGTTTGACTCCTCCACACATGGCCTTCCTCTTTGCATCCACGCCAAATGAAACGCCACACTCGATACCAATGATGGCAAGAGTTTAATTGCAGAAGACAGAATGATATTCATTCAATGCGTGTATTTACAAACAAGAGTGCCAAGCCTTATAAAGGCTGCGGGAGGAGAAGAAGGAGAGAGGACAGTTACAACTGTCTATTAATTGTCCATTAACAACAATGGATTAAACTAATGCTTAAACAAATGCTAACAGAAATGCATATTCTCAAACAACCATTCTTAAAATACTCTACATATAAAGGATTTCCAAGAAATAAAATGGTTTCCTTAAGTTTACAATTGTACAATCATCCAAATAAAGTGGGAATAAAAAATTGAATAATATACAACAAGGGATATCTATCAACAAGGTCAATAATATAAATCTCCCATTTTCATGACTTCTCCAAGGTACCTCCAAATTTTTCTAACTTTAACTTTACAATGGGATCACAAAACCGGGGAAGGGAGAGTAGGCAATGTTCTCTCGACCAACCTTAAATCCATTAAGAGGAGAATCCATACCCTTAATGGCCCCAAGCCCAAACCAAAGAACCATGTAGAGAATTGAGAAACAATGAAAACTTCCAACAAAGTGGCTTCACAACAAACACATACAAGACATTCAATTCAACTAAGAAAACATAATCAACAACTTTGCACATTTACAACAAGATACAAAGATTTTAATATAAAACCAAATACAACAAGGGTTATGAGAGACCATATCCTAATTCCTCCCAAGTGAAGTGGGAGTCTTACCCTAAGCCTCTAAGTGTAAAAAATAATCACATAAAATCCTTATCTCTCCCTTATAATCATGTAACAAAAACATGATTTGATTTTCACTCCCCATAGGTAAGACTCCCATTCACACTCCCACCAATTTCATGCCTCAAAAAATCTTCCTTTTCCCTCCCCAATGGTCCCATAAACCCTTCTCCCACACCCAACTAAGGACTACTACCCAACCAACAAAAAAACATCTTCACAAGACAAAACAAATAATTTTGCAAACACAACATTGCATAAAAAAAGAAAAATAAAATAATGACAAAAGTGGAGAGCCTACCTCTCCATCAAGTTCCAATAAAATTCCACAATCCTCTTCAAATATAAGCCAAGTAATTTCCAAGCACTCCAAAAAGCTCCAATTCCAAAAGTGCACAAGATGTGAAAAGAATAAGTAACCTCATTCCAAGCAAAAATCACTAATAAATAGAAATGGAATGTGAGGATGATCAGGTGGCTCCATGTAGGATGTCATTTCATCATTACTCCATCCCCATACTCAAGTAAACACACCAAGACCAAGAAAAATTAATGCAAATGCAAGGACTATGACAACTCACATGGCTTAAAACTTGCATAGCATGCTTTCAAGGGACATAATAAATTGAGGTAGAAACAAAGTGCAATATTTTTCCTTCTTTTACTTTCAAAAATGGAAAAAGAAGTCAACAATAATCTTTCCAACTTATAGGTAGGGTTGTTGGGTGATTTGAAGAGGCATGGGACAAGCCTTGCGTGTCCCACAAGCCTCCAAAAATGCCCCCGAAGTCGAAATACGAATTTTGAAGTTGGGGTGGAGTAAAACACTCACAAATCAACATAAATTTTACTTACAAAAGGACTACCAAATCTCATCATAACTATTTTTCACATCCTTAATTTAGTTAACTAAAAACAAGAAGGGTTAAGCTTAATTAACACACATTTACAACATGCTAATAAAGTGACAAAATTTCTAAATTATAATACACAAAACATAAATAAATCACATACAAAAATTAAAGAAAGGGACACAATTCACCCCATGGCCACACATGTGAAGTCACCCCCATGGGAGACCTCCAAACTAGACATGCAAAACACTACACTAAACAACATTACACAAGTTGTCAAATTTGGCCTCGTTGCTCAACACCCACATCCTTCTATGATTGGTCCCCTATCCCCTTCGATGTATGTGATCAAATTCCTACACACAACAAAATACCTCTCTAGCCTTTTATTCGTATTAACAACATCGAGACAATATACATATAAAATCAATATCCATCATTTGACATTAGAAAATTCTATTATCCATCAATATATCAAAATCTAACCCTAACATCCATGAGATTACAATTATACTCAAAACATCCCAAAACATAACGTGTCAGTATAAAATCCATATCATGAAAAATAACATATATCAAACTGTCTAACATCACTCTCTAGTGCATCATAATAAAATGTAAACATCATAATGTCAATAGTCCAAATATCGTGAAATCTATTATCTACTGATCAATGTATCATAATCAAAATGTTTGAATATCAGTCCAATAGTATCAATATCAAGATAAAATAGTGTCAAAGAGGGGTGGGCACTACAATAATCCCACAATATCCTCTCTTATTCCTCTTAGAATCACTCCCAAACCCATCAATCTCTCATAACACTCAAATAGCTACGTGAGTTTTTTCAACAAACTCAAAACTAATACAATGTCCTATATTATTAATAATGAGTTGTTTTATGACTCATATTAATAATATTACATTCTTTTATTTTTCTCACACAAATATGATATTAATAAAAAAATATTAATATCTTGTTTAACACACTAACTTACTAGTGTAATATATGCATATTACATTTAACTATTACAAACAATAATGTGAGCACTAATCCAAGGATTATTCCTAATAGTTTTAGCCAAAGATTATAATTTAAGTATGTAACATATAATCACCTTATATTTAAAAATTTAATGGAGAAGCTGCACATTATGATTTTCATTATGAAACATCTTAAGTAAAAGCTAAGGTTTGTTTAAATAGACTAACACTAAAACAAACGTAACATATTATTGTTATGATATTCAATAAGTGAATGGAAGGTTAGATTATAGGAAAGGGACACAGATACATGGGTGGAAAAACTATTCGGAGAAGAAAATAGAGAACCAATGAAGATCTCACCTTTTTGGAACAATGAGGAACCACGACTAGATATATCCGAAGCTCATCATTGATAGATCCAAATAGAGATTTCCACTTGTAATAGTTTTCATATTTTCTAGACTATGACCGAATATTGATTATGTTAAAGATTAGGGTAGATGAAATTTGGTGCTATAAGGTAGAAGTGTGGGCTTTGGTGGGAAGGCTTTCTTTTCTTCTTCTATAACGAGCTAGATTTACAAAGAGTTTTGCATGATGAGCTTGGTTTATTGGTAAATAGGGATTCACTTTACACCAATGGGAACCTGTAATGGCCCATGATTTATGTTTTCATGCTCTTCTTGTATCGATTAGGCTTCTAGGTCTTCCTTTGAAATTCCGAGAAGTAGAGGTCTTTCTTGATTGCTTTATATCGATGGGTTTGATAATTTCTATAGATCAAACTACCAAAAATCAATATAGGTTGGTATTTTATAGGATTTTCTTCAACATCCCTATGGTCTTTAAACTACCTAAGCATATCTTCTTGCATTCCCCTACTAAAAATGGGAACAGGAGATTCGGGTTGAGAGCTCTCACGTCTATTGCGCATAGTAAGTCCAGATTTGGTTAGATATGAAATGAAGGAGTGTTGTCGCTTAGAGGAGCAACCGGTTAAATCTAGATACATAAAGGGGGATGATGATTTGGAGGAATTGTCTAGGGAGGAGGAGGATCTTGATGATCTCATGGAAGAGACCCTTTTCAGATCATGTCTTTGGTTTGAGCGAGAGATAGTTAACAATGATTTACTTGCAATGGTATGGCTGGAGTGGGGATTATTTTTATTCTTTTAGGAAGATGCCTATGCTAAAATTGACCAAGGGAAGAATGGTGAAATATGGGCACATTGGGCATTAGGAGGATAATTCTCATGGGGAAGGAATAGATGATGCGGTCATTGGTGGGTGTAATGAAGCCCTTGCATGTGTTGATGTTTTGGACAATGTGGAGATTAGGGGAGTTTCAAACCATCACTGGAGGATCTTATTTGGAGATGGGTTGAGTCCGTAGGGGTGATTGGGATAACCGGTTGGGTGGGTAGGAGACATTTTTTTAATATTGTCATGCCTGGGTTGGGGATGTAGTTAAGGACCACCATTTGGGGGTGGTTTAAAACGTGAATTTTACCCTGGTCAACCATGTTTTGGTAGGGTGGTGGATTTAATTAATGGGAATCTTGAATTTCTCCTTGGTCCCGACTTAGAACATTCATTGGGTTCTTCTTTTCTCGTATCCGATGATGTGGGATGGACAAAGGTCCATAAAAAAAACACTATGTAAAGCGTAGTTACTCTAAAGCAACTTCGGTGGTGAGCCTTAATTTTTACGGTTTAAGTCAAGTCTTCTTGACTTATTCCTTAGGCTTTGCTCTTCACTATTTTGGTTTCTGATTTGTTGACTGCTGGTAGAGGTCTTCACTTTTTTCATCAAAGCTTCATCTTTTCCTCTGTTGTGTCTATCACGATGTATACATTTCGTAATTCCACTAGGGATCCACAATCCCTTCTTTCTTACCTTATCTAATAAAAAATATTAGTGTTATCCTATTAATTTCATATTATTAAAATTTTCTAGCTACCTCCCATATTGGCTAAACCGAAAAAATCAAATATTTTCTTCAAATTTAAAAAATTTATCTTTACATAAAGGTTTAGCCATTATAGTGATGTAGTTTATTGTTTAGAGGTAGGATAATAAAAAAGACATATGTCTTCATTAGTAAAACATTATCAGATATAATAGTGATGAATCTAAGCACTTATTTTTGGTAAGGCGAAATATATTATTAAATCAACTTTAGTACACTCTAATTTTCAAAGAAGATAGGTGTAGGTGTTCATGAATCAAGTTGAAGATCCTCTAATACTTATTGAATCAACATCAAATTTCATCCTACACTAACCACTTCTTTGTACTCGTCCCTATTCGAAGACAATATAGCTGTACTCTAAATCTTAATCTACCATGTAATGCTCTTGAACCAATAGTGAAAATTTTAGATGTTGTAGATTTTCTAAAATCAATTGACAATGGCCTATTTGAATCAATATACCTTTTCAGCTCAAAATAAACAATATTTTTATATCTAGAACATCCTAAATTCAAGATTTACTTTAAAATATCTAATAATTCATTTCTTCATAGACCAATGTTCTTCATGTGGTATAGTCATGAAGTGAGACATATAAATGAATGCAAAGAAAAAATCCAGTCTAGAAGTGAAAGATAAATAAAACTTCCTACAAATTTACAATAAATTATTTCATTGAGATATAGTGAACTAGTGTTTTTTGAGAGTTTTTCCAACTTCCATAAGTGTACATGTTTGATTATAATCATAAATTAAGAATATTTCTAACAAACATTTGACATATTATTCTGGGATATAAACATATATAACCAAAATTGTAGCACCTGCAAAAATTTTACTCCTAGATCATATGAGAGTAATCCTAGATAAGTCACTTAAAGAATAGAATAAATTTAATATTTCACCAATTTAATTAATTCATTATTGCTTCCAATAATGGAAAGGAAATCAATATATATAACTAGAACCACTATGTCATCACAAACAAATTTAACATAGCGAGTAAATTCTACATAAAATATTTTAACACTAGACACTCTAATACACTTCTCAATTTTGAAATGCCAACACTCAAATATCTTTTATAAGTACATATAAGGAATTCCCTAACCTACAAACAAGATGTTCTCCTATCGGAATATAAAATCCATGTGGTTTTACCATATGCACATATTCCTCAAAGTCTCCATTTAGGAAAGCACTATTGACATCCATATGATATGTATGAAAACAAAAATGAGAAGCATTAACAATAACCATTATGCATGTTAACATTATTTTCTATAGGAGAAGATGCTTCCTCACAATATAATAATCCTTTGTATGCATATCCTTTAGCAAAAATATGAGATTTATACGTATGTAGAGAAAAATTTGACTTACATTTTACTTTATAGATCTACTTACAACCAATGGATTTATTACAGCGTGTAAATCGACAAGAACTAAGTTGCATTTTTATTTGTAAATCATACTCCACCTTCATGAAAAATTCCCGTTCTATATTTCCTTTAGCATCGCTATAATGATCGAGTGGTCAAAGATTTGTGACATAATTTTATTGAGAGAAAAGATTACATACTTAAGATTCTATACCACTTGTATCCCACATATTTTTGTGAAAATAATTAAAAGGGATTAAAAGTCTATCATGAAATTATGTTATTTGAAAACACGTTCAACCACACACACAAAAACTAAACAATAGGTCATAATATTTTAAAATGATCAACCAATATAAAACCAACAATATCCAAGGTTAGTGAACTTCCTATGAGATTCGAATCCACATTTCACTATCCAAATAATTGTAGATTGCCACAAAATAATTTAACTAGCCACGCCAATATTTATCTAATTTTTCATTCCTTTTTAAAAAATAACCAAACTACTCAATTGTACATTGACCTTAAACTATATGTTCAAGTGGAAAGATGGTGTAGGAAGGTGACATGGAGTTGAAGCTAGGTGAATAGTTTGAAATCAGGTGTATTGTCAACGTTTGTAGTGCCCACTTCCCTCCAAAACTTTTTATTATTAATTTCCGATCATCAACTATACTTTTGGATATTATTATGGATTTTGACTTAGCATGTTGTTAGATGTTAGAGATACTAGATTGTTGTTGATTTCAATTCTTAGTATGATGTATGTGCATTATTAGAGACAAATTATATTAATGATGATATGTTGTTGACATGGTTATATATATTTTGGATCACGATACTTTTGTCATTTTAAGTAGACCTTAACAATTGAACTAATCTTGTGATCATATGGATATTGATGAAATGTAGAATCAAGATGTTGTTAGAAATTGTAAATGATATCGTTACTTTCCTAGATAATGTTTTGATTCATATATAGATGATTTTGGAGATATATTGTATATTTACTTTGGATGTTTTGATACGGCCATGAGACCAAATGAGGTGTTATGTGTTTTACAGGTATACATGTCACAACAAACATTGGGGTGATTGGAGACCAACCACATTGGAATGCTAAATGAATTCAACAAGGGTCACCATGGAAACATGTATTTTTATTATGTGTGTGTGTGTTTGTATTATTGCTAGGGGGTCCCTGTGAGGGGGATCACCTCCAATTGTGACCAAGGGGTTGTGTGTTATCTCTTTTATTAGTTTCCTTTATTTGATTTTAATATGTGATTTATAGTGATGTATTCTCCTTTTATTAATTACTTGATTTGTGTCTAGATTAGTAAATTAATCTATTTTACTAAATTAATTGTGGATGGGTCAAAAGGATTTCATTTATTAGATTAGATGGCTCTTGGGTTATGTGTTGTAAGTTGAGTGCTTGTGATCTTGAGTGTTGTACACTCTACCCCTTCATGGAAATTCGAATTTGGCCTTAAGGGCCAATTTTGGAGGCTTGTGGGACAAGTCAAACTTGTCCCACACCTCTTAAATTTCTATACCAACCCTACCTATGGATTGGGGGTAAAAAATAGACCCCATTATGTGTTTTGGGAAGACAAAAAGGTAAAATTTTATTGCACTTTCTTTCATGTAATTAAGTTTTTCCTTAGGGGGTGTGGGCTTGGATTGTGTGTGTAAGTAAATTTTCATTCCTCTCACCCACCAATTTATGGTGCATTGGGGTTGAGGTTTGACTTTTGAGGTGGAGTTGAGGATGAGTGATGTTACATCCTACATGGAGCCACCTCACCCTCCTCTCTCCCTTTCCTATTTATTCAAGTTATTTTGTTTGTTTGGGGTTAATTCATTTATTTGAGCTCTTTCATTTTCAGGAGTTAGAGGATTTTGGAGTGCTTGTGTATTTGTTGGAGCTTCTTGGTGATTCTTTGGGCTTGAAGAAGCTTGGTGTGGGACTCTTGGATAAAGCAATACCACAGAAAGGTAGGAGCTACACTCTTGTAAAATATTTTCTTTTATATTGTGTATATGTGCATGTTTTTTAGTGTTATGGTATGTTTTTTGGGTGTTTGGGTAGATTGCCTAAGTGTGGTGTAGGAGGGAACTATGGGGATATTACATCTGGGGAGGCATAAGAGTTCATCTCATGTTTTGGAGGGATTCGGGTTAGGTGACCCACCTTGAACAATAAATTTCTTGTATTTCTTACTTGCTCTATTTTTATGAGGGAGACATAAGAGATTGTAGGGAGACATAAGAGAATGTGGGAGGAATAAGAGGTTATTAAGGGAGGAATAAGAGTGTGTAGGGGTTTTGATATGTTAATCGGAGAGTTTTAAGGTGGGAATCCATTTCCCATTGGGAGGCATAAGTGACCTCCCCATAGATCTTACTCCTTTGGCTTTTGCATGTTGAAGCCTTGTGTATTTTGTTTTTTTCCTTCTTGTGATTGTAGTTGTATTGTTTGTGTTTTGGTATGGTTGTAAAATCTTGTATTGTGATGTGGAATCTTGTTTTTTGCCATGAGTTGAATCTATTTTTCATTGCAATGTGGTTGGGGCTTGGGGGCCAATGAGGAGGATGGCTTCTTCTCCTCATTGGAATTCTTGGTTGGGTGGAGAGTGTTGCCTCTCCCCATTTTTTGTTGTGATCAAATGAAGCATGGTGGAGCTCTCTTGTTGGTGATGTGAAACATGGAGCATTTTTGGTGTCCTCAAGAAATCTTTCCTTGTGAGAAAACCTCCTTGTTATTCCCACTTAGGGTGGAAGACTTCTAATATTGTATTCTTTTTAGCTTTCATTCTTGTAAGTTTTCCCACTTTAAGTTGAAGATATTGTATTAATCTTGTGAAGAAAAGTTGTATTCATTATTGGACATTAAAGTTGTATTGTAGGTTGAAAAAAAAAAGGAAAGAAAGATTTGTGTTTGTAAAGCTAGTTTTGTTGAAATAGAAAGGAAGTTATAAAGGGAAATATCTTATTTCATTGTAGTTGATTTATTTCCCACAAAAGTGTGCATATCTCATTGGAAAGTTAGTAGATTCTCAATTTTAAAACTTATTGGAAATCTTGTAAAATTTGGTTGTGAGAATTGTTATAAAAAATAAAGCGAATTTATTATCTGTAACAAGGCAAGATATAGTAAATTCGATTGTATTTCTTAAAAGGCCCATGTATTGGAAAAGTTAGAATATTTGTGCATTTTCTTATATTATGGATTATGAGCTTATATATATATATATAAGATATATATATTTATACATATATATATATATATATATATATATATATATATATATATATATATATATATATATAAATGTATATACACATGTATGTATATATATGTATGTATGTATGTATGTATAAATGTATAAATGTATATCATATATAAAATGAAAGCATATATCAAATATAACTATTTAACCAAAATGGGACAAACCCATTTGCCTACTTGGGAAAATATTATTGAAATGAAATAAACAAATACATTTAAAACCCTAAATGAGGGTATAAACAAATAAGAAAATAATGGAGCATGTATGCCTCCCCAAAAGCTTGAGAGGGCCTCCAATGGCTTCCCCATCCTCCTCCAACAACCTGCAAAACCAAAAGAAACAATGAGCCAAAAGAAAGAGAGAAAGAAGCCTTTCATAAGGAAACTTAGGGTTAGAGGGTTTTCCTTATCCAAGGGCCCTAAATTAATTCATCCAAGGGATGAGATTCATCCCTACAAAAATTAGGTGGGGAGTGGGTGAGAGGAATTTAAATTTAAATTTAAATGTTATTCTAAAATACATGGGTTGACTTTTAAGGGGTCAATTTATTGTGTAGGGGGTATGTTTATTCTTTTAACCCATGTGCTAATGTTAGGGACTTTGTTAATTGTTTAAACCTAGTCACCTTGTGGATTTAAAATAACTTTAGTATTTAAATATATTGGCCCCTTTACCCTTGAGATTAAAATATGGGATTACCAACTATAGTGGAATTTATTTGTTTACCAAAATAACACTTAGGGAGAAACTAAACCATGCTTCGTCTAATTAAGTCATTAAAATGTAATGAGAGTTTTAATATTTTGTTACAATGGAGAAAATTTATTATTAAATATAAGTGACTTAGAAACAATAATGTGACAATTTTTATTTTCGAAACCTTTTTGTAGGGAACGCTTTTCAAAAAAAAAAAAAAAAATATTCCATAATTTTTCTAGTTTGTCCTAGGTTGTTCTTGGGTTTCGTGCAGAATTTAGCGGGCGTTACACTTGGTATCAGAGTCATGGGTTCAAATCTTGGACCCTTGGGCACACTAGAAAACATGAGACATGAACATTAAACCTAGCACAATATTAAACCTAGAAAAAAACTTGTTTGAAAATTGTATATTTTAGTAAACATAGAAAACTAGAATAAAACCTAGAATGATGAACTAACTCTCACCTTGGTCTGTGTAGGAGGTATGGACTAGATGAGGGGTTCTTACACGTAGATCTAGACTTGCCACCTCCAGATCAGGGTTGTAGTGGCATTTCTACTCCAGATTTTACATATGCTTTGGGACGTCAATGTCGCTTATACTGGGGAGGGTCTTTAGGAGGATGGTTAGCTAGACATGATAGGGAGCCATTAGTTGAGGCCCATACATATCCTTCACACAACGAGAGGAGCATAGGGAAGAGAAATCCACATGGAGACAAAGCCGGGCCGAGTCACCGAAGAGGGGATAGGGAAATAGGATTTCAAGACACAGGGATAGGTCTCGGAGCCCTAGAATTAGAGATAAGCATGCAGAGAGGCCTAGGGGTCACCAGTTGATAGCTACAGACCATATCAGGGAGATCCTAAAGCTACAACCATCTCACTATTCTTGAGATACATGTGGATTTCAGGAAAAGGCCTTTTTGGTGAGCTTAAGTGGGTGCTTCAAGCTCTTCCCTTATACTAGCAACACAAAATCTCATGTTGCGATCCATCTTCTAAGGGATGGAGTAGGTGTCTGGTGGAGGACCAAGGATCATAAGCTCCATGTTGATTCAGAGATGGTTACCTATGAGCTCTTTAAGGAATGTTTTAGGAGCGGTACATATCTCGAGAGGTTTATTTAGCAGTGGATAAATGATTTCCATGACCTCCGTCAGGCATCTATGACTGTAGCTGAGTATGAGAGTTGATTTTGGACCTACTCCAGTATGTCAACTATACGCAGGATGAGCAGGTATGAATTCACGGGTTCATCGGGGCCACGAATTTGGATTTGGGTGGTGCGGTATGCATTCACTACCCACAAATCTTAGCAGAGGTCGTAGAGAAGGCCTATATTACAGATGAGATAAGAGGAAAGATGCAATAGGATAGGGATAGAGTTTGGAGCCAAATCCAATAGATGTAGGGTAACGAGTTGATGGGGTCATCTCCTCCTCCTCGTGGTGAAAATCGTTCTACACAGTTGTCATTTAGGCCACCACAGTAGCAATAATATCAGACTTGTCCACCATTCAGACCTACTCAAAGGTTCGATGACCAGAGAGGACGGAGTATGGGGCCTCCTCCTAGGGGTCCCATTAGGACACAGGTGCACTAAGAGCTCAGTTAGTAGGAGCTCATCAGTAGAGACCTTAGCAATACGTGACACGATCATCAGGATCCACAGCATAGACCTCTAGAGTATCGACTAGAGTTGCATTTCATTTGAGAGGACCGAGAAGTTGTTATGGTTGTGTTTTCAGACATCATTAGAGAGAGTGCCCACATAACCCTAGTAATAAAGGAAAGACGTATATTTCTGAGCCTACTGTTGGTCACATGGGGTGTAGCCATCGGATCTATGCAGTGGTCAAGAACTTCCAGGATGAGCACCAGAGTACCGTGATAGAGACGACAAGTAGCATTGGTGGTATTCCTACCTCCATTTTGTTTGATTCTAGTTCATCTAATTATTTTATTGCACCATCCTAGTAGAGTGTTGCAGGAAGGTGGTAGTTAGGAAGGGCCTTATTTGGGATGTTGAAATGGATTTTGGAGCAAAAAATTCTATAGAATCCTTAGTTAAGGAGTATGTAGTGGATTTGGGACCCTTCACCACTACCTTGGATCGTTGTATCCTTCCATTGGGTTCCTATGGAGTCATCTTGGGCATGGAATGGTTTTCTGGACATAGAGCTAGAGTGTGTCTGCTACCATAAGACTATATCATGTATAGATAATCTAGGAGTTGAGTCGGTGATAATAGTAGTTAGGAGGATAGTTTACATTTGTACCATCTCTCGCTGCTATGCAACTTAAGCAATGTGTATGATGAGGTTTCCAGATGTATGATGTTTGGTTAGTGACATCTCGAGCATGAGTCTAGTGGGCCATCCCTTGATGACCATCCCATCTTGAGAGATTTTTCTGATGTCTTTTCTAGGGAGATAGATTTTCACATAGATTTGGTTCTTGGCACAGAGCCTATCTCACGAGAACCTTATCAAATGACTACCCCTTAGCTTTATGAGCTCAAGTTACAACTTTAGGGCATTACGGAGAAAGGCCTTATCCGCCTTGGTGTGTCCCCTTAGGGTGCATGGGTGATTTTTATAAAGAAGAAGGATGGATCTCGGTAGTTGTATATTTATTATTGTCACCTTAACAAAGTAACGATCAAGAATGGTTACCCCCTTCCACGCATTGATGATTTATTTAAATAGAAGAAGGGGCCCAAAATTTTATCCAATATATATCTTAAGTTAGGTTATCATCAAATGAGGATCATGGAGTTAGATATTCATAAGTCTACCTTCCATTCGAGATATGGCCACTACAAGTTCACAGTAGTGCCTTTTGGTCTGAAGAATTCCCATGTAGTGTTCATGACCTTGATGAATGGGATGTTTAGGAAATTCTTGGATCACTTCGTGCTCATTTTCCTTGATGACATTTTGATTTACTCACGTATGTGTGAGGAGCATTAGGAGCACCTTCGCAGGTTCTTCAATGTCTTCATGAGCAACATCTTTATGGGAACCTGGAGAAGTGTGCATTCTTTCAAAAAGAGGTGTATTATTTGGGCCACATCATTTATGGGGAAGGTATCATAGTCAATCCTTCCAATATTCAAGCTATTATGGATTGGCCAGCACCCACTAGTGTGTTTGAGGTGCACAACTTCATGGGATTGGCGGGGATATTACAAGAGATTTGTGCGGGACTTTTCTCGGGTTGTGCATCCCATCAATTCCCTTCAAGAGGAAAGGGAATAAGTCTTCATGGTCATAAAGATGTGAGAATACCTTCTAGAAACGAAGGAATGTCTCACAACAGTGCCTATTCTTTTAGTGTCGGATCCTCGGGGTGAGTTCTTCGTTTTTACATATTCTTCTTTGGCAGGACTTGGAGGTGTGTTGATGCGGGATGGCGAGTAGTTTCTTTTATGTCCTGCAAGCTTAATGTTTATGAGATCAATTATGTGACTCATGATCTTGAGCTTGCAGCAATTGTACACTCCTTAGTTTGGTGGAGACACTTTCTTCTTTGCTGGAGATTTACACTCAAAACTGATCACTAGAGTCTTCACCACCTCTTCACGTAGCCCAATCTTGATGCTCGGTAGAGGCATTGGATGGAGTTGCTTTATGACTATGACATGGAGATAGATCATGTAAATGGGAAGGAGAATGTGGTTATTGATGCCTTGAGTAGATGAAGACATGTGGTTATGTCCACTTCAGTGGGTACAAATTTTTGGAGTAGGATATTGTAGTAACTTCCTCATGATAACTTCTACCTTGTGGCCAGAGTAGAGATTGAGTCTCAGAGACCCCTTAAGTGGATGTTTGATGGATTTTCATTAGAGGCAGATGTCCTTCTTAGGCATAGAGGTCAGATTTATATTACTAGATATGGAGGCTTGAGACGGGACATTTTAATAGAGGCTCATAGTGCACCTTATTCAGCCCATTCGGGTTGAAGAAGATGCATACCACCTTGAGACAATTGGGTAAGTGCACGAAGTTGGGGGGCCAAAAGAAGATAAGAATCTGAAAAAAATAAAATGCGTATGTATTTTGTTAAAATGTGCCTGCGTTTTAATTTTTTGGCTCAGAATCACCAAAGCATAATGCGTACCCATTATAATGCATACGCGTTACATAACGTAATGCGCGTTATGCCTACTATAAAAAAAAAAGAGGCTCGAGCCTCTATCATTTTACCTCCCTCAAATGTGATTTTCAGATCTTAACCTTGCCCTCACATTTTTTCATTTAGCTGGATCTCAAGCTTAAAGTATTTTTATGGATCATCGAGAAGATCCGAATTGTGATGGTGCCACGGAAAAGAGGTAAGCACAATTAGTTTCTCAAAATTGCATTGAAATTTGATAATTATAGTTTAATATTTTAATTGAATACATATTTTTTATTGATACAGTTATAGGTCGATGGAATCCACCACAACCAAACCCTGTTATTACTGTCATCCCTCCCTACACTCCCACAATTGCTCAACTTCCCTCGGGTAGTCAAGAATATTTAGCAGACCAAATAGTTGAAAAAAAAATTGAAATTGAGGATTTAATCAAAACAATGAGGGATGCACAATCTACAAACCCCCACCACACCTCTCTTGTAAACACATTGGAGGCATTACTTGTTCAAATTGATGCAGCAATGGGGAAACATTATCATTAGACAACTTATAGAGAGGGTTGTAGGGTTTATTTTTCCAACAAATTTTCATATGTGGATATAAAGAAAAAGAAATTTTACAAGAACTCATATGTGACTTATTCATGGACCCCCACACTAATTTTTGTGTCTTGTTGTCATGTAAATGATTTCCAATCCATTGGTGCAATAATAATTTGATAAAAAATAATTTTTGGGATCGATGGTGGATGGTGTTTTATTTTCCACCTTGTAATAACAATGAGGTGCCACTATAATTTCTAAGGAAACTCGATTGCAAGTTTATCCTCAACAAGATCCCAAATTATTTTGATATCTAAGATTTCTAGGGCCAAGGAAAAGGATCTGTAGTGGATTGACCAGGTGCACAACGTGCACCTATTTAGCAGGGTAGATTCCACACACAAAAGCCCCCTCACCCTGATATTGTCCCTCTAGTAGTGAAGGAGACAGTAGAAATTGATACACTCCACATGCTTCGGGGTTATCTACGACCATTGTTCGACATTCGAGGCAGATTTCTGAGCTAGATGCTCACGGAGGTATATAGAGTATTCCCTTAGGAAGTACTATCATGAGGCCACATCTTTTCTTCTCTTGTGGTAGCATATGTTTGGGGCGCGAGGAGGACAATACTTTCATACGTAATGATTTTGGTGCACTGGTGCTAGGGGTGAACACGATAATGTCACTATGTCAGATGTCCTTTTGAGTGAGACATTTGGATTACATTCATCGGCATCACCTTCACAGGTAAATTTGTTATGTTTTGTTATGTGTGTTACAAAAAGTTTGGAGTACCTGATTTACTTATATATGTTAAATTTTTGAAATAATTATATTTGTACATGTACATGCATTGATATTACAACGCACGGGAGGCACATCTTCATCCCGACCATAGGCGGCGAGCACCATGCATACACATACATTCATAGAGGTAATTTAGAATGTTAATTATGTAAAATTTTCACATACATGTGTGTGTGTGTGTGTATATTTGCATGTATATATATATATATATATATATATATATATATATATATATATATATATTAGTTTTGAAGTCAAATATATGTATGTTCATATATGTCTATCTAACTCACGTGATATACATGTTTGATAAAGATGTTGACTTCACTAGACACCCCACCATCTCTGCGACACATAGATAAAGGTGTTGCCGCTACAATTTCATATGCGCAGCAACTCACTGAGGTATTCAAACAACACGTAAATTTTGTTAAATTTCTTGTGTAATTCATATTATGTTAAATTACATGTTAGTAATGTCTTTCATTGTAGAATTACTAAATTATGTTAATAATGTCCTTCATTGTGTATATACGGGAGTTACTGTGACAAGTAGCAGCCCTATTCATTTGATTTACAAAGGCAAGGGGGTAAAAACAATAGTTTTATATTGATAAAATTAGTTAAAATATTGTCATTATGTAGATACATGTACTTAGTTCTATTTTCACTAATTTCGATGTTAGATTTTTGATCTTATGTGTATGTAGGGAACTTCACCCCTCCATTTTGACTTCGAGGTCACGGACTCCTCCATCTCGTTGTCTTCATACCCCCATTAAATGCAGTAGGAGCTCCCGATGACTCATCCGAGTGTGAGATGAAAATTCGGCATGATCAAAAATTGTGGTAAGTTTGTGTATTTATGTAAATACTTTCATTCTAGCATGGTCTTAAATACATGTTGAAAACATATATAAATTAAGTTTTGACAAAAAAATATTTTTTGCATTTATAGGCTCATCTACAAGTGAGTATTCCATGGAAGAGAACTCGAAGCATGGTCTTAGATGATCAAAAGTCATCTCATAGATCTCCATCTTCATCTAAGGGAGGGCCTTCTTCGAGCAAGGCCAAGAGAGGGATAGATTTTGATGAATAGGAAATATATATGTCTTACATGACATTGCTTTTGTATATCTATGTGCATGGCATTATATGTACGCCTTTGTATGGCATTTGAACTTGATGGTAAATGACGTATTTGGGAATTTTTGTATTTATTATGCACATTAAAATACTATTTGGAACTTGATAATTTAGTATGGGACCTTACATTTTGAGATTTTTTCGCATGAATCTAATATGATGTGCACTTGACAATATTTAAGACATTATGGATTATTTTTTTATTTATTGGTGATGTACATGTACTAGAATTTTCAATGTATAATATGCATAAAGCTTTGGAAATCAATATTTATATAATGTATGTATATAAAGAGTTACCTAATCGAGTAATTATTCATTCAATTTATCAATGTGCATATGTGTATTTACCTTACTTGCACTTCTTCTTGCTCATGGTCTCTTTGCTTTGGGTCTTATCTTATCATGCACTTACTACATTCTTATATGCTTCGTAGTCTTCTCCCCTGTTAAAAAACCCGAGTCGTCACAATTTGATGTTATTCATCTATTGATATTTTGAGAATGTCTCTCCATATACATTACTTCAATGCTTGAGAATGTCTCCGGATGTAATGACATTCTCGATTCGGACACTAAATGATTGTTGATTGTCTAATCCTATCCAATTCATGTTATTACCTTTAAATCTGTAGGCATTTCAAGTTATTTAGAAATCATATCACACCCTTCACTAGGTTTGATGACTACCCCTGTCCTTTTAAAGTGCTTTTGAAAGCATCCATGGCTTTATCATAACATAAATTATCAATGAATAGAAGGTCACTAAGTTGTACACTAGCTGACTCCCATCCATAACTAAACAAGAAAGATTTACTAGGTGATTAATAAATCCTGTGTGTTCTTAGACATACCCCTATCAAATTCATTCTTAAGCCAATCTAGTCATTCAAGGCTCTTAAGCGACTACGCCAGACGACGTAGCACTGAAAGCATAGGGAGCATAGGGAAAAAAATAAGTACTCCAATAGCATTCACCTGGTCACCCCAACATTTTGGCGTAGTTGGTTCGGTCCCACGAGATTTCGTTTGCAAACTACAGCGTCTGGAAGCCCTACACTGACTCGGGATTTGCACTATTTCGCACGTTTACAAACAATAGCACATCGGAAGCACCAAATGGAGATGAAGAAAACCGAAAGAGGATTTTGTAGAGAGCACCAATGTGGAGGTCTTGGATCTAACGAGATTTTTCTACATGCCACAGAGTTGAAGAAATCACCCGTTGAAGATATGGCGTGTTTGGGCCTCAGGGCTCTTAAGGGACTACGCCCGGACGAGGTAGCCCAAAAGCACGGGGAGCATAGGGAACCAAAACAAAGCCACTAATAGCATTCACCTATCCACCCTGACGTGTTTGTGTAGTTGGTTTGGTCCCATGATCTTCCATTTGCAAACAACAACGTCGATGACCCTACACTACCTTAGATTTCACTATTTCACACGTTTGCAAACAATAGCACATCGAGAGAACCAGATAGATAGGGAGAAAACCATGAGAGGATTTTGTAGAGATCCCCGACATAGAGGTCTTGGATCTAAAGAGACTTCTCTAAGTACTGATGGAGTCTCGAGAAATCACCTATCTAAGATATGGCGTGATTAGACCTCATGCCTCTTATGAGACATTTGGATTACATTCATCGGCGTCACCTTCGCAGGTAAATTTTTTATGTTTTGTTATGTGTGTTACAAAAAGTTTGGAGTACCTGATTTACTTATATATGTTAAATTTTTGAAATAATTATATTTGTACATGTACATGCATTGATATTACAAGTAGCGTGGGAGGCACATATTCATCCCGATCATAGGCGGTGAGCACCATGCATACACATACATTCATAGAGGTAATTTAGAATGTTAATTATGTAAAATTTTCACATACATGTGTGTGTGTGTGTGTATATATATTTGCATGTATATATATATATATATTAGTTTTGAAGTCAAATATATGTATGTTCTTATATGTCAATCTAACTCACGTGATATACATGTTTGATAAAGATGTTGACTTCACTAGACACCCCACCATCTCTACGACAAGTAGATAAAGGTGTTGCCGCTACAATTTCATATGCGCAACAACTCACTGAGGTATTCAAACAACACGTAAATTTTGTTAAATTTCTCGTGTAATTCATATTATGTTAAATTACATCTTATTAATGTCTTTCATTGTAGAATTACTAAATTATGTTAATAATTTCTTCGTTTGTGTATATACGGGAGTTACCTGTGACAAGTAGCAGCCCTATTCATTTGATTCACAGGCGTGGCGGGGTAAAAACAATAGTTTTATATTGATAAAATTAGTTAAAATATTGTCATTATGTAGATACATGTACTTAGTTTTATTTTCGCTAATTCTGATGTTAGATTTTTTGATCTTATGTGTATGTAGGGAACTTCAACCCCCTCCATTTTGACTTCGAGGGCATGGACTCCTCCATCTCGTTGTCTTCATACCCCCATTCGTACCGTAGGAGCTCCCGATGACTCATCTGAGTGTGAGATGAAAATTCGGCGTGATCAAAAAATTGTGGTAGGTTTGTGTATTTATGTAAATACTTTCATTCTAGCATGGTCTTAAATACATGTTGAAAACATATATAAATTAAGTTTTGACAAAAAAATTTTTGCATTTATAGGCTCATCTACAGGTGAGTATTACATGGAAGAGAACTCGAAGCATGGTCTTAGATGATCAAAAGTCATCTCATGGATCTCCATCTTCATCTAAGGTAGGGCCTTCTTCGAGCAAGGCCAAGAGAGGGATAGATTTTGATGAATAGGAAATATATATGTCTTGTACATGACATTGCTTTTGTATATTCTTGTGCATGGCATTATATGTACGCCGTATGGCATTTGAACTTGATGGTAAATGACGTATTTGGGAATTTTTGTATTTATTATGCACATTAAAATACTATTTGGAACTTGATAATTTTGTATAGGACCTTACATTTCGAGATTTTTTCGCATGAATCTAATATGATGTGCACTTGACAATATTTAAGACATTATGGATTATTTTTTTATTTATTGGTGATGTACATGTACTAGAATTTTCAATGTATAATATGCATAAAGCTTTGGAAATCAATATTTATATAATGTATGTATATAAAGAGTTACCTAATCGAGTAATTATTCATTCAATTTATCAATGTGCATATGTGTATTTACCTTACTTGCACTTCTTCTTGCTCATGGTCTCTTTTCTTTGGGTCTTATCTTATCATGCACTTACTACATTCTTATATGCTTCGTAGTCTTCTCCCTGTTAAAAAACCGACAGTCATCACAATTTGATGCTATTCATCTCGTTGATATTTTGAGAACGTCTCTCCATATACATTACTCCGGTGCTTGAGAATGTCTCTAGATGCAATGACATTCTGATTCAGACACTCAATGATTGTTGATTGTCTAATCCTATCCAATTCATGTTATTACCTTTAAATCTGTAGGCATTTCAAGTTATTTAGAAATCATATCACACCCTTCACTAGGCTTGATGACTACCCCTGTCCTTTTAAAGTGCTTTTGAAAGCATCCATGGCTTTATCATAACATAAATTATCAATGAATAGAAGGTCACTAAGTTGTACACTAGCCGACTCCCATCCATAACTAAACAAGAAAGATTTACTAGGTGATTGATAAATCATGTGTGTTCTTAGACATACCCCTATCAAATTCATTCTTAAGCCAATCTAGTCATTCAAGGCTCTTAAGCGACTACGCCGGGACGACGTAGCTTTGAAAGCATAGGAGAATAGGAAAAAAAAAAATACTCCAATAGCATTCACACTGGTCACCCCAACATTTTGGCATAGTTGGTTCGGTCCCACGAGATTTTGTTTGCAAACTACAATGTCTGGAAGCCCTACACTGACTCAGATTGCACTATTTCACACGTTTACAAACAATAGCACATCGGAAGCACCAAATGGAGATGAAGAAAACCGAAAGAGGATTTTGTAGAGAGCACCAATGTGGAGGTCTTGGATCTAACGAGATTTTTCTACATGCCACGAGTTGAAGAAATCACCCGTTGAAGATATGGCGTGTTTGGGCCTCAAGGCTCTTAAGGGACTATGCCCGGACGAGGTAGCCCGAAAGCACGGGAGCGTAGGGAACCAAAACAAAGATACTAATAGCATTCACCTATCCACCCCGACGTGTTTGTGTAGTTGGTTTGGTCCCATGATCTTCCATTTGCAAATAACACGTCCTGACCCTACACTACCTTAGATTTCACTATTTCACACGTTTGCAAACAATAACACATCGAGAGAACCAGATAGATACGGAGAAAACCATGAGAGGATTTTGTAGAGATCCCCGACATAGAGGTCTTGGATCTAAAGAGACTTCTCTAAGTACAATGGAGTCTCGAGAAATCACCTATCTAAGATATGGCGTGATTAGGCCTCATGGCTCTTAAGTGACTACGCCCGGACGGGCTAGCCGAAAGCACGGGGAGTGTAGGTACAAAAACGAAGCCTCAAATAGCATTCACCAAGACACCCTTACATGTTGGCATAGTTGGTTTGGTCTCATGAGCTATCATTTGCAAACTACAGATCTCGACAACCCTACACTAACTCAGACTACACTATTTTGCGTGTTTGCAAACAATAGCACAGTGAGAGAACCAGATGGAGATGGAGAAAACCACATGATGATTTCATAGAGGGACATAACATGGAGGTCTCAAATCGACAAGACATCTCTTGGTGTCACGAAGTTTGAGAAATCACCCTCGAAGATATAGCGTGATTGGGCCTCGTGGTTCTTAAACAACTATGCCCAGACAGGTAGCCCAAAATCACGGGGAGCGTAGGGAACCAAAAAAATCCTCCAATAGCATTCACCATGCCACCCAAATGTGTTTTCATAGTTGGTTTGTCCAACAAGCTTCCGTTTGCAAACTACAATGTCCGATAGCCCTACACCGACTTAGACTTCATTATTTCGCGAGTTTACAAACAATAGCACAATGAGAGAATCGGATGGAGATGGAGAAAAATTCAAAATTATTTTGTATAGGGTCCCACTGGAGGTCTCGGATCTAACGAGACATCTCTAGGTGCCACGGAGTCTAAGAAATCACCGTCGAAGATATGGCATGATTGGGCCTCAGGGATCTTAAGGGACTACGCCTGGACGGGGTATCCCAAAAGCATGAGGAGCATAGGGAACAAAAATGAAGCCTCCACTAGAATTCCCTAGGCCACCCCGATGTGTTGGCATATTTGGTTAGGTCCAATGAGCTTCCATTTGCAAACTACAATGTTTGACATCCCTACACTAACTCAGAAGACACTATTTCATGCGTTTGCAAACAATAGCACATCGAGAGAACCGGATGGAGATAGAGAAAACCATGAGAGAATTTCATAGAGGTCCCCAACAGAGGTCTCATATCTGAAGAGACATCTTTAGGTATGATGGATTTCGAGAAATCACCCGTCGAAGATATGACATGTTTGGGCCTCAGGGCTTTTAAGGGACTATGTCTGAACGAGGTAGCCTGAAAGCATGAGGAGCGCAGGGAACCAAAAACAAGCCTCCACTAGTTTTTACTATGTGTTTGCATATTTGGTTCGGTCCCACGAGCTTCGTTTATAAAATACAAAGCATCCAAGAGTCCTACAATGACTCGAGACTTCTTTATTTCGTGCGTTTGCAAACAATAACACAACGAGAGAACCAGATGGAGACGGAGAAAACCAAGAGAGGATTTTGTAGAGGTACCCAACATGGAGGTCTTGGATCTATCAAGATGTCTCTAGGTGCAACGGAGTGTGATAAATCACCCATCGAAGATATGGCATGTTTGGGCCTCAGGGCTCTTAAGGGACTACGCCGGATAGTGTAACCCGAAAGCACGAGGAGCGTAGGGAACCAAAAAAAATCCTCCACTAGCGTTCACCAGGCCACCCTGATGTGTTTTCATATTTATTTTGGTCCCATGAGCTTCCGTTTGTAAACTACAATGTTCGATGACCCTACACCGACTCAGCATCGCACTATTTTCGCACGTTTGCTAACAATAATAAGCAACGAGAGAACTGGATGGAGACAGAGAAAACCGCTAGCTACTTTCGTAGAGGTCCCCAATGTGGAGCTCTCATATCTAATGAGACATCTCTAGGTGCCCAGAGTCTCGAGAAATCACCAACCTAGTCATTCGGGGCTATTAAGCGACTACGCCGGATGAGGTAGTCCGAAAGCATGGGAGGAGGAACCACCAATGTTCAATGATTTTTCCATAGGATGAAACTATGTAGACAATGAATTTAGTTTTATGGGGGGATACTACCAATGTTTCAAATATTCATTTTGAAAGAATAAATATCTTCAATCAAACGAGAGAATGAAGAGCACGAATTTTTTTGGACATTACAAAAGGTTGTTTGTCCCCAAAAAGAAGTCGAAGGCCATATAAATATTTAGTCTTCAACTTCGGATAACAATGAACATTGTGAAGAAAAAAATTCGGTGAAGATGTCACTATGATTCAAGAAGAAATGCCTCAGATAGTCATCAAGAGTCAATTTGATTACAAATAAACATCTAGAAGAACTTAAAGAGAAGATATGAGAGGAAGAAAAGGAAAATGGGAAGCATGGAAGGATCACAACTTAAGCTGGAATGGAAGATCTATGTGATGTTGTCGATAGAATCATGGATAATCTTAAGGAAAACATGCTAAGTTGTTTATTTTTATTAATCCCAATTGCTTCAACATCACAAATCAAACCCGATACTTCTAAAAGTAGCATACTGGCAAGAAAAACTGCAATGAAGTATTCATAATTGAGCACGAAACTTGTTTAGAATTGTAATTTGTTTTTTGATTGAGCATTCACACATAGTTTCTTTTTTGAAGGAGGAAATTCATTTTATATGTGTAAAATATAATTCTGATTTAGTCTATTACTATGAATATTTAGGTTATATTTCTATAGTCTACGAAAGCCTCTCACAGTTTTCTTCGTCTCCATCCGGTTCTCTCGTTGTGCTATTATTTACAAATGCGCGAAATAGTGTAGTTTGAGTCAGTGTAGGGCTGTCAGAGGCGGTAGTTTTCAAATGGAAGCTCGTGGGACTGAACCAACTACGCCAACATGTCGGGGTGGCAAGGTGAATGCTAATGGAGCATTCGTTTTGGTTCCCTACACTCCCGTGCTTTCGGACTACCTCGTCCAGGCGTAGTCCCTTAAGAGCCCCGAGGCCGAATCATGACATATCTTCGGCTAGTGATTTATCAAACTCCATAGCACCTAGAGATGTATCATTACATCTGATACCTCCATGTTGGGGACCTCTACAAAATCCTCTCATAGTTTTCTCTGTCTTCATCTGTTTCTCGTTGTCTGCTATTGTTTACAAACGCGCGAAATAGTGCGATCCTGAGTCAATGTAGGGCTGTCGGACGTTGTAGTTTACAAATGGAAGCTCATGAGACTGAACCAACTACGCCAACACATCAGGGTATCTTAGTGAATGCTAGTGGAGGCTTCATTTTTGTTCCTTACGCTCCCGTGCTTTCTGTGCTACCTGTCAGTGTAGTCCCTTAAGAGCCCCGAGGCCCAATCACGCCATATCTTCGATGGGTGATTTCTCATACTTCGTGGCACCTAGAGAAATCTCATCAGATCCAAGACCTCCACATCATGGCCCTCTATGAAATCATCTCATAGTTTTCTCTATCTGGATCAAGTTCTCTCACTTTGTGTTATTGTTTGTAAACACGTAAAATAGTCCAGTCTAAGTCAATGTAGGGTTATCAAATGATGTAGTTTGCAAACGGAAGCTCATGTGCCTAGACCAACTACGCCAACACGTTGGGGTGGATTGGTGAATGCTAGTTGATCATTTTTTTTGGTTCCCTATGCTCCCCATGCTTTCGGGCTATCTCATCTAGGCATAGTCACTTAAGAGCCCTAAGGCCCAATGACGACATATCTTCGATGGGTGATTTATCAAACTCCGTGGCACCTAGAGATGTATCATTATATCTGATACCTCCATGTTAGGGACCTCTATGAATTTCTCTCATATTTTTTATTCATCTCCATCTGGTTCTCTCATTGTGCTATTGTTTGCAAATGCATGAAATAGTGCAGTCTGAGTCAGTGTAGGGCTGCCAGACGCTGTAGTTTGCAAACAAAAGCTAATGGGACCAAACCAAATACACCAACATGTTAGGGTGGCCAAGTGAACACTCTTGGATTCTTCATTTTGGTTCCTTACACTCCGTGACCTTTCAAAGGCTACCCCATCAGGGGTAGTCCATTAACAACCCCGAGGCCCAATCACGCCATATCTTCGACGGGTGATTTCTCGGACTCTGTACCACCTAGACACATCTTGTCGATTCAATACCTCCACATTAGGACCATCTATGAAATCCTCTCATATTTTTATCCATCTTGATCCGGTTCTCTCACTGCGTTACTATTTGTAAACATGCAAACTAATGCGCACTGAGTTAATGTAGGGTTGTCAAATGTTGTAGTTTACAAATGGAAGCTCGTAGGACCGAACCAACTATGAAAAAACATTGGGGTGGATTTTTGAATGCTAGGGAGCCTTCTTTTTGGTTTCCTATGGTCCCCTGTGCTTTCGGGCTACCTCATCTAGACGTAGTCACTTAAGAGCCAAGAGGCCCAATCATGCTATATCTTTGATGGGTAATTTTTCAGACTTTGTGGCACCTAGATTTGTCTCACGGATCAAAGACCTCCACTTTGGGGACCTATACAAAATCCTCTTATGGTTTTCTCCTTCTCCATCTAGTTCTCTCGTTGTGCTTTATTGTTTGCAAATGCGTGAAACAGTTTAGTCTAAATCAGTATAGGGCTCCTAGACGCTATAGTTTGCAAATGGAAGCTCATGGGACTTAAAAAACTACGTGAACATGTCAAGGTGTCTTGATGAACGCTAGTGGAGGATTCGTTTTGGTTAAATACACTCCATGTGCTTTTGGGCTACAACGTCCTGGCATATTCCCTTATGAGCCATGAGGCCCAAACATGCCATATCTCCGTGGCACCTAGAGATGTCTCGTCAGATCCAGACCTTCATTTTGGGGCCCTCTACAAAATACTCTCACAGTTTTCTCCACCTCAATTCACTTCTCTCGTTGTGTTATTGTTTGTAAACACGTGAAATAGTGCAGTCTGAGTCAGTATAGGGTTGTCAGATGTTGTAGTTTGAAAACAGAAGCTCGTGGGACCAAACCAACTACGCCAAGACATTGGGGTGGCCTAGTGAATGCTAATGGAGTCTTTTTTTGGTTTCTTATGTTCCTGTGCTTTCGGTCTACCCCGTTTGGGCATAGTCATTTAAGATCCTTGAGGCCCAATGATGCCATATATTCGACGGGTGGTTTCTTGGACTACGTGGCACGTAGAGACATCTCATCAGATATGAGACCTCCATGTCAGGGCCCTCTATGAAAGCATATCGTGGTTTCCTCTGTCTGCATCTGGTTCTCTCATTTGTGTTATTGTTTGTAAACACGTGAAATAGTAAAGTCTCGAGTCGGTGTAAGGCTACCACATGTTGTAGTCAGAAATGTGAAGCTTGTGGGACCAAACCAACTATGCCAAAGCACATTAGTGTGGCTGGTGAATTCTAGTGGAGGCTTCATTTTGGTTTCCTATGCTCCGCATGCTTTTGGGCTACCACGCCCAAGCGTAGTCACTTAAGAGCCCCGAGGCCGAATCATGCCATATCTTTCGACGGGTGATTTCTCGGTCTCCATGGCACCTAGAGATGTCTCGTCGGATATGAGACCTCCATGTCATGGCCATCTACAAAATCCTCTTGTGGTCTATCTCTATCTAGTTCTCTTGCTATGCTATTGTTTGTAAATGGGCAAAATAGTGCGTCTGAGTCGGCGTAAGGTCGCGCTGGAGAGAGGTAGTTTGTAAACGGAATCTCGTGGGACCAAACTAACTATGCCAACATGTCGGGCGGCCTATGAATACTAGTGGATCATTTTTTTGGTTCCCTAAGAATATCCCCGAGGCCCAATCACGAAATATCTTCGACGGGTGATTTATCGACTTCGTGGCACCTATAGACATCTCGTCGATCCGACATCTCCATGTCGGCGCCCTCTACAAAATCCTCTTGTGGTTTTCTCCATCTCGGGAACTTAATGTGTGTTGAGTAGATTTATAGGTCCATAATTACATTCATCCACCCACTATTGTGACTCGCATTCATTCCATGTAAAATCAATGCATGATATACAAAAACATGTCATGCACCTAGTATAAATAGTCCAAGCATTTGCATCGAACTACGGAATGAGTGCATATCACTTGTTCTAGAAAGCTGTCACACAATCTTCAAATTATGCCGGATGTTGTTCCTCTATCAACCAAAAATATCTACGAACCATTGATCTCTCTTGATATTCGTGGCCCATACTCTTAACACACCAATCAAGAATGTTTTTGCATCTATAAATTTAGCACCATCCTTGAACTTTAACTCTTCTCTTGCAAGTGCTCTTTTCACACATGCTCCTGCACCATCATGCTCTCATTTTCCACTCCTTGCCTTAGTAAAACTCTGCATATGTTTTACATTTGTTTCTTTGTGCATCTTTCTTAGCCAATAAAACATTCGTGCATTCTTGAATTGTGATGTGCAGTTGTCTGACCAAATGTAACGTTGATCGAAACTAATGTTCCTCTCATTCAAGTTTGCATAAAACACCTAGAAACACCCTTGTACATATTCTATAGAATGTTTCCGATCATCATTGATGTAGAAATGATACTCTATTAATATTTTTTGATCTTGTTCGGTGCTTTCAGAAACCGCATGAATGTTATATGCATGAAAATAGAAACTTGCAGACCGAGTTATAATATTGAGATCGAACCTCCATTTGTGGCTACAATGTAATTTTCTCGTGAAAACAACTACTGAAACAATAGTACCAAGTGGGAATGTGTCCTTGCTTAACTTTAATTGTTCATCCAACCATCGAGCTCTATGTGTGTGCCTTGCATACTCATAAAAACTTTCCTCTCTTAATTTGCCCATATATTCTAATACAGGTAATTATTTTCTAACAAGCCCACACCTCTTAGATTCTTTTCCATCTTTTAATTGATATGCCACCAATTTATATTTGGTGAAATCAACTAATTCTTTTCCTATTTAATATGTACTCTCCTCATGGATACAAATTTTCAAATTTGGCAAGCCACCGCATACATTGCACGTTCCATCCAAACATGCTTTGTTATAAAAAAATTGTCTTGTTGATTTTTCACAAAATATTGTCGGAATAAATTCCCTTGAAGATTTTTGTGGGACATTTATTCCACACTCCTACAACATGATGTCATTATTCAAAACAAGACATATTTGACAAAAAATATCATAATGCATTGAAAATTCAACATGATGCCTGCAACAACAAGTGGTACATGAGTGATTGATTTTCACATAAAAGGGTTTTCTCATTTCAAAGAATCTTTGGCTAATGTTAATTTGTTTATTTTCATTTTTAAACTTAGAGAATAATTCTATTTGAGTCATATCTAAGAAATGTTTTACACATGATTCACGATTAAGAGAACCTATTCTTCTTTTTACTGTATCTCTTCCAAAATTTGGTGACACCCTTGTGTTCTCATTCCAAAATTTTAAAATTTATTCTTTTAGAATATCAGATGTATTCTTGTCTTTTCGTTGAAGTCTACTAGAGAAAGCCCAATATTTAGTGTTATTGATTAAGTCAAGATGTTTACGTCTCTCTATTACTTTCATTAGTGATTTTTGTTTAGCTTTAAAGCACCGATTTTTTTCTAATAAAGCATTTATTAACCTGTTTTATCACTTACTACATAATTAGTTAGTGACGTCGTATAGCATTACTACCTTTGGTGCATCTTTTGCCACCTACGGTTTGGTATGCTTTATGTATGTTTTCAACAATTGACGCATTTTAATAAACAACATTAGATGTTCTTAACCCCAGGGTCTTCATTATAGGTCTCATCTTAATTAATTTCATCAATGAAACAACTAATTGACATCTTTGTGTGTCATTTAAATTCTCAAAATAATTATCCCAAATTCCACTAGCTTTTCTTCTATCATTTCTTTAAAACATTTTTTTAAGCATTGGTTTTATAATGTTTTCATCAATTTCATTTAAGTGAATTGGTTTTCTTCGTGAAATGGAAGGAGGTGTTCTTAGAGGTGAAGATACGTTTACAAGGTTACTTTCTTAATTTAGTATTTTCATACAAATTTCGGGGTTAACATTTGGATTCTCAAGTAAGGGTTCAACAATTGGATTCATATCAATTTTTTCATCCAAACCAACAATATCATTCAAATCAATATCATTATTCTTTACAAAATCATTATTCTCTACATTTTCATTATGTATTTCATCTCAATTTTCTACTACATTAGCTACATTGGATATAGCGGATGTACCTTGCCCTACTCGAAGTTTTTGCATTCTCTTCAATTTCTTTATTCTCTTCTCTTTGAATTGCTCTGGTGTCTTATTCTTGAATTTCCTCTTTTCCATAGCTCCACGTTTATCACCCATGATTAGAAAAAATAAACTAGTGGGGTAGGGGATAAAATCAAATACTAAAAAATCATGCAAGAATAAAGAAAAAATTACAAACAAAACAGAATGTTTGCAGAATTCCCGTGAAAGAGATGAAAGGGATGTTGGGGGGCCAAAATATATAAAACAAAGAAAAATGTGTATGCATTATAACACATACAAATTATAATCCATACACATTTTCTCTTTTCCCAAGCCATGCCTCAAGGCTTGGGATCTGGTTTGGATCCCGACACCTAAGGCATGGACCCGCACAAACACAACAAACATCAAGTTTTTACAAGAAAATGTAAAAATTACACTTCCTCTAGTATAAATCAAAATAAAAAATTGATCCATTTTAAAAAAACTATACCACAACATAGAGAAAAGTCTCTTCTTTCTAAAAATATAATTTTTCAATTTTTTTGACTAATATTAGTTTTTCATATAATTTATTTTCTAACTATGACTTTTTATAGCTATTTTTTGAAGTGTAAATATGTCTATTTTAATGGTGTATCCTTTTTGTAGGTGATTTAAATTAAAAAATAATTGTACTAGCCCAAACTAGGCATAATTCTATACATATTCAAAAAAAAATCTAATTTTTGATATTTTTGAGGTAGTTAAGGGGGCACGGTCGGAGCTCCATTATTTTTCAAAAGAAAAATTTTTGTACTAGAAAAATCATAAATAAAAAAATATTCTACGTAAAAATGTTTTAAAAATTGCAGCCCAAACTAGATGCTCCTAGCTATATTTCTACCAAAGGGTTTTCAAACATACTAAATGGTGCAAAAAAAATGGTGGGGGGCACGAAAGTCACTCTATTATGTTTTTTAACAAAAATAGGAGCATCTGTTGGTATTTTAGTTGTTTGAACCACTTAAACTTATTTGTTTTCAATAAAATTTAGTAGCTTAGAAACTAGACTCAAAATGATATTATTCATATTTCTACAAAATCTTCCAATTTTGAGTGAAACTATTTCGAAAAACTTGTACAAGTTGAATTTTTTTTTTTCTCAGAAAAATGCATCCACTTAACATGCCCTTTTGGCCCCCAAACTTGGCGCATTTACCAAGTTGTACCATTGGTGGGGAATTTGGAGATACGTGGCTCAACTTGTGTCACATTTCTTAAAGTGTCGAAAGTTAAGGTTCGAATCAGCATCCAGTGGCCTTCTCTTTCCTCATGCTATACCAAAGTGGAAATGGGACACCATTTCCATGGACTTTATAGTTGGGTTACCGACATCGAGATACCACCATGATGCCATCATGGTCACGATGGATAAATTAATGAAAGTGGCTCATTTTTCTCTCGGTGAAGACCACCTACATAGCTAGTGCAGTGGCACGGTATATCTTGATGAGATTTTTAGATTGCATGGGATTCCATGAAAGATCATTTGCGACCATGATCCTTTATACACTTCCCACTTCTAGACTACCATGCAGTATGCCCTCGGGACAAAGATCAATTTTAGCACAACTTATCACCCTAAGACAGATGAACAGTAATGAGTGGGTGAACTAGATTTTGGAGGACATGCTTAGGATGTACGTCATGGATCATCAATCGAGATGGGAGGATTATTTATACTTGGTGGAGTTTTCCTACAATAATAGCTTCCAAAGTCCGATAGGAATGGATCCTTTTCGGCACCTTTGTATGGTAGAGAGAGTGCAAGACACCTCTTAATTAGGACAAAGCTAGAGGATAAGGTTTCTCTTGGGATAGCTTTACTATAGGACATGGAGCAATAGGTTGTTATGATCAGGAAAAGATTGCAGGAGGTGTAGGATAGGAAGAAGAAGTATGTGGATCAACATATGATGATTGTAGTTATGAGATGGGCCCGAAAGGAGTTTCTTCATGTCGAGACCACATAAGATCCCTATCCGTTATGGAAAATTTTCTAACCTTTCTCCTAGATATGTGGGTCCCTTTCAGATCTTGGAGTGTATCGGTCCTTCAACCTATCGTCTAGCATTGCCACCTAGCTTGTCTCATGTCCACGATGTGTTTCATGTTTATGTACTTAGGAGATATATTGCAGATCCTTCTCATGTGTTAGATTGGACCTCATTATAGGTATAGGATCAGGTGTAGGTGATGGGGATCCTATCTGCATTTTAGAGCGCGGGACCACGGGCCTTCAAGGTAGAGATATTTACCAAGTTTGAGTCCAATGGGATAAATATGATGAGACTATGGCTACATGGGAGGATGTGACATTGCTACGAATCTAGTTTCCATACCTTTTCTAGTGACTTCCATGAGGAAGTCGAGTCTAAGGGGGGAGGTAGTGCCCACTTCCCTTTGACACTTTCTATTAATGATTTTGATAATCTTATCGACTATACTTATGGATATTATTGTAGATTTTTGACTTAGCATGATGTTAGATGTTAGAGATACTAGACTATTGTTGATTTTGATTCTTAGTATGATGTATGTGGATTATTAGAGACAAATTATATTGATGATGATATGTTGTTGACATGGTTATATATATTTCGACTCGCGATAATTTCTTCATTTTGAGTAGACCTTAACAATTGAACTAATCTTGTGATCATATGGATATTGATGAAATGTAGAATCGAGATGTTGTTAGAAATTGTAAATGATATCGTTACTTGCCTAGATGATGTTTTGATTCATATATAGATGATTGTGGAGTTATATTGTATATTTATTTTGGATGTTTTGATGCGGCCACAAGGCCGAAGGAGGTGTTATGTGTTTTGTAGGTAAACATGTCACAACAAACATCGGGGGGATTGGAGACCAACCACATTGGAATGCTAAATGAATTCAACAAGGGCCACCATAGAAACATGTATTTTTTATTATGTGTGTGTTTTTATTGTTGCTAGGGTGTCGCCATGGAGGGGATCACCTCCAACTATGACCAAGGGGTTGTGTGTTATCTCTTTTATTAGTTTCCTTTATTTGATTTTATTATGTGATTTATAGTGATGTATTTTCCTTTTATTAATTACATGATTTGTGTCTAGATTAGTAAATTAATCTATTTTACTAAATTAATTGTGGATGGGTTAAAAGGATTTGTGTCTAGATGGGTAATTTAATCTATTTTACTAGATTTTGAAGGACATGCTTGAGATTTATGTCATGGATCATCAATCGAGATGGGAGCTGTATTTGTACTTGGTGGAGTTTGCCTACAATAATAGCTTCAAGAGTTCGATAGGCATGGATACTTTTCAGTCTTGTATGGCGAGAGCTTAAGACACCTCTTAGTTGGGAAAGGTTAGAGGACATGGTTTCTCTTGAGATAACTTTACTATAGGACATGGAGTAGTAGGTTGTTATGATCATGTAGAGAATGCGGGAGGCACATGTGAGAAAGAAGAAGTATGTGGATCGGGATAGGATAGAATGTAGTTATGATGTGGGCACGAAGGTGTTTCTTCATGTCAAACCACATAAGAGCCCTATTCTTTACGGAAAATTTTCTAAGCTTACTCCTAGATTTGTGGGTCTTTTTGAGATCTTTGAGCATAACGGTCCTTAAGCCTATCGTCTAGCGTTGCCACCTAGCTTGTCTCATGTCACGATGTGATTCATGTTTATGTACTTAGGAGATATATTGCATATCTTTCTCATGTGTTAGATGGGCCCTCATTGCAGGTATAGGATCAACGGTAGGTGATGGTGGAGCCCATCCACATTTTAGAGTGTAGGACCACGGGCCTTCGAGGCGAGAGAGATTGACCAAGTTTGAGTCCGGTGGTACAAATATGATGAGACTATGAATACATGTGAGGATGTGACATTGCTACGAGTCTAGTTTCCACACCATTTCTAGTGACTTCCATGAGGACTTCGAGTATAAGGGGAGGAGGATGTAGTGCGCACTTCCCTTTTACACTTTATCCGATCTTATCGAATATACTTATGGATATTATTGTAGCTTTTTTACTTAGCATGATGTTAGATGTTAGAGATACTAGACTATTGTTGATTTTTATTCTTAGTATGATGTATGTGGATTATTAGAGACAAATTATATTGATGATGATATGTTGTTGACATGGTTATATATATTTCTGACTCGTGATACTTTCGTCATTTTGAGTATACCTTAACAATTGAACTAATCTTGTGATCATATGGATATTGATGAAATGTAGAATCGAGATGTTGTTAGAAATTGTAAATGATATCATTACTTTCCTAGAAAATATTTTGATTCATATATAGATGATTTTGGAGTTATACTATATATTTACTTTGGATGTTTTAATGCGGCCATGAGACTAAAGGAGGTGTTATGTGTTTTGCAGGTATACATGTCACAACAAACATCGGGCGGATTGGAGATCAACCACATTGGAATGCTAAATGAATTCAACAAAGGTCACCATGGCAACCATGGCAACAAGTATTTTTATTATGTGTGTGTGTTTGTATTGTTGCAAGGGGGTCCCCATGAGGGGGATGACCTCCAATTTTGACCAAGGGGTTGTGTATTATCTCTTTTATTAGTTTCCTTTACTTGATTTTAATATGTTATCTATAGTTATGTATTCTCCTTTTATTAATTACTTGATTTGTGTCAAGATTAGTAAATTAATCTATTTTACTAAATTAATTGTGGATGGGTCTAAAGGATTTCATTTATTATATTAGATGGTCTCTTTTGTTATTTGTTGTAAGTTTAGTGCTTGTGATCTTGAGTGTTGTACACTCTACCCCTTCATGGAAATTCAAATTTGGCCTTAAGGGCCAATTTTGGAGGCTTGTGGGACAAGTCAAACTTGTCCCACACCTCTTAAATTTCTATACCAACCATACCTATGGATTGGGGGTCAAAAATAGACCACATTATGTGTTTTGGGAAGACAAAAAGGTAAAATTTTATTGCACTTTCACTCATATAATTAAGTTTTTCCTTAGGGGGTGTGGGCTTGAATTGTCTGTGTAAGTAAATTGTCATTCCTCTTACCCACAAATTTATGGTGCATTGGGGTTGATGTTTGATTTGTGAGGTGGAGTTGAGGATGAGTGATGTGGCATCCTACATGGAGCCACCTCACCCTCCTCTCTCCTTTTTCTATTTATTCAAGTTCTTTTGCTTGTATGGGGGTTACTACATTTCTTTATGCTCTTGCATTTTTGGGAGTTAGAGGATTTTTTAGAGTGCTTGTGGATTTGTTGGAGATTATTGGTAATTTTTTGGGCTTGAAGAAGCTTGGTGTGGGACTCTTGTATCAAGCTCTACCATGGAAAGGTAGGAGCTACATTCTTATAAAACATTTTCTTTTATATTGTGTATATGTGTATGTTTTTGAGTGTTATGGTATGTTTGCTAGGTGCTTGGGTAGATTGCCTAAGTGTGATGTAGGAGGGGACTATGGGGATCTTACATGTGGGGAGGAATAAGAGTTTATTTCATGTTTTGGAGGGAGTTGGAATTGGTGCCCCATCTTGGACAAGAAATTTCTTTCATTTCTTACTTGGTGTATTTTTATGAGGGATCCATAAGAGATTGTAGAGAGACATAAGAGAATGTGGGAGGCATACGAGGTTCTTGAGGGAGGCATAAGATTGTGTAGGGGTTTTGAGATGTTCATTGGAGGGTTTTAAGGTGGGCACCCATTCTCCATTGGGAGGCATAAGTGACTTTCCCATAGATTTTACTTCTTTAGCTCTTCGCATGTTGAAGCCTTGGGTATTTTGTTGCTTTCCTCCTTGTTATTGTAGTTGTATTTTTTGTGTTTTGGTATAGTTTTAAAATCTTGTATTGTGATGTGGAAGCTTTTTTGTTGCCATGAGTTGAATCCATTTTTCATTGCAATGTGGTTGGGGCTCAGGGGGCCAATGAGGAGGATGGCTTCTTCTCCTCATTGGAATTCTTGGTTGGGTGGAGAGTGTTGCTTCTCCTCTCTTTCTTGTTGTGATCAAATGAAGAATGGTGGAGAGCATTGTTGGTGTCCTCAAGAAATCTTTCCTTGTGAGAAAACCTCCTTGTTATTCCCACTTAGGGTGGAAGACTTGTAATATTGTATTCCTTTTAGCTTTCATTCTTGTAAGTTTTCCCACTTTAAGTGGAAGATGTTGTATTAATCTTGTGAAGAAAAGTTGTATTCATTATTGGACATTAAGGTTGTATTGTAGGTTGGAAAAAAAAATAGGAAAGAAAGATTTTGTTTTTGCATAGCTAGTTTTGTTGAAATAGAAAGGAAGTGATAAAGGAAATATATTATTTCATTGTAGTTGATTTATTTCCCACAAAAGTGTGTAGATCTCATTGGAAAGTTAGTAGATTCTCAATTTTAAAACTTATTGGAAATCTTATAAAATTTGGTTATGAGAATGGTTATTAAAAATAAAGGGAATTTCTTATGTTGTAAGAAGGCAAGATATAGTAAATTTGATTGTATTGCTTAAAAGGCATGTATTGGAAAAGTTAGAAATATTTGTGAATTTTCTTGTATTATGGATACAAAAGAAGAACTTATATTATGATTGTCTTTTACTTGGTAAATGAAGTAATCTAAGTTATAACTTTAGTATGTAATCCTCATTTAAAACATTATTGCAAATCCATTTCAAATTATTATGGGAAATGAAACGAAATCTATTTTACCTCCTATACAATATTTGTTAAATTGTTAAAGAAGGAGGCATGTGCAACTAGTTAGCTTGTCAATAGTGCTAACTATATTCCTTTATTACTTTTGATAGTAGGATTAATATTTTTATATATATTATTAATAATTAAATATTATGATATTAATGGAATTATTAATATTAAAATATATAAATTTTAATAGATTATTAATATTATTATATTAATAAAAGTATGCTATTATTATCTACAGCCAAAGAAATAATATAAAACACGAATATATATATATGTGTGTGTGTGTGTCTGTGTGTCTTATAACAAAAATTCTATTAAAGTTACGTTTTAAAAAGGCAGATTGTGGAAGGACCTAAGCCGCGACCATGGGGAAAGATTAATAGAAATGGCGGGCTCTGGAGTCGGCTACCCACCCCATACTCTTTTAAAATATTTCTTGTAAACCCCAACCTACTTTGAACTTGCCGCCCAAGTGGTTACTCAAACCTACGCACCTTTTATTCTTGCGGCCTGTACATGGTGACCACGGCCTACACATTACACTACGCATATATATATATATATATATATATATATATATATATATATATATATATATATTTGCCATATATTTTGATTTTAGGTTTTAACCCATTAAACATTTTTCTATTTTATATATATATATATATATATATATATATATATATATATAATAAATACATATGTATAAATGTATATACACATATATATGTATATATACCCTATCAAAATGAAAACATATATCAAATATAGCTATTTAACCAAAATGGGACAAACCCATTTGCCTACTTGGGAAAATATTATTGAAAGGAAATAAAAAATATATTTCAAACCCGAATGGGGTATAGCAAATAAGAAAATAATGGAACATGTATGCCTCCCCAAAAGATTGAGAGGGCCTCCAATGGCTTCCTCATCCTCCTCCAACAACCGCAAAACCAAAAAAAAACAATGAGCCAAAAGAAAGAGAAAAATAAGCGTTTCATAAGGAAACTTAGGGTTCCGGGGTTTTCCTTATCCAAGGGCCTTAAATGAATTCATCCAAGGGATGGGATTCATCCCTACAAAAATTAGGTGGGGAGATGGTGAGAGGAATTTAAATTTAAATTGAAATGTTATCCTAAAATACATGGGTTGACTTTAAAGGGATCACTTTATTGTGTACGGGGTATGTTTATTTTTGTATCCCATGTGCTAATGTAGGGACTTTGTTAAATGTTTAAACCTAGTCACCTTGTGGATTTAAAATAAGTTTAGAATTTAAATATATTCGCCCCTTTACCCTTGAGATTAAAATATGGGATTACCAACTATAGTGGAATTTATTTGTTTATCAAAATAACACTTAGGAGAAAATAAACCATGCTTTGTCTAATTAAGTCATTAAAATGTAATGAGAGTTTTAATATTTTGTTATAATGGAGAAAATATTATTATCAGATATAAGTGAATTAGAAACAATAGTGTGACAATTTTTGTTTTGAAACCTTTTTGTAGGTACACTTTTCAAAAAAAAAAATCCATAATTTTTCTAGGTTGTTCTTGGGTTTCATCCAGAGAATTTAGCGGGCGTTACAACGTCCCTTTCAAATGCATCTTCACCATTGATGTCTCTTTCACTCTCGAGAGAGGAAGCCCCTAATTTTAACAGGGAAACACCTTTAACGTAATAAGAAACTTGTTCAAACATCATTATTACTATTACTTTAATTTAAAAAAGCCAAAGGAGATGAAGAAATGTCGTAAAGTGATCAAATTAAAAATTCATTGTTTGGAATTCTTAGTAAATTCCTTATAATAATTGTTTCGAATTGAAACAAATTAACTAAATGAAAAGCTAAGTTCTATTGTCACAACAAAATTTAATTCATATATGAAAATTCAATACTTTTTATAGATCTAAGTCTCAATTATTGATTTAAATTAAAAGTATTAAAAACATATCATTAACTAAAAGGTATTCCTCTTACTCGTTTCATTTTCCCTTCCTTTATTTTCCTTTACAAAGTATCATTGCAGCCATGCAACTAGTCAATAAAGTAAATAACCAATGGTAATAGATTTTGAATATGGGTGCAGTAGGTTTCCCATGACAAGGATTATATAATACTATAGACAAAATAAATTTGTATCACTACCCTTCACCCAGCGTTGGCTCCGTGTTTTTCCCTCCTAAATTCAATTTATCCCATTTTCCACATTTTATCTTATATTTTCCATCTTATTAGTATTTCCCATGTATGCTAATTATTCTTAATTATCTCTAATCCTCATCTCATTATTTTATTCTCCCTAAATCATTCCTAATCACTCTTAATCATCCCTAATCCTCATTTAATTTGTTGATCCTCCCTAAATCCTCAATTTTACTCTTTCTAGGCCATCATTTAATGTTTTTACCCACCCATGGCCTTTATTTACTCATTTCAACCATCCACCTACCCATTTATCTTCCATATGCAACCCTAGCTCATCCCTATCCATCTAAACCCTATCCTAGTTCTTATGTTCTCCTTGCCTCGAGATAATCATCTTCCCACCATAAAAATTGATGGGACCTCATAGTACTCAAGTGACCCATCAGGTCTTTATTGACCCTACAAAGACACCTTTCCCCCTCCTTGTTCAAGGATTAAAATTTGAAATTTTGAGCTCTGGTGATCTTATTTTCATCTCTAATTTCCATTTGTAGCTTTCTTCTAATCTTCGAGTCTTCATGGAGACTTCACCATTAACTTGGTATATTTTGGGATTTATATTTCCCCCTTTCTATTATTAATTTATTTGTTGCATCTTTCATTAATTTTCATATGTAAATTCTTGTGTAGATTCACGCATCGCTAGGAAATTCATCTTTGTCTATTCAACCTCTTTTTTATCCCAACCATTTTCATATAAGTCTATATTAGCCCTAAGTCTCCATCAACCTTGTCTATTTTCCATTGACCTAGCCTCTATTGCATTAGTTTCTCTTCCATTCAATCTCCGGACACCTATTTTCTATTTCGTATCCACACGGTCTCACATCCACCAATTCTACCTCCCTTTCATCCCAGATCCATTCTACCGGCTATCGTCACCACCGACCCACTTAGTCGGCGTCAACTTGACCCCTCTTTTTAGTATTTACCCATAGATCTCTAATTTTCTTATATCCTTTATGTTTCTCCTTGTCTAAGATATTATGTAGGTTCCCTTACATCACCTTAGTTTTGCATCGATTTTAGATCTTCCATCAAAGCCTACAAATATTAGTTTACATCACTATTTTTGTAATGATGACTAAATTAAAAAAATAGTTAACAAAAAAATGGGGAAATGTGTGAGGGTGATTTGAAAGGGTGGTGGGATAAATTAATGCTTATAGATGAGATGGGGATGCGGAGTCAGGGTGGCATGTGGTAGGAGGTGGACATGGCATGGTAATGGTCACAACATTTTAGACCTGTCATCTTCCTTGCACAATAATAGATGCACTTTAATTGAGAGTAAGAGTCATTAACTACGTTGGAAACCATGTTCACATTGAAAATTTTAGGAGTTGTTGGATAGTTGTTGTGAGACAGCTCCCCATGGGAGATGAATGCAGAGTGCACATGAGATAGGGATTCCTCAAGAGACAGTCCACACAGTTTCACATATGCAACAAACAGTCTCCAACTTTTTAGTTTAAATTTCCTTCAAACTCTTGGCCTTTGCCAAAATGAGAGCTGGAGCAGGTATGGATGTCCATAAAATCATAAAAGATATATTAATTTAGTTATATGTTGTACTTTCAAGTGCTCTTGGTGATATGTATTCAAAATATGGAAGCATGCACTTGGCATATGAACTGTTCAACTAAATGCTTGAAATGTGGCCTCATAGACTCCAATGATAGCATGATATGTACAAAATGGGTTTTTCGAAAAGGCCTTGGAACCTTTCAAGAAAATGAAAAGCCGGAGCTTCACACCATTTTCCAAAGCACCCTCCACCTTGTGCCAAAATAGAGGATTTAAAACATGGAATGGACATCCATCAATCATAATGATTGCTCTTCTTTGGAATGTTTTGGTGTTGCCATCAACTTCCTCTCTGCACAAAAATCAAATCTTTGGATCAGGTTGTCCATAACCCCAAGCACATAGGAAAGGATATGTTTTCCTTGTTTTGAAACAGATTTGGTCGACCTTTTTAGAAAAAGTAAAACCATTTTTATGGAGACACGAGAGGAAAGACAAATAAAGTGAACCATTTTTCCAAATGTTTCAATCGATGCTCAAGCATGGAGATTAAGGGCCTATGCGTTGAGATTTGAAAACAGAGGTAAAAAAATCCAACAAAGCATGAAGAATGGGGGAATATGTCACATGTTGTAGTTATAAATTCTCAAGTAGGTAGGTATGCAAGTTGTAGAGTGTTTAATAAAAAGCACCTAAGAGATGTGGTATCATTGGAATGCGTTGAATGCCGAAATTCATTACTCTTATTAGTGTGTTGGGTTTTTTTGAAATAACATTCGGTAATTTGAGTATGAAAACTTTAATGCAACTGGAATTAGGCCCATGGGAATCACATTCTAGGTAGTTACATTTGGGGCAGTGAGGAAAACCATAGCTCGTCTTCTCATTTTGGTTGTATCAATGGGTTATGGTGTAGTTAGGCCTACTCTTGGTGGGCTTACCACTAAGGTGATTCTTCTTGGTGCAACATATTTCATGGCTTCTGAATTGCTTGATGTGGTGGAGAATTTTAATTGCAATGTTTGCAAAATGGGTTTATTGGATAGGATTGTGGGTGGAAACAAGTCTCCATATTCGAGAGAGAAGATGTCCCCTAAAACTTCTCACATCCGCTCAACCATCTCTTTGTACAAATATATACACAAATAGGATAGTAGTGAGAGACATGTACATGGCTTATTAACTCTTGTTGGACCTTCTATCGGAGGGGAGAAAAGATTAGGCTCACAGACTATTCGCAAAATGTTTGATGCGAGATGCGGAATCGAGCTCCACAACTTGGGATGATTGATTTTCTCTTAGGCATGGTTCATCTCTCCTCATCTTTCATAATTCTTGTATTTTAGTTTTCCATTTAGAATGAAATAAAATTTTAAACCCTAGGATTAACATACTTTTTATTTTTCTAAATAAACTTTCTTGTGAAATAATAAATTTTCGTATCGTAACTTCCACAATCCAAATAATCCCTTGGTAATCAACCATGGACTTAAACCCTCATTTTGAGATGATCTAACAAAATTCATAACCAAACTAGATTACTACAACACTCTTTTGTATTGACAAGTTGAGGTTGAGTTCCTTGTAATGATGTCGATCATTTCCTTGTAAAACCTCATAAACCATGATTTTAGGTGACACAAAAAACCACCTTTGGAACCTCAGAAAAGAGGTGTCAAGCATCGTATGTGCTTCTTGTTATGATGAGATGCACATAAAGCTTTAAATGGACCCCAATCGACCATTTATGCTCTCTCTTCCACTCCTATAGGAGCCTTGTTACCTCATTTTACTCTTTTAGGAAGTTAAAAATTGAAAAGTTGGGTATCGTATCAGCTTGCCGTGTGAGTCCTAAAAAACAAAATTCTTGTCTACCATCGCAAATCCCTAGTATTTTTACTAGACAATTTCTTAGAACCTTTGGTTGGGAAAAGAACTTCCCTAGTTTTTTTGGCAAAGGCATTTCGTAGGCCTTCGGTCATTGTTTCACTAGGTCAAACTTGATCGATTACGACCGGTGGCTCTAGAAAATCATTCACCAATTATACACCATTTTCTAGTTCCAAACTCTGTCAGTCCATGTGGATTCTTGGTATATAGGTGGACACGTAGGAATTCTCCCATTGTGAATTTTCTTATCGGAAGACAGTTTTTTAACGCACTTTCTTAGCCTCCGAGCCAAAATTGGGCGTTTTTACAACTAATAGAAAAATGTAAAAGAAATTTGTAGGACCCTAGTCAAGTTAGAAAACCATCATGGAAATTTATTAACAATTGTAAATAACTATTTCAAACTCTATCTTGTGATTTGTTTTGAAATATTGACTTTTGGAAAAATAATGTTTCTCTCTCATCTCTCTTCCATATCTCTTTCTCTCTCCTCCCTTAGTTAAGGAATGAAATGAAATGATTATATGCCCCTAACCCTCTCTTGTTGCATGTGTATTTTTATCATCATGTAAATTGAAAACCAATAACGTTAATTATTCTATATTTAGGTGGATGCCATGCCAGTGATTTATTGTTGATTTCATGCTCACATGGTTTTGCAGGATGCAAGTAAGATGGCGAAACAATATTGTTGTGATTCATTGTATATTATTATATTTTACATATGTTAATGGAAATAATTATTTTATGTATTGTTATGTTATAGTAAAGACTTATTATTGAAATTTAGTAATATGAATGAGATACTAGTTTTAGGGATGTCTTGGGAAATGTGCATTTAACTATAGGTCTTCTTTCTATTCAGATTTTCATATGGTAAAAGGGGAGCTCGATATATATGATAAGTGAAATTGTAGAGGATAGTTCAAAATTTTGCAAAGTATTGAAAGTTTTATTAGTGAAGATTTGTAACATTTTTAAGATGCTAGTGTTTAAGGAAAATGTCCGTCTAAACATGGGTTTTATTTCGATCCCAAAATTTTTACTGTAAAACTTAGATAAATGTGTTAAATGAAATTGAATTTAATATCTTATAGTGCAATTCTAGTGTGTAATTTATGATTAAATAATTGGTGTGTGGTGTTTCTTACTTTGAAAATGTAATAAATAAATCTAACCAACACAATTAACCCTAGTATAAAATTCATGCATAACTACCCTTCTTGTGTGTTCCTTTTAGCATAGAAGACTAAGACCTTAGAATGAACTTAAATCCTTACACTCAATGGCACCTTATAGCTTAAGTAAATAAGATCCCTAGTTTGATTTTATTTCCATAGCCTATATGCTTAGCAACATTGTCATAAACCCAACAATTAGGAATGACATGGTTTAACTTTGTTTTGGTATATGTCATCCCCTCATAGGATTGATAGTTGGGTGTGTAGTAAGGAGAATGTGTTCTCCTAGGGTAGGGCACCATAGGAAACCAACATTAAAAATAGTGTAAAACCATCTTGGACCAACATACATGTTGAGTGGCGAAGATCGCCAACTAACCTTGGAAGTTACCCTTAAGAATTGGGATCATAAATGAACTCGATACACAATTTCTATTATCGTTTGGGTTCTATGGTGCAATACTCAGAGTTAAATGTGAAACTTAGAAACTTCTTAAATTATGATTAGTTTTTGGGAATGTAAACATAATATGTCGTGCTAAGAAAGGTGAAATTTAGATCATTCATATAAGTTGTTCAAACCATCTTGTGGTGAGAAAAGGTATCCACATTGTGTAATCCCTAATGTGATCCTTAACCGTCTTAAATGATGAACTACTCCATATTTCTCTTCCACTTGTCCTTGTATGTAGTAGATGTATTATGTGAAACCGTGATCATGTTCTTCAAGATAAATCCCCTTAGACAATGATCAATGGTCTCATGAGCATATAAATGCCCCTTTTAACAAATAGTCTCCACATGTCATTAAAGAAAGCATATGAACCGAGTTAGGAAAAACCTCTTAATTCGGACATAAATCGATACTCAGAAAACCTAATCTAGAAACAAAAATAAGGAAGTGTGTTTCCATGATTAAAAGTCTTCAAATCCCTTAAACTAACTATTGGAGCATAACTATAGTAAAATTATAATTGATGCTTGTCCTTAGGAAGTGTAATTATGGGATGTTATTCCAGAGGAAAGTGAAACATGATCTTCTTTTTAAAGTGATTAAATCATTTTGTTGTGGATAAAGAACCTATTTTGTATATATTACTTAATGTGTACTAAATCAATTATCATTTTATAATTGAGTGAAAGAAACATGACCCTAAATCCTTAGACAAAAACGTAAACTTCACCTCCTTTGGACTTCCTCTTGTTCCATTGTGTAATAGGGGCATCATATAATATCAAGATACATGCACTTAGGAGTGAATCCTAGGCATTATACCTAATAGTTGGGTGTGTATGTATATAGCCCCGTGAGTAAAGAAATATCTTGTTAATGACCAAGTGATATAAAAGGAAATCTAGAAACAAGAAAAATAATGTATGATTAACATATTATGAGCCTTTCTATAACTTAAGTTAAACATTGAATCATCATTGTAATAACTAAGAAATTCTAAAAGTATCGTGCCATGGGAAGATCCTATCTATAAGATTATACTATTGTTGAATTGTTATGTTGTGCCTTGTCATCTACAAAAAAGTGGCATTGATGTGCATCATGTGGTTTCATGTTGTCTATGTAGGTTAGTGTTTGTGCAAACATAGCATGTGTCATGTGTTGTCCTAAGTTATCTCTTATTGTGTCATGTGTACTATAATGTAAGTAAAAATAATTATTATTCTTGTACTTTTGGTGTTGTATTTGTGTGTGCAAAATGCGGGCATTACATTTGGTATCAAAGTGGAGGTTCATGCTCTCAAACCTCTGGGACAGATTGGAGTTGTGATGATTTTGCATGGTGGTGGTGGAGATTGGAATAGTAATGTGATAGATCTTGTTATGTGACCAACGTTATAATTGTGATATTATGAATGCACATGTGGTGCATGTCACCTAGGTGTATTTTTTATCTTGTTTTTGTTCTTGTACTTAGAGTATTCACTCTCCTTCTTCATGGATTCTTTGAAGAGTTAAAGTGCAATGTGCCACCTTTTTATGGGTTAAAGTAATGTTATGGTGGATTGCAGAGTGTTGGAGTGTCTTTTTATTCTATGATATGTCCATGTAATTATGTGTTGTATGAAAAAAATTGGTGTATAGTGAATTGGATTGTATCGTGACATCACCACCATGTTGTGATGAATCGTTTCTATCACCATATTGTATTACAATAAGTTGTAAGTTGTAATGATAGTTATTTTGTTCCTCATACGTATAATTTGTGTAATATGTAATGGTTCATGTCGTGATTTAGGGGCATATGGTGAACATATGATCCCTATTGTATAATGCTTGCACTTTGGGTGCAGTATGTGGTAGCATGATGTATTGTAACTTGTGAATGTAATGATTTTGATTTACCCTATATAAATACCATGTGTAGACATTATGGTTAATGTGTGTGAACCACCATTGTGTTAGTGATGTAGTTATATGTTATGTTGTGAACCTTACACTAATTGACCCTAAGGGAAGTCAACAAAAGGTGTATGTTTGGAGTGAGGAAATGTGTACCGTTGACTAGTCACTTGAGCCAAGTATGAGATAGGAAGTGGAGTCTTACATAGGTTTGAAACCCACTTTTGTTCATTTGGTATGTATGGCACTTGCTCAACGAATGTCATCCATATTTTGTTTCATGGATACCTTAGGCTCAATAGATGGTGACTTGTACCCCTTTCTCTCTCCCTATATGGTTATTGTATGGATTTAACGTAAGTGTAATTACAACTATGTTGATCCTTGTGCAAGTGGTGGAGGGACGATTCAAACAGAGATGATGAGATCACTATTATTTTATATGTTATTTTACAAGTGAGTGAGGATCGATGTATGAGTGACAACAACTCATTGAGTACCCGTTTGGAGGCCATATAAGACCACATGGTTATTGCGATGTGTTGTTTCTCTATATGTATTTTATTCGTAAATTAAACATTTTATTTATTTTCTTTCTAGAACAAAAAATTTTCTTTATTGATCTGTTCTTATATTTTGGGCATTTTATTTGGTAACTACACCAACATGCAGATTTGTGCAGTAACTATGTCTATTTGGCCATTTTTTTACATAGTTTTAAAAAAAAAAATTCATGTTTAAAATTTTTATATCCTAACCCAATGATTGGGATTTTTTCCACTTTTAATTTGAAATGGATTGTTACGATGGTTCTAATGTTGTAATGTGTGGAATAGGGTCATGGGATACACCGTGGAGTGGTTGAACTGTGGACCTTCTTTGATGTATGGGGGTACGCCAAAGGAGTTACTGAGATAACTAGAGGTTTTTGAACCACAAGTGATTATGTCACTTGGGTTAGAGGTTTCTGGACCTTATGTGCCTAGGGCCATACGATGACCGACCTCTTTTGTAGAGCTAAAAGGAAATTTTATCTTTATTTTATTACTTGGGAGGTATATGGAGTTGTTTTTGATGCTTTGGGAGGTATATGGAGTTATTGTTTAATACTTTGGGAGGTATATGGAGTTGTTTTGTGATGCTTTGGGAGGTATATGGGGCTGTTTTTGATGCTTTGGGAGGTATATGGAGTTGTTTTGTGATGCTTGGGAGGTATATGAAGTTGTTTTGTGATGCTTCGGGAAGTATACGGATTTTTTTTTGTGATTCCTGGGAGGTTATGTAGTTGTTTGTGATGCTCCAGGAGGTATATGAAGTTGTTTTGTGATGCTTAGGAGGTATATGGAGTTTTTTTGTGATGCTTTGGGAGGTATTTTGAGTTGTTTTGATGCTTGTGAGGTATATGTAATTGTTTGTGATTTTTTTGGAGGTATATGGAGTTTTTTTGTGATGTTTTGGGAGGTATATGGTGTTGGTATTATGATTTATGTGTACTCATGTGAGTCTGGTTATGTTTTGTAATGTTGATGTTTGATGCTCCTCATTATGGTAAGATGTTGATTCCATCTTGACACTATGTAGCTATAGTTATTATCTCAAGTTGCGTAAAACCTTTATATGTGTACCTATTGGGAATTTCATGTTGTTGTAGTCTACTTATGTTGTGAGTACTTTGTGTCAAGGGCATGTGTGACAAGTACTATGTTATGTGGAATGTGTATGTTCCTTTTTGTGATTTGTTTGAGTTCGTATGATGTGATACAATTACATATGTATGTAGCGATATGTCTTGTGGACCAGTAGCATGTTGTTTTGGACTGGTCTAGCATCATGATGTCAATAACAGATCGGCACCCAAGAAAAAAATACATAAACTAAAATCTTAAGAATTGAAATACTAAGAGTTGAGATCAATAAATACTTTAAAGGGAAAGAACAAGTAATAAAATAAAAGAGAACTTCCAATCTTCATAGAACATTAAAATTTAAGATATTACTGAAATTAGTTTGCTTCCTTGTGGTCGCATTGTACCGATAACTTGTTTTGTCAAAAGACATGTGTCATTATTGAACTTTTTACCTACTTACCCTTCAAGATTTGGTATTGTGTTGCATCGAGGATGATGCTCTTATAAGGAGGGAAATGTAGTGCCAAAGCAAAATAAAACAAATTAGTTAACAAAAAGGGGAAAATGTGTGAGGGTGATTTGAAAGGGCAATGGGAGAAATTAATGCTTATAGGTGAGATGATGGAATGGAGTCGGGGTGTCCTATTGTAGGAGATGGTCATGACATGGGAATGGTCGCAACATTTCAGACATGTCGTCTTCCTTAGACAATAATACTTGCGCTTTAATTGAGAGCCGAGTGTCATTAACTACGCTATAACCCATGTTCACATTGTAAATTTTAGGAGTTGTTGGATAGTTTTTGTGAGACAGATCCCCATGGGAGATGACTATGGTAGTGTATAGAATACATGGCTTCTTCAAGAGATAGTCACACAATTTCACATATGCAACAAATAGGTCTCCAACTAGATTAGTTTACATTGCCTTCATACTCCCGTCCCTGTACCAAAACTTGAGCCTAGAACATGTTATGGACATCCATCAAAGCATAAAAGATAGAGGAATTGTGTCGATGTTGTAGTTGCAATTTCTCTGGGTGATATGTATCCAAAATATGGAAGCATGCACTTGGCATATGAACTATTCAACTAAATGCCTGAAATGTGGCCTCATGGACTGTAATGATAGTAGGATATGTACAAAATGGGTTTATTGAAAAGGCCTTGGAACCTTTCAAGAAAATGCAAATCCAAGCTTCACAACCTTTTCCAAAGCACCCTCCATCCTATGCCAAACTGAAGGATTTAGAATAGAGAATGGACATACATCAATCATAATGATTGTTGCTTACTACTAGGAATAGGCTTATTTATCCACATTGTTATCCACAGAAATACCATTTTGTGGAAATTTTGTGATTCATCAACATAAATAGATAGTTTTTATAAAATGCAATGTAGATTTTCCATAATTTCATAAAAGACAAACTTAAATGTGTTGAATTTCCACATTTTTGAATTTTTTTGTGGAGAAATGACTTTTTCAATGATTTAACAAAAATCTACAATTTGATATAAGTCAATTTTTTAAAAAAGTTGAGTTTAAAAAATTACTTATTTTGTTCACATATTAAACAAAATGAAACCGGAGAAAATACATTATATATAATGTAGTCAACCCATTTTTATTTTTTTCAAACTATATATAATGTATAAACGAAATTTATATATGCACTTACTACTCTATAATTTCAAAAGTCACACACTAAAATAGTAATCCTTTACTATTCGAAAAAATATAAAATGTATGCGGTATGGATAGTTTAATAGACGAGTTAACTCTATTTTTTAATAATATACAATAAAATATTATAATATTGATAATATCTATCTTAAAATTTATTACACATAGTAAAAGGAAAGGTAAAAATGATTGAGATTATATTGTGGATAATTGCATATAATTATGGGGGAAATTATTAAGGAATAATTTACAAAAGTACAAGTAAGTGAGGATAATAATGGTTAATAGATTTTATTTTTTAATATCATAAAATATTGAAATAATGTTTTGTATAGTTCATATTATTAGAAATAGACTCAAATAATTATTTTTAGAAAAATGTGAATTATTTATATAATATATAGTTTCTATAAAATGTAGATATTTCACATTTTAATTAAAGTGAAATATTTTTTTGTACAATATATTTATATTTTTCAATTTTAAATATGAAATAATAAAAAAAAATTACATTAAAAAAGTAAATTTTTGAAATTAGAATTACTAATAGTTTATCTAAAAAAATATATAATGTATCATGATTCCACTTCTTCAAACTATTTATAAGGTTGAAATAATTTATTTCACTTTTATATACACCTCTAAATTTTTTATTTTGTATTATCTAAAAAGGTAATGATGTATGTAGTGTGAACAATGTAGGTAGTGTACACAAATTAGTACATAACTTTAAAAGAAAATATGTTCCTAACCTATATTATATAATAATCATGATTTTATCATAAAATGTAATAATGAAGTGTGAATAATTTAATAAAAATTTAAATTTAAATATTAAATTTTAATTTATATTATATAATAAACAAATTATTTATGAATAAATTATAATACTACAAGAAATAATTTGGATAATTAAATTATAATCAAAACTATTAAATATAATTTTATAGATTTTAGGTAAAATTAACAATAATGCTAATTTAAAAAACTATTTGCAAATTAAGTATCTTTTATGAAATAAATTTGAAAAATTATAATTATTGATAATAGAAATCGGACTATAAATACTATTTTTAAGGTTCAATAAAAATTGTAAAATATTTACATCACTAAAATCATAATTATATAATATCTACATGATGTAAACTATATCTAAATATAGACAATTAAATACACCATTTAAATCTAATTATTGGTAATTTATTTATTTTTATTAGGATTACATATATTCACACTAATTTCAAGGTTCAATTAATAAAATGCAAAAATATTTGCCATTAAAATAAGCATTGTCTATCAAGCAATGAAATTTAATTCTACTTATTCACGAGTAGAAATTATATAATATATCACAATTCTAATTTTTCAGAGTTAAATTTGTATGTTTAGACTATCTAAAAAATATTAAAATTATGCATTATAGACAATTTGAAAGTTCACTTAATTTTATTATTGATAATTTACATTTATTGTTGCTTCAAAAATGTGGGCAGCAAAAAATTTTTTTAGGGCATAGCGGAAGCCTATTAATATCTCTCCTACTTAGAGTGATGATGGCCCACATTTGGACATTTCAAAGTCACTTGTTGATAGGGATAGGGACAAATTTAAATATAGTGCGGTAGGTCGTTTTGTTGGCATTATACCAAACATAGATTTCGTAAGAAATTGGTGAAGGAGGAAATATGACTCCAAGTTGGAGGTTAGTCGAGCACTTATAAGGGATGGATTTCTTTTATGTTTCCAAGAGGAGTTGGATCTGCAAAAGGTGTTACATGCGACACTATTGTTTTATGGGAAATCTTCCCTTAGCCTCCATCGTTGGAAACTTGGGCTGCTACAAAGGTCAAATTTTAGGATCTACCTCTTTGGATTCACCTCCGAGCTCTACCATTGAGTTCTGTGAGCCGGAAGTTGTTTTGGGGATTGCGAGATCTATGGGAATTTTGATTGCAGTTGAGCCTGCAACTAAAGCTCGATCCAGATTGGTTTTTTCTCGTCTCTGTATGAATGTTCTAGTTGGCTACAAGGTGCCGAAAGATTTTTTTGAATTTTGCATTTGACAAATGAGAGCAAAATATTGATATCGAGAGCTCACCGATTACTTTTCACGAGTGTAGAATGGTAGGCTATATGATGAAAAACTACTATCAAGGGGCATCATCATCTCAGGAGGAAAATGAGGAACTTTGTGAAACTCAAATGCCTATTTCCCAAATCAATGATGTGCTAGGGGAGGAGGATTCATACATTGATGGTGCAAATACTGGAGGAGGACAACGCGTTTGTGGTGGCTTCTCTATCTGCAATGGCTGTGGAGAATAGTGGTGTTGCTGATCTGCAGGGAGGTGGCATCAGAATGAAGGAGGATGTGATGGTAGCTGTAGGTGACCATCTTGACGGCGAGTGGAAGGGCAGGCCCATTGAGAGGGATGGGTTTGTCAAACATTCAAATTTTGAATTTTTTCAAACGGAAGATGACGTATCAAATATTTTAAATGCACTATGCCACATTTTGGAAGGTGGGATCCGATCAGGTGGTAAGAGCCCTTTAACGGGAAGACAATTTTTTGATAACTCAGATGATAGATTCGAGGTGGTCCTTGGGAAAAACATGGAAAAGCCTCATGGTGGATATTTGGTGGGACCATCGAACCCAACGATTGATGGGGATGGGTGGACCAACTTCATCCTAAGAAACACAAATTTGTGCGGACTGATTGTGTTACCCGAAGTCATACTCTTGCGACTCCCGGTGGCAGGTCTTAATGTAATGATCTATCTTTGTTCTAGGTCAAGTTTTTTTGACTTGGCTATAGGGGTAACTCACATTAACTTTGTTATATTTCTTTCGGGCATCTATCTTGTTTTTATTTTTGGTCACTTTTGACTTGGCTCCTCTTAGTGTATAGAGTTTTTTTGATCCTTTCAAAATCAAATCTTTTTTTACTATATTAAAAAAAATAATTCTTTTCAAAATAAAAAATAATCAAAACTAATTATTATTAAAATAATATCTTCTTTTTTATCCCCAACAAAACAATATGAAAAAAAGATTTACTGGTTTTATTGAAAAGTGTAAAACGATAACATCTTTGTTGTATAGATTAAATAAATGTGCAATTAGTATTCATTAAAACATATATTTTCCTTAGCTTTCCCACTAGAGTAAAGTATAATTTCCTTAGCTTTCCCACTAGAGCAAAGCAAACGTGACGGTTATTGGTCAATAGCCATAGAATTTAAACCACGTGTCAATAGGCATACATTTTAACATGGTTGTCACACAACTATAATGGGCTATCAAAATTAAATTTTTCCGTTCTTCACTAGGATTGAGCAACATTATTTGTAGGCCGTTGATAAAAGGAAATGATCCAACGGTAGGGATACATTTCCTCCCTCTATTTGAAAACCCAAATGTACCCTTCCCTCTGAAACTGCGCATTTTTAGTATTATTTGTCTACAATATCTTGTATGAAAAGGGCTTAATATTTTTTTGGACTGGATCTAATATGTAGAGGCATGCACAGGTTTATAAGTGTTTAGGTACCTGATCCGCGTTTGACAGTAGATCAAGATGATTAGAAGTGGATGAAATAAGATCTTTTTTTTTAGAAAGATGAAAATGCCAGGACGACTTGACATTTGAAGAGGATTGTCTTTTCCGTCTACGACATTCAACCTAGACGGAAAAGGAAGTACAATGGATCATTGATGGAGGATAAACTTATAAATTCTTCTTGATGGTAATACCCTGTCTGCGAAACAAATTCATGGTTAGTAGGTTTTTGTTTTTGTTTTTAAATAAAAATTTGACACAATTTTTTTGAAATAGATGTCTGCAATGGTACGATAGTTTACAAGCCTTTTGTTTTTTAGCAAAAAGGTCGTTTACCATACCAATTTAGTAAGGTTTGTAATTTAATTAGATATCCAGGGGCGTTTTTATAATTCTAGCATATCATGTTTTAAAGCCTTGTAACATTTATTAATTTCTTTCAGGCCAAATCTGGTACCATATGATTAGAACGGAGCGGTCAAATCTGAGAGAGGGGCGGTCAAATATTCCGGTCATCGAGCATTTTCGTTCATCTAAGAAAATAAACCGACTTCTCCAGATCAAAGCTGCGAAAGGAAAGGAGCTTGCTTGTACTAGTTTTTGTAATCAGGTTTCCAAAACAAAAAGATATTATAACCATTCCTTTGCATGCAAGAAAATAATCTAAAAATGTTTTTGTTTCACCATTACTAAACAGGATCCACACTGTTTCTAAATCCATTTGAAGAATGTATTAATTTCGATAAAACTGCAGGGTCAATTTCTATTTTTTTACTAATCATACTTTTGCTGCTAAATATTATTGTAGTAAGGAAGATTTTTTCAAGAGTGAAGGAAATAAAAAGCATTGATCTACTTTACCTCTAGGAATGAAGACTCGGCAATGGAGATTTAAGAATATTGAAATTCCGGCACTCCATCCAGCAAATACTAATTGAAAACAATTGCAACAGGACTCAACCAGTTATGTTTATGTGGAAAATGAATGTTTGTGAATTATGATAAATATCCAAGTTTCACATGCACTTATGCAATCGATAATTGTTGTAATATTATATGCATGTAGACATAAAAACATATTTTATCGAATATGTTAAAAGATTTATTTGGGAAACTAATTTTCATGAATAAAATAATATTTTGCATGTTACCTCTTCAAACTTATTTTTTATCAATAAAAATATATTTATTTGTTTGTACTTAATTTTAAAAATAATATATTAAGTGATAGTTTTAAACGATTTACCTTTTGACACATTGTGATATTTAATTATTGAGTTGTGGCATGCATAAATGTGTACGTATATTTGAATGGACATTGTAATAATTTTATGAATGATTTAATAATTTATAATTTATATTTTTAAATTAAAAAAGTCTTTTACTGTTATTTTTATTAAACGCAATAATTTGTATCTTATAAAATAATAGTTTTTAAAATATCATACAAATATTTCACTATATAAAGTGTTTATAATTAAAACTAAAATACAATCTAATTTAAATTATTTTTAAAAATATAAATTTAAAAAATTTAATTCTAAAATTATCTTAAAAATTGAATAATTATATTTGACATAATAATAAAAATGCATAATACTTTTTAAAATATTATTGTTATAAAAAAATTAAAATTGTGAAAATAGTTACAATAATAAGATCTAGAGTTGTGTATGAATTTCTTATTAGTGTGATTTATGACACAATTTTCAAATTGTAGATTTACAACATAATTTTTTAATTGTAAATATGTAACAATATTAGAATTGTAGCAAATACCACAATTACAAAGTTATAGATTTTTCACAACATTTTTCATTGTGAATATTTTCACAATTCTTGTCACATTTTATTTTGCCACAAAAAAATTGTAGGTGGAGTCCACAAAATTGGATTCACAATTTTGAATAAACTATCTACAAAAATATTGTTGACAAACAAAACCCCATGGAGACAAAATAGGAGGATCAATTTCTCTATGGGAGCTAACTTTTCGAGCATGACCCGATAAATTAAATGAAGCAAGCTAAGCACATTGTAGGGTAGTTTGAGAAATGAATAAGCTCCGAAGTCCAAAATTTGGACTTCAGAAGTGGGGTCGTTCAGAGTTAGGCTGAAGTGAAATTTGGGGACTTGGTGGAAAGGAATGCGAAAAAAAGGATTTGGAATTCCAAAAACCAAAATTTGAAATTCGGACTTCGGGGTTTCAAAATTTTGGAGGTTTCACGAGCTCACCATAAACAAGTGCCACTCGGGGAGAAGAAAAGCTCGAAACCTAAATTCTGAAATTCATACTTCGAGCTTCTAGGATTTTAGATATTTTATGTAACAAGTGGATAATCCAACCTTGAAACCCAAAGTCCCAAAATCCAAAGTCCCGAAACCTTGAAACACGAAATCCCGAAACCTTGAAACCCAAAGTCTGAATTTCAGACTTCGGGTTTTAGAATTTCAAAAAAAAATTCTCTAACGATGAACAGTGTCACGTGACTTTGTTTCAAAGTCTGAACTCAGTAGTCTGAATTTCAGACTTCGGAGGTTCGACAATTCGTAACTTTGAGCCAACTTGAGCCATCAATAGTACCACAATGTCCGACTGGGAAAACCCAAAGTTCTGAATCCCAAAAGTTTGAAATTTCAGATTTCAGAGGTTGTAATGTATTGTTAGAGTTCGAAAAGAGGTAGAGCACCACCCACATTTATTGTAATATGACACCCTCATCTTTAGATGGCCATAACTTTTGACTAGGAGTTCGAATTTGCAAAAAATAGGGTTTTTTGGAAATCTCCCGTTGTCCTCTACACAACAACGATTTGAATCACATCTATGTTAAAAATTTCTTATATAAATATGGCCAAAAACTAAAAAAATGAATTTTGATAAGAAAGTTTCCCAAATAATGGATTTTTACACAAAAATGTAGTAGTGCAAGTATTTATAAGTAATTGTACAAAATCTTTTTTTCTAGATTATGAAACAAAGAAGAGGATGAAGAGAATTTTATTGGATAAGAAAATACAAGAGAATAAATACTTCATATAATCTCTAAGATAAACATAAATAGATAAATGAAAAACAAAAAATAACACAATACACAAGATATATCTTGGGAAACCCTTTAGTGAAAAGATGTAGTGTAGTAACTTATCTCCTTATTGTATTAGCCAAGTCTCAAATATTTTACCATATAATAATGTACTCTCGGTTCTACTCTACCCAACAATATGTCTAGCTATATGTATGCATGTCAATAGGTAACCATCACAACCGTATTATAAAACAATGGGTACTAAAATCATGAGCCAAAAATACAACTCATAACGGCCCCTCATGACTATTAGTGATCTTACCACCCGTAATTAACAAAGATTAAAAATTACTATATGGGCTAGAAATCCTTTAAGGAGGATCCCCACGGTCACACCTGGACATTACAATCCAAAGGAATTTAATTCATGGAAAATATAGAACACACTTCTCACATAAGAAAGGATAATTTCAACCAAACAAACATAAATTTATCCAACGTCTAATCAACAATTGTTCTTGTAAGAAAGGTACTAATGTTGAAGAGGTTATAGGAAACGAAGATGGATCTATTATGTTAATTAGTATAGATATATTAAATACATTTATTTAAAATACGCCGAGAGATATCAATCTGAGGCACCTATCTAGTTATGATAGATATTACTATTTTTTATTGACTTCTCCAAAAAAGAAATAAAATTATTGAAGTAACATTCCAATAGAAGTAAAATTTATGAATGAACTATCACATGATGGTCAAATTTAATATTCGAATAAAATTGAACAACACACTCTATTACAACCTTCCCTGCCATTGTAGAATGCCTCTCGGCGTAATAAAAGGACAAGCGAAAACAACAAATCCATGGGGATAGAACCCGTGCTTGTTATAGAGGTGCTCTTATGGATGCATTCCCGGGGGACTTATCAGTGCTGCTGCAGAGTGCCCGTCCAAGTATGACCAAAGAAAACCATTTTTAAAGTCAAAAGGCTCATAGGAAAACGTTTCAGCTGTGGTTGACCTTAGGACCTTGAGGCGTTTCCAGGGAATTTTTGGTACATAATATTACTGCAGCAGACCTGATGCAGAGGAAGAAGAGGGTTAGTTATAGAAATACGATAGCAAATTGGTTGACACTTCTGTACTCAACATATTTGGCTCCTAACGTCTTTCAGCTGGGGAATGCACAGCTCAAAATCTTAGTGTCCACATAGTAAAACACACCGATGTCCACACAAAATAATGAAGGCTTTTACAAATTACAACCGAGATAATGAGGGCTACTTGCCAATTACAACCCACATATAAGGAACAGGAATAAATTACAACCCAGAAGCCATAACCATAAAACTCTGGATAAATATTTAACTTGAAAATAAACATAGTAAAAATTGTGGATCCAAAAATTGCATACCCTGAATCCACTATTTTTCGCTACCACCAGTACGCTGAAAAAGCCAATCGTTTATTCTTCTAATTCCTTAGTTCCCTTCCAAGTAACGAAGTGGAAACAAATTTGTATCCATCATTCAATAAAATATCTCTAACTACATTTTTATCTCGGAGACGTCATGCATCCCTACAATCAATCAAATATGGGTCTGACCCGTTTAACCAAATGATGTGCCTTGCATCAGGATAAGAAAGGTTTTAAAAAGAAATTTTCGATGGAATAAAAAATATCGGTGTTGTTAATAAAAAAAAGGTCACTTCTAAAATCTGTCTAGATGGTAATTCTAATCGGGAAGTGCATTAATAACAGAGCCCAGTAATACTAAGTGAGAAGTGCTTTGATTCAGCTATTATTTGTGAGTTCTTTGGCGAAAAGCAGTTCTAGAACACCATTGATCGTAATAAATTTTATATGGAGATGCTGGCCTAATTAAGTTACCTCGAAACATATTTGAATTCGAGTATCTTACTTTACTCAAGTTAATCCAAACTATGTTTATGTAATCTTCATCTATAGTAGAAAGCTAATTTTTTTGGGTCACTGGCGAAAGTAGTTATTTATTTATTTTATTTGAAAAACAAAAGAGGCTTTTAAATAAAAAAGATGCTATAAAAATACTGTTAGAAATATTTATGTGTAATGCATATGTAATTTCTCACGTTTGACTACTTCATACAGTCCGTAGATTGTTAGAGTTCAGTTTCAAGTAGAGTTCTATTTTAGTAAATAAGATTAAGTCAAATATAACGAAAGAGTTTGTTTTATGCATGTGCAACATGCGTTGAATGTTAGACTTCAATTCAAATTTAGAAAGCTAGTTTAAGAGAAGTTTGTAGCTAAGTTTTGTAGGAGTCTTTTTATATATTGTAAGAGCAATTTTAATTGCTTTAGAGTATTGAATAGAATACAAAGCTGAAGCTGAAGGTAGAGAGAGTGTTACACACACAGTTCTGAATGTAATGAGCCAAAACTCTGACAAAAGTGAAGAAATAAATTGTTTACGCACAATAGTGTTGATTCCCTTGATTACTCTATTTTATGAAACTTATTTTATTCTTTTTATTTGTTTTTGCTCTATAAGATTGCACATTTTCAACAAATTGGTATTAGAGCGTTGTTTTCCAGCAAGTTATTAAATTGGCAGCAAGCTATGACTTCTACATCTGATATGCAGAAACCACAGTTTAATGGAAAGAATTACGAGTACTAGTCATTGACCATGAAAACATTATTCAGATCCTAGGATGTCTAGGAGATCATTGAGAATTGGTACACATATCCTGCAAATGCAGCAACATATATTGCACTTTCTCGGGGAGAGAAAGACACTTTAAAATAATTAAGGAAGAAAGACGAAAAACTCTTTTCTATATTCATCAAGAAATGTATGAAAGCATTCTCCTAGAATGGCAACGGCTAGTCAAGAAAAACCACATGGGATACTCTCCAAGTTCTATATTAAGGTAAGGAGAAAGTAAAAACCGCCAAGCTACAGTTACTTCATAGAGATTCAGAGAATATGTTAATGAAAGATTCAAATTTTGTAGAATCATTTTTTACTTATGTAGTTGGCTTAGTAAATCCGATTAAATCCCATGGTGATATTATTGAAGACATGAAGGATTATCGAAAAATTGCTTAGGTATTTCCCTACGAAATTTGATCCTCTAGTTATTGTTATTGAAGAAAGGATCGAGTCAGTTTTCAATTGATGAGCTGGATGCATCACTAATAAATCATAAATAAATGATGCATAGATCACATACGCTTATAGACCAAAATTTTGCATCTCGGATTTCTTTGGTATTTGTGGAAGAGGAAGAGGAAGGTGCAACCCTAGAGGTAGAGGAATAAGTTCATCCCGAGGACCCAACGGTGGTTCATCAAATTGAGGAAGAAGCGGACGGAGCGAAGAACAGACTCATGGGAGAGACATAATAAGTCTCATGTTTAGTGCCATTATTGTAAAAAAGTATGAGAAATATGCTTATGATTGCACGAAAAAGCAATATGATTAATAGAGGCAAAATCAAAATCAGGTTGGAAGCTCTACTCTAGATCTATGTTTATTGCATGCACAAGGATTGCAAAGCAATACCTTCTTTATCCCCTATTGAGTGTGATTTTGTTACAAATATATTGTGACTTTATTAATAAATTGTAATATTATTAATAATGAGTTAATACAACTCATATTAATGATATAGGTAATAGTTGTGTGTGAGTGAAGTTGTTTTATAAACAACCGACGTTGTTATTTTTGTGTGTGAGATAATAAAGGGATGTGAGAGATATCCTAGGGATAAGTATTATAGATTCATGGAGAGTGATCTCGAGGGAATGAATATGAAGTTTAACTCCACCTTTGTAAGAGATCAAACATTATAAAGCTGTAACCTCTATCATTGTAATTGATATCCCGAATGAATTTAGTTTCTAATTTATAATATTCGGTGTTTTATTATTGTGTAGTTTTTTACGCCGTGAGGCGTTCTTGTTATGGGCTGCGACCTGTTTTTGCTGACAGGTTTTGGGCATCGGACGGCTCACTTTCGGGGTCGTTGAAATCCAATGGTGGAGGAAGCCCTAGATCTCCCTAGATTTCGTTCGTGTGGAGGAAGCCCGCGTGGAGGAAGCGCTGGATTTCTGGTTGCAAGGGTCGTTAATGCCTGCTCTGCTTTGACGGTTGTTTATCATTGCATTTCGTAGTTAGGGCCGGAATAGCTCTGGAATAAGCGCCTCTTCTTTGGAAATGGAAGGATTCTGTTGTGCGTGGCAGAAATATGAGAGGGGGTTTGCATGTGGAGAAGGTTTGGGTGCCTATAAATGCCTGTTGTTTGGATTCCTGAGGGTATCTTTTCATGTTGGTTTAGATTCGTCTTGCAGTCTTCTGGTAAGTTGTCTCAGTTGTTTCTTTTCACTAACAACCAGTCAAAGTTGTGTTTCGCCTTTAACTTGATTTCGAGGTCTTTCCCGTAGGTGGGTTCTTGCTTAAACAATGTATGTTGTGTTGTGCAGGTGATTTTTGTGGGGGGGCATATTCTCAGGAAGGTATTCGAAGGTATGAAATCTCTTTGGTCTGGTTTGCCGCATATTGGCCACATTTGGTGAAAAAACATTAATGTTCCCTATGGTGACCTATTTTTGCACAGAAATTTGGGTGTCATCTCCAATTCGTGTAGGGTTTTGGCTTTTTGTGTTTACTTTTGCACAGAAATTTGGGTGTCATCTCCAATTCATGTAGGGTTTTGGCTTATTGTGTTTACTCATCGCTTTTTTTTTAGTTTGATTCGGGCATTTCTTAGAATGCAATTCCTCTGTGTGGGTATTTTTTATGTTAGGATGTAGGTGGTTGTGCTTGCTTCCTCCACCATACGTTTGGTTCATTGGCTAATGTTACTTTTTTTGGAAGACGGCATTGTTATTTGACGATTTGTAAACCCCTAAAAAGCTTTGCACAAGACTTGTTTAAGGTTTTCACTTGTTTGGATTGTGAGCTGCTGATGTCGAGATCTATTAATGGTTAACCATTAAGCATCATGCTGTTATAGTAGAACACATATAGCTATATAAAATTAACTTTAAAGCAGTAATTTGCTTCTGAGCTTCTTGTGGAATGTTTTTTATAACAAAAATTGATTACTCAGGCTTGAGGGCAACCGTCCTAGGGTTTATAGTGAATTGTTGATTACTGAGATTCTACAGTGAAGCAGGCCTCCAAATTCACAGTCAATATGATGTCTTACCTTAAATTTTTGCTGTAGCTGTCGCTGCTAAAAGAATACATAGTTATAGTTGGAATAATTTTCATATGTCAGAAGCAGTCTCTCTGTAGAGTCATGCACTAGGTCGTTCCTAAAGCCCAAATACAGTGCTTAATAATCTGATATTGTTGTGTTCATTTGTTTTCTGCTGTTTTGTTTATGTTTTCATTCCAGCAACTTTACACACTAATTCTACCACAAACATACATTCAATCTGTTATGATTTGGAGTCAGGGTTTATAGTGAATTGTTGATTACTGAGATTCTATAGTGAAGCAGGCCTCCAAATTCACAAGATAATAGGAGGAAGATTTGATAAGTGTTATTTCTTGAAAGGTTGTTAAACTCTTGTAATTGGTGACAGTCCCTTAGGAAGACTGTAGTGTACAGTGAAAGAACGATTAAGGAAGAAGTTTGGGGGCTAAGGATTTGTCATTTGTGAAATGTGTTCTATGAGTTTCTAATATGGGACAAACATAATTTGTTAGACATGATTTAAGGGTGATTGACTAGCCTTGATTTTGAGTCTAACTTCACATTTGTTTGGGGCAGTTCAAGGCTGGCATGCAGCTTGATATTTGTGAAGCTAAGACCACTCGCAGTGTCCTAACTGTAAAAAACGTTCAAAATCTGTTGCCTCGATCTGTCTCATAAAATAGTATCTTTAAGGAGGTTATGGTAATAGTCGTGTATATGTTTACAAGTCAAGACTGGAGAAATTATTATGACACATTTTGTTAAGCAAAATGTAATCAATTAGATATAGGTCTTCCATATTTCTAAGTTAGTTTTATTGTAGCATGGCATTAGCTACAGAAGGGCCTAATGTGGATATCTAGACATCTAGCAATGATTTAAATTACTAGCTATTTTCAATTGGCATAATTGACTTGTTACAATGCAACATATTCAGTACAGACATTTAGTATAACAATTATGACCTGTAGATATGAGTTTTTTGGACTATTTCAGGTGGCTTGAGTGAAGTTAGCCATTCGCTTACATATAGGAATGATACAATATACATTGTAAAAAACCTTCAAATTCTGTTGTCATAATCTCTCTCGAAAATAGTATCCGTAAAGAGACTTTGTAATAGTCATTATAGATTTACAAGGCAAAATCGTAGAAATATGACACATATTTTTAAGCAAAATGTAGTCAATTAGATATAGGTTTTCTATATTTCTAAGCTTGTTTTATTTTTGCATGGCATTAGTTACAAGAGGGTTTAACACACATATCCTGGATCTACCACAGCATTCAAATTATTTGTTTTTTCCAATTGGCATAATTAACATGCTATTATGTAGCATATTGAATCCATACATTTAGTCTAATATTTATGACCGTGGATAGGAGCTTTTGGAGTATTGACAATCTTTGGGATAGATGATTTGCAAACATATCACTTCTACTTCAATGACGGATGAGTGTTTTCCGAAGCATGTTTCAAATTAGAGTTAAAAGTAAATCTGTTTTGCCAGTGACAAGAGAAGGACGTTCATGTGAACGAGTGTTGATTTAAAGCGATTCTTTATAAGCAATGTTTGTAGCATTGTTCTTTCAGCAGGCAATGGCTGTTGCTTTGTTCTAGCTACGCTTTATCTTGTATTTCAATTAGTTATTGTATGCATTAACATTGTAAGAATGGTTACAATAACTAGTTAGAGTAAAAGATAAAGAGCAGGAAAAAACAAAGTGGTGGCCAACATCTATTGCAAGAATGGTGCTGCACATATTGCAGTGTGCATAGCACAGGTGCTTAGATGCAGAGTAGACAAAAGCAATACTAAAACTGGATACTTATATGGATGTATGTGCACGTTTTGAAGGGTTGAATTCTTTAGGTATAACACTCTTTTTCCCCCAAACCTACTTTCTCCACATGCTTGTCATGCTTTTCATAACGCTGTACCATTTCCCTGTAGCTGAAATCTGTGGGCCACGAATCACGATGGCCCCTCCTACTGCTGTCACCATTTCTGTAAATATGGTTGTACGATCTCCACTAATCTGTGTGTCCACATTTAATTTAATTGAATCTCATTTTCTAAACGCGTAGAGGAAAGCTTGGAGCAATCTACTTTCACTCCTGCTGTCATTTAAAGCTTCTGAACGAGCATAGGAAACCTCAACTTTCTTTGTGTCAATATTGTAAGCAACAGTAAACAATAAACTGTAATCATGCATTTCACACTTTTCCTGGCAAGCTTTTTTAATTGTCGTCAGCCTTTCTAGATTTGATGTACAAATGGATAGGGAAACCCCGCTTGCAGGGTACACAGAGATGAACATAGGCGAAACATCCGTATGAACATAGGCGAAACATCCATTAATTTTTAAGGCTGCCGCTGTTAAATATGTTTGTTCTGTGTTTATTTTTTGTCTGTGTAAATGTACGAATGTTTATTCTTCGTCTGTTGGACTCGTCAAAATGTATTTACTTGTTTAAAAGATTGTTAATTTATTTCTATGGCTGTCAATTTTTACTCTGTGAGCTTCGTGTGATTACTCTCAGAGAAAATGTGATTAGCTATTTGTGTCTTAAGGGTAATTTTCATTCACTATTTCCAAGCAAAGGAGAGTAGAATGACGATTTTTTCCAAGCATATTGTTTTTGCTTGAATTCTTTTTTATTCACAAGAATAGTATGAATTTTGTAAAGATTATATACAGCACCATGCCTTGTGGTTTTGTTAAATCTAGATGGACATGTAGGGGCATGTGCCCTGCCAAAGTCAGGAATTGAAGTGTGCTGAGAGATTCTATTTCTCTGGGAGGCCACTTCAATACGCCCCATGTAGGGTGTTAGACTGCGCTTTGGTAGGGCTATTTAAGCTGCCTGTCTTCAGTATTTTTAACCTCCTTTGCTTGCCATTACGGTACCTAACGTTTTCTTGTTTCCTCTTAGATTGCACCGATGAAAACACGAAGTCAAATTTGCATCCCCCCTGTTGGTATTACTGTTACAACACCGCAACTACGAAGGCATGAAGAATTTAAAAGAACTCAGTTTGTAGTCAATGTGTTCCATCCTAAACAATTGCGCCCTGAAAAACCACAGATTGCAGAAATTGTGAAGGCACGCCTTCACTTACCGGTGGAATCTGTCATCTATCTTTCAAAATTTCAGACGGTGGATTCATTATCGAAAGGCTTTGGGCTTGCGTACGACACAGCTGCTGATGCAGAGAAGTATGAGCCCCCCTACAAATTGAAGAAGATGGGTGTCTTTGTTAAGAAGGGGAAAACAACATTTAAAAAAGATGACCGTGCCAAGAAAATCCCCTATGTGCAGCAGAAAGCTTTTCAGAAAAAAAAATGATGTTACGCATTGGGCACATTCCTTTTTGACTTTGAAAATACTTGATATATATATCATGCTGTAATCAAAGCTTATGTTTTGCATTGTAAATGCTATTTTTGTGCTTCGAAATTACTTTATATAAATATCATACTCTAATTACTGTTCGTTTGGTTTTTGGCAAGCTGGACTATTTTTGTACAGAAATTAAAGCTTATGTTTTGCATTGTAAATGCTATTTTTGTGGGGTGCTAATTTGCATCTGTAACTGTTGATTTTAGGAATTCTTATGCTTTAACAATGGACTCATTATCTATATGCGTATAGTTAAAACATTTATATAATTTGCAATTTTTCATTTTGATATGGTGATTGCAAAAAATGTTCAAAGTCAAAATTGAATCAGTTATTTGTTTCTTGATTCAGTCATATGGATACCCATGTCATCTCTAAGCATTAAGGTATTTTTAAGCATGATATTCAGCTAGGCATTTTCATTCCAAACTTGTATATACTGAATTACCATAGCATTGCCTTTTGCTCCAAATGAATATCTTCTTTTACCTCAGACAAGCTACATGAACTAACATCTTTTTCATACTCTAACAACATAGTTGCATGCACTTTCCTGTTGCATTCATTTTTCATCTCTTTATAAGTTATAACTACCAGTGCTCTTTTCCTTCCTAGCATGGTGCCTGCTGCTCTTTTTTCCCTCTCATATCCTTATGGACCCTGCAAGATGCCCTGAGTCTCTACAACTTCATCTCAAATATCATTCTCTTCAACATTGTTTCCTTCTTTCCTTTCACAACACAATCATCTTCCCTTTTCTGCCAATATTTATGTTTCCTCTTCAACTAACTACTTCAATTTCTCTCACCCATTTCAGGTGCTTCTCTCTGACTTTGTTTTGTTTCTGCTCCTAGGTGCATCTCTAAAATATTGCTTCATTTCTTTGATTCCCTATAGGAACTTCACCTCATCCCTTATTTTTCTTCCTCTTACATAGGTGTCAGTTTAACAACTCCGAAGTAGTTATTTTAAATAATTTGCTACAGGTGAAGCAACTTTCACACAACTGTGATGTTTACAGCGCTAGTCTATTGGTGTGTTAAGTATAAATTGATATCTGAGACTCTCTTTCATGTGCTCGCGATTTAGACACCAAGAATTCATGTTGTTTTTATCTTAACACAAGAATACCGCTTTCCAAAAATGAAATATAAACTTGGATGTTATCATCTGTTCTGATAAAAATTACTAATTTTCCCTCTCATACTGCCAAAAAAAAGACAATTACAATCTCTCGGATAACTTGCATGCTGAAATGGGTATTTATGCATTGCAGTATACTCTTGTTGTCAAAATATCTACAGAACTTATAGAGTTACTCTTAAATTACTGCTGTCAACAATATAAAATCCTATACTATCAAGTATCGACATTTACTTTTGCTCGGCTGCCCCATAAGATAACTTATATGTTTTCTTAATAAGTTCATTCTTATCTACTAGACTGTTTCAGTGTTGCTTAGACCTACATAAGCGCAGAGAATAAGTTTTATTAATCATCAGATTCTTTGGTGAATATGTTTGGGAGATACTCTGTCCTCTAATATTTGCCATATCATAGCCTTCAACAAAATATTATAAATATAACACATTGCAACCCATTATACGATAGTAATAGGGAGATTACAAAGCAATAAATATATGATAGCAGTGGTGTGGTAGCAGATAAGGACAGCAGCGTAAATTAAAGAAAAATTCAGTCCCATCAAACGCTCCTGCCAAGCTTGGCCTCCTATTAAGGTTTTAGGGTCAGCCAGTTATACCCTGAAGAAATCATAAACGTATCATTATGAGGATCCAGAAATATGAAAAGGGTTATCTTTTGATTCTGATATCATTCTAATTTCTAACAAGCTTTTACTCTTTTTAGCAATAATTAGAAGTCACCACTGTAATATAATAATACAGACTGATATGGATGCAATGATTTCAGTTGTCATATTATGTCCCTTGCAGGCCAAAACTCTAGACAGTTGGATTTATCATTTGTCCCACTGTGAAATGTGTTCTATGAGTTTCTAATATGGGACAAACATAATTCTGTTAGACACGATTTAAGGGTGATTGACTAGCCTTGATTTTGAGTCTAACTTCACATTTGTTTGGGCAGTTCCAAGGCCTGGCATGCAGCTTGATATTTGTGAAGCTAAGACCACTCGCAGTGTCCTAATCTGTAAAAAAACGTTCAAAATCTGTTGCCCTAATGGCATTAGCTACAGAAGGGCCTAATGTGGATATCTAGACATCTAGCAATGATTTAAATTACTAGCTATTTCCAATTGGCATAATTGACTCGTTACAATGCAGCATATTCAATGACGGATGAGTGTTTACCGAAGCATGTTTCAAATTAGAGTTAAAAGTAAATCTGTTTTGCCAGTGACAAGAGAAGGACGTTCATGTGAACGCGTGTTGATTTAAAGCGATTCTTTATAAGCAATGTTTGTATGTGAGCATGTCCCCCATATCGCGTCCTTACTGCAACAGGGGAAAAAGTGCACCGAAGTGACATGGCACACTTCCCTTAGAGAATGGTCCCGTCATCCCATGTATTACCCTGTTGCAGATGGACCATGTTGATTTTTTCAACGAGTTACACAAAAAATTTGAATCTTTATTTGAAAATTAGAAGTTCCACGTTTTTAGCCCATTAAATTTCAGAGGTCTTTGAAGAAGAGGGCTGACAATTTCCTTGTAGTTTTGGTTGTTTTCTTTCCATGAGGCACCAATCATTTTGGAGAAAAAATTAAACTTCATAAACATGCTTTTCTGCAATGCTTTGGAGCTTGATCCTTGAACTGTGTAAAATTTCCTTCTCGGGTATGGTATAATTATTTCTTATGTATGAGAAATAATTTTAAAATAGTATAGTTTTAGCAGTGACAGATCCACAAATGAAAGTCCAAGGAACCATAAAAAAGAACATGCGATGTAAACGCCAAAGGAGGAGTCTATGTGTAATGTCCCCAAATGGAACAATCTTTACCTTAGGTGGATTTTAGGTATTTCCCCCAACAAGAGGCACCTCAATAAAGATATCACAGATAATTATTATTGCAAATCGCTTTTTTTTAAAAAGAAAAGCGACCAGGAGTGACTAGGAAAATCCATGCAACAAGATCAATACTATTTAACTTTCAACTCAGTTATGATAAGCAGATTTTAAGAACCCCAAAACACTCCTTAAGATAGTATATATGACCATAGAAAGATCAGATTACACTGATGCAATAAATACCCCGCAATGGCGACCACATCATAAATCAACTACAAAAGGGTCGCTCCACCTGGTATAATGATCACTTCGCTACTGCAATTTTATTCTTCGAACAACGCTGCTAGAAATAGTAAAAATCTGTGAAGACTCAATGGAAGAAGAGAAGACCTAAAGGAGACCTTTTTCTTCTCTAATCAGCTTGCTATAGCATTAGTTGTACAAAAATATCAACTCCATTTTGTGTTAGGTTTGAGCATGTCTTCTTTAAAACCCTTCGGATGCTATTGCTATCAGTATTTGCGTTCTAAATCATACCATCAATTCAATTTTTCAATTCGTACTGTTCTTTATGTTCTCTGAGATTCTATGTCTTATACTACTAGATAAATTCCATTTTGGTTATTACAAGTTAAAGTTTATTGCAAAACCTCGGCTTCTTGCTTACGATGCATGTTTTTTCCTTGTGCCATGCTAGATTTGTATACGTATAGCTAATTTTGTTTTAATTTATAAAAGGAATCCTGAATGTTTTATTTCTGCATTTTTAAAGTTCAAGGCACAAATAATTCGTCTAATATTTAGCAAGTTTTGCTCGCAGAAACAATTGTTGCGTACGTTGTTTCATTGACGACAGCAGCTGCCACAAAAGTAATTGAAGTGGATCTATTGCGGCATTGTCCTGGATTGAGGTGATTTAAATTTTTTGAGCATTTATAACTACATTGACCTGTGCGCTATATCGTCCACATTGTTCCCTGGCTCAATACATATAATGTAACTCAAACTTTGCAAAGCCTAAAGAAACAACATTAACGACTTATATTAATTGCATTTGTTGGTTGCAGTGCTTGCATAATACATCTTTGATTGACCCAAACGCTCCTGCATTTATTCTCGAATCGCTTGCGCCTCGCAAAAAGGTAACTTTCTAAGGTTATGAAACGTCGCACCATCTTCTAAGGTCATTAAAGGTAGTTTATGTTTTCATCCCATTCTGTCACTGAATTACAACGAGTCCCCATATTTCAAATTGCTAGGAAAGCTCAAACTTGCATTTAACAAAATAGAACTTCTCTTTTCTTTTCCATATGCATTCCATTAATGTCCATTACATAACTATAGTGAAGATAAAAGTAAAAAAAATGTACAGAATAATACTAATATGCCCATTAATTAAAATTAAATACTCTAGACAAATAAACTAAAAAGCCGTATGACAACATAAAAAAAAGGGACTAAGAATAAATCAACAAATTTTCGAACAGGATTGCAACATTTCCGAAAAGCAAAATAGTCTTACACATAATGGAGATAAACTTGACTGAAGGAGGTGTGCTGAGTATCATTAAAGAATCCCCCCATACCGGCTTGACACTACAACTACTGAACTTGTCGCCATTGCGTTCATCGTTCAACTCTGCAATTCAACACCGAGTGGACCTGTCAGACGGAGATCATATTCAACCTGCCCTGCTTCCCTCTAAGTTTGCAGGCCATGTACTCGACAAAACATTGCAGGAAGGGTCCATTGTGCTGCTCCGAAAATATGTCTGCAGAAATTATAATAAAGATCTGTAAGTTGCATCTACGTCAATGTTTAAGTTTTGTAAAGTCTTATTTTCTGATTTTGTAATATTGACTATTCTTTCCTTGTGTTATAGGACGGTTCTTATTACTGACATGGACAATATTGTCTCCACCTGGCCAAGGCAAGGAACCCCTGTTCCCATCCCTGAACATATTTTACGAGGGAAAGAAACAGTATGCGAGTCAACGCCCCCCGCAAACACTCAGCTGTCTCCAAACACACCCGCCTGCGATAGATACACTACTGCTAATAGTGAAAACAATTGCACAGACATTTCTGGTTTGACTTTAACGTCAAGGATATGGACTATAGAAGGCAGGGCTCTAGCTAAAACAAATCTCAGAGAGTACCGAAATACAAAGGGCAGTGGCGTCATCTTCGCCTTTGATTTTGTGGACAAAAAAGGCGCAGAAATAAGAATCACTTCTTTCAATGATGTTGCAAAAAAATTCTATGCACAAATAGAAAATGCAGGACTATACAGTATATCTAATGGCAGAGTGGGTAAAGCAAATCGTTCTTACAACCATTTAAATAACGAATTAGAAATTTTCTTGCTTCCCTCGTCTACTGTCACTCCTGCAATTGAACTACAAGACGATGTTCCCCTCCATCACTTCCACTTCAAAGAAATAAAAGATATACCGTCCATCCCTGCACGCTCAATGGTGGACTTAATTGGTGTTGTGATGGCCATTTCTCCTTGCTCGACCATTCGTCGCAGAGACAATTCTGAGGCTATAAGGAGAACACTATTAATGCGAGATATGTCCGCCCTTCGATTCCGTAACCTTATGGGGCCAACATTTACACGATCTTTGCGAAGAGTTGTCAGAGATACTCTCAGTTCCAGATTTTCCAATCTTGGCAATAAAATATGGCCGTGTTTCAGATTTCAATGGCACAATTGTTGACACCATTTCCGCTTCAAAATGCTACGTCAACCCTCCGATTTCGAAACACAAGCTCTCCGCGATTGGATATCGTCGCCAAATTCACATGTTCCGTGCCCATCTGTCACCAGCAAAGATGGGCCTCCACAATCTATGATTGCCAATGCTACTTTGTTACAAATTTTAGAGATGGGAAATCTCGAAACAAATGAGTGGGTAACTGTTGAAGCTGAAGTATCGAACATCGACATGGATAATTTCTTCTACATGGCTTGCCCAAGAACAGTCAATGACAAACAATGTAGAAAAAAGGTTCAGGAACAAATTGGTGGTAAATGGTTTTGCAAAAAATGCAATATTCATGTTCAAAACTGTAATTACAAGTACGCTCTGCGTATGGATTTGAAAGATGCTACAGGGGAGCTGAAAGGGGTTACTGCTTTTGATGACACTGCAGAAATGATAATGGGAATTTCAGCCACAGACTTGAAATTTCTTTGCATTGATAATGATGCCACACAAGAGATTTTTGATCATGTCATTGGACATGCTTTCCTCTTCACTCTTTCTCTTAAAAAGCAAACATACAATGGAACAACCCAATTAAAATGTGTTATTCTTAAGTCAAAGACAACATGACATATACTGCAAATTCCACCATATGGGTGTTCTACATTTTGTTAATGTACAGATCCTCCCTCCACAACTACGCTCTTTTTGCATTCCTTTTTTCCCATAGTACCTTTTCCAAGTTCAGGTTTTTAAAAAGAATATTGTAACTTCCTTACTATATGTATTCCAACAATACAAAAAAACAAATAGTATTTTCATAAATCAACTACAGTCATCCACTAAGTTTTTATTCCTCTGCAATATTTGTCATATCTCCCTCTTATATGGTTATGAAAGAAATTATTTCATGTTGCTCTTGTCCAAAATAAATCGTTTGTTATCATTGCCCGTGTGTACAATTAAATTTGTTACTATCTTCTCGACCAAAATTTAATGTTTGCACGTTATCATGCATGAACATCTATATTTACGTTTCGTAATTACTTAGACACTAATTACTTTTTGCTCATCAAATTTCTTGCAGAAAACTCCAACATTCAATTTTGTAACGTTCAAATGTCTCCTCCTCAAACAAGGGAACGTAAACGAAGCGTATTACGTGAAAAAGTGCGCACATCACCGAGCAAAGAACGTCAGTAGATACCACGCTCGCAGTGGCAAGCAAGCACACCTCAAACCTCGCTTCATCCGCAACAACCATGATTCAAGCAACCCTACCAAGTATTTCTGCTTCCACCTCCTTTTCCAGCCCACCTTGCGCCAATCTGCAGTGCATAAATGATTTGCCCAGCAGTTGTAGTTCCCATGCACATTCTTCCCCATGTTACACCTCCGCTTCCACTTCAGCCACCAACATTTATGCATATACTCCCTGGCCTTCTACCACACCCAAAATACCATTGACACTTCCTTCCTTTAAGCAAGCACAACAATCCTTCCGTAAAAGAATAGATACCTTTGCAAATATGAATACTTGCTCTATCTGTATGGAAAGCTACCCAGGAATCACCGGCAAAATGAGAGACCAAAAATACGTATGCAATAGATGCTTCGCAGAGAAAAATGGTCATCGCTTCTCTACATCGAATAACATGAATCCAAGCCATCAACCTGCAATTCTTAAATGCCTTACGCAAGTTGAGGAAATGCTTATTGCAAGAGTCAATCCAATCTTACAAGTTAGCCAAGTTCGTGGGGGACAATACAAATACACTGGCCACACTATCAGTTTCCCACAAAATATTGAATCTATTGTTAAATACCTTCCGCGGCGTCTAGGTGAAGTGGACATCTTGCTTTTACAAAGAAAAGGACATAACCAAACAAAGTATGATTTCTATGTCAGCAGATCACGTGTTTGGGATGCTCTCCAGTTCAAAATTGCAAACGACCCTTACTACAAAGATGTTCTGATCGACTACGAAGCCTTGTCCTCTTTACCAATCGAACAAACCAATGTTTCTTCCATCTTGCGAACAATTGAAATAAATTATCCCCCTCAAGAGGAAATTCCCCAGTATTTGATCTAGAAGAATTTACATCTCCCGATAGTCAATCCCTTCCATCATCCTTTGTCCCAGTTTTCCCTAATTCAGGTACTGAAGAGGAAGAAATTCAACGGTTCTTGATTGGTTCAACAAATAGCTCGCCCTTATCATTACCTTGGCCTGAAATTGGCCTTTCCCAATCAATGAATACAACACAGAAGGCTTGTTTTCCATGGCTTTCCCGACCTTGTTTCCCATAGGTTCAACAATGTTTAAACAACCTCGCATGAAGGAGGTCCAACTTCATGAATATGCACTGCACCTACTCCGTTACTTTGACAACCGCTTCGGAGCACACCCCAGGTTCAGGTACTTTTTGCTCAACCTCATCATGCGGCATCGTAGCCAAGCAACAACTTCTGTCTTCATGAGACAAGATATCCTTCAAAACATTCCAACATCTATAAGTGACTTGCGACAACGCCTTCAAGCTAATCCAAATGATGCACTCCCACAAAATATCATGCATTTTGGCGCGTCGCTTCATGGAACTAGGTCTTTCTGGTTGAAAAGCAGAGGCGAACTTTTTGATATGGTTGAACAACTAGCAACACCGACTTTGTTCTTCACTTTAAGTGCTGCTGACACCAAATGGCCGGACCTCCATAGTGTAATGCCTGACACTAGCCCTGCAGATCCTCGTGAAGCACAACAATGGAGGAACCATAACATTATCTCCAACCCTCATCGAGTTTCTGCTTACTTACACCAAAGATTCACAGTATTCCGCGAAGAGGTCTTGCAAAACTACTTAGGAGCAACAGACTACTGGTATAGGTAAAAAATGTTTCTTCGTTTATTTCCTCTTCCAGAAAACTTCCTTATATTTGTTCATCTCTTTCCGCGAATGAATGGCATCATAACCCTTCCTCTTACTTATTCATCTCTTTCCAGGTACGAGTGGCAACATAGAGGATCTGCACATGTCCATGGGTTCCTTTGGCTTCCAGAAGCACCCAATGTGGAGACGATTGACTGGAGTGACACGTCTGCTATCAACCAAGTTAAAGAGTACTTCGACAAACTTCTTTCCGCATGGAATCCCCGTTCAATTTCATGTAGATCAGAATACATTCACCGTCCACTCCAAGATGATCCATGCTTATTAAAGACATCTGAAATATTGGCAACTGATCCTCTTTTAGACTTAGAAGAAATTCTAAATCGAGTGCAAAGGCATACCAAATGCTCTGAACGTACATGCCTGCGAAAAAAAAATGGCATGGAATGCAGGTACAAAGCACCTTGGGAACTACTTCAACAATCAACACTAACAGTCAATGACACACACAAAGTCCAATACATGCCTGCCAGAAATGATGACAGATTGAATATCCACAACCCCGCCATGCTATCCATCTGGAGAGCCAATGTTGATTGCCAGCCTGTACTCTCTAAGCATGCAGTCCTTAAGTATATTGCAAAATATGCTTCCAAAGCAGAGCGACGCTCTGAATCATACCACCAAATGCTCTCAAGAATATCTTCGACAGCCGATCCCCATCAACCAGCCAAGGTTGCCTTCCGAAAAATGCTTACAGATAGTGTCGTTGATCATGACATAAGCGCCCAAGAAACATGTCACATGCTGCAAAAGTTGCCTCTTGTTCTTTGTAGCCGATCCTTTGTTTCACTGAATGTTGGAAAGAAAATTTTACGTCGCATCCCTCCAACCAATCATCCAAACTCTGAGCCAACCAATTTCATAGATGCATACATGAAACGCCCAACCCATATGGAATCAATTACATTGATCGAAGCAGCAAGAAGCTGGTCTCACAACAAGCTCCGAGCAGGTGAAAAATGGAAGCAACGATCAACATATGCTATTGTGCGTGTCTCCCCTAGATTTTATTCCATCCCCAATGATCATTCCCCTTCCTTTGAACTCTTCTGTTGGAGTGAACTCCTCCTCTACAAACCTTTTGAAACATCCCCGCAAACATTGGAACCACATCTGAGCAAGTCATTTCCAATTGGCTATTACTGAAAGACTTTTATCATCCTTGGCATGTCAAGCGCATCTCCATATCAAATGATTCGTCTTCCTCCGATGAATCCCCTTGATTTCGAAAACTTAGGTCCCACTCCACTACATTTGAATGGGAAATTTTATCCCGATTACGTCCAAATACTTCCATGTGCCTTGACAAGTTCAACATGCTAGGCCTTCGAGACTTTGACTTGCATCACAATTGGCTCCAAAATGGCGTGCCGCTTCATTTACATGACATTGCCCCGTCATTCATCGATATGTCCAAAAACACTACACCAATCCCTTTCCACATGCAAAATTCCACATCCAGCATAACACTTTTCTCTCCGGAACAACACCAGGCTTTCAATACTATACTCAACCATTACAAGCAAGGAACTATTTCACCCCCTCTAAAAATGATTATACAAGGTACTGCAGGCACAGGTAAATCTTATCTCATAAACAAAATCCGCAATGCATTATCCTCAACAAGCCTGCAACAACCATCTCCTCTCTTGGTCGTCGCACCTACAGGAGTAGCCGCATTCAACATTTCCGCATCGACCATACATGCTGCATTACGCATTCCAATAAAAGAAATAAAACCGCTCGAAGGCATGTCGCTTTCCACTCTCCAACAATCCCTACAACATGTTCGCTACATTCTCATTGATGAAATGAGCTTCATAGGCCCAACACTCCTTGCAAAAATTGATTTCCGTCTTCGTGAAGCCTTCCCCCACTGTAAATCAACCGCATTTGGAAACAGATCCATCATTCTCGTTGGTGACCTTGGCCAACTACCCCCAGTCAATGACGTTCCACTTTACGTCGGCCACACCTACGGAACAAACCTATGGTTTAGTTTCACAACATGCATCACACTTACAACAATATTTAGGCAACAAGGTTCAAATGACGCCCAAACTTCCTTTCGACAACTACTACTAAATATCAGAGATGGAATCCCGCTCCTCCATGACTGGAAAAAACTTATCCAACGAACAAACTCCCAAATACCTGTTGCCGACATAACACCCTTCCTTCTAGCTCCACATTTGTTTGCAACAAATGACCTTGTCGACCAACACAACCTCAACATGCTAAAATCCCTCAATTCACCAATCGCACGCTCCAACGCTGAACAAACAAGGCGTAACTACTCAGAGGAACATGATGAGGAACAACTCGAACCAATTATTCTCCTCTGTAAGCAACAAAAGGTTATGCTCACCGCAAATTTGTGGGTTGAAGCTGGCCTTGTGAATGGCTCCATTGGCCCTATTATCGACATTGTCTACGCCCCATCATCATCCCCTCCTGCTCTTCCACTTTTTGTTGTAATCGACTTCGACAAATACAACGGCCCTCCTTGGAATCCACATTTCCCCACCCATGTCCCCGTACCCCCAATCTCAAGAGGCAACCGCAGGCAACTTCCTTTAAAAATGGCCTGGGCACTTACAATCCATAAATCGCAAGGGCTTACTTTACATAAAGCAACTGTCGATATAGGTTCTTCAGAACGACCTGGGCTTACTTTCACCGCATTTTCTAGAGTCCCCTCCTTAAAAGACCTACGCATTTCACCCCCCTTCTCTTTCGAGCGCTACTCCAAAATGTCCCTTTCCCGACACCTCCTTCAAAGAAAGGAGGAGGAATCAAGACTACAAAATCTTCGTTTCGCCACATCCGTACCATAATCCACCCCAGCCCATTCCCCCTCCCCCCACCACATTCAATCACATTGTCGCTCCCCAATGCTCTACTTCCACTCTCAAACAAGTAAGTAAACGTTCCAAAACAAATTGGTATCGATTGCAAATTTCTAAAAATTAGAATAAATTACATTACACTTTACTTGACATTTGTGCAATGATGCCTACAGGTTTGGCTCGACTGGTGCGAGACAGTAAAGGCTATGGAGCGGCGGCTTGCAAAAAAAAAAAAAAAAAAGACGACAAATGCCAACTCCTTTCTTTTTCTTCCTTTATGTAAATTGCCTTTCTTTCTCATGTACAGCTTTCTCCCGATCTATAAACAATTCACTATGTAAAAAACATGTTCTTATGAATGACAAACCAATTACTTAACATTGTAAATAGAATCAACACAAAAAAACATCTACTACAACGTATACTTCAGAACTAAAGGATTTTCAATACATTCGTAAAAAACAACATGCACATTAATCAACCCGAAAACCAGCTGCATACACTTAATACTGCACTCCCTAGCTGCATCATACACCGCACACTCGACCCAATAATAACCCTCATTTTGAAATAAAACACCCTCACATCCCTTAGTTTCTGAGATATAGTTTTTGTTTTGGAATCTCGGATCTTTTAGAGTGAAACCGCTCTTAACCATTTAGACCTGCGCGCATCTCTATCTATTGTTTTTAAGTTTGTGTAAAGTTGTGTGGAGTAAATACAACCACATGGACATGAGCAGTCTTTTTAAAGCCTCCACGGGTAACCAATAGATTGTGCCATTGGTTGTACGTAGAAGTGGAAAACGATGAAGAATAAAATTGATTTCTATTACGCTGCTTAACAAAGGTAACAATTGGTCTCTCACACCATAGGGCACGGCCTTCCACAACTTGAAACTCCCAAAAATGCTCAATGCCATCCTGCGACAACCACACTAGCCGTTTTCTCCAGCCGAGCCACAAACGTCACCCACACATCTCCATATGATTTGAAGAGGCATTACCATCAACATTGCACGATCTGGTCTATATTTTGTTTTATTAGTCTCCGGATTAGTAATTTCATTTTAATTGTTTAGGTGTTATGAAAACATATAGCGTCAACTAAATTTATGTTTGTAAGTCTATGTGGTCATCATTTATTTTAACGCCATTTCTATATGTCATTCTCTATGTCTTTAAGAAATAAATTAAGAGTCATATTTTAAGTCAAGGTCATTAGTTTAGTGTTATTGTTCATACAATCGAGTTACACTATTTTTTTATTTTACAACATAGTCTATGTGATTAAATCATGTAGTATGTTAAAAAGTGTTGTTTTTTAAATTTGTAAATTGTCATCAATATTGTCAATTATGTTTAGGTGAATAATAGGTAGTTAATGTCAAATAGGTGATTATTGTCAAGAGTCATTGTGTGTCAAGTGTAAAAGTTAAAAGTTGTGAAAATAAAAAAATTTGCCTCACAGACGCATTATCGGTGTTACCCGACGTCAAATGTTTTGAAGAATGAGGTGAATAATATTGTATTTCGATGATATTTTTGATGACTTCAAAGAAGGAGATTGTGCTTGGCTTTGAAGGCTTCGCCCTCGAGCCCGCCCCGTATTGTGATAGGCGCGCACCTAGGGTGTTGCCTCGGGACCCTATAGGGGCATTGCTCCTTGACCTGTTGGGGATGCCGCCCAAGACCCCCGCTTTTGAATTTCAAAACCAAAGGGAAGATTTGTGGGGAAGATGCATCAACAAAACGTGGTGCAAATTTGAGCTTCAACGTCCAATTTGCTAACTAAGTACTAACATTAATGGAGGACCGAGGCAACAAAGGTTGGAGGTGAATAAATGACCTCTTGTCACGGTCACCAACGACGGGATGCATGAAACTATGGTGGCGGTCTGTGTGTATGTGTGTTTTCTTTTATTTCAAATTTGCAGTATGATTTCAGAGTTCTTGTTTGAATAAGTTAAATGTTCACATTGAGGGGGAACTGGACCATGGTCTCAATGTTTAATTTTCCTCTATTCAATTTTTATTTAGTAAGCAATGGTTCCTACATATTCCCTAAAGGAAAGACATAGTGGACATACGAAAGCACAAAGGAAAAGCAACAACATGATATTTAGGTTGTTGGTTGTCTTGTAAAACCATCCTTTGTTTTAGGTTGTTGGTTGTCATGTAAAACCATCCTTTATTTTAGGTTTTTGGTTTTCTGTAAAACCATCCATGTGGATGTTGTCGTTGTCCTAAAACCATTAGATCATGAGCACGCATGGACGATAAATTGTAGAAGGAAGTGTGATTATTTTTTCTACCTTGTCAACATTAGGGGAGTGTATATTGGGAATTAATAACGTTAACAATAGGGGAGTGAATGTTACAAATTTATTGTAACATAATTAATAAATTGTAATGTTATTAATAATGAGTTCATACAACTCATATTAATAATATATTTAATAGTTATGTGTGATTGAAGTTGTTGAATAAACAACTCACGTAGCTATTTTGGTGTGTGAGAGATATCCTATGGATAAGTTTGAGAGATTCATGGAGAGTTATATAAGGGATTGAGTATGAAGTTTGACACCACCTTTGTAGGAAATCAAACATTATAAAATGTAACCTCTATCATTGTAATCAATATCCCGAATGAATTGATTTCTAATTTATAATAATCGTTGTTTTATTATTGTGTCGTTTTTATCATATTTATCAAAAGAGAATCCATATGATGTATGGTATTTGGATTTTGGTTACAAATGAATCGATAACATGTGTAATCTATATTTGTTTCCTAGTTTGGATGAGTTAGTGAAGAGTGATGTTACTCTTGGGAATAACAATATTGTGACTACAAAAGGAAAAGACACAGCTTAGTATTTTAAGTAAATAGGGGTAGAAATGAATATGCATGATGTTTACTATGTTGCAGTAAGTTTGAAGCATAATCTTATGAGTATTCGACTTACTAGTAGAGAAAGGATACATAGTTTATATGGAAGATAACGAGTGTGTGATTGTGGATAAAGCTCCTAACTCTCATTGATAGAAAAAGTGAAGATGAGAAGCAATATGATGTTTCCTTTGACACTAAAACATGGGAAAAATAGAAAAATAAATTTGTTTCAGTAAAGAAAAGGAGCATCTCAATTTTTAGTCAATTTCTACGCTAAGTCAAATCAGTCCTTTATTGAATCTAGCACTCAAGCTGCGAGTATTGTGTCGGTCTTAAATATTCTTATGAAAAGGTAAATGCTTCATGTACCAATGTAGATAAGGTCTCGCACTAATGCAAGTGAGTCATGTGTTGAGTCTTGCATTACTACAATTAAGTCCTATGCTAAAAGAACACAATCAACTTTTCTCGATCGGTCATGAAAGATGAATCATGGATTTGGGATCGAAGGTATGGACATTTGAATTTTGAAGGTTTGAATTTACTTCATAGAAAGAATATGGTTAAAGGTTTTTCATTAATTCAAAACCAGAAAGAGTATGTGAAGGTTGCATTTTGGGGAAGCAACACAGAGAGACTTTCCCAGATTGGTAAAACAACAAGACGAAATGCACCTCTTGAGATTGGACATTAAGATTTGTGTGGACCTATGAAAACTTCTATTCAAGGTTATTCATATTTTAATACATTCATTGATGAGTATATAAGGGAGACATGGGTTTATTTTTTGAGACAAAAATCAGATGTGTTTGATATATTTCAGCAGATTCAAGACTTTAGTGGAGAAGTAAATTAAATACTACATCAAGTTTCTTAGGACAAATAGGAGAGGTGAGTAGGTTTCTCATGCTTTTCTAAATTTCTACAGATCTAATGGTATAAACAAGTAGTTTCACTTTACTATATATACACAACAACACAATTTTGTTGCAGTGAGGAAGAATAGAGCGATTATGGAAATGGAAATAAGTATGATAAAGACAAAAAATATTACAAATGAGTATTGGGAAGAATTAGTAGAAACTAATGTTTATATTTTAAACAGTGTCCAATAAAATTTTTAGAAACATGGTTCCTCAACAAGCATGGAAAAACATGAAATATAGTGTTTCTCATTTTAGATTTTACAGTTGTGTGGTGTATACACATGTTCTTGAATAGCTAAGGAAGAAGTTATACAACAAAGGAGAAAAGCGTATATTTGTTGGGTATTTAGAGAATAAAAAAGCATAGAAGTTGTAAAATATGGTCACTATAAAGGTTTCGATCAATAGATATGTAAACTTTATTGAAAATGAAGCATGGGATGGAGGTATAGAGAAATATGTTAGTATAAGTGAAGAGCTATTCCACATGATGATATGGTGGATGAAACTTTAGAGAAACAAGATAATGTAAATTCAAATATTAGACATGCATCTCAAGTTGTAGCACAAGCTATACCTCCTCCTACAACCTATAGGTCTCAAGATTTAAGTCATCTTCTCGCCATGCAAGAGACATCACAAAGAACACTGAAGCAACTCCATCACCAGAAAATAGTCAAACATCCGAGAGCCCTTTGTAGTGGAAAAAAAAGAAGTCTTAATGAGATTTATAATGTTGATACAACTTATTCATTTTTAGTTTTTATATTGTTCTCTCAAGCTACAGATCTAGTATATTTTGAAGAGTCTATAAACAATGAAGTTTTGGCACAAGGCATGGATGATGAGATATATATTCCAAAAGGAAATGATGTGATACGAGTGAAGTGGGTCTATAAGACCAAATACTTTTTATGGAAAAATACATAAACATAAAGCAAGGCCGGTGGCAAGAGGTTTTACACAAAAATATGGATTTGATTACAATGAAAAGTTTGCATTAGTAGCACATTTGGACATGGTAAGAATGGTCTTAGCAATTGCAGCTCAAAACAAATGGTCTCTTTATCGATGGATGTAAAATCAACATTCTTGAAGATTAATTTTATGTGAATAATCCATAAGGTTATGAGATTGAAGGTCATGAACGAAAAGTATATAGATTGAAGAAATCACTCTATGGTGCCAAGTAAGCACCCAGGTTTTGTTAGAGTGGAATTGATTCTTATTTGCTTGAGAATGATTTTAGTCGAACAAAGTGAGCCTAACTTATATACCAATATAAATAAGCATGTGGTAAGATTCGAATTGTTTGTTTATACATAGATAATTTTATAATTACTAGAAATCTATCTACAAAGTCATTCAAATCAGCCATGAATAAGTAATTTCAGATGATAGGTATTGGTCTTATGCATAATGTTATAGGCATTGAAGTCTAACAATCAGAATGTGAAGTTTTTATTTCACAGGAAAAGTATGCAAATGACGTTTTGAACAGGTTTAACATATTGAATTGTAAGTCACTGCCAAGACCAGTTGCATTAGGTTTGAAGTTGACAAAAGAGGATAGTATATCATTGGTGGATCAAAAAAAAATCGAAATATTGGTGGAATTATTATGTAGTTGATAACCATAGGGCTTGACATTATGTATGGTGTGAGAGTCATATCAAGTTTCATGGAATCTCCAAAGGATTCACACTAGAAAGATGGAAAAAGGATTTTGACGTATGTGTGTGGAATAAAGAATCATGGAATTTCATATCCAACTTCGATGATTTGAAAATCATTAGTTATACTGAGATAGTGACAATATTGGAAGTATGGATGACCAAGAAAAAAAAACATTGGGCTATACCTTTCACTTTTGAGTAGGAGTGGTTTCATGGGCATCTAAGAATCACCTATTGTCACGTTATCTTTAGTAGAAGAAGAGTATGTAACACCAACAAGAGGAGCATGTGAAGCTCTCTAGATGAGGAGAGTGTTGAAAGATTTGAGGAAAAATTAAGATGATGCTACACAATTTTTGTGACAACAACTAAGTAATAACATTATTCAAAAATCATATTTTTCATAAGAGGAGGAAGCATATTGATACAAGATATCATTTCGTTAGGGATTTGATGAAAAATAAGGAAATTTATCTTTAATTTTGTAGCTTTAAAGATCAATTTGTAGATATATTTACAAAATCTTTAGCAAATGAAGTTTTTAAATATTTACGAAGTTGTTTGGGAGTTTGTGATCTTGCATATGAAAGATATGGAAGTAAAAACTCATCTCCGAATAGTGAAAGCTACAAAGTTAAAATTAAGGGGGAGTGTTGAAAATATGCATGTGTAATTCAGATATAATTTCTCACGTGCATGAAGGCTTAAAATAGCAAAAATAGTTTGACTATTTCATAAAGTTCGTAGATTGTTAGAGTTTAGTTTGAAGTAGAATTATATTTTAGTAAATAAGAATAAGTCAAATAAAACAAAAGAGTTTGTTTTATGTATGCACAACATGCATTGAATGATAGAATTGGTTCAGATTTAGAAAGCTCGACTTTTAAAAGTAATTCGTAGTTAATTTATGTAGAGTCTTTTTATGTATTCTAAGAGTAATTTTAATTTTGTAGAGTATTAAATACAATACACAACTAAAGCTAAATTAGAGACAGTGTTGTACACATAGCTCTGAATGTAATGAGCTGAAGGTCTTAAAGAAGTGAATAAATACATTTTTCATGCACAATAGTGCTAATTTCCTTGATTACTCATTACATGCAAGTTATTTTATTCTATTTATTTGTTGTTCGATTTATAAGAGTGCATATTTTCTACAAAAAAATACAAAATCCTCAAGCGGGATCTCAAAAACAAGCGGGATTGCAGATGAAATTAATTACACGTAGTTTATAACATAATAATATTCAATGGCCTTTTTTATACATGTGTTTTATGGACTCGCATAATGCATAGTTTTTTTATTCTATTTGAGAAAAATTAAGTGAAAATTTATAGGACTGCAATGTCAAGGATCCAATCAATAGGCATAGTCTACATATGAGGGTCCTTCTTTTCGTAAAAAAATACTTTAAATAGTGCAAATAACCTTCAAAATTTAATGCACACATATTTCAATAACTCCAATTTTATAGGAGGTGATTAATTTTCTTCATGTAACAGATCAAAAAAAGTTTACGTAACCTATCACGTGATATTCTTATTAGAGAAAACTCCCTTCCACAAAATCTCAGTCAGAATAAGAAACAAAAAATATTAAAAATAGTCTAAGTTGTATCAACTTGCCTTTTCGAATATTTTTTTGAATTCTATTAGCAAACCTCCGATTTTGAAACAATAAATATGCATAAAGTTGAATAGTGAAATAATAGTTTATAGAGAGAGATAAATGAAATATAAACAATACTAAACATGTAATAGACGAACACTGATTCACGTGGTAAAACCCCAACCGAGTGCCTAGGGAAACATCCATGGTGCAAGATATCAATCTTTTTTAACTCAACATAAACATATTACATGCAAACTCATTATGAGTAACTTTAAATTTCCATAAAAATATAAACCTAATTGACGAAGTACAATTATGATTCCTCCTCCTAATAATAGAGTGAAAAAGTGCCGTTAGGATTTTTCTTCCTAAAAAGAGGATTCGTTGAATTCATCATTTGTCAAGAAACAATGGATTGACTCCTGGATCCCGTTGCGATATGAGTGAGGGGAAAAACCCTCGACACCCCACTTTTAGAAGTGAGGTACAAATTACGCTGCAAATGGATCTAAAATTTAACTTTGTTGGCGATATCTAACAAATTCATGTGTGATGACTTGATTTACTTAGGAATGTGAATCTTATTTAAGGTTACTGAGGCCATGGTTTGAATATGAGTATCCATTTAAATATGATTGAATGTTATTCTGATATAGAGACTTGTTTCTAAGCGTGAGAAACATATTATTTTTCTATTTATTTTATATCGTTAAATAAGTTGTAAAATCATATATTTTGAATTTTAACATACAAATATTTAAGAACACTAAAAGGTTAAAGTTCAAAATAATTATTTCTAATTGTAAATTTAAACGAGAATAAGGAAATTTGAGCACATATATGTGTGATTATAAATCCACATCAAAATTATAAGGAGAGTCAAACATGATTTGTATGTGATTATAAATCCATGATATTTGTGAACACATAATTTTTATGTAAATATAATATCCAAATAAAAAAATAACTAGATAACTTTATAAGTTCATATAAATATGCATCAAAGCCCCAAGATGAAATACTGATTTTTTTACAAAAAGATCTTGTATTATATTAATTCAATACGTTACAAGATAAATTTCAACAAAAAGTGGGCGATATGAGAGCACGTCCCAAAACCATAAGAAAAGCTAGGTCGAGCCTACAAAAACAAAGGACAAACTAGGCTAAGCCTAGGGGATTAAAAATTTAGGCAACACCTGGACAAAAAACCAAATCACATAGTAGTACAAACATGCCCGGCGGGTGGCTCATGATCATCCGGCCAACCGGATCCAAGTAAGTCTTTTCCAGAATTTGGGAGCTCCCAACTAGCAGTGAACTTCTTCATCCCTGTTCTACCTCCCCACGAGTAGGAATGGCCACGCTAAGATGAGGGAGATTTTTAGATGATGTTGGTGGTGATGGAAGATTCTAAAAATAAACGGTTTGTGTCGTGGTGGAAAGATGAAAACCCCATCCATGTTGGCGAGGAGGTGATCCCCAGCCTACAGGAAAGATTCTGAAGGACTCTTGCGGTGATGAGGTTGCAAGACTTGGCCACTGTGATGACCAGTGACTAAATTATTTTGTTCAAAGGGCCTAGGAGTGGCGAGCTCTATCGAATGCACGTCATTTTGAGCAAATGCATTGACCACCATGTGCTGAGGCGGGGAGTTCCTGGTAAGAGAGGGTGGCACATGAGAAACATTACATGGAGCTTCCCCTAGTGGCATAGCTGGTTCGGAGGTGGTCCACCTCTAGTGCAACCTTGTTGGCCTGGACTTGTATCTACAGTAGCACATTGGAGATCACCATAGATTTATTATAAATTGAAAAAGATTGATCAACTGTAGAATTAGCAAAGAAAAAAACATTTCTTTCTTTCCAAATCCAAAATAGAATCTCCCCTTTAAAAACATGCCAAATTTGGGTGAACATAGGAAGAAGCTTGGGATTGTCTCCCAAAAGGATATGCTGTCAAGTAAAGCAATGTGGCCTTAATGGAAAGAAAAATGAATGAATCCAATTCTTGCAGTCTAAGATTTGGGAAAAAATAGAAGTTATGTAAGATTATTTCCATGTGGTGTAGAATGGGAATTTTGGAGCTGGGATCCAAATTTGAACAAGATGAGCCTCAACAGAAGTCTTTGGTGCAAAATGTACCAAAGGAAGTGCACAATTTTGGGCTCCACACAAAAATTATACATAGTGGAAAATTTCCTACTCCAGGTAGATAGAGTGGAGTGAATTCCCTAATGTGTTTTGATTTGATCCACCTTTGGAAAATGATGTGAAAGCCAATGGTAGCCTTTACTAGCTTTGTAATTATGAAATGGAGGATTTGCATACCATTTCCATTTTCGCCAACACGGGTGAGAGGAATGCACAACAATCTTGTGGAACATGTGGTGAGGAACCAAGATGGTCAATGTAGTATAAGTATCCTGATCCTGGTTAGAGATCCGAAAATGAGTTTTAAATGTCGACCAAGAGAACCATGATGGTGAATTTTTGTAGAATAAACCCTCCATGGTGTGAATTCTACGTTTGAATAATTTGAGCACAATGATTCTCGATACTTCTACTAAACACTTATCTTGCGATTGAAAAATCGATGACCACCTGGAGATATTGATGATTTACAGAGATCCCATTCTAAAATCCACCCCCTTCCACGAAAGGTAGGTCTTAATGCATTCCCATGATTTCCAAATGCTTTTAAGCACAAAAGTGCCAACAATTTTTACATGCACATGGGTGATGGTCATATTGAAAAATACCAATCCTTTCCACACAGAGTGGCCATAAGGAAAACCTTCAAAAATATTGTAATGCCGATTTCAACATTACTCTTGTTCATACTTTAGTGACCTTGTTGCTAAGCGTTGAATGTTGTTGTGCTCCTATTAATCATTAGTTGGCTTCGACCTTGTCGCAGAAAATTATTAGCATCCTCCCTCTTTGTAGTGCCTTCTTGTGTCGTTGTCGATGTTTCCAGTTGTTGGCCCCCACAATGTCCTTTATGATTTTCCTATTAAAGGAAAATCGTGTTCTCGAATTTTCGAGCTTGACGGTCGGTCATTATTAATATGAATAATAATAATTTTTAAGTTGTAAAATTAATAATAAGAAAATGATAATAATGATACTATTAATTTATTTGTCGATCGGCCATTATTTTATATTATTATTATTTTATTTTATTGTTGATTGTTATCGATATTAATATTAATTGTCTCTACATTATTTTGTTGTATCGTTTTGAGCTATCCCATTGACCGAGCCTTGTTTCACATTGAAGAAGGGAATTACCCCATCATGGAGCCATGGTTGGTTGGTGATCTATGTCCACTTTTGAATGCCAACCTCTAGTTTTCACCCCTTGGTATTTTAAACATGCTTTGCGTGTTGTTTTAATCATTTAAATTAAAGGAAAATATGATTTTTGCTCCCTCCAACATGTCAGTTTGTATACATTTAATCTTCTTGGTTGGCATAGGTTTATTGGGTTCCCTTCTTCCTTGGTTTCTGGGTTGTGAAGGCATGAAAGTGGAGGGATGTTGTGTGTGGCACAATTTTTGAAGGAGCTATTAATTAATACCCAAATTTTAACTCATCCACCTACACCTCTCACCCTTTAGCAGTGACTTGTCCCCAATGTGTGGGTTCCTAAAAAATGAAAATATCCTTGTTTGGTTTTTAGGTGGCAGTTGGTAGAGATTATGGTCTTGCTTTATTGCCTTTCAATGCGTGTTGATGAGAAGTGCCTAGCACATTTTATTTTTGGGACGTATTTTGGGGAAGAAAGATGTAGTTCCTTTGCTAGCTACATGTATGAAGATTTTGCCCATTTCTGACCTGCTCTGGTGTCCCCTTTTTGCTAGAATCTACATTCCTTCCTTGTCTACTCGATTGGGCCCGAGTTTTTGAGAGGAGGAAGTTCCTGGTCTTGACACATGTGATTTTGGAGAAGAATTGCAAGCTAGGAGAATTTGAGGAAGCTCCATTCAGGCATGTTAAGTATACCCTTGTAATGCTCGGCTACATTTTTATTATTCCATGAAATGAATGTTGCTTTTCCTGATATGGCTTCTAGAAATGGGTTTCTTTTAGTAAGCTTTAAGCTTCCACCCCTATTTCAATCATGGTAGATCAATAGCCTAGCTTCTGTTGTTTTCCTTTGTGGGTATTATTGGTTGGCTTGTATTTGGGGTTCAAAATCTTGAAAATGATTGTGGGTATCTTTTCTACCTACTACAGGAAGAAGGAAAATCATATATATTTTCCTCTTCTATCCTCCTTGCTCGATGAACAAGTTACAGTTCTATCATCTTTTTATTTGTGTAAAAACTCGGTCTGGCCAAGTGGCGTGCATCTGAACTCAACGTTTTTGGGTTTGGTAGTTCGTGCCAAATATAAGGCACAACTGGTAAGAATTTGTGGGAAAATTTGTAAGCCTAGTTTGTAAGGACATAACTGTTATGGTTAATCCAATTTTTCTGTGCCAAATATGTCATCTATATATGAGACCCTTAATTGAATGGTTTTTTGGTTTCCCAGTTTGTTATTGGAAATGTTTGTGTTGAGATCCTTTACACCTTGGCTCAACATGGTCATAATAATAGTGCAATGTTACTATGTTGACTATGAATTGGGTTTGGAGACTTTGTGGTTTTGTATTTTTGTGGACCCATTAGTAATGGGAATTTCACCAGTGTTGGAAGATTATGTCTACTCCTTCCACGATGTTATCTTTATGCCAACATTTCTTGGCCTTCTTCTTATTCTGATGGTAAAGGCTTCTAGTTTGGGTCCCTATGATTTTGAATGAAAATAATCCATAATATATATATATACTATGATTTTGAATGAAAATATATATATATATATATATATATATATATATATATTCTCATGTATATAGTTTACATCTGCTTGTATTTGGTTTTCAACATTGTTTATTTTAACTATGGAATACAAACTCATGGTAAGGCATTATAGAGACTGGGGTATCGATGGTGTATTACCTATCGTGTATCGAATCCCTTGGATTCAAACTTGAATAACATATATTTATCAGACTTGTTTACTAAATGTTCCGTTTTGTGACTTTGTTTAATGTAATCAGATTGCAGATATACATGATATTGTGGCCTCCATGACCAATTAATACTTTTCATTCTAGATTTTTCTAAGTTTTCGATCTCAAATGTGATGTCATATTTCTTATTGGGAACTATGAATGGATCGACTGGGTACTTGGGTTTTGTTTTCTCTTCTTTGAGTGGTCTCCTTTGTTAGAGTGGATTGATGTCTTTGGAAGGGAGCTTTGTAACCCTAGCCCTGTTATAATTACTCTTACCTTAACTTGGTCAAATTTTTCCTTGCCGAGAGGTGATTGTTAATATGTGAATAATTAGTGAACATGTTGTTAAGGGTCATAAGTTTATGACCAAACCTTTGTGTTGGTTTTGGAATTCAAAATGTGTTTAGGTTTATGACCAAAGCTCAAAATCCTCTTTAAAAATATAAAGCACTCTTATACTTAAACACATTTAGAATTTCAAAACCAACATAGAGGTTTGGTCATAAAATTATAATGTTTTGTGGTTAAGTATAAGAGTACAGGAAGAAGGTGCCACGTGTCTTAATGAAGCTCCTTCAAAGGTAAAATCCAAAGTGGGTTTTCAAATGAGCACGGGCCTTCCACGTGTCCCAGGTCCAAAAAAGGGACAGAGTTGGGGGTTGAATAGTCAAAGAAGAGGTAGGCTAGTGGAGGGAGCCAAGTGTCAAAGCACGATGCTAATTTAAAAGTAAAATTTGGGGTAGGTTTCCAAACAAGCGCCAAGCCTCCACGTATCAGTGGTCGACTTTTAGCCCCGCTTAACCAAGAAGACTTACGAAAAATACAAAGCAGCCCAAGGAGTGCATGTGAAGCTGCCACGTGTTATTCTAGTGTGATTTCAAGAGAATAAGGAAGGATATGAAACTCTAAAATGCATGAGGTTTCCCATGTAGACCCAATGAGATGGACTCTTTAACTATTCTCGCTCTGCGACCTCAAAACTTCGAGATGGCCATATCTTTTGACTAGAAAACTTAGATTTGGGCGGAGAAGACTTTTTGGAAACGTATCGACACCCTCTATGCCATGGAAACATAAAATATCATTCTTAATAGGCTTTAGTAGGTGAAAAATGGGAAAACATCTTCTAGGCCATTAATGCAGAATTTGATTTCTTCAACTACTAGATTAGATTTAATTTGATTTGTCGTTCTTCTTCCTTAGCATGCCAAGAAGACATAGGGAACCAAAATCGATAGATTGTAGGTAGATTTGAGAGGGGCATTGATTGATGGTGGTTGAGATTTCAAATCAGGATTCAATGTATATCTCAAGGTGGTTGAAGCAGGATTCGAATTCTTCCCTCCTCTCTCTTGTTCTTCCTATATATTGTAGTGAACGTGCATATTCAAGTTGTTTTTCATTATTTCTCTATGCAAATTCCCTAATCGGCCTCGCCACGTGTCGCCTAGGTGGCGAAGCGCGGAAAAAAATGGTCTCTTTATTTTTCTTCCTTAGGGTAGAATGCAAAGTCAAAGCCTCATCCATGGCTGCAGTAATGGCATTTTCTTTCCTCTTGCCCACTGATGATGTACTGTGTAACATTTTGGAGCAATAAAATTTGTTTCGTGATGCATTTTTCCATCGTTCGATTATTTTGTTGTCTATTCTTACCTCTCATCGTTGGAGGGTATAATGTGCATAATCTTATGTATTTTACGCAACAAAAGGTTTTGGTAGTTGTGCTTAATGGATTTCAAAGTGGTGTTGGTGTGCAGTGAAAACTATCTCTCGGTCTCTGTGGTGCATGCATCTTTTCCACCCTCTCCTCTGTTCATCTCTCTCCATTTCAGGAAATCGATCTTTGATTCAACCACTTCCTTTTTGGTGTATCACCGCTTATTGTAGGCTCTTCCAATCTCTCTCTCTCTCTCTTTGTCCCATTGGAATGGTTAGATTAGGATAGAATAGGTTCTTCCGCACTTTGGAGTAGCTTGTGGTAGGTAGATTAGGAAGCAAGAACTAGCTTTCTCCGAAGGTCCGTCTAAAGTTATGCAAGTCCCACGATAGCTTGAGAAATAGTCCCATGTTGTGCAATCACACCGAATACCCCACTTCACACCTAGGCCATTTAGGGGTGCTTTGATTCGCACTAATAATTTTGGCACGCCGGTGGGACACCGAGATTAGATTTTCCATATTTCCAAAGGTTTCTCATTATCAACATTAAATCATAAGCCACCAAGCAACCACACTAACAGTCTAGCATGCCCGGTGGGACCGGTCTAAAGCACCTTACCACTTTCTCTTAGCAGATTAGTGTGTTCCTTTTAAGGTTCATCCTTTTGAGGCACATGTAAACACATCTAGTGACTCCATCTGGTCAACAACCCCATATTTGAAGTTGCGGACCTTTTCCATCCATTTCCACCCATATTCATTCACTTTTCTTTCCATATCTCTCATTTTATTCCATTTCATGAAGTTACACAATCATGACTTCATTCCCTTAATGGAACTCACACTTACAAAGACAACGGTGCAATCCGCCTCAAATCTTTTCCTAGCTCCTCCATATCAGCACTATGATAAGATCCAAAACCATTATGCTTACCCATATGAGTAGGGTCAAAGTCATTTTTCCCATGGAGCTTATCAAGAACAAGGGGATGCATACAATGGTGAAAACTATGTGGAGAAATTTTTTTGTTGGAGAAGATTCAAAGAATGGAGGCTAAGATGGTGCAATCTAGTGGTACAAACAGATTAAGGCATTCAGATTGGTTTCGTGGATACCTTGTCCATGGAGAGGCCCTTTTCCAAGACATTACAACCCTCGGGAGAAGAATTACTTCATGGTTGAAATGATACCTCAACTTACACAGTGGATTGAGGAGATTGAGGCCTATGAGCTGGACACAAGAAAACCTTGTGAATGGGTAAGTGCACCACCTCCTAGCTCTTCATTTTTTCTTTCTCAAACTTTATCATTTCAGCATGATCAAGAGTCAAGCCCCTCATCCGTTGGCATAAGTGATAATTTCTTTTCTCCATATCTTGATCTCTATCCCACCTCATTTTTTTCCCTCCAAATAGTCATCCCCTCCAAACAAACAAGAAGTTCCACCTCCCCCCACCACAAACAATTGCAAAGTTAGTTGAACCCCAACCTGCCACTCCTCTTACTTTCCCAATTCCATATAGGGAAGAGCTTCCAAAGACTAGTCAAGGAGAACAACAAGAGGAGGAACCAAACAAATAATAAATGATAGAAAATCTGAAGATTTGGGTTTACAAAGATCCACTTAATGATCAAGCCAATAGAGGAGGTCAAGGTTTAAGAGCCAGTGGTGGCCGAGGCTGAGTTTGCAGCAGAGAAGGAACAAAAACAACAAGAACAAGATGAACAAGATATTTTCTTTGAATAAAATTTCCTAATGGCACAAGTTGTCTTAAGAGAATTCTAATCTAATCCAAGCTACACAACTAGTTAAAGAGGAGGAACAATCAGCTCCAAGCCCCATTGAAGAGGAGCATCTAGGAGAGATCAAATCGGTGTTGAAGCCACTCAATGAAGAAAACATCATTGAAGATTATTTTCTTTCATTTCAAGGGACTGATTTGATTGATGAACCCATGATGGAGGAGGACCATATAGTTTTAGAGGCTCCAAGTGTGGAGAAAGCTATAAAAGAACCTTCAGTTCTTCCTCCCACTTTATCCCCTTCAATCTCTAATGTTGAAGAGGAGTTTGAGCTTTCAAACTTCATGTTGGAGGATGAAGGGAACCATGGTGAGAAAGTTGCAGATCAGGAGGACACCATGGAGGAGGTCGAGCACATGCAACAGGACAACAAGGAGACAAATTATCTGTCTGACTTGGAGGATTGCTTTGATAGAGAAGATCCCTGAGGAAATTACATCATTTACTCCTCTATCACCCACCTTCCAAGCATATGAGTCTGCTGCCATAAAGGAGGGCATTCAAGAACAACAGCCTATGTCTCACAACATCCCTCTAGAACCAATGTTGGAAGATATGAGTCTTCCATGTTCTTCATAGGAGAAGGAAGAGAAAAGGCAAGAGGATGTCATCATCCCTCTCACACCATCCATCTAAGAAGGTCCACAAAAAGACTCCATTTTTGGAGTTAAATTTCAGAGCAAAGGGCACATTCAAAGGATCAAACCATGCCCAATCAGGTACTTGGCTTCATTGGAGCCAAGAGAGAAGCTAGAACTAGTCATGCCCACTTCAGGGCATGAGGATGAGTTTCAAAGCACCAAGGGTCACCATCAGCACCTCCAGGAGTCAATACCAATCAACTTGAGGAGGTATTTTTGGTTGATGTAGATACCTTGATGATTTGGGTGGAGGACTGGATTATAGTCATTTTTTCACTCATATGGGAAGCCATATTCAGTGTCAAATCATTTGCATGGTTGCCCCTTTTGAGAAAGGAAAGCTACTCGTCCCTACTTGTAGCAGATTTGTTTAGTTTCTTTCTCTCGAGTTAGTATCGGAGTATGAGTAGACTTTGTTTTCAGCAGAAGAAGTGCTTGTGCATACTCGCAAGTCTCATTTGAGGCATGTATGATTTTTTCTTTGTACATAAGTTTTGTTTGAATTGCTCCAGAGCTACCAAGGCTAGGCCCTTCAGTATTCACGATGGAGATACCTATAGTTTCTGTAATAGTTGTGCATTTAAAAATAAAACAAATACAGAGAAACTAAAAATGTTTTCAAGACACTATATTTCGGGACAGAGCTCAAGGTCAGCAAGTGTAAGTAATCGAGGAGTCCATTTGAGGAAAAATATCAGTACAAGGCTATCGTTCATGACTCCATGACCAATGGATGCAATAAGGCAACTGATCTCTTCATCTAGCAGGTAGATGTCCCCGTAAGTCACCAAATTGTTATCTCAATTTTTCCCCAAGGAAAATTGATCAAACACAACACCGTGTAAGAAAAACTAGAGAAATCACATTCAAATCCAATTAGGAAACAATGGGACTCAAAAATGGAGAATCGTGGTCTCGTAAAGGAGGAAAATAGTGTCAAAGAAACCAAAGGCTCAAAGGAGAAGAGACAGAGAAGGCTCGAAGTCTTTGGGCTCTGCAAATGATTCAGAATGAGCCCCAAAATTGGCTAAGTATAGAGAGTCAATGGAAGCTGCCAAGTGTCCAAACAATGCACCTCCAAAGATTGAATCCAAAAGTGAAGACTCAAATGAGCGTGGAGCTTCCACATGTCCTAGGCCCAAAAAGGATAGAGCCGGCCATTGAAAATTTCAAACAAGTGGAAGGAAACATATGTCAGCTTGGTGCAATTTCAAGATGGGATCCCAAGGCAGAGACTCAAACTTGCGCTAGCCCTCCATGTGGCCAATGGTCAACAGAGGTAAAATTCAAAAGTGGGCCTAAATTGGTTAAGTATAAGAGTGCAACGGAAGGCGCCACATGTCTTAACGACACTCCTTCAAAGGTAAAATCCAAAGTGGGTTTTCAAATGAGTGCGGGCCTTCCACGTGTCCCAAGTCCAAAAAGGGATAGATTCAAGGGTTGAATAGTCAAAGCAAAGGCAGGCTAGCGAGAGGAGCCAAGTGTTAGTGTGGCGCTGCTTCAAAAGTAAAATTTGGGGTGGGTTTACAAACAAACGCCAAGCCTCCACTTATCCATGGTAAGAATTTTGGCCCCACCAAGAAAGGAGACTTATGCAAAATAAAAAAGAGCCCAAAGAGCTCGTGGAAGCTACCACTTGTCGGTCCAACGTGATTTCAAGAGCATAAGGAAGGATTCGAATCTCCAATAGGCTCGAGGCTGCCACATGGACCCGGTATGGATGGATTCTTTAAATATTGCGCCTCATAACCAAAAATTTAGATGGCCATATCTTTTGACTAGAAACTCATATTTTGGGTTGAGAAGACTTTTGGAAATGTATCGACACCTCTACGCCATGGAAAAATAAACTATCATTCTTAACAGCTTTTAGTACGTGAAAATGGGAAAATGTTTTCTAGGTCATTAATGCAAAATCTGATTTCTTCAACTACCAAAGTTAGAATTAATTTGATATGTCGATCTCCTTCCTTAGCACTCAAGCAGACATAGGAACCAGTAATCAAAAAATTGTAGGCAGATTTGAGAGGGGCATTGATTGATGGTGGTTGACCTTCCAAAGTAGGATTCAATGCATATCTCAAGGTGGTTGCAGAAGGATTTGAATTCTTCCCTCCTCTCTTTCATTCTTCCAATATATTATAATGAAGGGGCATAATCAAGTGGTTGGTCATTGTTTATCCTCGGCCCCCTTTCTCTTCCTTCTTTAGGATAGAATGTAGATTCTAATCCTCCTCCCATGGCTCTGTAATGGTTTTTCTTGCCTCTTGACCACTTATGATATACCGTGTAACATTTTTGAGCAATAAAATCTATTTTATGATGCATTTTTCCATCCTTCGGTTATTTTGTTGTCTATTCTTACCTCTCATCATTGGAGGGTATATTGTGCATACTCGATGTTTGTTACAGTTTTAGTAGCTGTGCTTAATGGATTTCAAGTGGTGTTCTATGTGAAAACTATCTCTGGTTTTGGTGCATCTTGTTCACCCTCTCCTTTGCTCACCTCTCTTAACTTTAGCGAGTCTGATCTATGATCCAACCACTTCCTTTTCTAGTGTATCACCACTTAGGGTAGCTCTACCTCTCTCTCTCTCTCTCTCTCTCTCTCTCTCTCTCTCTCTCTCGTGTCCCCTTGGAATGGTTATATTAGTATAGAATAGGTTCTTCCTGACCGGATTAACTTGTGGCAAGTAGATTAGGAACTAAGAACCACATTTCTCCGTGAGGCCCATCTCAAGTTTTGCATGTCCCGGCTTGAGAGATGGTCCCATGTTGTGAAATCACACCAAATGCGCCACTGACACCCGTGCCATTCAGGGTGTTGTGATTCTACACTAACAATCCTTTTGTAGAAAAACTTGTAATTATTATTGTGAGGAATAAAACTCGATCATCACCTTGTTATGTTTTTTTCTTTATGATATTATAACAATCATGAAAATGTGTAGCGTGACTTGACCAATTGTGTCACTTTTATATTCTTATTCAATGTTCAATCGAATCTTTTGGCACCCTTTGTTTGTGTGCCATGTTGAATAGAAATGTTATACCCATGTTTTGTTCTCTTGATAAGTAATGGTAAATTCTTCTTTCGAGCCATAAAAATTTCTTGTATGATAACCCTCCATGGTCTTGGCATCAATGTAATTTTAGGCATAATCAAGTGGGTTGGAAATCCCAGTAAAAGTTAATAAAAATAAATAAATGAACAAACAAATAAATGAATAAATAAGTAAAATATAGGAATTGGTGATCTCGTGGATAAAATCCGAGCTTTAAGTGGAAGAAGAGGAACTATCTACTTGTGTAAAAGGAATTACCTTCCACCCCTAAGATAAACTAATAAACCTTACCCTTATGGTTGTGAAATGATAAATGATATTAAAGTGTAAACAATATTTAACTCTTGGGAGATTTATAGGTCTTCGTAAGTAGGGGGAATGGTTAAGAAACCATAAGTCCGGCTCATCGATTTTTGAAACCTAATTGTATTATTTTGTCAAACTTAATCAAGTAAAGCCTAAATGAAACTTTAACCATTCTTGATAAATTCTTAACCTCAGTAAAAGACTGGTTATAACTAAAGAGATCATGATGATGAAATAAATTTGACTTTCTCACTCTAACCTTTGACTTAGTGTATAGTAACCTTCTCTTAAGCATGGTTAATTTTTTATCATTGCACAAGAAGTTTATTGTCTCAAACCTAAAATGGTACCTCCCTCCATTAGAGCTTACACTCACCTCCTTGTGCAATGGAGGTTGGAATGAGATTCTGTAGCTTGTGTTTGTTTAAGATAACCTTATGGGGATTGGTTTACCCCACCCCTTTTAGCGTTAATCTAATAACTAATCAATCAAATAATTGTCATATTAAAGATGATCCTCAGAGAGTTTTACCCAAAGCCAAATGCCTCTAGTATAAAGGAAAGGAATATAATTTTTTTAGAAGAATTATACAGTTCATAACTTGAATCTCCTAGAACGTAAGTTAAAGTTTGAAGGTCGTGTTTAAGTAAAATAAATAACCTTAAGAGGATTTTCAATGTGGGATGCCCTAACCATAATTGTGTCTGTTCTAGTACATTTATGTTCGATCTTGTCATAAAGGAGAAAGAATTATTTGTGATGGGAGTCATATTTTTTCCTCAGTATCTAGGTGGTTAGGGTTGTGTCAAGAATTTTGAGAGTTAGTCAGAGCCATGTGACCACCTATAGTGTCATTACATCTTCAAGTAAGTTATAAAAAGAAAAGTTGTCCGAGTTTTTTAGTGTTGTTTTTGTGTGTGAAATAGTGGGCATTACAAATACTCGCCATATGATAAATTTCCAAGCTTCTGCGAGTAATGCTTCTAATGATCCATTTTTCAAAAAGTGTCTACCCTTGATGTGAATGTCAATAAAGTTAATTCCCCCAAAATTGTGGGGAAGGCAACATATTTCCCATGCCACCTAATGAAATCCTTTTTCAGAGAAGCATTAGTCCATAAAAAGGTTTTGAACAAAATTTCTAGCTTTTGAATGGAATCTTTGGAAGGAACCCAACACGACGAGTAATAAATTCATGTGGCCATAAGAACTTTGTTTAAAATTTGGAATTTTTTAGCCAAAGATAAGGGTCTGATGTTCCAATACTCTAATTTTTTTGCCACCCTATGAATAACATATTGCCAGAGCTCGGCCAGGGAGGCTTGAAAAGCAAAATCAATACCCAAGAACTTAAATATCTCACCACGTGAAAAAATATTCTATTCAAAAGTTGTAAGATAATTGGGCACGTGAAGGATTGCCGATAACATTGGATTTTTGCCATGAATGGATGATCCGAAGTTAAGCGTAAAGTATCCAAGCATTGTATAGAATTTTGAATGTTGGCTTCATATTCAATTTTTATGTAAGAAGGGATTCATTCGTGAAACTTTGTTTGAGAAGTTGTGGAGTTGGGTGCAACAGAAGCAAGATTCCCCTAACAAGACCACGGGTTTTAGTAGGGGCTAATAAATTCCCAAAATATTTGGCCCTAAAGCACATATAAGGTGTTGGTGCTTAATTTGATCTCACCCCATTTGTCCTTGAAATTCTTTAATTTTTGGCCTCTATCGTGTTTTCTATCTTCCCATATTGATGCATGAAAGATCTGACCTTCATTTGGTTACCATGATCAGTCCCTTCCTTGGTCGAGGATCACTTAAAAGTCAAGAATTTATTTTTTCATTCCTCTGTCCATATGAAAATATCTAGAACTTGGGTGTAAACTCAGGTTTTTTCCTTCCTTACATTTTCCATAGTCACGTTTTGTTTTCCCTGTCATTTTTATGCAAAGTATCTATGGAAACATGATTGGATGTGGCTCGAAAGATCATTTTTGGGCCTTATATCATTTCTAAAATCTTTTCTTGAAAGAAATATTCATTTCCGATCTCAAAAGGTGATTTTCCTACATTTTACGGTTTGACGGTTGTGTTTTTCCCCGTCAGATTTACATCTCAACATCTATGGAAACATGGCCCTTTCTAGTTAGATGCGGCTTGGCGGGGCACTTTGAAAACTCTAAAGTTCACTTCAACTCAAAGCTTTTCCATGTGGAGGGCCAACACTCATCTAAAAATTCACCTTTTGGTTTGGACTTAGAGTTGAACTAGGGAGACATGTGGAGGTTTCCACTGCCTTCCCTAGACTTAGAAAAATATTTCATGTAGCCGGTATAGTTTTGGTAGACCATGGACACATGGAGGGTTGGTGGGGATCCACCTAAGGGTCCCACCTTAACAATTGTGATAGGGAGACATGTGGAGGCTTCCGCCAACTCCACTCTATACTTAAACTTTTCAAAGCAATTTTGAAAGGCCTGGGACACGTGAAGGGACCGCACCTATTTTGGGACCGGCCCCTAAATTTTATTTTTAAGAAGTGTCAGGAGGACACTTGGAGGCTTCCGCTCACTTTTCCCTTCCTTAGAATTTTCAACAGCCAAGGAAAACTTTCTCGGACCCTAGACACATGGCATTTTTGTTGATCCTTCAACCTGTTTTATCAACTCTGACCGAGACATGGTGAGCTCACATTTGTTCAGTGGTCTTCGCTTTTGAGGAGCATACCAAAGCTATGCCGAGGTAACACGTGGAGGCTTCCACTGGCTCCTTTTTTACTGAGACTTTTTCAAAGGCCAAAAGGTGTTTTTCTTGGGCCCAGGCCACATGGAAGGACTGTGCTTGTTTGGAAATTTTCCCCTATACTTCTCCTTTGTAGTTGCACCAAGGAAACATGTGGATGGTTATAAAATAAAGTGGAGAAGAGGTAGAATAAACATTTTTTGTGCATTGCGTCTAGTTTTCCACCATTTTTTCTCCAAGACTCCTATAGATGCAAATACGCACTATTTTTCATCATTTTTGATGAAATTCCTTGTCATCTTTGTCTGTAAAGTGACATTGAATGGATTGAAACTTAATTTGTGAGTCCAAGGATTTTTAAGGTCGATATTTTGAAGTTGGAATTAATTAGGTACTTGTAAAATGGGAATTACTAGAGAAGCTAGATGCGGGATAGAGTTGCAGAGGAAAGAAAGGGAAAAGGATGAAATGATGAAAGTTACAGGTGCAAAAGATGAAAAAGGTGTTTCCTCGAGAGCAAAAAGGATTTTAGATCCATTTACACAGCCTCCGAAGAATGATTAAAACGGGGATTTCTCACATGACATAATTAGAATGATTAAAAGGATTGTCAAAAAGGTTGTGGCATGGCATCCTAGTCATTAGTCGAGTGTCTGAGAAGTGTGATCAGTTCATAATTGGTCCACCTGGCAACTTTCAGATGTGAATTTTTAAACATCACTTTTTAAGGAAAATTGGTAACAAGCAAAGGTCCCTCGAATATTCTTCTATTTTGGGGGAAAAATTGAGTGAGTGAAATGTATAAATGCAATGAGAATACTCTTGAAAATGGTTGGGGTTGAATTCTTAAGAGAAAATTTGAGAAAAGTCGTCTTCCTGAGAGACCAATCCAAGATAACCTGTTAATTTCTTCCGTATTAGATTTTCTATCATGTCAATTTGGTTATAGATGTATATCCATTGATGAGCACTGAGATTGCTCCGGAATATTTCCCCCTCGATGAATTTCAGCAATTTTGAAATTAATTTGTTTCAATCTTGGAGCAACTAGTGTATACTTTGTTTCAAAATGTCGTAAGTGGTTTTTCTTGTTCTCTGTAATTGTGCATTGAAATATTTTTGAAATCACACAATATCTTGTCCCTCCGATAGTTTAGTTGTATTAGCAATTTCATTTCAAGAAGATTCTTTATCTTGTGATCAGGGATAATTTTAGCGGTGAATATTCGTAATATGGCGAAAATTTCATTTTATGAAAATTTGAAAAGGTGAATTATTCGGAGTGGGTTGGTGTCCTGTTCGCCTAAAATATATAGTATATTTTTTTTGGGGGGTCGGCTTCGCCTTCATTTGAAAACATCTCCTATAAAAACCTAGCTGATTCGCCGGGTAGTATACCTCAAGTAGCTTAACAAATTACCAATACTATGAAATTTGAACTCGCATACCCTTAAGCACCAGAGATTCAGATTACTGTTAGCCTGTGATTGTTGATGCGTGACAACAACATTGTACTGACGTGTGACAGAGGAAGTGTTGACGCATGACTTGGGCAATGTTGACGCGTGACAGAGGAAGTGTTGATATGCGGAGGAAGTGTTGACGCGTGACTTAGGCAAAGGTGACGCATTTACGGAGGAAGTGTTGACGCGCGCAGAGGAAGTCGACGCGAAGAGGAAGTGTTGATGCGTGACTTGGGTAGTGGTGACGCGCGATGAGGAATTGTTGACGCGCGCGGATGCAGGAAGTGTTGACGCGACGGACTTGGGCGGTGGTGACGCGCTTGACAGAGGAGGTGCCACGCGCAGAGGAAGTGTTGACGCGCGGCGAGGAAGTGTTGACGCGTGACTTGGGGGCAAAGGGTGATGCGCGATAGAGGATGTGTTGACGCGCGATGAGGAAGTGTTGACGCACGACAAGGGCGGTGTTGATCGATAAAGATATTCGATTAAAGTGGACGTGCAACAGAAATGGGTTGTGATTGAGTTGACATGTGAGAAAGACCTCGACACAGAGATTTTTGATGAGAAAGCAGAGGTCAGAGGCTGCAGACGCGTGGACAGGAGATTTTACTGTCGAGCGTCAAGAAAATGTAGTGACGCGCGTCAATAGACCTTAGTGACGCGCCAACAACCTTGTTGACGCGTGTCACTAAGGTCCGCTGACGCATGTCACCGAGGATGTCTACAGCCTTCTGTCACACCACTTGACAATCAGGTGAAATTTTTTCATACAACCCCAAAAATTCACCTTCCCACGAAACCGGTTCTGGGGATATTTGCTGTGCATTCTCCACCTCCGATTTCTAAGAGGTCTCTTAAAATGAACCCGCTTGTGATGAGATAAATGATTTAAAATCACTTCATTGTTATTTTTTTATAAAGATTGTTTGTAAGTATTTGGGTGTACCTTAGGTTGATTGATAAGAGATTTTGGTGTTTAATTGAGTCTTTTGACTCGAGCCTTCATGTTAGATTCTCAAAGATTATTTGAAAATGTGTTGATCTAGGCCTCCATTGAAGCATACCTTCTCGTTGAAGGAACCTCTTAACTATTATGAAGCTTTATGTTGTTGAGTTGTCCATTTTTGTGAAGTTTCTCAAAGATTTGGTATAATCAACTTTATCTTACTCAATCTCTCACCATAATTATTCGAAACCATGAATCCATCCTAAAGCACCCTTGTTTTCCTTCAGATATCCACAAAGAAGCAAAATCAATTTACTAAAATATGTAGAACAATCAGGATCTCATAATGTCATCAAGAACCTTATCCTTGTTTTAAAAGTATCTCCATCTTTTAAAAGTGACAACTCGTAAGAGTTAAATTATGGAGTATTGACCTTATTTTCCCAAGGTTTTCTTCATAAATTTATGCAAAAGAAGGATATCTCCATATCATTTATCAAATATAGGTTACACTACGATTCCTCTCACCTTAGTCGAAAGGCACAACCTAAAGAGTTGAGGATAGGTCAAATCCTCTTGAAGGTGTTATCAATCTCTCCATAAAACCGAGTGGAAAAGGGCCGTTAGATCTCATCCTTGGCTAAAAAATGACATACATCATGATCTATCTATCTCTAAACTCTGTGCCAAATATTTGATGCTTCTCATCTTAAAAGGGAGAACAAATTTGGATACCAACACAATGTAGGGGCTAGGAGGCAGCCTTTCCAAAAAGAATGAAAATACCAAATGGTTCTAAGTTGATGCCATTGATAGAGATATGAGAAGAGGCATGTAATGCCCGTCCTTTGTTCACTCCAGGCAGGCGGCCTGTCCCCACAGCACGGGGCTCCAAAAATGATAAAATATAATTTTTTTTTGGCCTTGGTAGCTGGAAGTGGTTGAAGCGTCTCTTCCTTTTATTAAATTTTCAGATTTGCAAATCTCCTGTTGACTCCTTTCTATCACGTGGTCTGCCTGTGGTTTCTGTCCAAAACCACGAATGCTTGTTGTGCTCCATCAAATGCTGAAACAGATGAATTGCTTCGGCGTGTTCTCGACAACGGATTCATTAATGGTGAAATGAAGGTCTGTCTCCCTAAGGTTGCAAGGGTGGGTTTGGCTTCTCATAACCGTGCTGTGCAGGCAGTCCAATGGAGTCGCAGGCTGTTCTTGCTACTTTTTTTCCAGCTGTGGGGTCGTGTATAGTTTAGGGCCGAACGTTTTGAAGTTGGATGCCTTCGCATGGTGGCAGCCTCCTGTTCCTTCCTCCCTGCTCGTGGAGCCCAGAGAGAGTTGTGCGACTGCTGCCACAGGGCGATCCCAAGGAGCCGTGGGTGTTGAATCCCGAGGTTCTGGTTGCACGCGACCACACAGTCGTGATCAGTTGTAGCAAAATCTTCCAGCTGTAGTGGATGAACGAGGTAAAGTTTTAGTTGAGCTGTCCTTCCTTTTCATTTTGGAAAGTTACTAGGCGTAGAAAGGCTAAGGGCCTCTTAATAAAGCAGGTTTGTTGCAGGCAGGTAGTAGAAGCCTTCCGAGCGCTTCCAAAGGCCAAGAGACGACCAACCATGTTGTTAGTTGTCAAAGTTCGATGCTTCCTCAATTCGGGATTTCTCCTTTAAGATATTTTCATCAAAATCGATTAAGTGACAGTGAGAGTGTTGCCAGGAGACCCGATGAAATTTATTACAGAGATTCTCTGTTGAGACTTTACTTGTCTTACGCTGTAACGCATGGAAGAGAATCTCTTAGGTGTGGATTTGTATCATGTCAGAATATTCATGAAGCACGTTTGCTTTGCTGCAGTTATGGCGCTTGCTTTTTGTGTTGGTGACAGATCACACCCACAGGCACAGGAGATCTATGCAAGGTTGGAGAAAATGTCTTGGGAGATGAAGGTAGCAGGATATTTCTCAAACCCAGAGCTTGCACTGAGTCATTTCTCCAAAACCGATTCGTGACAGTGAGGGTGTTACCAACAGCCTGATGAAATTTATTTACAAAGAGTCTCTATTGAGATCTTACTTGTTGTAGGATGTAACTCATGGAAGAGAATCTGTTAGGGGCGGATCTGTTTCATATCAGAGTATTCATGAAGCACAATTTGCCTTGCAACTATATGAGCATCTTCTACGAGTCACTATGTTGGCAGGCATAAAGGGGTGCTGATGGAATTATCACTTTTTCAAGCTACAGCTGAAATGTTTGCACCGAAGTTATGTTTGTCCTCAATCTAATGAAGGAAAAGGTTTATCCATCAATAAGATAGATGCCTACCAGAGCCAGGAGTGTGATGTAATCAGTTTATTTTGTGTCCAAGCTTCAAATCATGGGGTTGGCTTTGTAGATGATATTCGCCGCATGAATGTGGCACTGGCACGAGCTCGCAAAGCAGCTGCATTGAAGCAATCTAGTGACTTAGTCAAACCTTAATTGAGGATGCTAAGTCTAAGGACTGTTTTATGGATATGGAGTCTGTACCAAGAGATTGTTTTTGGTTATAAGCCATCTCCTTTTGCTTTGTCTCAAACTAGGGCTGCTCCTAATATGAGAGCACCAAGGTTAGGAGGTCCAAATTAGAAACAATCAGATGCATATGGAGATGGTGGAGGTGTTTGGATGAATGACGAAGGATTAAGCTCAATTGCCAAAATGGGACCTACAGAAGTTCTAGGGCTGATCTTGGAGCGGTGTTGGGAGAATGATGGCAAGCATTTTAGACCACCCACCCTGGCTGTGAACTCCTACCTGTGCCAACATGAAGATGTTCGATGTTTGGGCGCACAACGAGCTTGAAGAAAATGGATTTAGGCTTCGGTTGCTGTTGCAGGCCCCGTTCATCTTGTCATCGACTGCGGGAGCTTAATCAGGCACGATATTCTCTATACCATTAATTCTTATGCTGTTATTTAATTGAATCACTAAATAACTCTACTCTTCATATTATTGTCTCGTGTGATGGTATACTGTTTGGTTTCCAGTTCCCTTGCTCATTTGTATTCTTTTTTTGGCGTTAGAAATGATTGCGCTGGTTGAAGCCTCTATATTGTTTCTGGGTTTTAATAAATGTTAGTTGGGTGAACTTTGTTCTTAAGTCTAATAAAACAAAAGAGGTGGGGGTCCTGTAATGAACACCCCCTAGTTCCTTATGTTGGTTTCACGATTTGAATGTTTTATCAAACATTGTTGTTGGACTCAACCTTATAGTTCCTGTCTTGTTCTTATTCTTGTTTCGGTTCGAGATCTTAGTTCTGGGTTATGTCGAGTATTTGCGAATTAGGGATTGAGTACTGCAAGTGCATTGTGTATAGGTGAATGATGCTTTTCCTGCCTCTATCCTTTTCTTTTAGTTTCTAGTAACCCTTCCCGGTTGACTTGGTGTGTGCTTAGCTTGACTGATTATCGATTTGAGCTAAGTTGATATTACTTTCAACTAGGTTAGTTGCTTTTGTTATTTTGTTTTGAATCGCTCGAAGAAATACTTTTATTCTTCAAGTGTCATGTTTGATTTTCATAATTGATATCAATTCAAGTTCACCGTTTGGAGATTGTTGTCTTTGGAACCACCTTCTCTCCCTTGGTGACTGTTGTATGTCTTGAGGAATGTAGCTGAACCTATGGAATGTTTTCTTTTGACGATACTCACATTTCTTTTGGATAGCTTAAAATGTTAGAGGAAATACTCTTTTTCGTACCTTGTTTTGTTTCACACATGTTGGAGGATACGAGATCTACTGGATCATTATTGAGGAAATTTTCAAATCTTAAAATTGGGATGTTGGTTTTATGCATAAGAAATTACCCTACGTTTTGCTCCGTAAAGATGCTTAAATTTCATCCTCCTGTGACTCATAGGTTGGTGTGTTTGGAAACTCTTTGGTTGACTGGTTTTCGTGGTGATCGTTGTGATACGACCTCCTTGCTGTCATTGTAGTAGAATGGTTATGTATTGACCAGAAAGGTTTAAGTCAACTTGTTGTTGACGACAGATCCTTTGGAAGCTATGTATCTTGTGTCGTGTTCTTGCGAATGATTGAGTAACCCTCCTGTAAGATTTATAATGGATATGTTTGGTCTTGTCAAGTTTGTCCTTTTTCTTAATACATTCTCTTGATTAGAAGAAAGTCTAATAGAAGGATTGTTAGGATAGGATGTGACCCATGCGAGGTCATTTGTGCGTTTCATCCCTTTCTTTCCATTTTTTTTTAATCTGTACTGACATAAAATTAACTGTTATAGGCACATCATCTTAATATTAATAAGTCATGTTGGTTTAGATATCCTCATGTCGATTGATTGTTTGGGATCTTCCAGTGGCATAGTGAATCCTTGGCTTGGTGAACTAACTTAAACAAATAGGGATAGATTACGTTTGAAATTAATTCTCTTCCTGTAATTGTTTTTGTTTCGAAATGTTATCTTGTTTAAATGACGGTCATTATTGTGATATGGGTGTAATTCACTATGATGTTTATTAACTGCTCCTATGTGAAAATGATAATTGAATAGAGTTAGTGCCATCCCTTTTATTTAGGCATTTTATGTTTTTGGACAGCTCTTTAATTGCTCTTGTTTAGACTCTTGGATTATTGTTTTCTTCTTCACAGTGCTTTTCTTCCTTGAAACAGTTAGATAACAACATATTGTCTTAATGTTATAGCTTTATCGTGCTCAGTTCTTGCGAACTGACATGTGCTAACAAATGTGCAGATGGATTATGCGAGTAGACTAGAAGAAAAGAGTGTAAAAGTTTCATCTGTACCATTATGAAGTTCCTTGTAAAAAAATGTCCAATGTGTTGTAAATTGTGTAACATTGCTTGTAAAGAGTTGATATGACCTCTTGCCTTGTATTGTTTGGTAATGGTGAAATAAAGTGTCTTGTTCTTGTGTAGTTAAGCTTGAAATTATCCTTGTGAGAAATGGCATTCAATCTTTACATTGATATGAGTATTGTAAAACTTTGATCTTGAGAATAAATTATTAAGTTAAATCTTTCTAAGACTTAGCGACAATATTTTATAAGCAAAGTAAAATGAGTCGGTTAACCCTTAAAGAAGCTAAACAAAAATAATGATTTTATATTCAACAAATAAATGTAAAGGTGATCTATTGAAATCAAATAATTCCATGAGTGATCAAAATGAAAACATCCTTTGTGAGGTAAACTTTTATTAATCGATACCCCTAGCTAAACTAGCGAACACTATCCCTTTGGGGTGAACTCTTAAACAAGCTTAAAGGAAAACAATGGTTAGTTTCTGGAAGATATTAAGATTTAGTAAGTAGGAGAAGACTTTAAGTGAACTACTCTTCAGTGTATAAGAAATTAACTCAGTTGGTGAGATGAATTTGTGCAAACCATATATTGATTTCCTTCTGAAAACTTAAGTCATGAGCTAAAGGGTGTCTTACCAAAATAAATAAACCCTAACCATTTCTTACTGTGGCTTGCCCTAGCCGTGAGTGTGTCATGTGGATTGGACTTTCATGTTGTCTTGTCAAAAGAAAAATAAATTGTCTTTGATAAGTGTGAACGTTTCCGTGCTGACCTTGTAGTCTTCCCCGTAACAAATGATTCCAAGTGTTGATTGTAACCTTGTGACGACATGTTGTGTCGTGTTGAGTCAAAGCAAGTAAAAAAAAAAGTTATCTCGTAATGTAGTTCTTGTGTGTGGTAAGTGCGCTACAAGGCATCCTCAAAAATCATATTAACGGATTAGATAAAAATGGGGTAAAAGCCAAGGGCTTGAAGCATTGCAAGAATAAATGGCCATTCAATTCAATCTTTCTCAAAATCAATTTTTATGAACATGGCAGATTTAGTTAAATCTCAGGGCCCATTCCATGCCTTCCCAAAAAACAATGATGTTATCCAAGATATATCTACCTTGTATAAATCCTTTTCATTGTTCTTTTTGTTTTATCTTCCGGTTTCTTGGTAGTAGTTTATGCGCAAGGATTGAACTTGCTACTCATGCTGGCAAGGGCGATCTGTATAGGTTGTTTCTTTGTTGGCCCTCCTGGACCTACCCTATAGTCATAGTTTTTCCATGAGACCTTCCCCCCATTTCTTTGAGGCATTTTTTCAATGTTTTGCATGCATTGTGGATGCTCCCACAATTTTCATACATGGTTTTGGAGGCACCTACTTCTACAAATAATAAAAATATGATCTCCTTTCTGCTCGATGCATGCCCTCCACCGCTCTAACCGTCCCATTTTTAACACAGGCTAGGATTATTTTTGTAAGGTTGTGGATTCTATCTTTTCTCTTCTCTCTCATGTGCTTCCTAGGCCTTCCTATAAACCCATTTTGTGTATATCATGTTGTCATTGCAGTCTTTGAGACCACATTTATTTAGACAGAGGTCACTTGTGAAATGGAGCTCCCTGCCTATGCCTAACATGGATGTGTATGAGGTTTGGATGCCCAGCTAGCAGATTTTGGAGGGATGTTTGATTGTTGTTGCATATGGTTGGTAGACATTGTTTGCAAGTGCTGGAGCTCATCAAAGGCATGCTAATTTTAACCATCGATTTTTGTTTATGCTAGCTTTGCTCATATTAGGAAAGGAAATTATTTTCTTTTCGAATCGGCAATTACTTGGAGTTTTATATTTGTTTTTCAATTGTTTCTCACCCTCCATGATATGCTTTTAGTTTCTTTCCTGTGTTAGCTACTTCTTAGGATGATTCCTTGCTAGATGTGGAGTCTACAAATGGTTTTGGCACATGATTTTCACTTATTCTTGTTGTTGCCTGTATGCCAATGGTTGCATGGATTGACTTACCCATCTTCTTGTTGCTTATTCCTCTGTAATGATTGTATTGGCAATTCTCATCTGTGCTTGTGGGGTGTTTTGTGGTTGTTGATTTTGGGTATTGAGATATGTTTATTTATATACTCATATATAATTTAACTTCTTGTGGATATTTTTTGCCCCTTGTTATCTCGGGAGGTAAACGAATTTGTGCATATTCTATGATATTAAGGAATAAAGAATGGTTTAATATAAAAGGTTCAACTTTTCTCCGAACCTTACATGCCTCTTGTGGGATGCCCTCCTTTCTTCATCAAGTTCAACAATCTAGTTAATGTGAGCATCATAAGGACTTACTTCTTGATCCTCTAGTTGTTGAATGAAGTGATATGAGGATAATTGCATATGCAAGGGCAGCAGGCTCGAGTTCCATATACTAACCGAAATGGAATATTTCCAAGTAACTCTCTTGACAAAGTGATTCTATCGGCCTAAACAACAAACTTCAACCTGTTCACCCCATTTTCTTTTTTTCAACTCCAAGGTTCTTTTGATAATCTTCAGCAGGTTTGTATTACTGGACTCAGCTTGTCCATTTCCTTGGGGATTGTAATTAGATGCATATGTCAAGTTGATTCCATACTCTTGGCACATTGCCACCAGAGGTTTAGCTATGAAACTCATGGCATTATCACTTATAATATTGACTGGTACCCCAAACCTGCAGATGATGTGGTACAATATAAAATCCATGAAAATTTGGTGTGTTGCTCTTTTGGTGGGGATTGCCTCCACCCACTTGGTAAAGTAATTAGTGGCCACAAGAATCCAATTATGGCTAGCACTTGAAGGGTCTGAAATATCACCAATCAAATCCATTCCCAATTGCTTGAATGGAGCTTCAATTGATATAGGATGCAAAGGAAGGGAGCCTGAAGATTTTAGTCTTCTAGAGAAGTTCGCAACTCTCACATCTTCTAACCAACAAGGTTGTATCCTTGAAGAGAGTTGGCCACCAATAACCAGCCCTCAAGATATTGTGTGTTATGACTCTTGCAAAGAAAATGCCCCCACAAACTCCTCCATGGAGATCAGCAATTATCCCGGGGATTCATCTTAGGTAATGCACCTTAAGAGGACTCCCTTAAGGTTCTTCCAAGCTAACCCATAATCAGTAACGACATATTTCTGGGAAGCCAACTTAAGGGCCCTTTTCTAGTTCTTACTCAAATACTCAGGGAAATTCAGATGTCTGAGATAGAAAATCACGTCCTTGTACCACTCAGAATTCATTAGTTTATCAAAGACATCTACCCTACCTTCTTCTACCTCATTTACCTCAATAGTTTGCAAGTTTCTCTCAGCCATAAGCCTAGCCAAGCCCAAACCTCTCACCAGCTTCGTGGTCTAGATATCCATATCATATTCTTGTAACTTGTTCACCCACCTGCACCTTTTCTTGAGACTTCCATCTCTGATAAAATTTCTTTTACCATGGTGTGTGGAAAATCGAAACCACTTTAGAACTTAGATTGTACGGTCTAAAAACCTTTGTTGCTTTTACTAAGGAAAATGTCTATTTTTCCATGATAGTGTACTTCAACTTAGCGCACTGCAAGGCCATCAAGAAGGAAATTGGCCTCTCAGCCCCTTCATCATCCTTCTCGCAGCAGATGACGAAACATCGTTCTTTGAAGTAAAGGAAAATATTTGGAAAGGCTTCTTATAGTCTAGAGTTGCCAGAACAGGCACATGCTTTAATGCCTCTTTAATCCCATTGAAATCTTGGATGGAATCCTCCTCCCACTTGATGACATGGTCCTTATTTAACATGAAATTGATTGAAATGGTCAACTCAAGTAAAGTTTGATATGAATCTCTTGATGAAGTTTATCTTCTTAAAGAAAACTGAATTCCTTTCTTGGTTCTTGGAATTGGAACTTTGCTAATGGCCTCTACCCTTTTGGATCAATCATCACCTCTTCTTCTAACACAATGTGACCAAGAAAATTTTCCTTCTACACTCAAAAAAGACACTTCTTTGGATTGAGTGATATGTCATATTCTCTACATCTTATCAACATCTTCTCTAAGTGTAGTAGGTGATCACTTCTCTTCTGAAAAATAAAATTACATCATCTTGATAAACAACAATAAACTCATTGATGTAACCAGCAAAATCAACATCCATTTCTCTTTGAAAGGTAGCTCCAGCATTCATCAAACCAAAGGGCATCCTAACATACACATATGTTCCCAAGGAGTAGTGAAGGTTGTCTTGATCCTTTCTGATTCCTTCACCACAACTTGGTTACAACCATAGAAACCATCTAGGGTAGAGAGCAATTCAGAATCACTCACTAATTGCAGCATCTTTTCCATATTTGGTAAAGGATAATTATCCTTCATTGATGCTCTATTCAGATTCCTGAAGTCCACACATAACCTGATGTCACCATTCTTCTTTCTAACTGGTACTAGGTTTGTAACCCAAGAAGAATACCTAGTGGGCTGAATAATCCCTCCATCTCTTAGCTTCTTTAGTTCCTCTTACATCTTGAGGGATAAGAGTGGATTGATTGGCCTCTATTTCTTCCTGAATGGCTTTGCATTAGACTCAAGGGAATCTCATGTTGAAACAGATCCTCTCTATATGCTTTTAATTCAAAGCATAGGTCCAAGCCATGCAATCTTGGTATTTCTTCAACAATTGGATGTATGACTGCTTCTCCTCTTTGCTAAGATTTCTTCCTAACCAAATTTTCCTTGGTTTCTCCTTAGTACCAAGATCATGCTCCTCAACATCCCTCGAGGCTGCCATATGTCTATTAATAATGCAATCAACATTATCAAAATTTGATTCAAGAGCAACCAACCCTCTAGGAATGGTATTAGTCTTTAGCTAGATGATGCCCTTGCCAAACAAGGTTTCCTTCCCCTTTGTCACACATACCATTGGCTCCCAATCAATACTTTGATCAAAAACTCTCCCTTATTCTGCCAAAATCTTCTGATCTGAGCATCATCATCAAAAACTTGCCAGTGTTTAATGTTGTCAAGGACAGAGGGTCTTGTCAATACCTCAACATCATATTCACAATATGGGGACATTGCAAAATTTTAAAAATGAGACCCCAACACTACAAGCTTGTCTGCCAAGTCATTGAACTTCCTATCATGATGCACAATGTTGAATGAATCAAACATCTCAATGAAATCCCAAACTGCATGCTTGTATTGTTTCATTCGCTGATTTTTGTGGCATACAGTTTTCTGACTTGTTTTACAATTAATTTTGAGTCTCCCTTGATAATGATGTCCTTGAAACCATATTTCCAAGAAATTCTTAAACCCAACAATAGTGCCTCATACTCAGCAATGTTGTTAGTGCACTCAAAGTTGAGTTTGAAGGAAAAAACAAATTTTTCATGACTTGGAGAAAGTAGAACAACACCAAAGCACCATTCCCAAACTTGGAGAAATATCCATCAAACAATAGAGTCCAAGGAGAGCCCACTTGTTCAAGACACCTGCATTCCTCAATCTTGTGCTCCTTTCCATCAAGCAAATCCTACAAAGTTATCAACATCAACATTTGTGTACAATACTTCATAGGATGCATTGTTGGGATCTTCAATAAGATGCAACATCTTCTTTTCCCCATACAACCTGACAAGGCTTCCCTCAATTGGGATGGTGGCATAGGACATGTCCATTTGGACACTCCCACCAACACTTGCAGCCCATTTTCTAGACAATAACATGCCCCACTTGGCTGGGCAGTCAACAATGACAACATCAAGTTTTAAATTTTTACTTGGGTAAGTTGTAAGCTGCACCACCAAACCCTTCACACATCCCACTACTGGAACTTCTCTAGAGTCCATAGCATTGCACTTCCCATATGTTGTTGTTACTTTGATATTCAACTCGTTCATGACTTCCAGAGGCATGACATTGCATGATGCCCCTGAGTCAAACATGTAGTTGTGGAGTAGTCTGTCCTTAATGATCAAAGTGGTGAAGAATGGATCCACATTCAGCTGAGAATCCACCAAGGATGTCCCCAAATAGACCTCAGGTGGTTCACCTAATTCCTCTAATGCTGGTGGTGTCTCTAACTCTTCAATGATTGGAGGAGTCTCCACAATGTTTACATTTCTACCTAGGGTAGTCTTCTCTTCTTTCAACCCCAAGTATTCAAATGCTCTCTTTTTGTGCTCAGGAATCCTAAGCAACTAAAAAATTGGAACAGAGACTTTGATTTGACTTAAAACTTGGGCAATATCATATGGGACATTCTTTGGCAAGGTAGTATTAGAAGGAAAGCTAACACACTCACTAGGTGGTACAAGATTTTTGACAACTTGGGCATGAGGAGGGGTATGATTTTTGTTTGGAGCTGTAGGGAATTTGGTAGATGCATCTTTCTTAGGAGCCTCTTTAGGAATGTTTGAAAGTAAGGGAGATTTTGGCTTGGCTTGAGGCCTTGTCCCTTTGACAACCTTACTTCTTGTGTTATATTCCTTTTCTTGAGCAACAACAACATTCATCAGTAATTGTCTATCTTCCTCAGATGGGATTCCTCCATCATACTTCTTTATCATTAGAGCCCTTAAATATTCAAAGTCATTATTGGGCAATTCAAAAGCTTACATAGTATCTACTTCTAAAGTATGAGAGGGAGGAAGAATAGGTACCCTATGAATGCAGTCCCAAAAAGTGGCAAAGTGATCTGGGAACTTATCACTTCGATTGAAGTTTGCCCATGTTACGAGATTGTGGAGAAACCCATCATGCAAACATCATCATAAGCTTCTTCTTATTCTTGCTAATATTCTTTACATAGAGCACAAGGCATGAAACATTTGTCACATGAATCAATGACATTTGTCTCCTCCACAACATAAACTCTAGCAACCAAAGGATCAAGAATCATTCTGTTTTCCCTGTCCTGGGACTGCCTATTTCAAACCTAATAGGTCCCTTTCCTCTATCATCGCATCTTGGTGTTTTGTGAAAATGTCTTGGATTTATTTCTTGTGTTGACCTTGTGAGCTCTTCCCAATTCCTTTCTCATCCCGGGCTAGTTTGTAGGAAATTTCTTTGACGGCCCTCGTGAAAGTCTTCACAACTTCCTCCAAGTCATAACTTTACTTGTTTGAGGTTTTTCGGGTTAATTAGCTTCACACCAATCCTCTTGGGAGGTTTTCCAATTTCCAAAGCCATAGTGAAGGCCTCGCCTCAAATTAGCAGGTTTTTATCCCTCAAGTAGTAAGCAGCCTTTTTATCAAATGCATCTAAATATTTGATCAAACATGATTCATCACATGGCCTTATCCTAACAGGAAATCTCCTCAAGGTCTTGTTAAACCTTGTGTTGAAATCATGTATTGACTCATTAGGATTATTTTTGATGTTTTAAAATTATGTCAAAAGAAACCTAGGGTCATTTCTATCACCATACTACAATTTAAATGCATTGCTCATCTCAGTCCAAGAATCAATAGAGTTATCTTACAAATCGTTATACCAATCCCTAGCATCCTCCAGAGTATGGATGAACAACTTGATATATACATCTTCATGTTCAATTTCAAAGTCTTCCATCATATTGATAAAAAGCTTTAAATTTTGATCACCAGTTATAACATTGTTTCCCTGGAACTTTGATAGACTATTTCTTACATCTTGAGGAACTGCATTTGGATAACCAGCCATTCCCACAAAATTTATGGTACCAAAAGTGTTTACAACAAATGGAGGTCTAGGTGGGGCTGGTCCATATTGTTTTAAGGAGGTGACCTTGGAGGAGAAATAAACCTATAAGGGGCAGAGGGTCCTTGGAACACAGGAGTATAACTTTGAAAATGGATACCCCCTAAAGGCCTTGTTTCTTGGAAATCCCTATCAACTTCTGAAAAGATAGGTTTAGAATGAGAAGAAAAATTTTCAAAATCAAATGAAGGCCCCTCTCCAATTGGAGAATTCAATTCCACAAAGAGGCTACCTGATTCAAAAGCACTTGAATTGCAATATTCAATAATAGGCCAATCAATTTTATCAATGGAGATCCCTCTTCTTGTCTGTTGATCTCCCACAACTCTCTGGGATTTTCTTCCTTTTGATTTTTCTTTTCGTAGCTCTAGAAATATGTCCTCAGTAGGATCCCTAAAGCAAAGAAAGATCTCATTCCTTCCAGATTTGCAAAGATTGGTAACAAATCTCACTTGACAGAGGTTAAGACATGGGTACTCATCAAGAATCAGATCAACAGGGAGTCGCCAATAAGGATTTCCACCTTAGTTGTGCAAATTCACTAAAATATGATCTTTCAAATGTCTATCAGGACTAGAAACTAGAAATGAAAGATCTTACTTCCCTTTACCAAAATTTATCAGTGAATACTAGTGCAAAACTTGTAGAGACTAGAAAATTTACATACATCATTAGGGTATGAGTATGAACTATAATCATTATGTCCCCAACAAGAGCACTGAAGTGTGTTGGTACCCAAATTTAATCTACTTTAAAGGCCAACCAAAGCATCATGGATTTAACATGACACTCAGAGGCAGATAGATGATTATATATGTTGTTTTGTAGCTGGGGAAGAAATCTATCTTACTTTTTAGCACTCAGGCTTTGAAAAGGAGTGGGTAGCACCTTAAGAAGATTTGATTAATCCTCACTATTTTAGGTTGTTCCTTTCAACCAAGGTAAGAGAACCCTTTTTGTAGCTTGTTGTTTATGGAGGAGATGGAGATGTCCTTCCTAATGAAGTTGTTAAGGATACCTTGGAGAAAATATGATCAATACAACAAAATCTAACTCTCACGAGTTGTCACTCTAGATAGTGGATATATTTTTTGGGCGAGGTTCAGGCTAATAAATACATTTGAAATCTTGATTGTTTTTGCATGCTTTGGTAATGGAAATTATGCTTTTGTGCACACACAGGACAAATAGGGGTAGTATGGGTAGGATTAGTTGTTTTAAATGAATTTTTGGTGGGAGGTGAGGCAAAATGAACTTGATTTTCTAGATCTCTAAGAACTCTTACAAAATGGAAAGTCTAATCAATAGAATGCTTCTGAATAGCTAAAATGTTCCTTTAACCAGAATATGTGCTTCAATGGAGGCCTAGATTAGCACTTTTTCACACAATCTATGAGATTTTAACACGAAGGCTCGAGTTAGAAAACCCAACAAAGTATTGAGATCCAAACCCAATCATGCCTGAGGTACACCCAAAGGCTTATAGACAATCTCTGTCAACAAATGAAATAAAAGTGATTTTAAATCATTTATTTCATTCCCAGATGAAAGATCTTCTAAGAAATGAAATTACAGATGCCACTAAACTATCACAAGGATTGAGACCCATGTGATTAAGACATATTTTGATACAAGATTGCAACAGGAACAAGAAAAAACTATCTACATACATTCAAAAATAAAACAAACATATTTGGCTTAAGATCAACACAAAATAACTTGAGTTTGATTAAATTTATCAGCAGGGAAAGTTTCTAGAATAATCTCAGATCTTGTAAATGGTTGTACACTTGCAACCACCTTGACATGATCAAACTTAATACAAAAGAGATAACCAAGTTTCTTAGATGGCTTCTCAAAAGATAGGCTTTGTCAAATTTTCCTCTTGGGAATTTTCTTCGACCTCTAACACTCCAACCTCTAACCATTTGCATGAAAAATTTGTGTCATTTATAAAATTTACAAAAGATCCCCTTTTCCCCAAAAATCATGACATTGAGTGCTACCAGTGCTCACCATGATCATGATCATGATTTCCATAATCAAATCTGTAAAAATTCGTTAGGTTCTCATGGGGAAAATCTCTTCGAATATCTCCCACATTCACCTCCTTCTGGTAGATCACTCCTTCTACTTGCCAACCACTTCCACCCCTAATCTATCAAATCTAGTTCCTTGCGTGCTCGGGAGAAGAAAAATGGAAAATCATATCGAGCCCGAGAGTCAGACCATTTTAATGGTGAAAGACATCTCTAGATCTCCTCCACCAAACTTAGATATCAAAATTAACTCTCCTCTTTGTTTGGCATGTAGGAAATACCAAGAAATCATGAAGACTCACACTTCCAAGAGCATTTCAAGTAAAATGGGGGAAAATCAGATTCAGACTCTCAGCTACTATTGATCTTTACTTTGAATTTGGGTCATCCACGTGGAAGATTCAATTTAAGACAGCCCGGGGTTTTCTTTGACTTTTTACAACTTTTGGAAAAATGTTAAATTTTTACATTTTGCTCCACGCCTCCACCATTAAGAAATGAGCCTAACACGTGTCCTAAGGTGGATCCTAAAAGAACCTCGGCCAATTTCTGTTATTTCACCTCCTTTTTGGAAAAGGGAAAATTTTCCAAGTTTTCCCCACAGCTCCGCCTTGAAAAATGGGCCTAACACGTGTCCCAATGTGGGTCCCAGTGGAACCATGCTTCCTTTTTACTTTTAACTCTTTTCTCGTAAATGGAAAATTTTCCGAATTTCCTTCGAGGGTCCACACCTCCACTATTGACTGGAGCAAGCTTTGACCTTTCCTCTATCGGGCTTATGGGCCATTTTGATGTTTTAATCTTTTGAATATCATGGAGCAAAATTGCAAGTTACCCCCGATGGTTTGACTCCTTGCCATTTTGACTAGAAACAAAATTTGATTGATTCTTTGTCGAGCTTGCGGGCCATTTTTTGATATTTTAACCCTTTAGAGAAAAAGAGGAAAAAAATAAGTTTCCCATGATGGTCCGCTTCCCCACCCTTTCTGACTTTTCAAACTGTCACGTGTCACAATGGCGCATCTTGAGATGGACCCCAAAATTTAAGACTTTGAATGAACGTAGGCTTTCCACGTGCCCTGCCTAAAAAATTTGTTTGAAGGCTTCAAGATCAGTAGAAGGTGCCATGTGCCAGAGTCTACAGCAATCCCTTTTAGCCATTGAAAATTCCAAGAAAAATGCGAAGTGATTAGAGGCCTCCAAGTGTCCTCTTGGCACTTCTTTAAAATGAAACTCAAGGGCCAATCCCCAAACATGTGTGGTTCCTCCACGTGTCCCAGATCTCCCAAAACCTTTTGAAAAAATACTAAGTATGGGAAGACCCGAGCAGAAGCCTCCACGTGTCCTCTCGGCGCTACTCCAAGGCCAAACCAAAAAGTAGATCTTCAAACAAGCATCATTCCTCCACGTGGACAAATCTTTAAGTTGAGGCTTTTCATAGAATTTTTGAAGTACCCAGCTGAGCCGCGTCCAACCAAAAGAGGCCACATTTCCTATTGATGCAAGGATGTAAATTTGACCGAGGGAAATGCCCGTCAAACCATAAAATGTAGAAAAATGACCATTTGAGCCCGGGGATGAAGTTTTTTCCAAGGACAAAGGATTTAGAAATGTTGCAAGGCTCAAATACGCTCTTCATAGCTACATCCATTCATTTTTCATCAAGTATTTGGGGCAAAATGACAAGGGTAGAAAATCTCGATTGTAAAAAATGGAAAGAATGGGAAAGCCCGAGTTTTTGAATGAATAGAGGACGAGAGACCCAAATTTCAGACCTCTTCAGAGAAACAGAGAAACAAGGACACAAATATAGATCCATACATGATCTTCAGCCCAAGGAAAGGTTAATTATGGCAACAAAGGAAAGTAGAGACTTCCCAGGCACAACACGGGGAATAAAATGTGATAGAGGTCATAAATCAATGGATTTTCAAAGGCAAAATGGGGTGAGACTATTTTGAGCACCAATAGGTTCACTCGTGAGTTGAAACACATGAAGACATGTAATAGTAGCATAATCTCTAGTAGCCTTCCTTTGGTTATTATTAAAATATGCAGGTACATTGATCACCACATTTTGACTTCAGAATTTAAATAGGTTTTAGCAATTTGTTTCATTTTGTATAGCACCATTGAAGAAATATCCTCGAAAAAACAGTCCTTTTAAAACATGTTAGTGCAAAATTATAAAGCATTGTTGATTGCTTGTGATTTGTGTGAGAGAAAATCATTATAATTTGTATAACATTGAGCTATCTTAAGTCTTGGACCTTGTGAAATGGGAAAGCTCTCCGAAAAATGTCGGTTCGTGTTGCTAATCTTACCTAATATAAAGTACTTATAAGTAAAGTAAAACCAATCTAAACCTATCCTAAAGTACTAAAGAGGCAAGGAGAGAGTTTGCATCAAATAAATCCTACACTAAGAGCGGTGATATACCAAGAAAAGGAGATGCTAACCACTTTGAAGCCCTATAAAATGGAGAAAATTGCACTTGGAGAGGGTGGTCATGTAACACAGACCAAAATGAAAACATTCACCATTCCATGATAAACACAACACATCCAAACCATGCAATGGACATGAGAAAATACATAGGTCCTAAAAGCACAATGAGAGGCAAGGAAAAGTAATGAAAATATTGCAAGGATTGAGAGATGAATAAAAAACACCAATTCTATTACGTCATAAAATTTGCACAATACATTGTTATAGCAAGAAGAGGCATGAAGCCATTACAATTATTTAGAGGAAGAGTTGAAGCCCTAGAAAAATAGGGGTGCATGGTAAGAAACATTGGGTGCATTAGGGAAAAAAAGTGACCAAACTTTTATTTTGTGCAACCCCATTACAATTTATAGAGTAAAATACGAGAGAGACGGAGAGAAGTCTGAAAGCTTACATCAAACTCCCATCGAATTTGATCATGGTACCTGCAACTGTGATGGGCAAGTCTACAAATCCCATACCCCATTGTAACTCACCTTGTGCGAGAAGGAATGGCTTCTATGCTTGTAATCATTTTGTTCCTACACCTTGTATGGCCTCTATGATTTATGTACCTTACCTTGTTGCAGAAGAAAACATGCCCATACCACATTTAATTCATCCTTGCACTTGGGTCTTCCTATGGGACCTGAATCTCCCTCCTCCAGCTTCCCCTAACAATCTCACCAAAATAAAAATTTATTATTTCCATGATGATGGGCTCAAAATTCCTTTCCGACAACTATAAATTTGTTGGATTTTTATGTCCAAAGCGAAGGTTGTGATAAATTTTGTGAGGAAGGCATTTTGGTGTCTACAAGCTCCTTATACCTCCCACTAAGCTATTCTTCTAGCTCCCCACCTACCATGATGTTTACAACCACCGCATTCAATTTTTATCTACCCACAACCTAATCGAATGAACTCGTCTTCCGACTCGAGTGAATATCCCTTGTTTTGGGAGTGGGTTTTTATAGTGGATTTGCACATAGAGGGGCTCATTTTGCATTGTGTAGGTGTAATCCCACCTCCACACCTACGTTGGCCTATACAAATCAATGGGAGAGTTTCTTGTTTCGGGGACAATTTCAATGAAACATTGGCATCGGGGTTCTGTGGATACAATTGGATTATGCATATCCGACATGTTTTCCCAAACCCTTTCTTTGATGCAACCGCTGCGTTGAGTCTTAATACGTCATCCTCGAGATAATCACTAAATGCCATATGTCTTCAAAGCTGCAATACTTAATAGCACCTCTCGCATCACCCGGTGACCATGTAACTCCATGTTACCTTCCGACCAAGATCCCCGACACACTAACTCTAACTCACCGCCAAGTGTGTAAACATTACAACACTATGGAACTCCCTGTCATAAATTATTCCACCTGACCCTCAACATAGCTCACCTAAGCTATATTTTAACTCAGCCCTGTTTGAAAGATGTAAGATCTCTTAGAAGGTTGCTAAGCTTCTCGGCAAGCTAGTTTCTACCTCAGTCACCTCCCTATCCCTATTTGGGCATCTTAACACATTTTTGAAATAAATTAAGGATTTCTTCAAATTTCTCAAAATTCTTGGATGCCAGAGACCATGGAGGGATAAGAAGAGACCTTAAAACTGATTTTTTCCATTTTTGTATTTTTTGCTTCTTTTTTCTCGAATGTAGGCTCAGAGAATATTTTTTACCCTGGTAAACTTCCTAGATCGTGAATGGCTTGGAATAGGTCTTATTGACCTGGATGATGAGGCCATAAATTGGCCATAAATTACCATTATTTTGTCCTTCCAAGTTACCTTTGAAAGTGGATTTAAATATAATCTAGGAACTTATAGTTTGTTTAAGATAGAATATAGGATATATATCTTGTTCATTCTTTAGAAATCTTTTGTTATCTATTTTGTTGACTAATCCTATTGATTATTTTGAAAAAGATGCAAAGTCTTGTGTATGCAGGCCATAAAGGAAAGATAATGCTAGTATTGGAAAAAGTGAAATTGATCATGAATAGTACATTTAAAATCAAATATAATTTCATATTTAGATTCTTCTCAAAAAATTATGCAAGTTCAAAAAAAGAATCATCTCAATCTGAGGTTGCATGCAAAAGTTATAGTTGTTTTGAGTTAGTTGCGGAACTCACAGAGTTAGTTCGGAACTCACAGAGTTAGTTCGGAACTTGTAGGTTTAGTTCGGAACTCACAGATTTAGTTCCAAAACTTGTATCAATTGAATGGCAGTTATTTCTAGAACTTTTAATTCATGGAAAAATCAGATTTAGTTCTAGAACTTGTAGATTTAGTTCTAGAACTTGCATAAAAGGAATGACAACTTTAGTTCCGAAACTTGCATCAACGAATGATAGTTTTTGAGGGATTGTGAAAATAAAAGATTCCAATGGGAAATCTTAGAGAGGCTTTTGTTCATAGCAATTTTTTTAACAAAAACCTCATTCAAATTTATTACAGGTTTTACCAATCAAGAGAGATCTGACTTTTAATGAGCTGCAGTTCGAGGAAACATGTATCAGATAAGCACTAAAAGTTACATAAACAAAAAAAAAAAAGTCAAATGGAAAATATGAGAGAGGTTTTTGTTCATAGAAATATTTTTAACAAAAACCTCATTCAGATTTGTTACAGGTTTTACCAATGAAGATGAATATAACTTTTAGTGAGCTATAGTTCGAGGAAACGTGAATCGATGAGAGCACTAAAAGTTCCATAAAATGTAAATGAAAATTCAAATGGAAACTATGAGAGAGGTTTTTTTCATAGAAATGTTTTTAACAAAAAATCATTCATATTTGCTACAGATTTTACCAATCAAGAGAAATATAACTTTTAGTGAACTGCGCAAATCGATGAAAAACGATTTGATAAGCGTTAAAAGTTTTACAATCAAAAACAACAAAGTCAAATGGAAAATACGAGAACGGTATTTGGTCAAAATAATATTTTGAGGGAAATAATCCTTCCAATAATGTATAGGAATAAAATCATTATGATTCTTGTTACCAAAAAAGTAAGGAGAAGATTTGGGAGCAAATCTTCCTAAAATAAGTGAGATAAGATTTGACTTCAATAATATATCTCTCTCCATATTTTGTGGAGATGGAGATCTTAGTTGTTAGGATTGGAATAAAGATAAGATCATATTGTATTTCCTAAAATAAGGAGTTGGTTGGATGCATAAATTATAAATGCAACCTTCCACACTTAGATATGTAATTTCTTTTCCCCAAGTAATCAAGATTTGTTCTTTCTTTCCAATCTTTGGAAGTAAAGTTTTTCTGCAAGTTCTGAATTAAAAGTATGAATTAAATCCTCTTCCAAGGAATGAGCTGACCACTCATTCCAAGGAAGATGGATCAATGTGTTAATGTTTATTTCTTTATTTCTGCAGTTTTCCTTTTGTTTTAATTTTTTTTTTATGTTATGTAATTTCTTTATTTTTGCAGTTTTCCTTTTGTTGTAAATTTCTGTTTTTTTTTATGTTATGTAATTTCTTTTGTGAACCTGCAGGTGTCCTTTCCTCTTTCCTTTATTTTCAATTTAGCAATTTCAATTTATGCAAGTGTGCCTTTATTTCTACAAGTGTGCATTTCAATTCATGCAAGTGTGCCTTTTAATTTCTGCAAGTGTGATTTATTTTATGCAAGTTTGGTTTGTGTTTAAAGGAGTTTCTTTCCAAGATATTTTTCTCTTAATGCATACAACCTTCAAACACCAACCCGTATTGACATTATTAATGGTGAGGATTGATGACCCTCATCACTAGATTTCTCCAAATATTTCTCGAATGCATGTTAATGCTCCTAAACATCGATGGACTTGGAAAACCCATAATTCGCCTTTGTTATACTTTTTTACAAGCTGATCCTAACTATCCCTTTTGTCCATTTTACCCACGAGATAAAATGGATAAGAAAAACCTTGTATTCTACTTCAAGAAAAGCCTTATTATTATTGTTATCTCTCAAAATTTCACCTTGTAGAGAGATAGATGCAGGTGTTCTAAGCTTGCAAATTTTATATCTCTCTTTCGTAGATACGATGGAAACACCTCAGTCCGTGGGTATACTTATTTTGAGGTGAGTCTCTGGTATCAATTTTGGGTCCTTATTGATGTATCCTAAACTAATTTTCTCGGGGTTTAATAAGAAATATGACTGTAAAATGAAATTAAAAGCGAGGTGATACACAAAACATGTATGAGGTCTTTGACCGAGTACATGCACAATTGATATGGAATGAACTCGTGCACATGCCAACAGTTTTCAAGATAATTGAGGGTAAACACTTGGATATATTGAGGATAAAATCACAACAATATTGTTATGTTACACATACACATTAATATCATGAATAAATTATTGAATTTGCAATGGGGTAAGATAATTGATAAGGGAATTCAAATTCATAAGATTAATGGAAACATACAAAAGACTCGCAAATAATTGGAAAGGTAGAAAATACTTCACATTCAAAGGGAAAACTGCGTAGAAAATTGCTTCAAAGACTCTCGTATATAAAATTCCTCCTTTGTGCTTTGCTAAGGAAACCAATATATAGTAAAATTGATTCACCCACCCTTCCAAAAAATAGAATAATATTGTACTTGCACATGCATTCTAATTTTATCCTTTATTTAATTAAATAAAGGAATAAAAATAAATTAAGTAATATAAAGAGGCATTAATAGCCTTTTATTACATACAGTCAAACTATAGTTGACTGTTTAATTTTAAAAAAGCACGAGTGAATAATTTGCTAATAATAAATCTTGCTTAATGAGCAAGTCTCCTTCCTTGTGCATGAAAATTTGTATTTTTGTGCCTGATGTGACATCTGTCATTCTGATCCACTTGCCTCCTTGGATGCACATGCAAAAGCTATCTCCTTTGTTTCTAATGTTGAAACTTGTTTTGTCTTCTTGTGGTCACATGGATAACACATTGTGAATCATCTCCAACCTTCCCACTAGTGGGGACCACCTGTGATTGTGAGCACTTGTATTCGTTGGGTTTGGCCACTCTTGTGGACTTAGCAAATTATTGTGTTTTGAAATAATACAAGGGGCACTTTGTTTTAAAAGGGGCACCATGTTACATTCGGCCACCTTTTTGGACTTAGGCATATTATAAGGTATGCCACCCCCTTTTTTATTATCATGGTATTATATAGCTGTCGGCCCCCTTTTGCATTTGATTGGAATAAGGTTATACTTTACCTTTTTTGGTGATCATTGTTGATATGCATGGTTGTCGGCCCCCTTTGATCATTTGGGACATAGACTATGGTTAGAATTTTAAAAGTCAATTATGCAATGATTTTGGTTTTAAACATGGGGTGGCCCCTCATGACGGTGAATCACCCCTCCATATGATTTCTGGGGCATCTAACTCAGGTTGAGTTAACTTTAACCCTGGTGGTTTTCTTTGAAAGTTGGTGCCTTGATTCAGGTCATTGATCTTTGTACTTTTGATTCGTGGCTGTTGATTTTTCTGACCCTCGGTTAGGTTTTCCAACTTGGCATTTAATGTGGTAGTTGTTAATGTGACCATGGTGATTTGTGTTAAATTTTGTTGATAGGTTTCAATCGTTTATCTTGATCCATTGAATCTCAGGTCATCAATCTTCAACTCGTGGTTAGGGTTTCGAACCGGAGATTGGCATAAGAATGGAATCTAACCATACTAGTTTGCTTTGAAATTTGGGGATCGATCCCTGAGCATTGATCTTGGTACTTTTCCTTCTCTACCTTTGATTTTATGACGTGGTTGAGTTTCATTTAACTCATCTCTCGAGTTTGTGTGGTAAAGATCACTTGACCCTAATGATCACTCATTTTGGATTTTCAGCCTGCGGGTGAAGCCCTGGAAAATTTTTGGCTTGACGCCATTGTTGAAGTTTTTTGAACTCGGCTCCCTTGTGAAAATGGCTCTTTGTTCTCTCAGGCATCTGTATCGTTGTTATTTCTTTGTCAAGCTCGGTTCTTGAACTCTCTGCAAGGTTTTATGGCCACCATTTTGATTGATTTGAGCTCGAGTTTTTTTTTCCATTCTTCCTTTGTTTTGAGTTTCTTTGAGCAAGGTAGTTGTGGAGTTTATCACCACTATCATGATCTCTCTATTAGAGCCTTTCTTGGAACTTTTGCGAGATAATTTTTTTGCTTCTCCTCGATGCGGTCACCATTTTGTGGGTTCAAGCTTGGTTTTTCCTCACAAAGATATTTGTGTCTTATGAAGCTTCTATGAGGATTCTGTAGGTTTCACTTTCTTTGTATGTTTGGGAATGGACTTTGTTTTTCGGCCTCTGTCTGTGGGGTCAATGAGCTCGATCTCCTTGATTTTTTTTTTTTTTGTCATGCCTTGTTCATTTCTAAGCTTTTTCATTCGAAGTGGCCACCATATCCTATTCTTTCAAGCTCTATTAATTATTTTCTCGAGTAAGAATCGAGCTCATATTTTCTACAAAAGGGTTCTCTATGACACCAATTCTTTTCTCTCGAGCTCTGTGGATTTGGCTTTCAAAACCTTGGTTGGAATTCAAGGATCTAAGTTGTATTATTCATTATATTCACTCTGTTTGAGCTTCTGAGCAAGATGGTTGTGGGTGTTTTTCAGCATTCTCATGAAATTCAAGCTTAGTAGCATGTTATTATCATCACTATTTTATGAGGGGATGGTAAGTTTCGACCTCCTGAGTATCATTGTTGCTTTTTCATTACCATTTTGACTTCAAAATACTGATAATTCATTCTTTCTTTGCATTTTCTATGTGATCTCTTGGTTCCCTTGGAGATTTTGAGTTGAAACTCATTCTGGGTTTGCTCCTCTTTAGCCCTGGACTTGATCATCCTTTGAGGGTTTGCTAAACTCCAACTTAATCGGTGAGTTCTTGTTTCATACTCTAATTCTTGATACCCATTAATGTTTTTCGATAAAATCCAGGATTTGTACCATTTTCCTCTATATTGTAACTTGAAACTGATTTCAATGGGAATGATAATTTCTGAAATACTTGAATATTTCTTTAACTCGGATGTGTATGCATTTTTGATTCAAAGCTCTTGTTTGAGTTTGTGTTCTGAATACTAAATGGGTATTCCTATTTGCTTGAAACTCTCCAGATCTGAATGTTTATTGATGTGGGTATTCGAACTCCTTCATTCTTTTCAATTTTGCAATCTATTTTTGAGGATTATAATGGTTTCTAGAAAATTTGAAATCCACTTTACATTATTTTAAGTTCTACACTTCTTGATTTGATTCGACCTTGGCCCTTTGTTGTTTGGATGAATGTATCAGAGTCATCTGAAACTTCTATCTCCTAAACATGTTCACTTACTTTCTTTGTATGTTCATAACAAAATGTTTCCAATCTTGTACCTGATCATTAAGTTTTAAACACACTAAAACAATGCTTTTGGTATTCAAATTCTACTTGCATGATTAACCTTTCTTAAAGCATACACTCGAAAAATCGGTCTCATTCAGTGTGTTGTAACTTTCCTTTTCAACTTACTCATCTAACCATGATTTTCCTTCAAGTCCTAAATATGATATATCTTTTGTACAAAAGTTTCCCTTTCATTTAAGAAACTATAACTCCATGAATCCAATGTATCTTATTCTATTGAAGTGTTGCAATATTTTACTGTACCTGTAAAACTGTGAATCATGCATTTAATCTTAGCTCTGAAGCTATACTGTAGCATTCTGTGGACTTGATACTTGCTTTATTTGAAAATTGTACTTCTAGAATGGCTGTACTTTGTAGGATTATCTTAAAACTTCATGTTACTCAGTTGTTAAGCTATAATGAATGCTCCAAAGTACTTTAATTTGATGACTGAAAGTGTAGTCCATTCCTTTTCTTAAATATTGCATTTGATCTTCATTACAACTTTAGTATGCATGCTATAAAATTTAAATGTCAATTTTACATGGCGAAGCCCTGTCAAAATTTTCCTAGAATTCTTTCTTTGATCCTTTTTCAGCTGTAATAGATGTATTTTCTGATTTAGAATACATAATGTATCACTTTTCTATTGAAGTTGATTTGTTGTTGGAAACTGAAACATAATAACTGTTATCTTGATCATGGCATGCTTTTCTAATTTTTGTATCACTTACTTGATTTACATACAAATTTTAAAGCATGTATTAGTTAAAAATAACATTATGGAAAGTTGTAAATGTCCATTTTTCATGGTGAAGTGTTGTCAAATTTTCTCAGATTTCCTTCTTATTATGTTTTAGCTGTAATCTTATCTTGATTTAACTTCAGCCTTTAAATTTTGATTCTTCTTCTTCAATTGCAATCTGAAACATGTACTTTTGTCTGTAATTCCCTCCTCTGTTCTATACTACAACTTCTTTTATCCCTAGAATAGTTGCTGAACTTTGAGTTGCATTCTTCCTTCATTCCAACATGTACTTATGACTCATCTGCTTCATGTACCATAGGATAGAATTTATTGAACTCTACAATCTTTATCTATAGTGAGGACTGTAAGATATGATTTATTTCTTCTTGGCTGCAACCTATACCTACACACTTGAGAAAATAGTTAGAAAATATTTAGGCTTTTTGGCCTCTCTTATGTCCATGGTTTTTCTTTTCTTCTCTCTCCTTATTTCTAAGTGAGTAAATCATGTATACTATTTGATCTTCAAGTAATCTATATCTCTTATTATTAAGAGATCCATGTGCATGAATTAGGACAAAGTATAGGAATATGGATTAACCCTGAGCTCGTAACTAATGATTTTCCTCTTTTCTTCTATTCAACTATAGTGCTTTCGGTAGTGAAGATGGAGATGGAAAAAGATGAAGATTAAGATGCGTCAACCGAAGGAGAAACCTCCAAGGCAATGATGGGTTCACTCATACTCCTTTATTTTCTCTTTCATGCATGTGTACCTCTTATTTCAGTAGATGTACTTTACTTTCCAGTTACATCCCACGGCTTGTGTGGGAACATTTTGAAATTCCTTATGAATAAAATGTTGAATTGTGAAATTGAGTTGTGTATTTCTTTCTGCATTTCTGCTTTCTGATATGGATTGTATGATGAACTAAACAACCTAATAATATAATTGAATGTCTTAATCATGAAGGAAAGAACATTAAAGAATACCTATAACATCTAATAATGAACTCGATTTTCTGTAATCTACAGTCATGATTGCTGCTCCAAAACCTAACACTTCATCTATTCTGCAATTCAGTGTCTTCATCAAGGCAAAACAGCTGTCCTTTGGGGCTTTGTGTTCTTTTGCTGAAGATAGCATGAAATTGTAGGCTATGTGATCTGTTATGTTTTGCAATAGCACACATAGCTATAGATTTCATGTAATCATTAATTAATTCAACAGTAACAATATTTTCTGAAAGAACCTCCCCTAGCTTAGGTATACTTCACCAATGCTATCCATCATAACAAAGTTTTGAGTTGGCCATTTTACACAAATGAAAAAGTTGTCGACAATTATTTCTAGAAACAACTGAAAAGGCCTAAAACCATGTCCCTCTACACTAAATCTTCATTGAAAAGCTTCACCACCAACCTTTTCATATCAAATATGTTGTTATCTAGATTAACAGAGAGTTGCTTCTCTGTTGCATCACCAATAAATCATTGCAGGAGTGAAATGGACATAAGATGGAGTAGTCATGTTTCCTTCATCATTTGGAATGATGTCAACTTTGTTCATTCTAGTATATGGAAACTCAACTGTAATAAGTTCTAAGATCGATTCCTATAGGCTTGAAAAATTGAGGATATTGCAACTATTAAGATTTGAAATAGTTTTGAAATTACATGAAATAAATTTAAAGAGTTGTAGATATTAAATCGGTGTGGTCCATAATGGGTTTCTTCAAGACTAGCAATCACATGCAAACCGTGCAATGTAAATAACGAAGGGGAAGTCTGCAATGAAGTTGACTTCAAGGGACATAGACATAAAGGGAGGAAAAGGGTTGTAGAAGATGGAGTTAGTGGGAGGACTTTAAAAGCCTCTAATTTTTTGTTGAGGGGAAAATAGAAGCAACATATGGAAGTGGAGATGGATTTGGAATTTTGGACATAGCTATAAAATTAATGACCTTTTAACATTTGAGATTTGAAAAAGTAACTTCTCTCAACAAATTTTTAATATTGCCATGGAAAACTATAATTTCTTGGCCTAAACATGGGCCCATGAAGGACATCAACATTTCAAGCGGATTAAACAAAAATCATTAAATATAACAAGTCATAGTCTTCTACGCTTATGAAAGGAGTGAGCATGCATTGCTGATTTTAAGAAACCCAAGATGGATTGCAGGTCAACGATTGCATGCGGTTCTATGGAGGATCTCAACATACTTTGAACCGTGGGCCACCGACTCCTCTGTCAGGACCACTCCCTGCCCAAACCCACATCTAACATGCCTTTGGCATAAGTCTATATGTATTTAACCTTTGAATCTGTGATCAAACATTGATAATTTCATCATTAGCACCAAAGGAAAAAATATTTAAATAATGGATGGTAATTTCAAATAGTGAACACATGTGATCGACATCTAAAATAACCGCTCGGGAGTGGATTTACATTTGTCAATTGGAAAAACACATGGTATTAATTCATGCTATTCATATTCAAATTTAAGAAAACAATATTGGCATATATGAAAGACCTTAATATGGCATGTAAAAGTGCAAATAAAATCTTACATTTGAAGGAAATAGTGAAGTTGTGCATTTAATATACCATAAGAAATATGCTAATATGAACAATTAGTCTCTTTGATTGGATGAAGGAGACCGTAAACATTTTTTGCAATAGAGATACTAATGACCAACTTAGCACCTTCTTATAAATGTTTTATTTTGAAAAGATAGGAGTCCCATTACAACAAGGCTTGTCATGCATTATGAGCAGAACACGTAGATGACATGGTGCTTGTTTACCTATGGCTTACAACCCTACCCTCGGCCGAGAGGGTAAAAACTAACCACGGTCAATTGAACACAAAGTGTGCATTGTGAACACCAAAGGGAAAGTCTACGATGAAGTATATTACGAGGGATCAAAACATAAAAGGAGGAAGATGGTTGTAGAAGAGAAGTTTTGAAGGAGGAAAATGAAATGGGAGAGGATAATGTTGGGGGACCATTTTGTGGAATCTATATTTTTTCAAGGAGGAAGATATGTATTATGTTTTAGTTCTTATGTTAATGTATGATAATGGTTTCTATTTAGATTTCAGTAATGCGGTCAATGTTTTCCGCCATAAAATTTTGTATTGAGTTGTCAAATGGTTGTGGGGCTTGATGAAAGAAGTAATGTGTAGCATTGGACATCAAAATAGAAACCACTTATCGCTACAACAAAGAAAACCATTACCGAGATATATTTTATATTTTAACAAAATTTAAGTAATTTTCCCTGAGGTCCTTGTTTTGTGTTTTGCTCGAATGTATTTTTAAAACCTTTGTGGACATTCTCACCTACATATGCTAAATTTCGGTGATGATGGTAACACGGCCCCATTTCATGTTTGTGGATTTTTTTTTCACGTTAAGGGTTTCAATTAGTCATTTCATCTCGTCGGGTTTGTGTGAAAATGTGTGGCGAAATAATGAGACATAAAATACAAAGGTAAAAGATGGTCATTTTAGTAGTGATAGGGAGAGTATTTTCCATTTAATTTTAATGTTTTTAAAATCATGTTTTTAGCCAAATTTGTTCTTAAAACAAAAATATTAATCCCTCATTCAGATTACATGGCACCTATGCCTATGGGCATTTGAATCGATGACCACCTACAATGAAACCAAATATATCCTCTAAAGAATATTGTTGCAGGCATCCCTTTTAATCGACGGAAAACATTTCACCGATGCTCACTCCTCCCGTTCTCGATCTTCCTTTGTGGAAGTGTTTGCAATTCGAATAGGGCTAGAAAAATAAAGTGATGATGCGAAGAGAACTAATTTGACACGTGTGGGTTTCATACATAGAGAATGTACAAAATGTGTTTCATGAAGTTCACATTAGTGAATGGGCCCATGAAGGACATTACCGGTTATAAGACAAGTAAATGAATATCATTAAATCTAGTAAGCCGTAGTCTTCTATGCTTATGAAAGGATCAAACATGCATTTTTGATTTCTAGAAACCTAGGATACAACACATATAGGTGGAAGATCTTAGTTGTTTCCATGGAGGTTATCGACGTACTTTGAATTATAGGCCAACGAGTCACTTGTCGACCACCCCTCACCTAAACTAACCTCTAACATGTCTTTGGGAAAGTCTATATGTTTTTAACCTTTAAATTTATGATCAAACACTAATAGTTTAATCATCGAGTTGAGAAAATCAAAATATTTTAAAAAACAGGGGGAATTTTAAATTGCGATCATATGTGACATGCATCTGAAATGACTGCTTTGGGAGTGGATTTACGTTTGGTAATTGGAAAATTAAATGGTATCAATGCATACTATATATTCAAATTCAATAAAATAACATTGGCATCTATGAAAGAACTCAATATGGCATGGAAAAGCGCCAATAAAAGCTTGCATTTAAATGAAATTGTGAAGATGCATGTTCAAAAGATCACAAGAAATATGTTAACACTCCTCTCGTCTTTATGATTGGAAGAAAGATATTGTAAACACGATGTTTACAATGCACTCATGGTGACCAATTTAGTAACTTCCCACCAATGTTTTCTTTCGAAAGGAGGGGAAGCCCAATACAACATGGCATGCCATGCGTTTTGAGTGAGACACACAGACGATGGGGTGTTTGTTTATTTGTGACTGACCAACGGTCGGCTAAGAGGGTAAAAACTAACCACGATCAATCGCACACAAAGTGTGCGTTATGAACACCGAAGGGAAGTTTGAGATGAAGTATATTGCAAGGGACTAAAACATAAAAGAATAAAGAGGGTTGTAGAAGAGGGGGTTTGAGGGAGGACAATGAAATGGGAGAGGATAATGTTGGGGGTAAAATTTTGTGGAATCTATATTTTTGCAAGGATGAAGATATGTATTATGTTGTAGTTCTCATGTTAATGTATGGTAATGGTTTCTATTTAGATTTCAAGAATGCAATCAATATTCACAGCCATTAACTTTTGTATTGAGCCACAAAACAATTGTGGGGATTGATGAAATAAGTAAAGAGTAACACGGGATATCAAAATAGAAACCAATTATCACTACAACAAATAAAACCATTACCCTACTCTGTGTTATACTTGTTCTATCCTAGTCAACATGGTTATAGTAACGAAGGAAGGAAACACTTGGTTAGTAAATTTGTTTGGTGAGGAAAACCAGGAACCTCCCAAACTCATCGCTTCATGGAAGGATGTTGAACAAGAGCTAGACATCCCTAAGTTTGTTACTGATAGAGCGAAGGATAGATTGAAACATCCACTTGTAGGAATGTTTGCAGGTCACCGCCCAAACATAGATTCTGTAAGGGAGTGGTGCAGAAGGAAATTGCGCTGTAAAGTTGATGTTAGTGTACTTGCAGGAGAAGGTTTTCTCTTCTTCTTCCAAAATGAAATGGATTTGCAGAGAGTACCTCATGAGGGGCCCTGGTGTTTTGGGAATGTTTTTTCAGCTTCCACCGGTTGACTTCTGGCCTACCTCAGGCTTTCGACCTTAAGGCAGTTCCTGTTTGGATCCATCTCCCAGGACTTAGCTTAGAGTTATGGGAACCATAGGTCTATCTGGGGATCGCTAGGGCATTGGTCTTGCTGATCGATGTTGATTCCACTACTAAGGCTCGTATTAGGTTTATTTTTGCAAGGCTCTTTATCAATTTTCCAGTGGGTTTTGAAGTTCCTAAGCGAATTTTTTTGAACTCGGCTTTTGGAAAACGTGAGCTAGACATTGTTGCTGAAGATTCTCGAACTTTCTGTTGTAGTTGCAGGAAATCCAGATTTGATGCAAAGGAGTGTTGAATTTATGGCTTGGGAGGTAACTTTCCCCCAGGGGGATGATGTGGATAGTCCAAAGAACAGTGGTTTGAATCCCCTGCCAAGCAAATCCTCTGAACTTGAACTACTTGATGAATCCGAGGATGCATTTTCAGAGGAAAACAGGTCAGACGATGGTGAACTGCCCTTGTTGGAGCCATATGCGGAGATGGCCATTGCGATGACTATTGACTGGGACGAACGGGTGCTTGTGGATTCAGGGAACAAGGCTAGCATGTTCAGTGTTGGTTTGGGTGGAGCATTAAGTACTTGTCAGGGAGGTTACTGCGGCTTTTCTGGTAGTTCACACCCTCCATTTGATGGCAATTTAGTGGTGCTCCTCAATCTGGGTGTGAGGGGGCCTCTCTCCACAAAGAGGTGCAGTTTGATAGTAATGGTTTAGAAACCGATGATGATGGCTAGACATCGATCCTTCATAAGAAACATAAAGTGGCCTTTTCTGATCGGGTTCATCGGAGCCACTCTTCGGTGGCCTCCGGTGGAGCTTCTTAGGAACTTTGCTTTTTCAACGGTTTGGTTCAAGCCTCCTTGACCAAATGGTTGGATTATCTTTCCTTTGTCTCTGTTTGTTTCTCTTTCGACCACTGGTAGAGGTATTTTCTGTTGTTCCTCAATGATTTATCTCTCTCCGCAGTTCTTCTAATGATGTATCTTAGGGGGGAACGGATTTTGGAGGTCTTATTCCTGTTTTTACCTAATATAATACAAAACAACAAAGAAAACCATTACCAAGACATATTTTATATTTTAATGAAATTTAAATAACTTTCCCTCAAGTGCTTGTTCTTTGTTTTGTTAAAATGTATTTTTATAAAACCTATATGGAAATTATCACCTACATATACTAATTTCGGTTATGATGCTAACACACCCCATTTGATGTTTGTGGAACTTATACCATTCCAAGGGTTTCAATGACTCATTTTATCCCGATGTGTTTATGTGAAAATTTTGGCGCAATAGTGAGACAAAAAATACAATGGCAAAAGATGGCCATTTTAGTAGCGATAAGGAGAGTCTTTTCTGTTTAATTTTAATGTTTTTAAAATCATTTTTTTACCTAGCTTTATTCTTTAAACAAAAATAGTAATCCCTAATTCCTATTACCTATCACCTACACCTATGGGTATTTGAATCGCTGACCACCTACAAACCTCCAAGGAATATTGTTGCAGGAATCCTTGTTAGTCAATGGAAAACCTTTCACCGATGCCCATTCCTCCCAATCCTTCTCTTCCTTTTTGGAAGTGTCTACAACTAAGAAAAGTGATAGAAAAAAAAATGATAACATGGAAGAGAACTACTTGACACTGCAAGGTTCATACATGGAGAATGCACAAAATATGTTTCATGAAGTTTACATCACGGATGGACCACAAAGGACATTACCGGATAAAGTAGAGTAAATGAAAATCATTAAATCAATTTAGTCATAGTATTCTATGCTTATGCATGGATCGAAGTGCATTTTCAATTTCAAGAAACCTATGATATAACACATGCAGGTCAACGATCTCTGGTGGTTCCGTGGAGGATGTTGACGTACTTTGAAATGTGGGCCGTCAAGTCACCTGTCCGACCGCCCCCACCTAAAACCAAATTTGACATGTCTTTAGTGCAAGTCTAGATGTTTTTAACCTTTACATTTATGATAAAAATAATAATAAATTAATCGTCGGTAGAAAACAACAGAATTATTTAAACAATGAGTACGAATTTCAAATAGTGACCAGATGTGACAGCGTGTAAAATGACCACTTTGGGAGTGGATTTAAGTCTACTAATTGGAAAATTAAATGGTATCAATGTATGTTATACATATTAAAATTGAATTAAAAAACTTTGGAATATATGAAATACCTCAATATGGAATGGAAAAGTGCCATAAATGCTTACATTTAAAGGAAATAGTGAAGATGCGTGTTTAAAAGATCACAAGAAATATGTTAACTTTCATGTCGTCTTTATGATTAAAGTAAGATATTGTAAACACATCGTTTACAATGGAGCTATGACAACCAACTTAGAAACTTTGAACTAATGTTTTCTTAGAAAGGAGGGGAGGCCACATCACATCATGGCGTGCCACGCATTTGTAGTGAGACATGCATATGATGGAGTGATTGTTTATTTGCGGCTTGGAACCTCGGTCGACAGAGATGGTAACAATATTTCTTTGATATGACAAGTACAACAATGAAAATTTAGGGTTTTTAGGGTATAGATATCATATATTTAACCTTATCTTCTACGAATTATCAATATTTACATAATAATATAAGTGCGATCTAGGAAATTTAGGTATGGGGATTCAAATTACCGACCACTTGCAATGCAACAAATCATATCCTCAAAGGAATATTATTATACGATTCCATGATAATTACGTAAAACCTTTCATTGAAGCTCACTCGTCCCATTACTATTCATCCTTTGTGGAATCTTTTGCATTTGCGAACAGTGTCGACAAAAAAAGGAAAGATGTAGAATATAACCACTTGGGTACTTCATCATTCATACATAGAGAATGCACAAAATGTGTTTCACGAAGGTCACTTCAGCGGAGGGGCCCACAAAGGACATTACTATTTAAAGTAGAGTAAATGAAAATCATTAAATCCAATAAGTCATAGTCTTCTACGCTTATGAAAGGATCAAACATGCATTGCCAATTTCAAGAAACCCAGGATACAACACATGCAGGTCGACGATCTCAGGTGGTTCCATGGAGGATGTTGACGTACTTTGAATTGTGGGCCACCGAGTCACCTGTCAGACCACCCCCCACCCAAACCCACCTCTGACATGCCTTTGGCACAAATCTATATGTTTTTAACCTTTACATTTATGATCAAACAATAATAATTTCATCATTGGCAGCAGACGACCAAAATATTTAAACAACGGTAGGAATTTCAAATAGTGATCACATGTGACCGACATTTGAAATGAAATATTTGGGAGTGGATTTATGTCTCGCTAATTAGAAAATTAAATGGTATCAATGCATGTTATCTGATTCAAATTTATTAAAAACAACACCGACATATATGGAAGACCCACATATGGCATAGAAAAGCACCAATAAAAGCTTTCATTTGAAGAAAATGGTGAAGATGCGTGTTGATAGATCACAAGAAATATGTTGAAATTCACTTGGTATCTATGATCGGAAGAAAGAGACTCGCAACCATGTCATTTACAATGGAGCTACTAACAACAAAATTTGCAATATTCCACTAATGTTTTCATTCAAAAAGAGGAGGACCATTATAGCATGACATGGCATGCATTTACTTGAGACATGCGAAGGTTGGGTGCTTGTTTATTTTCGGCTTGGAACCCCTGGTCTAGTCAAGAGGGTAACTATTTTCTTTGATATGACAAGTACAACAAACAAAAATTTAGGGTTTGTAGGGCATAGATCATATATATTCATCCTCATCTTGTACGCATTATCAATTTAATAATAAGACACGTTTAATGTAGGAAATTTAAGATTTAGGTAAGATTAGAAATAAGACGCAAATTATAATATGATTACAAATTATAATATTGATTTATGTTATAAGACCAATTTATAGATGATTACAAATTACAATATTTTTATATTTAAAAAATATAATTACAAATTATAATATTGATTTATATTGTTAAGTTGATAGATGTAAATATATATTAGAAATTAATAAAATAAAATAAAAATCTTTTAGGTAAAGAATTGTGTGAGGACCCTTTCTTAAATATATTATATAAATCATATATATTGCTTCATAAGTTTCGTATCTGCTGTTTGTTTCTCCATGTATTTAAGTGCAAAATAGAAGTTTAATGGGAAAAATATACCCATGTCAAAAAAACCCAAGTTACCATTGTAAATTTAGCAGTAATTGGATAGTTGCAGCGAACGTGGTAAATTATTTCCAATGAAAGTGATGTATTTGTTACCTTAACAAAGCTTTAGAATATACATTTGGGAAAAGGTCCATATTTAAAGATAATTTTTAGTTTTTAAGCACTAGTTTTTTTAGCTTATGACAAAATTAGGGGCGTTCTAGATAGATGGCGATGGAGATAGTGGGAGAATTTGGCACACAAATTACTATGTGATCCCTTCTGATAAATGAATGAAGCCTGTGTAAGCACACATGGCATGATTGATCTTGATTACCTGTTGTGAGCCTCTGACGATGAGTTGGAGTTACCTCCTAGCCCGGTTGTGAATTTAGAGCGTCGGGCAGAGGAAATATCATCTCTAAAGGAAAATGGTTGCGATTCTTCTTTAGATTTTGGCGAAAGTAAAGAGATAAAAGTGTTTGCTGAAAACTGGCAGTTTGAGGACAATTTTCTGGATGATAGGGCATGCATGATTCGGATAGCTTATAGTGGGGCAGACTGGAATTTAAACATCACGGATGTTGCAATACAACTTTACGTTTAAGCCCAATTTTTCACAAAAAGCATGCCATTTAATTTCGACGTTCAAGTATGTCATTCACGAAACAGTTGGATTTCTATCTGTGTCAGAATTTGCAAGGCTTTCTCACTTTAAAGAACACCTTCGACATAATCAAGTACTAAAACTTTACCTTTTCCTAAAACGGTGTCGCTTAATAAGAATAATATATTTAACTTTGCCTATGATTAACACTTCCATCTTTAACTTTATGCTTGATTATTTCCCTTACCTTTGGTTGTACCATTTACCTTTTCCTGTGTTATCTAGCTTTCAACGCTCATGTTGCTATGATTCATATCATACATCTGGGTGCATATAGGTGCTTGTATTTTTTTGTTATATCTTTCTTGATGCGTATCTATATCTCTAGTCATTTTTAATAACGGTATGTTAAAAGCCACTAACACTCATTGATATTTTTTGTTTGAATTACATGTTACATGTATTATTTGAATTGAAAACATATATATCAAGATTAATATATCATGCTTTCATAGTAAATCCATTACTTTCTGTTTATATATACTACAACATGTGATATATCATATAACTCTTTAAATGCTATGATGAGTGATATGTAGGAACACACCCCTTAACAAAAATGGGTATACAATCCACTAATTCATAAATATAGACAATGTTAGGTAAAGAACATCGGTGGTTTCCTATATAAGAAATTATTGGATGTATTAAACATTCTACATACTATCGCTATGTTGATCTTGAAAGACAACATTTTAATACAATATAAACATAGATATGGTCAAGTTAGAAATACTACAAGTATATTAGGTTCACTTTCTTAACAATATTATTATAATGAGCCTCTCCATTAAACCTCTCCTCACCGTATCCTCATGGTTCTCATAAAGATAAGAAAGAAGTTAATTCTTCATTAAAATAGACTTTAAACACTCTTTTCTAGAATATTTCAAGGTAACTAAATCAATTATTTTGTTGATGATCTTGTACCTAGGGTAAGAATGCATACCCATGTGGCTATCCATATTTACTAAAATCAAAGTATATTAAAACAAAGAATAGTGTATGAGTTATTAGATTTTTTTTAAAAAACAATATTCGTAAGAGCTCGAACAATTATCAAAGCCTAATATTCTCCTAAAATCAAAGATTTTTATAAATTAATAAAATAAGTCCCTAAAAAACCTAGAATAGTTTTCCTAAAAATCTATCAAATCATCAAATTTATACTCCAAAGAGTTATTTAGAAAACCTTTAGCCTAATTAATTGTTTACAACATTAATATTTCTACATAGGATGAGTGATTGGGACTAGTATTAAATATCTAGTACTAATAAATTTTAACCCAAATTGGAAATAACACTTAATTATAATTGTATTCCTAATATTATATCTTCAAGGATACAACAACCTTCAACATTACCTTTTCACCATATTTTAGGCTTCCTTTAGTTTATCAATTACCCATCAAACTCTTTAAAAGGATTCAAAGTGATAATTTGGTTCATGTACCACTAGATGTATTGATTCCTTTACTACTTCAATTGTCAGATCTTTAAGTTAATAAATTTTCATAATTTATTATTTTTCTAAATTATTTGATCGAATATTAATCTGCATTTAATCTATTTTGTAAGTATGTGCATAGACACTAATTATTTTTAGATTATTTGGATGTCATATAGATGTGTTTTTCCAATGTCCATCTAAACTAAGTTTTTGTATTTTAATTCAAATAATATATTTAAAGGTGGGGAAATATCATCTACCCTTATTTTTGACAAAGAACTTCCCAAAGTGTCATTTTGATACATATGGCTTAATATCACTTAATTAAGAACATTTTCATCTTTCAAACTTCTTAAAATTCCACTTGGCTAACTATGTTAACCATATATCCATCTTAAAAATCACTTAGATGTGTACAAAAAAATTCTAAACACACATATAGACATCTCTTCATTTTATATTTATGAGTTTTCATCTTCATGGATTCTATCATAGTCACGTAAATTGTTTAATTAAAAGATATTATCTCCTTTGATAATATTGTTCCCAGTATTGTTTAAGTTACTATTTGGTGGGAAATTAGGGAACGGGAATAAAAATTCTCTCATATATAAGTAGAGCCCTATAAGTATAGCCCTAAAGGATCTAATCATAAGAATTCTAAAATCATATATTTTGCGTGTTTCTATAAAATCTTAGATTCATCTCAAATATATTTAAAGAAGTCTATGGTTTTAAAATGTAAAGTACACACATAAATTCACATTTTTCTATGTGTTTTATACAAGTGATAGATTATCATAAATTTCATTAAAAATTTTCCTCGTTGAATTCATATAGGAGTGTGGGATAGATATGATTTGTTTATTTCTTCAGCGAAGAAGTATATACTTTCAATTATAAACCATCATGTGTATATATTTTCAATTATAAACCATCATGTGTATGACAAGGTTAGTATGGAACAAAATTTTAACCCATTTTCAAGTCTTTTTAAGTAATAACTGATTGGTAGGAGTTTTACAAATATTTGTTTATTTTTGTACCATCACATTATATTTCACAAAAACAAATCAATTATATATAAGATAATACAAAGGAAAATATTCTCTAGAAAGATCACATTATTTAGATCTTTTTATATCGAAACCACATTATAGATACCCATAAATTATGGGTGAAATCTATTCTCCTAATAGAATGCACCGCTCTATGTCCATGCCCCATAAAATGCACCATATATAAGACATGTATTTCCATGTTGGGTGGGACACGTGCGTCGAGTGGTAAAATCACACGTTTAATGTTTTTGAACATATTAATTTGAAATCAAATGGTTGAATGTGAACAACTACAACCGGGTGGTTGGAGAGCGTGTTAGTAAAGGAAAGGTGTTTGGTTCGAACACTATCACCTACTATGCAATGTTATTTTAGAAATTGTTCAAAAAAACATTGTGCTTTTCAACATTATTTTAAAGCAGTGTATTTTTCAACAACCAAAATATGAAAAAAAAAACTACCTCGTTGGGAACGCATGCCACGTGATTTGTGGATGGTCATCGATGAATGGATGTATGTTTTTTGTATGTGTGGTGCATTCTGCCGGAAGAATTGCCTCCACCTAAATTCTCCAAAATATGGACATGTAGATGACATTCTCAATGATTCTATCCAAACTATTATGATTTTGACCCAAACACATCTATTCTATTCACAAAATCCTCATGATCCCAATTTTATACTCTACGCACATCTTACAGATAATCATATTATAGAAATAGGTCAAATTGTTATGTTATAATGGGACATTACAATGTACTTATTACTATGTTTGCACGACCATTTTTGTGTCTCCCTGACGATGACACCTTTTAAACATGGTATATAAATGGATGATGATATAAGGGTAATTTTATTATTATGCCGAAGGCATAACATAGTGAGGTTCAACCTGCTCATTCTGACATACATCATAAACCAGACGACCAAGATTAGTGGAGAAAATATGTTGAAATAAAATTCTCCCGCTTTCCTTGAAAATCATGCTACCAAGGTTATAATGCACGTGGCGCAGGTGGTAGGTACACGTGGTTTTCATTCCTGTTTGAATTCCTTCGTCGGATTTATGGCTGGCAAGTACACGTAGTTGGTTTTTCCTATTCAAATGGATTTGGACACCTAAAAACGCAGTTACAGAATTGACATCCGAAGTGGATTAGATATTGCACGTGGTATGGTCCAATGTGGACAGGAAGGAAATACCTGGGTGCCACGTATTTTTGTTCAGGCTGGGGAAGGTTTTAATTTCCCACCTTCCAAAATTCATTTCTGTTGTTGTAAACTTTATCTTTACATTTCTTTTAGGTTTCATATTTCCCCAGTAAATTGTTCTAAACTTTCCAACGATGCAAACATTTCCTTCGTTGGATACATTCATGAGGAGTCCTTCTACACATGCACACGACCTCTGCCTACATGGATTCCAACTGGGATTCCAACTCAAGCAACTTGATAATTTTGTAGCTGATGATAGGATACACAGTAAGTTTGATTTATGAGTGCGCATTTCATTGATCTACATATAGACGTGATCTACATATGTAAATAAAGAAAAAATATTAGATACAGTTAGATTATTGTTTCAGGTGTACATTAGAGATAATACATTTCATTTTTTTCCATGGCATAAAATTTGATAAAACTTGCATTCCTCTTGCAGTATAAATAGTATCACCCATGAGGTACTTAGTGATTCTCTTGTTTGAAAAACATTGTGCCTTTTGGGTTTCTCTTGTATGTATCCAAAAAAATCAGGAATCTTTGTTATACCCATTTTGCGCATATCGTGAAATAATTGCATTCCATGACATAACATATTGTTCAAGCATTTAGACAAATAACTCGTTGAATTGCCCCATAATTTTACCACTAAAAAAGCAGTGAAATTTTTTTGGTTACTAAAAGATGCATCGATTACATCGTAGGGTGTTTCATTTTGGGTTTCCTCCTATTGATTTTGACATCCATTGGAAATCAGACACCCAAGGTTAGTGGAGAGAATACGATGAAATCGAACTCTCCCGCTTGCACCAAAAATGTGCTCCAAAGGTTACAGTGCACGTGGCACAGGTGCTCAGAAGAAGAAGTGGAAAAATCAATACAGCTAGACATTGAACCCGCTTCCTAATCCTCCATCTTCTACAGTACTTGGCCACTTCAGCCACCAAGAACACATTAGTGTGATGTCGCTTCTGCATGACTATAAACGAAACCATCCCATTGTAGGCATCTCCAAACTGACTAAACCCCATCTTCAAATTCATGAGCTCTCAGTTCAGAACCATGTTGAACTACCATTTTCTCATCCCATCTCTAAAAAAATGATTCTTTCTAGAAATTTCCGGTTCACCTTTAAATACATGTCCATAATTCCTTACACGTCTCCTACCTCAGTGGCAATCAATACATTCGTCTCATGGACCATTTAACCTTCTCTAGATATAGATATAGAGCCAATTCAATCAATTTGTATATAATAAGATATGGAGATATTAGGAGTAGAGAGTTATCTTCGTTTACAGATATGATTTAACCTGTAATGGTGCTGATTTTGGGATGGCTATTAGCGAGAGCTCCATTTAGCACAATTTCATTTTAAAAGTTGGACGGCTACTAGATATGTGATTTGACACTGGGTGTTTTCCAAATATTTATATTTTAATGGAGGCTACATGAATTAACAGTATATTACTCCTTCGAGGTTCTTAAAATAAGTGATTGTGGACATATCAAGTCAAGGCTCTTGACAACCATGGTTAACTTGCACTCCACTTGTAACGACCCAAAAATCACACACACGAACAACACAGTAAAAGACAGGATATATTTTTTTTGACTTGCTTGACACATAACATGATGCAACATGTCATCACCAAGGATACAACTAACACTGCGAACAACTTGATACAAGGATGGCCATAAAGGCAGCGCGGAAACGTTCACACCTTTCAAGGACAATTTACTTTTCTTTTAGACATGACAACATAGAAGTCCAACCACAAACACACTTACAGTTAGGGCCAACCACAATGAGATATTCTTGAGGGTTATTTATTTTAATAAGACATCTTGTAATTCTTAGCTTACGTTTTCAAGGAGACTCAAGATATGATTCATACAATTCATCTTTACCAAGCTAAGTTTATTATTTTCTTTGAGTAATTAACTTTAAATATTCTCTATTATGACATTTATTTGTTGAATATAAACCTTTTTTTTTTTTTAGCTTCTTTAAGGGTTAACCGACCCATTTTACTTTACTTATAATATATTCATCGGTCTTAGAAAGATTTAACTTGACAATTTATTCTCAAGATCAAAGTTTTACAATACTCATATCAATGTAAAGATTGAAATACCATTTCTCACAAAGGTAAGTTACCTTACCTGTGGTAAGGACAAGACAACATGGTTTTAAGTTCAACACACTTAAGAGAAGAGATACAAGGTGCCTTGAAAAGGGTTAGAGGGAGAAGGTCGAGATGAAACATCTTTAGGACCTCATTAGTTATTCCCGTATTTAATTGAAGCTAGGGCTCAAGAATTATCAACAACTTTACTTAGGCTTCACTAAAAGTATTAACAAGGAGTAAAAATTTACTTTCCAAATGGCGGTGAGAAAGATGGTGAGGTCTCCAATTTGTTTTTTCTCCGGCTTATTAAATCTTATCATCTTCAAACAACTTCTTCTTCATTTCACCTTAGGGTCATTTTACAAATTTCACCATAAAAGGAATAATGTTCACTAGAGGAGCTAGGGTTATCATGTTATAAAGTTTCAATGATAGTCTTGCCCTTGATTACTTAAAGAATTTCTTTCTCTCAAGTTGGTGACCCCACGTTACTTTTATTTGAATACAACTTTTAATTTAACTTCTAAAGTATTAAACAATCCTATGTTAGTTTACTTATGACACTTTATTACTAAGTCATGTAAGGTTTAACTCAAAATTTATTCTCAAGGCAAAATAGTTATAATGAACACTCAATTATAAGAACAAAACAAGATTACATCAATTCTTAAAATACCGATGCTCAAAAAGTCACTCAACAACAATAACCAAATTTTCTTATAATTTCAAAGATGGTCAAACAATACAAGGTTTCCAAAGTTAGATGACAAAGTCCACAATACATTATACTAAGACATTAATCCTCTTCTAAACTTTCCACTGGACGTTAACAATGGTTGAACATGGACATAAAAAAAAGGGTTTCGAGCAAAGGAACTTCTCTTTGAGGTTGATGACAAAAGTCTACAAGTCTATCCTCATCTACATGCAAAATCCATCTCAACAAATTTTCTACAAGAATCTCCTTCACTTGTTCGAGCAAGATAAGGCTACACAAACCCACCATAACTCGTTATCTATCAATACCATGAAAAGAATCACTTTATTACAAGAATTTGGTCAAACCTCTAAAAACTATCAACACTTCAAGTTATAATAAGTTTCCACCATGCCAAACAAGGAAGAAGACCATGAGCCTCCGTTAGAGTAAAGACAACGAAAATATAACCCCGAAAGAGAAAGGCCCTTCTCTCCTATAAGGAGAACTTGTGATCTAACAAAGCATGAGATTCCCACATATTTAAGTAAATAATTAACTAACAATCACAAGAGTGCGATTTGATATAAAGTAAACCATCCATGAATTTTATCACATTATCACCAAATGCATAGGTTATAATATTATATTTCTAGAAGAACAAGAGTTGAAAGCCCAAGAAAAGGGAAACCACATTGTTCCAAGAATTAACTTAAAAGCCATGTATAAATGAGTTTCAAACCTAAAAATCACATAGAGTATCCACACAACATAAGTTTGAGCATAAAAAGTAAACTAGTTTTGGCCACTAACTCCAAAGATTTCCCAATCATTCAAAAAGGCCAATGCCTTATAGGCAAGTACAATCAAAAGAATCACGCGAGAGAAGAAAAAAGAGTTGGAATCAACAAGAGTATACTAGAAAATGTCATCAACAACTTTTATAACCCTAAAAAATTTACAAACCCCACATCAATTATTAAAGTTGACTTAATTTAAAATAAATTTCCTATTTCCCAAAACAACAATATTTTGCGGTAAACCTCGTACATAAACAACCGTTCAAACAAAGGTACAACATAAACTACTAAGTTCCATTATCAAAACAACTTTATCTGTTATAACTCCATCATACTATTGATTGCAAGAAAGTTTTTTTTTCAAGGTTACAACCTCAATTGCAATTTTCATCACAAAACATTAAGGTACATATGCATATCTGTCCAATCCAAACTAACAAGGAACAGATATCATAATAAAATGGGAGGAAACACAAGTTAGAAGACTAGATTATTTCACCAACAATCTTCCCGTCTAGGGAAGAAGACCAAAATAATTGAAATAGTGGGGGTACTAGAGTTTGGTGGATTAAGATCTCGAACATAGCTAAAAAAAAATAAAAAATAAAAACTAGTTACGATTCAAGATGAAGGGGAGAATGATGACAAACCTCCTAAGAATGGCTATAAAACCTAGGAAATTGAATAAGAGTCTAAACACTGGAATTGAAACAATCTGCACCAAACATAAACATTCTAAAAGTTTTAACACCGTAGCACACCAAAAATCACAAGACTACACAAGAAAAGGATAACCTCTGACTTGGCTTCTTGACACATAACATGGCGATGGCTTCCTTTCGTCACAAGGATCCAACTAACATTTGTGAATAACTTGATACAAGGATGGCCATAAAGGCAGCACATGCTAAACGCTCACACCTATTTCAAGGACAATTTATTTTTCTTTTGACAAGATAACATGAAAGTCCAATCCACATGACACTCCATACCTTAATAAGAAATGATCGGAGGTTATTTATTTTAAGATAAGACTCATCTCAACAACTAAGTTAATTTCTCAAATCGTAGAGTAGTTCACTTAAAGTTTTTAGACTTTTTACAAATAAAATCTTATTATTTAGAAACTAACCATTGTTTTCTTTATTAGCTTGTTTAATAGTTCACCCTAAAGGGATAGTGTTCTAGTTTACCTAGGGGTATCAATTTATAAATATTTACTTCACAAAGGATGTTTTACATTTTGATCACTCATGGAATCATTCGATTTCAAATAGATCACCTTTACATTTATTTGTTGAATTATAAAATTATTATTTTTGTTTAGTTATCTTTAAGGGTCAACCGACTCATTTTACTTTACTTATAAAATATATTCGCTAAGTCTTATTAAAGAAACTTAACAATTTATTCTCAAGATCAAAGTTTTTCAATACTCATATCAATGTAAAGATTGAAAGCCATTTCTCACAAGGATAATTCAAGTTTAACTACACAAGAACAAGACATTTCTTTGATTACAAACAATACAAGGCAAGAGGTCATATCAACTCTCTTTACAAGCAATGTTACACAATTTAACACATTGGACATTTTTACAAGGAACTTCATAATAGTAGATATGAAACATTTACACTCTTTTCTTCTAGTCTAAAATTTGATAATCCATCTCGCATAAATATTAACTAGAGTCTCTTGTTTGAGAATCGAGCATGTTAAGTCTATGCATTGAAATAATAAGCTAAAACAATTGACATGAAAGGAATGTTATACATTCATGAAAGGATCAAAGCACAAACCACTAATCTACTTTTCACACATGTAAGGATCTACATAGCCAACATGAGGAAGTCAAAACATTCGTTGAAGAAGCAAGATATCACAAAACAAAGAAACAATCCAAGAACTCATGGATAGTGAACGAATTTTTAGTATAGAGAATTTTGATCATGCAATTACATCGTAGGGGATTACGTGACTTAAATATAATATTCAAACCATCCATCTTAAAAGGGAAAGAAAAAAAAACTTGAGAGTCAAAGACATACTAGTTATGATCAAGACGCGAAACAAAACATAGTGCTCCAAAGTCCTTCCAGGAGGATGTTTCATAGCAATAAAGGGATACATGAAGAAGAAGGAAACATTCCATCGTTATAATCTAAACAAGAGGTTAAACCCACTTCTTCCTTACAAGGTCTTTTAAAAGTAATAAACGTTAACAACTAGTGATTCTCTCTAATTTCTTTGGTTTTAACGAAGGATTCTCTCTTCCTAAAACTTTCTATCTAAAGGCATCTCGAATCCCATTGATCCCCATCTTCGGGCATGAGGACAATAATGAAAATTTCCTTCTTTCCTTCCTAATGTCTAATAAAAATAGATTCTTTGAAGAAATTTCAAGTTCACCTTATTAGGAAACAGTAATAAACAAAATAGCTCACAACATGTGCTCTCTAGGTAGGCAAGCATGACAACTTTTAAATGGAAAGCCTAAACAAAATTCATTTAATCTTTCATAAATAGCATACATACTATTATCCAAGACAATAAGCACTATATGTAAAATGATTGGACAATATCAGGGTTAGATCAGTTATCTCTCACTTACGCAACAAATTACATTCAATAGAAAGGTAATCAAGGAGATTTTACAACTAATAAAGCAAGAGCCACTCTAGTTTAAGGACCAGATTTCATACTTTTTGATATTCCTTATCAATGATGATAAAACAACGAACCTTTGGGTGAAATATACATGCATTTGTGTTTTATCCTTCGAGTCTTCTTAAAGATAAGGTGATAACTATCAAGTCAAGGCAAGCAAGGAACAAGCCAAGAGGAAAGAAGCACTCGAGTGGGGCGAAGTACTAATGAAGGAAACCCCCTAAGGAAGCAAAAAAGCAGGAAGTATCTACTATCGAGTAGAAATCAGACCTAAGCATTTATGAGCTTCTATTGATTTGATATCGCTTAGGGTAGCCATAACTAAGCATTTTGAAAGGTAACATTTATTTATTTATTTATTTATTTATTTTTATTTTTATTTTTTAGCTTCCATGTTTCATAAGAATGTCCCTTTCCCATTTCAGATGGTTTGATCCAAAACAACAAAAGCAAGTAAAACATTGTTCTCATCCATATAATTATAACAGAATAAAGATAACAACAATTTTCCCTTATGCAAACCGATCATGAAAGGAACGTCGATTCAGGAGAAGGAACAGAAAAAAGAAACCAATGCACTCAAGAGACAATCGAGGGTTAAAATCAAACACAATATTCCATCTTAAGGCAATTCATCTTTACCAAGGTAAGTTAGATCATTTATTTCATGAAGTTAAAAGGACAAGACAAAAATATTCTCAGGGGCTATTAACATGACGGTTTAGAACGCCATTCCAATGTAAAGATTGTTATTTTTGTTTTGCCCTTAACTTTAAGTGCTTACGGGCTCGTTAGCGCCACATTCACTTTACTACAAACCAACCCCATGATTTGAAGCTCGGACACGAGACATAAAGATTTAACTTGGCTTTATTCTCGATGATACAAACCTTTTCCTTCACATTTGGGGACAACATCAAAATCAATGTAAAGATTGAATACCATTTAAGGTCATAATTCCAACAACACCCTTTATGCCCGCCAACATATTGACTCGTAGAAGATGCTCATATAGTTGCAAGGCAAATTGGCTTCATGAATATTACGATATGAAACAGATCGGCCTAAGAAAAGATGCAAAGTGAACCCTTGAAAAAGGAAACCAATCAAGGGAGAAGGTCAAATGAAAGGATCGTTGTAGGACCTCATTAGAGTATTTAAGCAATGAAGATGGAGGTCTTGATTTGAGTCCTATCAACGATCCATGCCTTACAACATTATCATTAAAAATTCTAGGAGTAAAAAGTGATCTCCCAAATGAAGTAAAAGATGGTGTCCTTAGGTCTCGCACATTTTTTGCTCCGGCTAGATGTAGTTAAATCGAGTTACCATCTTTGATCAACAAACCATCATGAGTTCACCTTGGGGTATATACAGATCCATGCCTATGAATTTCTCCCATGAGTTACAAGGAAAATGTTAAGAAGAAATAGAGAATATCATAAATAAATTTCATCAGTGATAGTTGGTAACACCCTCACCGGTCACTTCACGAATCGGTTTTGGATGAAAAACTCTTGCAAGCTCTCGATCGAGAAATATCCTGCTACCTTCATCTCCCAAGACATTTTCTCCAATATTGCATAGACTTCTGTGGAAGTCATTATCAACATATCATGCAATTTAGTTTAAGAATGAAGGTAATTATTGGCCTTTTCACAGGTTTAAGTCAAAATTTGCCGCACTTCTCAAGGCAAAATTTTCTTCAACACTCAAAATTACAAGAACAAAACATTGATTTATCGATTCTGGTAAAAGGGAGATCGATGCTCCAACAAAGTCACTCAATAACCAAATTTTTTTAATTTCAAAGGGGGTGGGCCACAATACAAGGCATTGCTGTGGATTTCCCCAAGAACAGATGAAAAAGTCCAAAGGACATGGAGGTAACACGCCTACCTCCCTATCTTCTAAATCTATAACCACCAATTCAAACCCATGGCCGTTAACAAGAGTTGATGAGTGAACACAATCTCAACCTCAGGGTTTGCAAAACTTGCCTCAAGGTTTGATCGAGCTTCTTGACAGTCTGCTAGATCCTCATCTACACCTGAAATCCATCTGAAAAATTTTCCCAAAAGAAAGGGTTCACGAGAAGGCAAGATAATCTAAAACACCATCTCGTTCTTCTACTCAATACATGAGAAAAGAATCACTTTATTACTGCAACCAATGTAATGGGTCAAACACATAAAATATAACAACTTGTTATAATAAGTTTCCACCATTTGAGAACATAACTAGAAGGGGAAAAGACCGTACCTCCGAGGATGAGTAAAGAAAATGAAAATATAACAACATAAAGAGAAAGGCCCACAACTATAAGGAGAACTAACCAATCTAACGTAAGCATCGGGATTCCCACCGAAGTAAATGGGAATTAACTAACAATCTCAAGAGTGTGATTTGATATAGAGGGACACCACGAGATCGATCCTCACGCCTCTTTTCTATGCATGTACCAAATCAATCGAGGTTCGATATTGGAGTAGTCTTATTATTCATTAAGAACAAGATTGATCGGCCAAAATGAGGGAAACCAGATTGCAAGAATTAAAAAAAGCCATGGATAAATGATTTTCCAAACCTAAAATTACACATAGAGTATCCCACAACATAAGTTTCTGAGCATAAGGAAAGTAAACTAGTACTTCCCACTAACTCCAAGAGCAATCATTCAAAAAATGCCTTCTACACTACGATAGCAATCACGCGAGAGAAGAAAGAGGCGTCCGTCAACCATTGAGTGGTATATGAAAATGTTTAATGCATTTTATAACCCTAAAAAATTTACAAACCGCCACATGACCCAATCTACCCAAAGTTCAATTTTTAAAAAAATTCCCTCTATTTCCCATTTTGTCAAACAATGCATTTTTAACCAAACCTGCGCCTTGACAAGAAACACGTGCTTCCAAACTATGCCCTCTACTAAGTTCCATTTCAAAAAATTTACTAGTTTTAAAACTCTCATTTTTTTATAAACTTTCATTATTAAAGTTATTTTTTTCAGAGGGGTCGAACAGAACATCCCAAAACCCCAATTTTCATCACAAAACATTAAGATACAATGTGCATATAAGTTGTAAATCCTAACTACGGAAGAAAATTAATAAAATGGGATAAACACTAAGTTAGAAGACTGTAATTATTTTATCTCCTATAATATCGACATTATAGAAAAAGACCAAATAATTCCACCAAATAGGCAAGTATAATTTGTGTCATGTCACGATTAAGACCTCTACATAGCAAAAAAAATGAAAAATAGATTTTTAATTAAGAAAAGATTCAAGATGAAAGCACTCAGAATTCATACCTCCACAAGAATGGCTAAAAAATTTATATCCTAAGCTCATAGAGATTATTCAGAAGAGTAGAGATATTCCATGCTTAGCACTTGATCGCCACAGATGAATATAAACATGTAAAAGTGGCATTTAACACCGAATCTCTAACCCGAAATAGTCCAAGCGTTGATTACACTAATCCTACAACCTTTCCTTTTGATGCCAAAAGGGTTGTTAGGTGGGCTTGAGAGATCATTAACAATATATGTCCAAAGACAAAGAAGGATAGCTTTGGTTGATAGGAAGGAACTTCATAGTTATTGCACGCTTACATTAACGACTGCTAAAACTAGCTGGAACAAATAATAACTGGAACTCTATCGTAGAGAAGAGTACATATATATATATAAAGGAAGATCGATCACTCGAGCTCAAAAAAACATACACCCAAAGAAGAGAACACCGTATGCTTTCCACTAACATACAGGCAATGATAATAGCTAAACAAGAAGAAAGCAAGTAGAAAGGAGAGACTGACTAAAAAGAAGACAACCAATTCAAAGAAAAGGTGGTTTGATTTCACGATAAAATAAATATAGCAACAGTGGAAAAGTGTAGGAATATCTTGCCTGTTTCTCCAGCTTCAACAGGTCGTATAGACTCCGCACGGGCCAGCAACAACAATCCTCAGGTCGAATCTCCCCTTTTACAGGCTGGGCACTCAAGCTCCATTCTCGTCTATGCTTAGCCTGGGCAGAGAGCTCCATTTTATAAGAAACGTCGAATGGAAAGAACGGTAGTCTCAGGTGCTGTCAAGACTACGGTATGCACAATATGGTTTTAATGCAAGCAAGCCCACAGCACTACCATTTTGTTCCACACTATTCATTGTTTCCATAATGTGGACTGTCGGTGCTTCAAAGACCCGAGTCTTCTGAACTTGATGATGCATCAATGATTGATCGCATCTAACAGATAAAGCTCTCTGGTCGTCAAATACAGATAATTTCTGTCTGTCTGTGACTGAACCAAAGTTTGAAAATTCCAATTCCTGAGGAAGTGCAGAGTCCAAAGACTGGACTTCAGCATTAAGTGCAGAGTCCAAAGACTGGACTTCAGCATTACTAACAACTGTTTTGGCTGACTCAATATATTGTGCAGACTGAAAGGAATTGCCATGTGTCAAACTCGCTGGTTCAGCCAACCATAATGACTGGTTTTGAACCGGATTAGCAAACCAGGGTTTGAATGCCAAGTTGTTGAGCTTGTTTTGCCCTTAACCCAAAGTGCTCTGCGAGCTCGTGCTAGTGCCACATTCATGCGGCGAATATCAGCTATAAAGCCAACCCCATGATTTGAAGCTCGGACACAAGACATAATGATTACATCACGCTCCTGGCTCAAGGCATCTACCTTAATGATAAATAAATCTTTTCCTTCATCGATTTGAGGACAACACAAACTCTCGGTGCAAACATTACAAATTGTAGCTTGTAAGGTGTGATAATTCCAACGAAACCTTTATGCCTGCCAACTTAGTGACTCGTTGAAGAAGCTCATATAATTGCAAAGCAAATTGTGCTTCATGAATATTCTGATATGAAACAGATCCACGCCTATGAGATTCTCTTCCATGAGTTACATCGTAAAACAAGTAAGGTCTCAATAGAGAATCTTTGTAATAAATTTCATCAGGTCTCCTGGTAACACTCTCACTGTCACTTAATCGATTTTGATAAAAAATATCTTGAAGGAGAATCCCGAATTTGAGGATGCATTCGATCACAACAGATAACAATATAGTTGTACATCCTGCTTCTTGGAAGCGCTCAAAAAGGCCTCGTCCACAAATCCAGCTTTTGCCAATCTTGCCACAAGTATCCAAAGTGCAGGAACTGCAATTTCTGTGCCTTTTTCTTCATACAAATTATGGCACAGTTCTCGGAGTTGGACAACCATTTTGCATTGCAGAGGATGTCAGAAATGGCTCTGATTGATGTTAAACCACGTCTCTGCAATGATTATCTATTTTTTTTTTTTTCCGATGCCCACTTGAACAAACTCCAGGCCAGAGAAGGGTGTTTTTTTTTTGTTTACATCAAGAACTTCTGCAACAAGAGATGGTGTGATGATTTGTGGATTTAGTAAGGAATTCAAGGCATGCTCCAGATTAGAACCCCACCTAAATCCTTGTTCAGAAAACAGCAGGCAAACTCTAGTCACGTAATGCTTCCACATAGCTTCATACATACAGTGTTTACATGCAAACAGATATTTGTGGATCCTGCAAGAGTTACAGAGACCATATTCTCTTGTCTTCAATAAATCCAACCATATCAAAGAGCGCTGCACCCAAGGAAAGTGGAGGTAACACGCCTGCTACACTAGCTTGTAGCTTCATCTAACCACCATATCAACCCATTACTACGCAAAAAGGACAAAACAACACTCAAAGACGTAGTCCAACAAAGGAAACGAAACTCACGCGCAGCCAAAGAAAAGGAAACAAGAGCAGGTCAAAGAGGTAATGAAAACAGGAATGCATCCCTCCTTCCAATGCCAGCAACCCAAGAAAAACGTGCCCAACACTCCACCTATACGCATTGAAGAAAGAATCAAAAAAAGATCATGGTGAAGAAAAACGGGACTCCACCGACTCCTCACGCAAGGACAAAAAACATAAAATACCACCAACTGCCAGCTACAACCTAGTTGACTGCAAAGCTAGGCAAGGAAAAAAAATAATGGCGCATAGGCTAGGAGAAGAGTAAGATAAATGTTTTCTTCATTCAGTTGGGTGGAACGCATTAACTGCACAAGACTAGCCACAACGACCTCCTCCTTCCAATCTCACGCAAAAAGACAAGGACGTAACCGCGAAAGTCGATGCCGAACAGGGCATTACACCACTTTCAAATCACATTACAATATTTTTAAAAACAACATCATTTCATAATTATTATTATTGCTATTACGATGGTATAGATTTCACAACGAGAAGGACAAGAAGAAAATCACCTAGGTGTTTCACTTTGGATGGATTGTAATCATTTTAGGACATAAGCTACAAATTTATTCCGATGGCCCACTCTCCACCACTATATGTTTCATCCTTCTATATATGTTTTTAGAGCCCTTTTATTCCTTATAACATGCTCAGAGGTTTCCAAGGATTTCCCATATTACAGGATCACTTTCCCAAATCGTTGAATTTTGGAAGGTCCCAATTGTAAAGGTCAATTTGTAATGCCCACAATTTTCCTACACAAAACCAAAAGATTAGTTAGAAAAAGATTATGGAAAAAAATTTGTTTAAGCTAGTTGCAACGGGGTACCTTCAACTAGGTTTAAGTTAATTCACAAAAAATTCCTTCGTTTGAGTTAACAATTAATTAATATTATTTAATTACCCAGTTCGGGCTTTAAATCCTCGTTTCCAATATTTATTTAATTTAGTAACATAGTTCTAATGTCATTTATTAATTTATTATTCTAGGGCTAAGTCTAAACTTATCCTCCCATAAAATTAAGGTCAAATAAATTTAATCCCTAAAATAAATATTTTCTAATTACCATAGAGTAAATTTGATTTAATTAAATACAAGAGTCAAAGGCCTTTTAATTTTAAAAGTCACCAACTAATATTAAGGTTACAATTTAAGTTTACCTTCTAACACTCCTTTAGTGGCCCCATTCCTAAGCTACACATGCTTTTTATTTAAGACATATTCCCACCTAATTCTCACCTAACTTTTGTAGGGTTGAACCACAACCCTTAGATGGATTCAATGAGGGCCCTTGGATCTTAGGGATTTCACACTAACCCTAATCATCTCTATGGAGTGTTCTTATTCTTTTCCTTTGGCTTATTTTCTCATTTTTTATTTGCAGGTTTTGGAAGAGGAGAAGGAGGAGGAGCCATGAGAGAAAGAAGTGCAACCATGGAAAAATTCCTTGTTTTAGTTGAAAATATTCTTCCATTGTAATATCGCTCATTTATTTAATGGAGAGATCATACAATGGATCTGTTTTGTTATTTAATGCAAATATTTTCTTGTTTTTATTAGTTCAACAATTGGGGAAAACCCCATTTCATAAAATATACAAATTTTACACATATGGGCTCCATAATGAGATTGGGAGCTTAAACATTTAAATTAAATTCATTTCTAGTTGTTGGAGGCTTCCTTTTAATGGTCTTAAGCTTATATTTCATTTAATTTTAAATTTGAGTTTTTTTACAAATAGATTGTATTTTTCTATCGATATGACAAAACCGACGACACCGCCTAGGGGGTGGTTCATTGACTTCCACTCTATATTGGGTGATGGTTTTGAAGCGCCACTCTACACATGGTGGTGGTTCTGTTCCCCAGAAAATATAACCTTCAAACAATGCATTTTTTTAACAGTTTTCAACTTAAGTTGGTTTTTAAAGCAATAATAAATTGAACTAAGGTGTCTTCCATTCATTGGTTTCTAGATTGATAACATTTCTAGTTTCATACTCAAATTACATAACATCAACTCATTCTCTATTCTTTCCTTCAATATAACAAGAAATGTAACAAAAACTTCCATATTTCCCAATATAGTTTCTTTTCAATAAGGAATAAGAACTATTTCCTTTCTTCAACATAATAAGTAAATGAAAACCATTTTCAATACAAGTGTATTTTCAACAAGACTACCAATCCTCTTAGAATTATTTTATCACACTTTTAAGGCAAAGATTTAAGTTGTATGCAAGCTTGGATGGAGAAAACTTCATTTGCATTTCCAAGCCATTTCAAAGTTCTTATTTCATCTTACTAATATAAGCCTTTCATTTTACAAGAAACAACATATTTAAAATACAAGTTTTCATTCAATACATTCTTAGTAAATTTTACAAAATGAAGTAATATTCATAGTAACAAATACAAATTCTTTTGCTTACTTTCCAATACACATACATTTTGAGATCTCAATACAAATCAACTATTTCTCAACATATTTACAAGAGATTAAAATTCTTAAAAATGCAAGTTACAAGCCCTCCATTTAAATGGAGACAACATGGTAAAAATTTTACAAAGAGGGATCTTGCTTCTTTTCTCCAATGAAACTAATACCTTTCTTCACTTGAGCTCCACCTTCTTCCCAAAGTTCAAACACAGCAATAAAAATAGGGGAGTACGCAAAACTCTCCACCCAACCAATAATCCAATGAGGAAGGGAAGCCTTCTTCCTTAGTGGTCCCCGAGATCCAACAATGAAGCAATGAGGGGTATAGGATAACAATTGGAAACTTAACAAGGCTTCCACAATTACACTCAATCAATACATTCACACAATAAACACAAAACCAAGATAACAACAAAACAAGCAAATTCCCAAGCACAAAGGCTCCATACTAAAGCCAAGAAAGAGAAAGGAACATGGGGAATCTACTTATTCCTCCCAAGGGTTTGGGTGCCCACCTTAAAACCTCCAAGAACTCAATAAAAACACATAAAACTCTTATTTCTCCCTCCAAGAAAAAAAAAACTCTTATGCCTCCCTCCAAGAAAACAACTCTTATGCCTCCCATAATAAGACAAAAATATAAACACAAGTTTTACTTATCACAAGGTGGGACATGCGAACCCAACTCCCTCCTAAAATGCACAATAAAAAATCTTATGCCTCCCTCCAAAATATCACCATTTCCATATTCTCCTACACAACCTAAGGGCCATTCTACTTCCCAAAATCACACATGCAACAACCATTCATTCACAAACATATGCACAAAAATGACAAAAGAAAACATGGTTAAAGACCCCCGGCCATTGCAAGAGTTTCCAATACACAAGAAATTTCCAACCTTTCCAAGATCAAGCAATCACAAGCTATCTCCAAATCCAACAAGACCTCCAAATCAAGCACCTCAAAATGTGAGAGACAAAAATAAAACAAGTAACCCCAAATCCTAAAACAAATTAGAATAAGTAGAAAAGAGAGGAGAGAGAGGTGATGTGGCTCCATGTATGATGTCACATCATTTCTCCTCCATTCCACATCACAAGGTCAAACCCAAACCCAAAAGCACAATAAATTGGTGGTTGAGGGAATGACAACCCTCTTACACACTCAAACCCAAACCCACACCCCTAAAGGACACAATTAAAGAATCTTATAAGAAAAGTGCAATTAATTACTCTTTTTCTCCATTAAAACACAAAAAGGCCTAAAATAAGCCCCTCACATCATAGGCATAGTGGGTGGGTGACTTTAAGAGGTGTGGGACAAGCTTAACTTGTCCCACAAGCCTCCAAAATTGGCTTGAAAGTCAAAATCTGAAATTTACATGTAAGATTGAGTGCACAACACTCAAAATTAATTAAATTCTTTCAAATCCAACACAATTAAAGAAGTACCTATGCACATTAATTACCCCTTTTTGGAACATCCTAATTTACACTAACTAATCAAGTTAATTAACTTAAATGGAGTAGTTAACAACAAATAATAAAGGTTACTGAAAATACTAAAATAATAAAATTACTCACAAATAAATAAAACTAGAAAGGGAAAAACACAAATTTACCCAATGGCACATTAGAGGCCACCCCCAATGGGGAGCTCCTAACAATCCACTTCAACAAAACATCATATATTTACACTAGTTGCCAAGGTGACATATTGCCAATACCCCAAACTCCTTCACTATTGGTCCCCTATCCCCTTTTGTTTGTTGTATAAAAAATTCTTGCAAAAATCAAAACAATACCTTTATGGCCTCGTGGCCACATTAAAATATACATATAAATTCACATAACCAACTAACACAACTAAATCATCACTAAAATCAGCTAATTTTGTTAATTTTTACAATTTCCAGATATATCAATTCTTCCATTTCATTGAAAATAATAAGATCAAAAGCTTAGCTAGGTCATCTAAAAATTCTCTCGTATCAAAATCCAATGTGTATAAAGACCGATCTTACAAAGTGGTAACTCTAGATCATAAATACCTCATGAAAGGTCAATCCATGCAGTCTATCACACTACTAATGTCTATAATAATGTCCATCCACCAATGTCTAATGATAAAAAATGATAATAAATTATAGGTCTCCAATTAAGGTAAGAATATTCCTAGTAAGATCAATGTCGAAGAGGAGTGGACATTACATCCCCTTTCCCTTAGACTCGACTTCCTCCGGAACTTACGTAAAGAGGTAGGCAAACAAAGCATACAATTAGCAATCGAGTCTTCCATAGAGAGTTTCTATACTTCAAGCAAATTGTGCTCATTGTAAATCCACTTTGATTGAATAATTTTTAAATAAGGGCAAGGAGGCTATAAGGCATAGATAACAAATCTCATCCAAAAAGGATTGTTAATGAAAAAACTTTCGAATAAAATCTACAAGGTAAGCCAAGTTAACTACATAGGATATTTAAATAAGAATGGTCAATGGAAAACCATTGAATGAAAACGAGGTCCATGAAGAATAGGAACATGTTATATATACAAGGTGTCCAATGTAGCAACAAATAAATACAACACATAGTAATAAGAAAGGATAATAGTTCCACTAAGGTAGAATTACGCTCAATGTTTGTTATTTTAGACAAGGTTAACAACTACCCATTTTTGTCCAATAATTTGCATGAGAAAACACACCTACTCACAGGCCTAACAAACTTAGGATCACACATGATGAGGTTTAGCAATCAAGGAACACACTTGCATTTCATCAAATGTTTACAAGGAAGAAGACTAATTATTAACAGTACTTCATATAATTCAGAAGGTCTCACTTAGATTGTCAAGGTAACAAAAACATGCTCTTGACCACAAGGTTTCCATAACTTGCATCTTTTCCTGAATGACGTAACACACAATCATACGTCCTGATTTAATAGCTCAACCCACTAGATTTAATTTCATATCCTTCTCTCTATATTTTGTTTTTGAAAGGAAATCTTAGCTCATACCATCATATCGACACAAGAGATACCATTCACTCTATAAAAGAACAAAATTTCACAATCTAGGCCCGCCCTAGCTCAAAAGGTTCTTAAAATGAACATAACTTAATATTATATCACATATAAACATTCAAGTAAGTTACGAAAAAATAAATTAAGCAACAAGTAGGGTCCAACTAGCAATTTATGAGAGTGACACAACATAACATTCCTAAAGACACTTACGAACTATTTTTACCAATCTCTTCCCAAGGGTAAGTGAAAAAAACATCACGATTCTCAAAATGGTAAATAATTCCAAATTAATTCATATCCTTAACATATGTTGCCTAAGCTTGTTAATAATCCTAGGTCACCAATGACCTACTCCAACACAAGAAGACACCTTCCTAATAATTCTAAGATAAAGAATTACTTCAAAGGGGGTCATGATTCATACACATGTTGAGATAAGGGAAAACGGGTACCACGGCCTAAAAATCCCCAACAAGGAGGACTACTTACATTGATGTTCAAGGGATCACAACATGACTAGAACACATCACTCTCAACAAAGCACTTTATTCAAATAAGGTGATAATTTCCCTATGCATACTTCTAAAATTTCATACTAACTAGAGAGAGGTCCAAAATAATATAGCATGTGTCTTGTGTTATAAACATTATACATGTGATTAATTTTTGAAATAACATGGGGTATAATCATTTTATTATCATGGTTTCAAATTTGAAATTCATTACGAGGTTCACAATAATAATAATAATAATTAATTTTTTTGTATCTAGCATTGAAGAAACTTATTCTTTCATGATTTATGGTTCTGGAATTAAATCACATTCTAATCATCGTAAAATATTATGATAATTTTATAATAAGAACATAACATATGCTAAATTAAGGTTATATGTATATATTTGATCTACTCTTATAATACTTCATTATTATTTTTAACACACTCAAAGATGGGGATTAGATAATCATACATCATCTCAAGGGAATATTTCAATTAGCTCAACCATTCAAATTATGCCCTCTATAAATTATAGGGTAAGTAATAACAATTTTACAAACAAACTTGTTAAATTACTCATTTTTTTTTCTTGTTTTGAATCCCATAAACTTATTCGTTATAAATTCCAAATTATAAAACAAAAGTTATAGTTACGTTTCCAAACACATTTCTTATAAGTTTTCTAATTAATGCATTTCTTATATTACAATATCCTATATCTTTTATCATTAGGGTCATCACCAATGTTGACATGATTTCTCGCCATTCTATCAAGGTGAAAAAATCTATTCATTCTACTTCTAGGGGAAGCAAAAGAGGTTTCTTGCTATTTTCACAAAGTTTTATTTCTTCTATTAAATCACAAGGTTAGAGATCTAATATGTTTAGAGTTGTTACATTACCAATTGGATTTTAATGAGTAGGAAGAGCTAGCTTAACACATTAATTAATACATAGGAACAAGAAGTCATTAACCAAAAGTAGAACACACCAAATTTACAAGAGTTTTCTCATATATCATATGCATCACCAATGCATTCCAAGTGAATCTCTACAAATGTCAAAAGGAGTTATGATGATGACACACATTATAATTACCAATTGATTTTACCAATTCAAGGAGTTTAGATCAGTATGGGGAGAAAACAATGTTTACAACTTATACTCAAAATAGGTTTACTATAAGAAAGGATAGTTTCCCAACAAAACTTATATCCACACAAAATGCCATCAACCAAGAAATCAAGGTAGCAAGGGGAAAATAAATTAACCCATAGGCACCACACTCCCTCACCGAGAGGGCATCAAAATAGTAAGAGGGTCGTCAACTAATTTACTCAAACATAGCCTCTAAGGCCAAGAGTCATAGCCTTGGAAGAAAGAGTATGACATAGCCATAACTAAGGTCAAACTCTTACGACCTATACAACCAAAACCTCCCAGCACAAGTCCAAGGGAGCCCAAAAGCATCCATGCTTGTCTAACATAAGCTTGGCACTAACAGGTTGTAGTGTGGTAAATATTAAACAATACAAGAGGATAAGGAAAGGGTAAAACTATGTATGGGTCCTTGACAACAAAAAAACACACTTATTTAAGTAAAAGAATATTCATCAAGGGTATTTATAATCCAAAATTTCGATCCTTTCATAGATAGAATAAAGTTACTTAGTTAGGACCCAAGATGTATGTCCCTCGGTGGAGCATCACACCCCAAAAAAATCCATAATTCCAAACAGAAAATAATATCTATTTGATGGGGAATAAGGCTCCTACAGGGTTAAGAAGGAACACAACCACTTTCAAAATTTCCAACCATATCACATGACATAAGGAACTCTCTCCCTAGAAGGATGAGTAATGAAATATTTACTCAAGGTCCAAGCACACAAAGTTCCATCACTCCAAAACCAAAGGCATGATGAGAAGCACCTAGGATAGCAACCAAGACTCCTAGGGCGTACCCCATACAACGAGAGAACATAACACAACAGTGTAGAACCAACTCATCGACTGACAAGGAAAGAGTCATGTAACATTCTTGAAAACATTTAGCCAAGTGGCCAACAAATCAAACAAGCCCCGAGTCACCAATCAAGGTAAACTCCAAGAAATCTCGAAATCTAAGAAAATGGCTATGTAGTAAGCCGTATTGCAATCCTCCAAAATCTCACAATAGAAAGAAAATATAATAAGAAAAGTAATCTTGGAGCTTCTTAATCAAATCATTAAAATAAAATGTTGGTCCTTGATAAAAGATTTAAGTTTACAAATATAAAACATAGGAAATATCAACATCACAATCACTTCACAGCCCTTCGTGGGCTATTGGTAGGGGTACTCAACATTGAGCTCACATCTCAAAATAAACATACAAACTAGATCTACTATGACATCAAGCCATGATATCTACTCTCCCAAAATGGGATTATGTCCATGAGTGACATCTAAAACCAACTCGTCTAACTGCTGAAGAAAAGGGGAGCTCTAAACATCAAATTAATCCTCGAATTTTCTCCAAAATGGCCTTCTAAAAATACCTATAGTATTAATTCCCAACAAGAGCACAAAAAAAAATAGTAAAACAAACAAGGCAGGTTCCCAATAGAATCACACCATCACATGACCGCAACCAAAAGCTAGGAGTTTCATTAGCTAACATCTTCGCTAGGAACCAAGTTTCTAATATTGAGGTAGCTCATAATAATATCAACTTGGATTACATTTCCTATTATCCAGGGTTAGAAGAGATCCCCAATTAAGCAAGTACAACAATCCAAAAAATATTATTATTAGTAATACTATTTTAATTTTATAGGCAAGTGTCTAGATTTAAGTTTCACTAACTAGTTATCGTGTTCCTAAATTTCCTGTGGTCAAGCATTGAACCCATGGCTCGATACCAAGTGTAACACCCATAATTTTCCAGCACAAAACCCAAAGATTAGTTATTAAAAATTATGAAATAATTAATTTTTTTGTTTAAACTAGTTCCAACAAGGGTACCTTCAACTAGTTTATGTTAATTCACTATAAACATCCCTTCATTTGAGTTAATAATTAATTAATATTATTTAATTCAACATTTTAGGCTTAAATCCTTCCTTGTTTAAATCTTTATTTAGTTTAGTAACATAGTTCTAATGTCATTTATTAATTTATTATTCTAGGGCTAAGTCTAAACTTATTCTCCCATAAAATCAAGGTCAAATAAATTTAATCCCTAAAATAAATATTGTCTAATTACCATTGAGTAAATTTTATTTAATTAAATACAAGAGTCAAATGCCTTTTACTTTTAAAATTCACCAACTAATATTAAGGTTACAATTTAAGTTTACCTTCTAACACTCCTTTAGTGGCCCCATTCTATGCTACACATGCCTTTTACTTAAGACATATTCACACATAATGCTCACCTAACATTTGTAGGGTTGAACCCCAACCCTTAGATGCATTCAATGAGAGCCCTTGGATCTTATGGATTTCACACTAACCCTAATCATCTCTATGGAGTGTTCATATTCTTTTCCTTTGGCTTATTTGCTCATTTTTATTTGTAGGTTTTGGAAGAGGAGAAGGAGGAGGAGCCATGAGAGCAAGAAGTGCAACCATTGAAAAAATTCTTTATTTTAGGTGAAAATAATTTCCATTGTAATATTGATGATTTGTTTAATGGAGAGATCATACAATGGATTTTTTTTGTTATTTAATGCAAATATTTTCTTGTTTTTTTAGTTCAACAATTGGGGGAAACCCCATTTCATAAAATCAACAAATTTTACACATATGGGTGCCATAAAGAGATTGGAGATATTAAAGATTCAAGTTCAATTAATTTCTAGTTGTTGGAGGTTTCCTTTTAATGGTCTTAAGCTTAGATTTCATTTAATTTTAAATCTAAGTTTTTTTTTATCTCTGACATGATTTTATTTTTTTGGTCGATAGTGGCGAAACCGCTCCCCCTACGCAAGCCGGCGGTAGGGGTGACCATTTCCCTCCCATGGGGTGGTTCATCAACCATCATTATATGCTAGGTAGTGGTTCTGAAACTAACCACTCTACATGGGGTGGAGGTTTTGTTCCCCTAAAATAGAACCTTCAAACAATGCATATTTTTAACAGATATTTCAACATCATTACTTTTTAAATCAATAATAAATTAAACTAAGGTGTCTTCCATTCATTGGTTGCTAGATTGATAACATTTCTAGTTTCATACTCAAATTACATAACATCAACTCATTCTCTATTATTTCCTTCAATATAACAAGAAATGTAACAAAAACTTCCATATTTGTGGGTAAAAAGAGAATTTATTTTCAATAAGGAATAAGAACTATTTCCTTTCTTCAACATAATAATAAAATGACCACCATTTTCAATATAAGTGTATTTTCAATACGATTATCAATCCTCTTAGTAACAAATGATTTTATCAACACTTTTAAGGAAAATATTTAAGTTGTATGCAAGCTTCGATGGAGAAAACTTCATTTGCATTTCAAGCCATTCAAAAGTTCTTATTTCATCTTACTAATACAAGCCTTTCATTTTACAAAAACAACATATTTAAAATACAAGTTTTCATTCAATACATTCTTAGTAAAGTTTACAAAATGAAGTAATATTCATAGTAGAAAATACAAATTCTTTTGCTTACTTTCCAACACACATACATTTTGAGATCTCAATACAAATCAACTATTTCTCAACATATTTACAAGAGATTGAAATTCTTAAAAATGCAAGTTATAAACCCTCCATTCAAATGGAGACAACATGGTAAAATTTTTACAAAGAGGGATCTTGCTTCTTTTCTCCAAGTGCTACTAAGACCATTCTTCACTTGAGCTCCACCTTCTTCCCAAAGTTCAACACAACAACCAAAATAGGGGAGTAGGAAACACTCTCCACCCAACCAATAATCCAATGAGGAAGAGAAGTATTATTCCTCATTGGCCCTCAAGCCCCAATAATGAAGCAATGAGGGGTATAAGACAACCATTGAAACTTATCAAGGCTTCCAAAATTACACCCAATCAATATATTCACAAAATAAACACAAAACCAAGTTAACAACAAAACAAGCAAATTCCCAAGCACAAAGGCTCCATACTAAAGCCAAGAAAGAGAAAGGAACATGGGGAATATACTTATGCCTCCTAAGGTTTTGGGTTCCCACCTTAAAACCTCCAAGAATTCAATCACAACACACAAAAATCTTATGCCTCCCTCCAATTAAAACAACTCTTATGCCTCCCTCACTCTGCCTCCCTCACTCTTATGCCTCCCTTGATAAGACAACCAGATAAACACAAGTTATACATATCACAAGGTGGGATACCCCAACTTAACTCCCTCCTAAAATGCCTAGTAAAAATCTTATGCCTCCCTTAAAAATATCCCCATTTCCATTTTCTCCTACACAACCTAAGGGCCATTCTACTTCCCAAAATCACACATGCAACAACCATTCATTCACAAACATATGCACAACAAAATAGAAAAAGAAAACATGGGTGAAGACCATTCTTGGCCATTACAAGAGTTTCCAATCATACAAGAAAATTCCAACCTTTCCAAGTCCAAGCAATCACAAGTTATCTCCAACTCCAACAAGACCCAAAAAGAAAGCACCTCCAAATGCAAGAGACCAAAAATAAAACAAGTAACCCCCAAATCCTCAAACAAATTAGAATAAATAGAAAAGAGAGGAGAGAGAGGTGATGTGGATCCATGTAGGATGCCACATCATTTCTCCTCCATTCCACATCAAAAGTTCAAACCCAAACCCCAAAGCACAATAAATTTGTGGTTGAGAGAATGACAACCATCTTACACACTCAAACCCAAACCCACACCCTAAAGGACACAATTAAAGACTCTTGTAAGAAAAGTTCAATTAATTTCTCTTTTTCTCCATTAAAACACAAAAAAATGCCTAAAATAAGCCCCTCACATCATAGGCATAGTGGGTGGGTGACTTTAAGAGGTGTGGGACAAGCTTAACTTGTCCCACAAGCCTCCAAAATTGGCTTGAAAGTCAAAATCCGAAATTTACATGTAAGGTTGAGTGCACAACACTCAAAAGTAATTAAATTCTTTCAAATCAACACAAACCAAGAACTACCTACTCACATTAATTACCCCCTTTGTCACATCCTAATTTACACTAACTAATCAAGTCTAATTAACTTAAATGGAGTACTTAACAAACAATAATAAATGTGACTCAAAATACTAAAATAATACAATTACTCACAAATAAATAAAAGTAAAAAGGGAAAACCATAAATTTACCCAAGGTCACATTTAAGGCCACCCCCAATGGGCCAATGGGGACCCTCCTAACAATATAATCAACAAAACATCATAAATTTACATTAGTTGCCAAGGTGACTCTTTTCCAATACCCCAAATTGCTTCAATGTTGGTCTCTATCCCCTTTATTTGTTGTGTTACAAATTCCTGCAAAAATCAAAACAATACCTTTCTAGCCTCGTGGCCATATTAATGACATCGAGATAATAAAACACACATATACATATCAATTCACATCATCAATTAACACAACTAAATCATCACTAAAATCAAGTAATTTCACCAATTTTTTCAATTTCAAGATATATCAATTCTTAAATTTCATTGACAATAAAAAGATCACAAGCTTAGCTAGTCATCTACAAATTCTAAGTATCAAAATCCAATGTGTCGAAGTGATATTACAAAGTGATAACTCTAGATCAACAATAATCATAGGTCAATCCATGCATGTAATCCATAATATAAGTCACATCTTGTCAAAAGTCAAAAACATCCCTACAATCTATCAAACTACTAAGTGACTATAGTAATGTCCATCCACCAATATCTAATAATAAAATGTGATAATAAAGTCCATTTCTCCAATCAAGGTAAAAAAAAATTTAGTAAGATTATTGTTGAAGAGGAGTGGGCACTACACAACCTACAAAATTATTAATAAGTACCGAGAGGACAACCCTGGGGATGAAAAAAATCTAGGGTACGAAGAAATAAAGTGTTGTTTTATAGTTAAAACCGGCTTGTATTTTACCATTAATTCCACCTTGCAAGCATCCCCTTTTTATAGGTACCCTTTTCTTGATCCATCAAGAGAAGTTTGGTTTTGTAGGATTGTGTCCAACTCACGTTATAATCGAGTTTTGTAGAGATGGGTAGAGCACCATGTTGTGACAAATACAACGTGGAGAGAAGAAAATGGTTTCTTGAAGAAGATTCTAAACTTAAGTCTTATATATAACTTTGCAACATATTTCATATTCGATTGGTCAAAAAGTGAGGACTTAGAATAAATCAAACCAGTATGCACTAAAGAAAGCTGTTATCACCGAATCAAAACACCCTATGGTTTGCACAAGTGTGTGTGCTTGAGCTCACAGTGTGATTGGATAACATGGGTACTATCTCCAAGTTGTGGGAATTTCTACTTGAGATAGACCTCCAGAGAAAGCTAGTTATTTCTCCTAAACTACATGCCACAATCTACTCTAATGCAGGAAAAACTATCTAACCCTAATCAAAATTTCCAAGGGACCAGGGAGAGATATCGCATGAAAAAAAATCCTGCACTAAAGTGGTGATACACTAAAAAAAGAGAGTGTGAGAATAGTCTTCCAATGTGTGAAAAGTAGAAGCAAAATGCATACTAGGAGGGGTGATAACAGTTCTCCACAATCTAGCAATTACATTCACGTGAAATATTTGATGCGTACACAATGATAATGAATCCTTGTAATAATTTAAAATAGACACAATATATTTGTAAATATATTGAAGGGTAAAGAGAAATGCAAACAAACATAGCAGGGGAAGATACATCCACAAACATGTATTTATTGCTTCATGATATGCATAGTTCAATATTCTACAAAAAAAGGGCCTGGATCACAATGCAAGGAATCCACTACAAGGGCTTGCAACATATTGGATTCAAAAAATAAATTTTGACAGAGTTTGCTACCCACAACTACCTCCCTCTTACAATGAGCCCAAGACTCCAATTTATAGAAATCTGAGAAGAGAGAGAGAGGGAAAAGGGAAATCCTGAAATTTTTCTTTCAACCACTTGTAAAAAGTGATAAATGGATTGAAATGATGGTATGTTGCTTACAAAATTCCCCCATATTGTCCCATAAATTATAGCAGTGAGAAATGTCAGCCCATGCTTCATTGAATGCATCCCAACTACCAAATAAAACCACAGTTCTGAAATGGGAAAGTTTTTAGAAAATTCTCCATATATTCCGATGAATTTCCATATCTCTAGATTTTTTTGCATTTGGCTTAGAACCACGATTCCAATGGTACTAATTTTTTTCATTTTCATTGAGAAATGCAAAATTTATGGCCTTTTGAGTGCGGACAACTATTTTGGGTCTACCAGGGCATTTTATCATTTAACGAGAATGAGTATTTAATTGACTAGAGATGAAGATGTTTCCTTTATTTTCATAAATATACCCTCATTAAAAATAATAAATATGATCTCGTTCGATAAAGTTAAATTTTTTGAAAATGGGAGCTCAGGGTCAAAAGTTATGGCCTTTTGAAGTTTGGGAGGGTTAGGCACTGAGTTTTCCTCTGTACGCAGGAATTTCGAGGAACTCATGTCTTGTGCATACTTGGACCTTCAGGGTCTCCTTTCTAAAATTTTTCTTATTCCCTCTTTGTGTGGTGATTTCACCTTTTGGTGTCCTGATGTTGGTGAGCCGTGAGGGCCATTGACCTCCGCTTTCACTTCACTACTTTGTTGATCAGATTTTTCACCTTTGCGGGTCCATTGGTGCTCAATTTAATCTCACCTTGTCTGTTAGAAATTTCTCGAGTCCACATATTTTAAATTATTCTTTGTCTCCCTGTATGGATGCATGAAAGCTTTCTCCTTCATTTGGTTTCCATTAACAGTCATTTCCTTGGGTTGTGGATCACATTGAGTCTTGGTTTCATTCACAGTCTTCTCTCCCTGGAGAAATTTTTTGTTGTTGGGTGTCTTCCACGACTGTGTCTCCTTTGTAAATCCTTTTCCAACATCCATGCATATGTGGTCTTTTCTAATTGGATGCAGCATGGTGGGTCTATTTGGTGAACTTTTCACTTTTGTCACAATTGTAAAAAATGCCAAATTGGTCCCATGGCCCCGATAATATGTAATTGGCTATTCAAACAATATGAAGCGGCAAGGAAAATTTCTTACTTTTACCCCGAAGATGGACACATGGTGGTTTGAAAAGTCTAGGGCAGAGAGGTGGATCATCGGAGCATTTTAAATATTTTTTCCTTTTTGTGAAAAGGAATAAAGTTATAAAATGATCCACGACTCCACGGGGGACAAATTAATGTCACATGTTTGAGTCAGCATTGAAAATTCAAAAGTGGGAAGGTGGGCTATTGGAGCACTTTGAAGTTTTTTGGCTTTGTTTTGTGAAAAAGGAATAAAGTATAAAAGTGAAGCACGGCCCGCTAATGCCCAAGTAAATCCATGTGTCGAGTCTACATCAAAAGTGGGGAGGCGGGTCACGAGCACTTTGGAGTTTTTAAGCTCTATTTTGAAATGAAGTAAAAGTATAAAAGTGAGCCACGACTCCGTTGTGGTCCACATAAAAAGTTAAAAGTGGAGAGGCAATTCTCTGGGAATTTTGAGATTCTCAAGCCCACTTCAACTCAAATAATTTCCATGTGTAGAGCCCACGCTCATTTGAGGTCCCACCTCTGGGTCTTACATTTGGAGTTGCGCCAAGGAGACATGTGGAGGCTTTCGCTAGATCTTCCCATACTTAGAATTTTCAAGTGTCTAGTGTAACTTTTTCAGACCCTGGACATGTGGAAGGCCCATGCTTGTTTGGGAGTCCTTCTTTTGAGCTTCATACCAAAGGAGCGCTAAAGAGACACATGGAGGTTTCCATTGGATCTACCTACACTAATAATTTTCAACAGGCAGTGCAACTTTGTTATACAAAAGGACACCGGAGGGCATGCACTCATTTGAGGATCAACTTTGGGTCTTACCTTTGGAGTTGTGCCAACGAGCCACGTGGAGGATTCCACTGGATCTGCCCATACTTAGAATTTTCAAGCGTCCAATGAAAATTTCTCGGACCCTAGGCACATGGCACCTTCCAATGGTTCTTAAACGTTTTCAACAATTGTTCCAAGCCGAGACATGTGGAGATCCTGCGCTTGTTTGGGATCTCTGCTTTTGGGAACCATATCAAAAGTGTGCTGAAGAAACACATAGATGTTTCCATTGGTGGCTCTTTATACTTAGACTTTTCAACGGATGAGTTAATTTTCTTGGGCCCGAGGCACATAGAGATCCCATGCTCATTTAAGTTCCTCCCTCTAGACTTCATCTTTGAAGTTTCATCAAACAGACATGTGGAAGCATCCGCTAGACCTTCCCATGCTTGGAATTTTAAGCTGACAGATGAAACGCTCTTCGGTTAGGAATATGTGGAGGGCCCGCGCTCCTTTGGGAACCTACCTCTGGACTTCACCTTTATAGTTGTGCCAAGGAGACATGTGGAGGTTTCTGCTGGCTCCTCTTTGCACTTGGCCAACTCGGACTCACAACGCAGATATGTGGTATAATCCATGTGAGGGCACTCATTTCTGAGAGGCACAAATGTAGGTATCCATGCAAGGGCACTCATTTCTCAAGGTGTATTCTCGAAGGTGAAAAGTATTTCTTGTCAGATCAAGCCATATGGAGCCACCTGAGAATTATTAAAAATGGGATTTCTTGCATGACAAAATAAAATAATGATTAAAAAGACTTTCAAAAGTTATGGCATGGTGCCCCAATCATATCTGATGAAAGTAGGAAATGTGAATGGCTCACAACTTTTCCACTGGAAAAACAGAGAGGAATATTCTCTTGAAGCTTTAGAATTGTGGGGGAAATTTGGGATGAGTGAGTGAGTGAAATTTCATAAATGCAATAAGAGTACTCTTGCAAATGGTTGGGGATTAACTTTTTTTAGAAATTTTGTGACACCATTTTCCCGAGAGACCGTTTGAGAGACACATTCGTTTTCCGTGTTTTTAGATTAAATCACATCAAGATGGTTGCAAGTGTACAACCATTAACAAGCTATGAGATTTGTCAAGAAACTTTCCTCTGCTAATGAATCTAAAGAACCTCGAATAAATGTGTATTTATCACAAGCATAATTAATGTAGCCAAATTATGAACAAACCAGATATACTGCAAATAATATGAACTCTAAAAGAAAATAGATCTCCTTCTTTGTTATTGAATAATGAATTACAATGTTTCCAAAATAGGAAAACAACTCCCAACTCGAGTTGCCATGTAAATTCTAGCTAACTCTGACTAAATATACTCTAGGTGACGGAAATTACTATTTTTTAGAAGTTTACTAGAACCTACTATTCTTAGTAAGTTCGCATGCTTATTCCTAAGGGCACATAAATTGCCACGCATCTTTAAATCCCTAAATTAGAGGAATTTCCAAATTTTTAACTCATACCGCAACTAATAGACTAAAATTAACTAATGCTCAAAAATAGGAAAAACCGAACTATAACTTAATTCCTAATTTTTCGGCCTCAAGATGGCGGATTTAGGGCCCGAAAACGTGTCAAAATTTCCCCAACCTGTAGGGCTGATTATCGCTACGTTCGTCTCATCAAAACACATGGTTTAAAAAAAAGGACTCAAACGGACACCCAGAGCTCAAGTTATGACCTTGTCAAGTTCTTGCTAATTCTGACGCATCAATAATTGTGTCTGCTTGTATTTCAGAATGTTTTCAAGTAGTTTTTCTTGTTCCTATTGCAATCTTATGTTAAAATCTCTCTGAGTCACACAATATCTCATTTGTGTGTTAGTATTGTGGCATTTATAATTTCATTATGAGAAGATCTTTCATCTGGTAATGAAATAAACAATTTAAAATCAATTTACTTTCACTATATTGATAAATATTGTTTGTAATTCTATGAGTGTATCTTAGGCGTGATGAACCAGGGATTTCTAGCATTTAATTGAGTCTTTATCATGAGCCTTTGTGTTGAATTATTGAAGAGTGTGTGAAACTGTGCATCTTGGGCCTCCATTGATACACACCTTCTAGTTGAAGGAATATTTTTGTTGCTTTAAAGCATTTTGTTCTGTGAGTTTACCAATATTTGTAAAGGCTCTCAAAGATCTGGTATAATCAACTTTATCTTTCTTAACTTCCCATAAAAAAATTCTCAAACAATGAATCGTAATGAACTACCCCCTGTTTGTCTTGTGTATCCTTAATGAATAAATTCCATTGCCAAAATATGCGAGAAATGATCGGGATTCATTTATTGTCTTTAGTAAGCCAAACCTTGTCAAGGAAACATCTCCACTCTCTAGTGTGACAACTCGTTAGAGTTAGATTGTGTTGTATTGATCATATTTTCTCAAGGTTTTCATTAACATTGTGCAAAGAAGGATCTCTTGATATCCTTCACCAACACAAGTTATAGAACGGGTCCTCTCACCCTAGTTGAAGGAAAAACCTAAATTAGTGAGGGTAGATCAAACCCTCAGTGAGGTGCTATCCATTTCTCCAATGCCCGAGTGATAAAGAGTTAGTTGAATCCCCTCCCCGGCTACAAAATGACTCATATCATGATTCTTTTATCTCTAAGCATCCTTCCAGTTTCGTGATGTTGCTCATCCCTCACGGGAGAATCAACTTGGATATAAATGGGTCCCACACATACTTGTGTTCCAAGTGTCCCATGGACCACATGGGACAAAAATATCTGATTTCACATATTTGAACCGCTGCGCCATTTTGCAATGTGCATATCTCGGATGTCCCGATGACTCCCGGACCATCTAGGACATATTTTTCCAATTTTTCCACACAACAAAGGAATTTGGCCATTTAAAGTTTTTCAGTTCAAACTATCCCTGTGTGAATTTTTTCAACCTGGGATAAAAACTTCGCTTTTTCTGCACTACACTAAAAGAGGCCATTTTGGGGATTTTTTGAACTTTTTCTAACTTCTTGGATCTTTTCTTTTGACAAGGAAGTTAGAGAAGAGCCAAAGGAACCCCAAAGACCTAATTTTGGACCTTTGACCAATTTTACTCGCTCAATCATGAAAAATTATGTAGGTTATCAAAATTTACCTTGAGGGTGAATTTGGGATAATAGAAACTAGAAATTTGTATTCTTTATTTTCTTCCAACTCTTCATCTTCAAGAACTTGAAGCTCATTCACTAAAATTTTATGAATTACCTCTTAAAATCTCTTTGAAACCTTGAGCTCACCCAATTATGTATGTTCAAGCCTTCAACAAACATGCCATCACTAGGCCTTTTTCTTGTCAACATTTACAAGAGTATAATGCCACTACTTTACACATCTCCTTGTGTGGAATCCCTCTTCCCTACTCCATACTTTGCATTCATGTAAACAATTATGACAATATAAATCCATTGCACATCATATAAATGTCTCATTTTCTATAAATTATGATTTCTCATCAAACCTAAGTTCACAAATTCCTCTTTGAGGTGCTCCAACAACTTTGCAACATCTTTCATATTTGGTCAATCAACAGTGAGGAATCGTAACATTTCAAACCAACACGCACTAAAAATCATGAATGTATATACTTTATTTTCTTCCAACTCTTCATCTTCAAGCACTTGCAGCTCATTCAATACACTATTATGAATTACCTCTAACAATCTATTTGGAAACCTTGAGCTCACCCCGTTATGTAGGTTCAATCCTTAAACAAGCATGCCATCACTAGGCCTTTTATTACCAACATTTCCAAGAGTATAATGCCACTACTTTACACATCACCTTGTGTGGAAGCCCTCTCGCCTCTACTCTATACTTTTGCAATCATGTAAATAATTATGATATCAATACATTCCACATCATACCAATGTCTCATTTTCTACAAATTGTGTTTTCTCATCAAACTTGAGTTCACAAATTCCTCTTTGAGGTGCTCCAACAAATTTTCAACATATTTCATAATTTTTCGATCGGAAGGTGAGGACTTGGAACATTGTAAACCAAAGCATGCACTAAAGAAATTGGGCATTTGTATACTTTATTTTCTTCTAACTCTTCATCTTTAAGAACTTGCAACTCATTCACTACACTAAAACACGATATTTTCCCGGATGAAAATTTGGCTATGATTAACTTCCTAAAAACTTTAACTCAACCAAAATGTTAAATCTTGACCAAAATTTGAATTGTGGAAGTCTGATACATTTTTCAATAGATAATCTATTTAAATTAACAAGCTAAAATATTTTATAGTCATAATTTATTGAATAAAACAATAAATTACCTTTAAAATCTACAACTACATTTGAAACAAGATTAATTAAGTTTTAAAACATGATTAAAATTAATTTACGAACCTCAAGACTTACAAAATAAACCAAAGATCAAACAATTTTGGGTCCTTACGGATTTAGAGAAGAAAAGGACAAAGACAAGTGGCAATAATTCATTGGAACAATTACATAAGTCTGACAATGTGAAATAAGACATGTGGAACCTTCTTACTAGTTCACATTTCACAAAATCAATAATTATTTACCAAGGTTATGTCACTACAAAGACTGCATATACGTGGCTCTTTGCTATTATTCGCAGTTTGTAATGCAAAGTATAACTTACAAAAGAACATTAATAACAAGATAGACCATTGAAAAGTCATTTACACATGGATTCATCTAAATGGCTTACTTTTTTCACATACTGACAAGATACTTACATATGCGAAAGAAACATGGACAACTTTTTTGGTTCGCATTTTGAAAACTCCGACCAGAGAATGAAATTACAAAATTTGTGGCTTAATCGATTGGTTCATGTTTCACATTACTAAAATCTAGTTTTGTGAAGAATGTGGACTACTATCATCGATTCACACTTTGCATCACATAGAAAAGACTGACAAAGGACAGAAATTGAGAAGTAAAATTTCATATTCTCATTAGCTAAATTCTTTGCAATAATGAGTAAGTCGGGTAAGACATTAACACACGAACTTCTCTCGATTGGCTAAATCTTTAAAAAATCATAAAATTACCTTAGCAAACCCCAACACATGGAGCATCAGTAATTGGCTTGATGTTCATAATTATATATATTGCATTGTGTTGGGTTGATTTAGAACGCGTAGGATTAACCGTTTCTAAAGGCTGTTGGTGTAAAATCATAGCACCCGAAATGGCCTCGAGTTTAAAATGGGATATTCGGTGTGATTGCACAACATGGGACCATCTCTCAAGTTGTGGGACATGCAGACTTGAGATGGAACTCTATAGAAGATTGTTTCCTACTTCCTAATCTACTGCACAAGCTACTTTAGTGCGGGAAGAACCTATCTAATCCTAATCTATACTTTCCAAGGAGATAGGAGAGAGAGATAATGAAAGAGATCCTACACTAAAAGTGATACACCAGAAAATGAAGTTGTTGATCACGAATCCAAACTTCCCGAAGTGGAGAGAGATGAGTAGAGGAGGGGTGAACAAGATGCACCACAAACCAAAGATGAATGTCACACGGAACACCACTTCAAAACCCATTAAACACAGCTCCCAAAACCTGCAATAAACATCAGAGTATACATAGTATACCCCGTAATGATGAGACATGAGAGGAGACGATAAAATAAGCTATACTATAGTATACCCTACAACGATGAGAGGTGAGAGGAGACGATAAAATAAGCAAGGATGGAAAATGCATCACGAAACATATTCCATTTCTCCAAAAGTCACATGGTACATCACCGGTGTGAAAGGGGAAAGAAATTGCCATTAAAAATCCAAGGGAGGAGGCTTAGACTACATTCTACCCTAACGAGGAATGAGAGAGGGGGTGGGAGAGAAAAAATGACCAACCTTTTAGAAAATGTCCCTCCTTTATAATATATAGGAAGAAAAAGAGAGAGAGGAGGGGATAATTCAAACTCTACTCTAACCACCCCTGGAAGTGCATTAAATCCACCTACCATAATGAAGATTCTCACTGCAACACCCATGCCCCCATCGTTGTCCCTTCTCGAGAAAGAAAGAGGCCCATTCTTCATCATGGCGGTAGGTGGGAGACTTGACAAGCCCCCGAAAGTAGCAGTCCAAAACATTAATGGAGGTAGGTTAGAATTCGGCGCCGAGAGCTTTCCAAAAAGTCATCTCCCACCCAAATCCAAGTTTCTAGTCAAAAGATATGGTTGTCTTAAGATCAGAGTCACGGACTCACAATATTTAAAATAGTCCATCCGTGTAAGACCCACATGATAGCCTCACACATTTTGAAGATTCAGCCCCTTCCTCTCTCCCATGAAGTTGCACCGGGATGACACGTGGTAGCTTCACATGGGATCTCGATTTCCTCTCTATTCTTCCGAGTCCCTTATGTAGGCGAGACCCTATACCTCGACTCAAGACATGTGGAGGATTCACGTTCATTTGGAAACTACCCCGATTCTTCTTTTGAAGTTACATGGACGAGACACATGGAGGCCTCTGCTAGATTTTGGACTTTTCAACGGATGACCCTACCTTGTCATACTTTGACCACGTGGTAGGTTGGTGCTCATTTTGGAACTACCTTTTGGGCTGCACCTTTGAAATTGCGCCAGTGAGACATGTGGCTCCTTCTGCAGCCTTGCTCTATTTCCTTGTGTTTTGACTAAGTAGATTTATCTAGCAAGGCCATATGTCTTACCCAGGTCACGTGGAGGCTCAGTGCACATTTGGGAACCGACTCCAAATTTTACTTTTGAAGTTGCACCATACCGACACGTGGCTCCTTCCACGGCCTTCCTCTCGCTTAGAATTTTGAAAGGCCAATTCCACCTTTTTGGGCTCTGGACACATGGAGGGCCAACACTTGTTTGAATCTCTACTTTAGACTTCTCCTTTGAATTTACGTTGATGAGACATGTGACCCTATCCACTGGCTCTTCTATACTTAGCCAATTCGGCCTGCTCCCTTTTGACTTCTTTTGGACCCTAGACACATGGTGAGCTTGCGCTCATTTGAGTCCTGCTCTTTAGATTTACCTTTGAAGATGTGTCAAGTTTACACATGGTTTCATCCGCTAACCCTCTTATACTTAATCGATTTGGGCCCGCTTTGTCCCCCTTTTTTACTCTAACACATGGTGATCCCACGCTTGTTTGGAGACTCCCTTAGGCTTGACTTTATGAGTGGCGTCGTTGAGACACGTGGCACCTTCCGCCAATATATGAATTTACATTGGTGATGATTTCCTCGCCGGCTCGCGGCTCCACACTTTAAAACTACGTCATTTTGCAAAAAGTGTAAAAGTTCCAAAGTCCCATGTAGACTAGCCGGCCCGCATTTTCCACTTGGCCAAAATTTCCTCCATGCCCCGCATGAAACCCGCTTTTTCCACTTAGCAAAAGTAATCCTTCCCTGTGCCTACAAGCCCACAATTATACTTGTTCCTTTTGTGAAAAGTTAAAAAATGACAAAATATCTCTTATCATCCTGCCGGTCCACAATTTCAATTAGCAAAAATATTTCCTAGGCCCGTTGGCCCACTTTTGGAAAAAAATACTTGGGGGCCCATCGGTCCCCATTTACAAAATATGAGGAGTTATAAGGACTTCTTTATATCTTTGGAAAGGGGAAGAAATTTCCTATCTGATGAAAATGCTTTTAGGGGACCTTAAGTGCTTAAAATATGTAAAAATTTAGATTGAAGCACAAAAAGGGGGGAAAATGGTGTTAGTTGACCTAAAAATAAGTGTGAGCTTATTTGGTCAACAATTTGGCGACTCATGGGGATCACCTTCCTGCTAGGTGAAATGATTAGTTTCCTTGAAGCATCCATTAGGCATGGAGTATTCCTGGTAAACACAAAACTGATCTGAACTTTGAAAATCTTATCCTGAGCCACTTGGAAACTGCTGGAACTAGAGCTGATCTCACCAAATGCTCCTTCCAATGTTTCGTACACAAGCAACAAAACATCACATTACACTATGTACAAAACTAGAAATCATACATACCCCAAGTGGGATATGCAGAGTGTGTAAATCACTTCTTTGCTGAAAGAAAAATATACTCCTACTCCTACATTAACTAGAGAGAGAGGGAATCAAACAAATCTTACAACCTGACAGGAGAAGTAGCTTCCCTTTCGCAAAAGGGTCAGCCATGAAAATGATTTGAAACTAAATATGGCTTCTTTTATGAGTGAAAAACTAATGAGATGTTGATCCTCCACCCATATCATCAAGGTATTAACATAAATTGAAAATACCTCCTCAAGTTGATTGGCATTAGACTCTTGGAGATTTTGATGGTGACCCTTGGTGCTTTGATACTCATCCTCATGTTCTAAAGTGGGCATGACTGGTTTTGGCTTCTCCCTTGGATCCAATGAAGCCAAGTACCTGATAGGGCATGGTCTAGTCCTTTGAATGTTCCCATTGCTCTGAATTTCAACTCCAAGAGTGGAGTCTTCTTGCGGACCTTCTTGGGTGGATGGTGTGAATGAGATGGGATCTTCTTGTGCTCTTTTCTTTCCTCCTCTTGAGAATACCATGGAATATTATGATATTCTAACCTTGGTTCCAAAGGGATTTAATGAAGTGCAAGTTGTTCTCTTGAATGCTCTCCTTCATGGCAGCATGCTCATGTGCTTGAAGGGTAGATGATGCAGGATAAAATGATGTGATCTCCATGGGCTCCTCTCCATCAAACCAATCTTCCAAGTCGACAGATAGTCAGCCTCCTTGTTGTCTCCGCAAAGCATGTGCTCGAACTCCTCCACGGTGTCCTCCCCGATCTACAAATCGCTCACCATGGTTCCCTTCATCCTTAATCATGAAGTTTGAAAGATCAAACTCTTCTTCAACATTAGAGCTTGAAGGGGATGAAGTGGGAGGAAGAACTGAAGGTTCTTTTGTGGCCTACTCTGCACTTGGAGCCTATGAAACTATGTGGTTCTCCTTTGTCGTGGATTTATCAATCAAATAAGGCCCTTCAAATGAAGAAAAAAATCTTCAATAATACTTTCTTCACTAAGTGGCCTCAACTCTGATTTGATTTCTCCCAGCTTCTCCTCTTCAATGGGACTTGGAGCTAGTTGTTCTTCCTCCTTAACTGGTTGTGTAGCTTGGATCAGATCAGCATCCTCTTCAGACAAAGTGCCATTATGGACACTGTATTTAGAGCAAATAGATTGCTGATATTTTTCTTGTTGTTCTTGTTCTTGTTTTTCTGCAAATGCAACCTCAGCCACCACTGAATCTTCAACCTTTACCTCCTCAAAGTATACTTAACCATCAAGGGGATTTTTGTAAATCCAAATCTGGCATCCCAAATCTTCATATTTTCTATCATTTCTTCTCTATTGGGCTCTTCTTTTCTTTGCTATTCTCATTGGCTGGATTCTTGAGTCTCTTGCCAATATAGACTTGGGAAAGAAGGAGGAGGGGTAGGTTGGGATTCAACCAGTTTTACAATTGTTTTGGTGGAGATGGAAGTGGAAATTCTTATTTGTTTGGAGGGGATGACTGCTTGGAAGGGAAAAGGGTAGGAGAATTGAGATGAGATGGAAGACTAGGAGATGGGGAAGGTAAATCAACACTTGGGGCAGCAAATGGGAAGCTTGGAGATTGAAGATCTAGTTGAGATGGTGCTATTTGAGAAAGAGGAAAATAAAATCTATGAGATGGATGAATTACCCATTGAAAAGGTTGTCTAGTATCAATCTCATAGGCCTTTATCTCCTCGATCCATTGCACAAGTTGGGGTAGTGTCTCAACCATGAAGTCAAGATTCTCCTATGGGCTATAGTGTCTTAGAAATTGGCCGACCCAGGGACAAGGTTCCCTGCAACCAATTCTGAATGCCTTCATTTGTGTTATAGCCCTAGACTACACCATGTTATCCTCCATTCTTTGAACCTTCTCTATTAGATCAGCATTCTCCACATAATTGTCACCATTGTATGTGTACCCTTTCTCTTGATAAGCTCCATGGCCAAACTAGTTTTGACCTTGCTCATATGGGTAAGCATGGTGATTTTGAATCTGATCATACTTGCTGATCTAGAGGATTCAAGAAATACATTAGAGAATGGACTGCACCTGCTGCTATTGCAAATGTGAGTTCCAAGATGGAAATGAAGTCATGATTACACAACTTCATGGAAATGGAAGAAAATGAAAGAGATGGAAGAAAAATGGATGAAAATGGATAGGAGAAAGGTCTGCAACTTCAGAGATGGGTTGTTGACTAGATGGAGTCACCAGATGTGCTTGCATGTGCCTTAAAAGGATGGATCTCATGAAGAACACATCAACTTGATGAAATGAGGTGGTAAGGTGCTTCAAACCTATCCAACTGGGCATTCCAAAATTGTTAGTGTGGTTGCATGGTGGATTAATATTTTTTGTTTGATAATGAGACACCTTGGAAAGATGAGAAAAATATAACCTCAGTGTCCCAGGCATGCCAAAATTATTGTGTGGTTGCACGGTGGCTTTAGATTCACTGTTGATAATGAGACACCTTGGAAAGATGAGAAAAATCTAACCTCAGCATCCCACTAGGTGTGCCAAAACTGTTGGTGCAAAATCACAACATCCCCAAATGGCCTAAGTTTAAAATGGGGCATTTGGTGTGATTGCACAACATGGGACCATCTCTCAAGCTGTGGGACTTGCGAACTTGAGATGGACCTCCAAAGATGGTTGGTTCCTGCTTCCTAATCTACCTGCCACAATCTACTCTAGTGCAAGAAGAACCTATCTAACCCTAATCTAACCTTTCTAATGAGAGAGAGAGAGAGAGTGAAAGAAAGCCTACACTAATCGGTGATACACCAAAAAAGGAAGTGGCTGATCACAAATCCAAACATCCTAGATAGGAAAGAGGTTAGCAGAGGAGGGGGTGGACAAGATGCACCACAAACCAAGGATAAATGTCACATGGAGAACCACTTTAAAACCCATTAAACACAGCTCCCAAAACCTACAATAAACATCAGAGTATGCACAATATAGCCTACAATGATGAGAGGTGATAGGACACAATAAAATAAGAAAGGATGGATAAATGCATCACGAAACATATTCTATTGCTCCAAAAGTCACATGGTACATGATCAGTGGGAAAGGGGCAAGAAAATGCCATTACAGAGCCAAGGAAGGAGGCTTAGACTCTGCATTCTACCCTAAGGAAAAATGAGAGAGGGGGAAGGAGAGAAAAATGACCAACCTTTTAGAAAATTCCCCTTATTTACAATATATAGGAAGAATAAGAGAGAGAGGAGGGAAGAATTCAAACTCTACTCCAACCACCCCTAGAAGTGCATTGAATCCACCTACCATAATGAAGAGTCTCGCTGCAACACCCATGCCCCTATCGTTGTCCCTTACTGGGCAAGAAAGAGGCCCATTCTTCATCATGGTGGAAGGTGGGAGACTTGATAGCCCCCAAAATTATGGGTTGAAACATTAATGGAGGCAGGTGAGAAGTCGGCACCGAGATCTTTCCAAAAATTCCTCTCCCACCCAAATCTGATTTTCCAGTCAAAAGATATGGTTGTCTAAAGATCAAGGTTATGGGCTTGTAATATTTAAAAGAGTCCATCCGTGCAAGACCCACGTGGCAGCCTCACGCATCGTGAAGATTCAGCCCCTTCCTCTCACTCATGAAGTTGCGTCGGGCTAACATGTGGCACCTTCCATGGGTAACTCTATTTCCTCTCTATTCTTCCGAGATCCCTTATGTGTGTGGAGACCCGATTCCTGACCCGACACACATGGAGGCTTCGCGCTCATTTGGAAACTACCCCTAGATTTTACTTTTGAAGTTGCATGGATGAAACACGTGGAGGCCTCCATAGGCTTTTGTAATTTTAAATGGCCAACCTTACCTTTTCGAACTCTGACCACGTGGTAAGTTGGCACTCGTTTGGGGACTGCCTTTTGGGCAGCACCTTTGAAATTACGTTGATGAGACAAGTGGCTCCTTTCACCGCCTTGCTCTATTTCCTTTTGTTTTGACTAAGTCCCTTTGTTTGTGAGCCATATGTCTGACCCGAGACACATGGAGGCTCATCGCACATTTGGGAACTTGCTCTGAATTTTACTTTTGAAGTTACGCCATGCTGACACATGCCTCCTTTCACGGACTTCCTCTATTTAGAATTTTCAACGGCTGATTCTGTATTTTTGGTCTCGAACATGTGGAGGCCAACGCTTATTTTAATCTGTACTTTGAACTACGCCTTTGAATTTTTTCTGATGAGACACGTCGAATAGTCCCTAGCTCTTCTATACTTAGTTGATTCGGGCATTCTACCTTTTGACTTCTTTTGGACCCTAGACATGTGGTGACCTTGCACTCATTTGAGTCCGGTCTTTAGATTTACCTTTGAAGATGTGTCGAGATGACACAAGGTTACATCCACCAGCCCTCTTATACTTAGTCGATTTGGGCCCGCTCTGTCCCCCTTTTTGACTCGACCATGTGGTGAGCCCGCGCTTGTTTGGGAGACCGCCACTTGGGCTTGAGTTTAGGAGTGGCACCATTGAGACACGTGGCACCTTCTACCGATCTGTGACTTTACATCCGCTGATGAGTCCCCACAGGCTTGTGGGCCCGCACTTGAAAATTGTGCCATTTTGTGAAAAGTGTAAAAGTTCGAAAGTCCCCTGTAAATCCTTGCCCACATTTTCCACTTGGGCAAAAGTTCCTCTATGGCCCCGCAGACCCACTTTTTCCACTTTAAAAAAGTAATCCTTCCCGGGCCTACGGGTCCCCATGATTATACTTTTGCCTTTTACAAAAAGTGAAAAAATGACAAAATATCTCTCGCCATCTCACACGTCTGTAATTTCCATTGGCAAAAAATCTTCCTTAGGCCCGTCAGCCCACTTTTGGCAAAAAATCCTTCCCATGCCCGTCATTTTCAAAATATGAGGAGTTAGAAGGACTTCTTTATATCTCTGGAAAGGGGAAGAAATTTCCTATCTGATGGAAATGCTTTTAGGGGACCTTAAGTGCTTAAAATATGTAAAAATTCAGATTGAAGCATAAAATTGGGGGAAATGGTGTTAGTTGACCTAAAAATAAGTGTGAGCTTATTTGGTCAATAGGAACTTTCAAGGTCTAGTGCTTACATAGAAGAAATACGATTGTGAAATATAGAAAACACAACAACATGACTATAAAATAATGAAGATTGATAATTATACAAAAACACCATTAAGTTACACGAATATGTTATGAAATATTGTCAATATCATTTATTAATTTGTATTTTCATTGGAACATACAATTCATTTTAATTTAACAGACATTCAAATCTAAATTGACGTATTTTTATTAATTTATTATTGTAAATTCACTTTCTAGTAACATAAACATGTATCATCCAATTCTTCATATCAAAATAACCAAATACATAATAGAATAGGAAAAATTTATTTATTTGTTCATTTTTATCTAAATAAATAGAACAATCAACTTCTCTCTATTATCTTCTTAACCATATTTTTCATAATTACAGGAGATTTCATAGTTTACAAAGAGGAATATTTATCCGAATCAATGGGTACAAAATCCTAACGTCGAGATAAGACAAGGATCGGGAATTCTAATTCAAAAATCCCAACAAAGAGAGAGAGAGAGAGAGACAACACTAATAAGGAATACGTAATACCAAATTCCAATACATCCATAGGATTACACACACCAAACTATGGCCTCTTATGAGAGGAAAAATACTATACACGTGTGTATATTCATCTCTCCATGACCGGGAACCATCCGAGGTTGTACTTTGTACCCCCGGTTAGGACACCATTGGTGCCCCTCTCTCTTTCCCACCACCTTCATGTAACCTAGTCAGCCTTGGAATTACTTCCACAGACTAAAATCACAAAGCCATTCATAGTATTTTTACAATTGTTCTCTTTCTCCATATTTCAAGCCCAATTGTTTTTTGTCTTCCTTTGTTCCCTTGTTCCCTTTTTCCTTGTTTTTCATATTCACATCTCTTTTATAGTAGATCACAAGTGGTTACAAACCAACACAATGTTTCTCACACCTTTTCATAAGTCAAAATAAGTATCTTTAATCAAATTCTTGAGATAATAATCCCTTTAGTTAACCAATATCTTTATTACAATGCCTTTATAAAGAACTTTATCTTATACTTGTATTAACTAGCCTCAAACCAAACTTGTCTTTATAAATCTAACAACTCTTCATTAGTTATAATGATTTGAGGTTTTAGTCACATAACAACACTATTATGAATTACCTCTAATAATATATTTGGAAACCTTGAGCTCACCCAATTATGCAAGTTCAAACCTTCAATAAACATTCTATCACCAAGCATTTTCTTGTCGGCATTTCAAGAGTAGAATACCACTACTTTACACATATCCTTGTGTGGAAGCCCTCTACCCTACTCTATACTCTACAGTCATGTAAACAATTATGATAATATAAATCCATTATACATCATATAAATGTCTCATTTTCGTAAATTGTTATTTATCATAAAACTTGAGTTCACAAATTCTTACGTGAAATGCTCCAACAACTTTGTAACATCTTTTATATTCGGTCAATCTGGAGGTGAGGACTTGGAACATTGCAAACCAACATGTACTAAAGAAACTAGGAATTTGTATACTTTATTTTCTTCCAAATCTTCATCTTCAAGCACTTGTAGCTCATTCAGTACACCGTTATGAATTACCTCAACTAGTCTATTTGGAAACCTTGAGCTCACCCAGTTATGTAAGTTCAAGCCTTCAACAAACATGCCATCACTAGGCCTTTTTCTTGTCAACATTTCCAAGAGTAGAATGCCATAATTGTACACATCTCCTTGTGTGGAAGCCCTCTGCCCTACTCCATACTCTGCATTCATGTAAACAATTATGACAATAGAAATCCATTGCACATCATATAAATGTCTCATTTTCTATAAAATGTGATTTCTCATCAAACCTGAGTTGTTCCATGGATATTGACCTTTACAACACCTTTCTCTAATTGCAAAACATAATAACTCTCCAATTATTTCCATTTCTTAGTGAATTTTTGTAGGTCTTTTGATCCTTCTGATCTAATCCAATGAATGCATAACAACTAGATAACCTTCACTACATACTCATTGCTTTTCACTGTGTACCACATACATTTTTGCACTACAAATATTTGAGGTAGATATAGAAAGGAAAGGAAATAATATGAAAAAATTACATATAAAAAAAATAATGTCAAACACACCTTTGTGCCAGAAGGCATATCACTTAAATCATAGTTGCACATAAAAGTATGTATAGGTGTCATCTTAGGATTGCTAAGGACCTGCACAAATCAATACAAAATTGACCAATCTTTAAATAAAAAATTTACATGGTATATGACACCCTCATATTATGGCCATTGAAAACTCAACCATTACCAAGTGGATTTTATAATTATATTATACTTTTAAGTTTAAAGCATAAATACAACAAAACTAAAACTCCCAGAGAAAAACAAAGATATAAGAGCTTATTACAACTTGTGAAAATTTAGTTCAGAGTGGTCAGTTAATGGAGAAGTACAATATCATTTCAGTAACAGAAAATTATCACATAATTACCATTCGATCAAATTTTGCTAGAGTATGCTATTATAAATGAAAGAAATGTGCTCATAATTTTTTTAATACTTTTGTATTATAGCTAAGTAGATAACTACGCCCTCACTAACATGCACATTATGTGTCATTAGGGGAACATAAAAATAGACAATGTTTTCAATCCTCCACCAAACCCCTTCTTCATCATCCATCCTTCTCTCCCTCTTTTTTGCTTCCTCAATTTTCAAATCTTCACCCCATCCCCTTTAGCATTTCCATCGTACACTCCACGTACGATTGCTAGTCTAATTTAAAATGGTATTCTCATAAAAAAGAGGGTATCGATATAAAATTTATTCCTAGGAATCATAGGATATTGTGGTAAATTCCAAAAATAATGAATGATATTTAGAAGCTTGTAATAATTGATGTTATGAATAATAATTTGTCAATGGATATCGCATACATATCCATTTAGTGTTTTTAGGATATGTAATGACTATATTTTATCTACTATTGGTAAATGGTTTTTTGGAGGGGACCATACCCCGGTACAAAAAGTGTTAAGAACCCCGATATAGAAAAAGAGGACATAAAGTGTAGGTCTACAAACCTAGGTGTTCAATAAAGCCCAACAATAGCAAACAACAAACAATAGATCTGCAACCAACCAATGACCTTCTTATAGGAGAAAAATAACTCAAAAACACAAGGCCTTTATCCTAAATACAATGATAAAAGTGTAAGTCATGACAAGAATCAAGGGTTTTGTTTATTGTATCCTTTCTTCCTTCGCTCCACCACCATTCAGTCCTCCTTATCTTCTTCCACGAGATCGAAAGAACTTCAAGATTCATGATGGGAATGTAACCTTCATTGAGTGGACCAACCTTCTTGGATTCAGAAACAAGCTGTGAAGGTAAGATAACTCTAAGCTATCCCTTGAGCACGATGATTAGGATGTGACTCCTTCTGTGTAAGATCACCTAATGGGTTTGAAGAGTCCTCAACTCCGGGTCTAAATATGGGATAACCGTAAGATATTCTCGTAATGAATCCATCCACCAAGTAGGTTTTTACTTACATTTTGATTATGCACATTTATCCATGAGATGCCTAGTTTGATAGCATCTTCAACATCTCATGGCCAAACCCATATAATTAATCCTTTGAAACGAATTCCTATCACCTATCTATAAACTAATTTCTACTGGAAGAGATTGGGAAGTATCAAGATAAACAAGAATCCTGGCATAAGTAGTATGAGTTTGACCCATGGTTTTATCATCTACTTTCATAGAAGAACCTAGGGTATCTCCAATAGAAAAAATATAATATTTATTCCAAAGCTACAAAGGGAGTCCAGGTAAGTGAATCCAGACCGGGTAGGAATCAAAGGAATATTTTAGAGGATCAAAGGATGGGTACCATGGCTTGATCATGACACCATGTTTACCTCAGACCTATTATTTTAAAAAAAATTGTTCCCTATAATCAAGGGTATCAAAAATAACAATAAAATGGACTTTAGCATAGGGGTAGAGTTCAATCTTACCCTTAATCAGTTGTCTCCATCTATATGAGATCCGGTCGTGGATTTTTGTGATAGCTTGGACTAGAAATTTTGAAATCTACAAATGAGGCCAAGTTGTGTCCAGATTCTCCTCCTTCTTAAGGACCGTTTGTAGTAGATCCTCCCTATTTTAAGCACTTGAGTCTTTCGAGCTGGTTTTAGCAGCTTGTCAGCATGTCTTGCACTATCTTTTTGATTGGAGACAACTGCAGCAAAAGATTTGGAGGAACCTCCATTCCCCATCATATTTTGTAGCTACATTGCCTCCCCTTTCTACATGGAGAGCCCTCCCCTACAGCTCCACCTTTCTACTGTCACTCTCCATATTTCTAATAATATTGTCACCTCTATTTATGGTGCCTACATGCACCTTGGGTTAGGGATTTTGTTTTCTTTATCATTTTCAACATAAAACCCTAATGCGGTGCCTCCCCTCGCCTCTATTCACAAGAAAGGATAGTTCAATCCAAGAGAATTTGTTATGTTATCCATTACATCCTGCGTACCAAATTTTCCAATGAGCCCCATATGCTCTTAATCAGCGCCACCTCTACTTTATGGCTTCCCGTGGCCACCATCGCACTGACCCATCACGTGAGGATTTTAGGGTTTGAGAAGGTGACTTTTTTAGGGTTCGAGGGCCATTTGCAACCGGATTTTTGTTTTTGTAAATCTATGTTATTGATATTGTATGTATATAATTTCCTTTTACTCTCAATTATTTTACGCAAAAATTTGGTACAAAATAGTTAAAACTATAGAAAATATTATATTTGGGGGATGATGAGGGAGTGATTTCACTAATTCAATTTTTATGTCCGCACCAACAAGATCTTTTTCGAATCAATTTGTTGTGCTATCTAGTTTTAAGAATGGTTTACATGAACTATTCATTGAATATTTTAGACACGAATATGTTTTTATGGAATGTAATTTTCCTTATGAGGCAGGAATTTTTTTATCTAAACTTTTAAATGTTCTAGGAACCTTAGATAAAATTTATATGTTCAATATATTAAATGTTCACAATTTCTTGTGCAAACTACATTATAGTGCATCTACCTAGCCATGCATAATTTTCCACTTCTTATTAGGATGGGTGGTAGCATAAATGTTATTCTCATTTCCCACATGGGTCATTATTCTAATATAATTTCATGGGATAGAAAATTTTCCACCTTCGATGTGGGTCACATTCAATATCGGTAACCATTTGGCTAACGATGTCCTGGAGCATGAAAACATATGGATTTATATTGTTGACAATTTTTTAATTTGTACTAGCTATAATTTTTGAATTGAATATTATTCTAGAACTTGAGGAAAGTGAAGGAGATCTACATTTTAATTTTTTCTCTTCAATGTGTGAATAGTGTTAATAATTTGAAAAATATTTTTATTTTTATGAATTAAATTGTATTAGAAAAGTTTGATTATAGATTAATAATGCCCTAGACAATAATTGGAATGGATATTATTCTCAAATTTTTAGTTAATGATTCTTTCTCATCACATAAATAAACACAAGTTTCTTACATTCTCCTGTTTTAAAATTTGAATTGGGGTCATAATAAATTAAAATTTTGGAGAAGAAGTGCAAAAAGAATAAAAACATCCTATAAATAGAAGGACGAGAAATATTCCTTGGATGGATAGAAATAATTACAAGAGGAGCTCATAATACAACAAATATAATTTACGTACATGGTTTCTTGCACATAATATTTACCATTATTAAGTAGGTTATGGGACTCAAACCTGAACAAACTACCATTTATTTTAAACCAATAAAAAAATATGTAGCTTGTTTTGTCTTATGAAAATTTGTATTTGGACCAAACCTACCAATTCTTCCATAAAAATAATAGACATTTTCTTCAAAAATATTAAGAAGAGAGAAAAATATTTATTTTCCTTAATTATACTCACCTCTATTAGGTACACCAATGACATTATCAAAAATATATTAACCTTTTTATGCCAAAAAAATTACACACCTAAATAACCTAGAATTACATCATAGAATGTGTAATAATACTAACAAAATTGTATTGTCTAAAAACATATTATTTATATTTTTTCTTGCAAAAATATTATATTAAATTTTATGTGTTTATGTGAAATTTATTTTATTATATAATAATATCAATAAAAAATTAATTAATATTAAATATTTGAATAAATTATTGAACTAATAAAATTTCAAAATATTTAAAAATAAAGAAATCATTTAGATTTAGAAAACCGTGACAATATAGGCAAGTATCTAATTTTCCAAGAACTTAAATCTTTCCTTGGTATATTAGTTGTTTGATAGGATAGATTCACACTTCACATGATCCAATTTCTAAATTAGAACTCAAAATGTTATCGAATGGATTCATTGTGTCGATCCTTATAAACAATGATTGTTTAGTATTTTTGTATTAACGATGGTAACATTTTCAAGGCCCACCATCTCTACTTGTTATTTAAGAGATCAATCATCATTTGACTATGGTGATAGCTTTTAGAAAGTATGTGTACTCTTTTTTTCTTTTACACTTATTTCCTTTCACATGAGCGAACCATCATAATCAAACGCCTAAGTATAGAATCGATATCCTCATTGTAACACTCAAAAATTTCCCACACAAAACCCAAGAACAACCTAGGTCAAACTAGAAAAATATGGAATAATCTATTATTTTGTTAAAACACACTCACGAAAGATTCGACTTTATGGTCATCACATTCTCATATCTAAAATTACATTAAATCAACATTATTAAATTTTCCTCTAGATCCCCCTTTAAAATAAAAATAATAAATCTCTCAATAATTTATAATAAAATTAGTTAGTCAAATAAAGACTTAGGCTTCCCTATAATTTACTTTAATATAATTTAATTTTGCCTTAATTAAATTTGGTTAGTTAATCTCAAGTGAAAAGTGGTCTATTTAATTAAATAATAAAGTTCTATAATACCCACAAAGGGGTCTAAGTTGTATTAAATTAAAATGTCTCTAAAAGACATTTGGGTTAGAAAAGTAATAACACCCAACCCTTACACTTACTTAAGTGGCCCCACTTAAATCCTACCCATGCATTTTAAATTTGAATTTCTCTCACCCACTTCCCACCTAATTTTTGTAGGGATGAATCTCATCCATTGGATGGATTCATTTGGGGCCCTTAGATTAGGAAAACTATCTAACCCTAAGTTTGCTTATGAAAATCTCCTTTCTCTTTTGTTTGACTTATTGTTTCTTTTCTTTTTGTTTTGCAGATTGGTGGAGAAGGAGGTGGAAGCCATGGGAGTAAGCCCAAGCTCATGGATGAATAAAAAATTCCTTTTATTAAGGATTCCATTCATACCCTTATCTAGGGTTTGTAATGTATTTATTTATTTATTTTGTTTATTTTACTATTTTAGCATTTACCCAAATGGGCATATGGGTATTTACCCATTATAAAGAATAGTTGGATTGATGTATATATACCCAAATTTTAATGGTACATATATACATACATACATATATGAATATTTTTATTCAAAACATCATTTTAATTAAACCCGGAAAAGGGTATGAGTCTCAAATATGTGTGTGTGTGTGCGCGTGCGTGTGCATGCATGCATACATACATAGATATATATCATATATATATGCACAAGAAGGAGGTTAAACAAAGTTCAGCCCACATACAAAATTGCGGCCACACAATCCCAAAATCCATGATCCTTTTGCCATGAATGGGGTGGGGTTTATTAGCATTAAAAATTTTGGGGCGAGGGTCGCCAACCCCACCTCCCATACCATATAATATGGGGTGGGGATGGAGTCAATGACCCTCACCCCCACTCCCAAACCCCGCCCCACCCAGATATTTAATAACTTAAGTGCCCACATAGGGCAGCACAAAAATATTCAACCAAAATTATATTTTGTTTTTTTTTGTTTAAACATTTCAGTGTTTAAAATACTTTTACCAAAAAAATTATACACACACACAGATATATATATATATTAAATATATAAATATTACTTTTAATATCAAAATTAATAGTATTTTAATATTAATACTATCATAAATAAGTAATAAAATTCACATTATTAATATTATTTACTAATTGTGTTTTGTTTTATTCTATATTTAGAATTTCTCTTATAATTTATGAAAAATTTACAATGAAATTATACTACCTAATGAGCCTAAGGTTAAATAGTAATCATACACTTTTTGTACATAACTTGATTTAAAAAAAAAAAAGATCCATTTGTTTGCCAAATAACTAAGCAATGAATTTTTATTTTCTATTTTACTTTTCCATAACACATGAATTTTAAACTTTCTTCAATCAATACAAAGGAATTAAAACATATAGTTTATCTTTTTATTATATGCCTTTCAAGTAATACAACAAGAATGAGTATTTCTTTCTTTTACAAAATACAAGTTTCAAACATTCCCACAAGAAACTTTCAACAATATTTTCCAATAATTTTAAAACAAGAACAACACACCTATGTGAGATAATAAATCAACTAAAATGTGAGCAAGTTGTTTCCTTTTAAACTACATTTCCATTATATAAAACTTGTTTCACTAACATTGTCTTTCTTTCCACATGCATTACAATCTTAATAAAAAATATTCAATACAAATTTTCTTTCACAAACAATACTATAAATCTTCCACCTTAAGTGGGAATTTTATGATAAAGGTAACAATACTCTCCACCCAACCAAAACTCCAATGAGGAGGAGAAGAAATCCTCCTCATTGGCCCCCGAGCCCCAACCACAAGGAAATAATGGATGGATAAAACACATGGAAACTATACAATTCTTCCACACTTACTTTCAAGCAACAATCACACAAGAAAAAAAAAAAAAAACATTCATTTTAAGCACAACAACTTCAAAAACAATGGCTCTAAAACAAGCCAAGTAGAGAAAGGAATATGGGGATACCCTTGTGCCTCCCAAGGGTTTGGATGCCCACCTCAAAATCCTCCAAAACACAATCAACCCCAAAATATCTTATGCCTCCCTACAACTACAAATATATGTCTCTTATGCCTCCCTCACTCTTATTCCTCCCTCTCTCTTATGGCTCCCACAATGAACAAAATAACAAAATGAGAACAAGGTGGGGCATCCCAACCCACTCCCTCCTAAATACCCAAATAAGATCTTATGCCTCCAAACATATTTCATCCCCATTTAACTATCTCAACACAACCTAAAGTCATTTCACTACCCAAAAACTTCAAGCAAGAAAACATGTCCATTCAACACATAACATACAAGAAAACAAGGGTGCAAGACCCTACCTTTCCATAACAAGACTCCGCTTTAAAAGCATGTACCAAAGTCCTCCAAACTCAAGCAATTCCAAGTAACCTTCAACTCCAATAAGAAAGCATTCCAAAATGAGAGAGCCAAAACCAAGCAAGTAACCCCAATACTTCCCAAAAATTCCAATAAATAGAAAAGAGGGAGAGGGAGATGATGTGGCTCCATGTAGGATGCCACATCATTTCTTCTCCATCCCACATCACCAAAGTCAAACCCATACCCCAAAGCATAATAAATGGGTGGTTGAGAGGAATGACAAACCTCTTACACACACAACTCCAACCCACACCCCTTAAGGAAAAAATTTAAAACACATGTAAGAAAGTGCAATTAAATCTCACATTTTGCCTTCCAAAACACATAATGGGGTATATTTTTTTACCCCCAACCCATAGGTAGGGTTGGTATAAGAAATTAAGAGGTGTGGGACAAGTTTAACTTGTCCCACAAGCCTCCAAAATGGCCCTTAAGCCCAAATCCGAGTTTCCCAAGTAGGGTGGAGTGTACAACACTCAAAATCACATACACTCAACTAATAAACACAAGAACTAAAGACCCAACTACTCCAATAAATGAATCCTTTTTTCACATCCATAATTATCTTACTAACAAGATTAATTTATTTAACTAAGACACATTAATCAATAATGATAAAAAAGGGAATCACATCACAATTTAAATCACATACTCCAAAATTAAATAAAAGAAAAGAAAAGAATTACACACAACCCTTGGTCACAATTGGAGGTCATCCCCCATGGGGAATCCCCTAACAACAAATAATAAAATAACAACATTACACAAGTTTCCATGGTGACCATTGTTGTATCCATCCAGTATTCCAATGTGGTTGGTCTCCAATCCCCCTTTGATTGTTGTGATATAATTACCTACAAAATCACACAATACCTCCTTTGGCCTCGTGGCCGTATCAAAACATCCAAGATAAAATATACGCATACAAATCAATAATCATCCATATATAAATTAAATCATCATCTAGACCAACAATGTTATTATTTAAAAATTCCAACAACATCTCAATTCTATATTTCATCAATACCAATAATATCACAAGTTTAGTTCCACTTCTAAAACCTACTCAATATGACAAGAATGTAGAATGTCATAAATATTTCAACAACACATCATCATCAATATAAAATGTCTCTCTAATAATCCACACAAATCACACTATGAATCTAAATCCATCAATAGTCATTTGAAGCATCTTCGTGTCTAGCATTATACTAGGCCAAAATGATATAATAATATCCATGTATATAGTCAATAGTAATCAAAATCAAAATATAATAAGTGTCGAAGGGAAGTGGGCACTACACTCATGTTCTTAATTGTAACAATCTGAGATTGTTAGATATTTAATATATTCCATGATTAAACTCATTTATCATGAAGTATATAAAGTAAGTGTTTATCATATTTCATCCCCATACATCACACACCTCTAACATAAAGATGTCTAACATGTCAAACAACACACACACACACACACACACACACACACACACACACACACACACACACACACACACACACACACACACACACACACACACATCATGTGTCTCTATTGTAAGACCTAAGAAAAAATTACGCATTATCGTGAAACATCCAATGCACATAATGAATTATAAAAAATATGAGTTATACATGAAATACTACCTTCGACCTTCATAATAATTTATTATAGCTTTGAATGTACAAATATGTAGTACTTCATAAAAATATGGTATTGAAAGGTAGATATTTATACCTTTCTGTTTTAATGACATTTTTTACTATTCATGTATATAAAAAAATTGCATAACATATGTCAAAAGAGAGTTGCATTTGTATTTGTAGTTAGGATGATAGTAACACATATTTCATTAGGAATAAATGTGATATATATATATATATATATATATATATATATATATATATATATATAGTTAAATATATAATTATATATAATAAATGTTCCTTGTGGAGATTTGGCTAACACCTGTTTGACTTTGTTTTTAAAATTGTCATGACTATTTAACTAATAGTATTGTATTATATTGTTTGAAGTAAAATCATAGCATCTATGACTTGTGTATTTCATGAATATATCTATGAAAGATAAAATTATAAAATACACTCTTTCTATACCTAGTACATTCTAGTTTTTGAACAAATCATAATTTTAAAATTAATATATCTTTTTTAATTTGTAAAAAAATCTAGTTAATTTATGTGGAGTTAATTATTCTTATGGGTCGTATTATCCAATGTTCACTTGAATACATTTAATTATAAGGAAATATATTTAATTAGAAATAAATTATATTATATTTGATATACAAAAATTATACAATGTATGCAACGTGCATTATGTAACACCCACTATTTCAAACACACAAGACAACATAGCAAAGTACAGGATAATTTTTATTTTGGTCTTTGTCAAAGTATAAAACGAAATAACATGTGGTAACAATGGCTATAACTAACTCTTCAAACATCTTGACACAATGATCACCACATAGACAACAAGGAGACATTCAAAACTCATCAAAGAAAGTTCACTTTTGTCTTTAATAAGGTACCACAAAAAAGACCAATCCAAATATACATAGTTACTGATTAAGTACACCCCATGGTGCAAGATCCTTTAAGTTTATGCATTCACTAAAAACATCTTACAAGACCTCAATTTACAATCTAGAATATTTAGGTTTGATTGAATTATTTCTTCTTACAAAGGTGAACTTATTTCTTTTATACTATTGACTAATTATCTTGAGGACAAGTTTTCTGAATGAGGTTCCTTTAAAGACTAGAAAAACTACCTAAATTTGATTGAACAAAAAGGGACACCTTCCATCTCACACAAGGTTGCTTATTCATACCCAAGATACTAAATCTTGCTTATTCAACCTCAAAGATTTATGACTCGAAAGAAGAAATTACCATTACTCATCGAGAAAACTAAACACGGTTATAACATTTCTATTCAACATGGCACACAAACCAAAGGTGTCAAAATATTCAATTGAATTTGGATGAGAACAAGAAGGTAACAAAATTAGTCAAGCCATGCTACAAAATTTTCATGATTGAAATAATATCATAAATAAAATACACATAACAAGGTGATGATCGAGTTTTATTCCTCACAAAAACATTTACAATTTTAGCTACAAAAGGATAAGACAACCTTAATTAAAAATACAAAAATTCTAAGGCAAGAGGCCTTCCAAAATCCTTTACAAGCACCATTTCAAGATTTACAACACATTATACATTCATACAAGGAAATTCATAAATCAAACCGATGAAACCTTTACAAATATTTCCTTTATCAACATGCACAAGCCATCTACACAAGTATTAACTTGAGTTAGTCTACGAGAATTGAGCATGATAAGACTACACATTGCAACAGTAAGCTAACATTTAACAATAACATGAAAGGAATGTTCTATTTCAAGAATGGATCAAAGTACAAACCACTAATCAAAATTTTTCACATGAGATAAGGATTTACACTAGACAACAAGGAGGAAACCAAATATATTAGTAAGAATGATATCTCAAATAATCAGGACAAGACCTTATTGATTAGGAACAAAAAGGTCAAGAGTATTGATATTTCAATCATTTAATCCTATGGATTACATGATTGAAGTCTAATACTAAATCCATCCATCTCCAAAGAAAAAACTTGAGGAGTTAAAAACATACTAGTTATGATCATAGATGCGAGAAGAGGACGTGGTTATTCAATCCTTCTAGGAGGGAGGTTTCATAGCAATATGGGTTCGTAACCCTCCTAAAAAACAATCTATAGTTTCATTCTTAAACAAGAAGTTTACCACCTCCTCCTTACAGGATCTCTTAAAAGTAATACTTGTTAACATAATCAAAACCACTCTTCGAATGCATTTAAATGAGTCACAAAAAGGGCCATTATTCTTAACAACAAAACCCCTCATAATTGTCAACTTATCTAAATAATATAAGGGAAAAGTACCCCCAAATGTCATTAATAATTTTACAAATTTCCGACAATATCATATATATTTGAAAACTGATTACATTAAACGAAGTCACAAAATGGGACATTTAGTAAACAAGTCTGATAATATATGTTATTCGAGTTCAAATCCAAGGGATTCGATACATGATAGGTAATACACCATCGATACCCCAATCTCTATAATGCCTTACCACGAGTTGCATTCCACTGTTAAATAAACAGTGTCGAACCAAAACAAGCAGAAGTAAACTATATACACAAGTATATTTATTTTATACTATTACAAAAATTATCTTCCGTGACCTCATTGAGACCCAGACTAGAAGCCTTTGACCATTCAAAAATAAGAAGAAGAATAAGAAATGATGGCATAATGATAATATCATGCTAGGAGTGGGCATAAAAGCCAGCACCAGTTAAATTCCCATTACTTTTGGATCCACGAAAATACAAAACCACGAAGTCTCCTTCCCATTGATAACGAAACCCACTTCACAATCAACATAGTAACCTTGCATTGTTATTATAACCATGGAGTGTACAGGCTTTCAACACCAAAATTTTTTTACAACAAATTGGGTCACCAAATACCATTCAAACAAAGGATCTCATTTAGAGAGACGACATATTTGGCACATAAAAAGCTGGATTAATCGAAGTAGTTATATCCTTACAAACTAGGCTTACAAATTGTCCCTCAAATTTTTAGCAATTATACCTTAAATTTGGCACAAACTAAAAAACACAAAAAAATGGAGTCAAGATACACGCCACTTGGCGGCACTCGAATTTTTTTCCATAAATAAAAAGATGATGCAATTGTAACTTGATCGTCGAGCAAGGAGGATAGAAGAGAAAATATATAAAAAAATCTTCTTCTTCCGTAGTGTAGTAGCAAAGATACCCATAGTCATTTTAAAGAGTTTGAACCCCAAATACAAGCCGACCAACAATAGCCACAATTGAACGAGACCATTTTTTCATATTTTATTACCAATTAAAACCCAAGATAGTTATTTTTATAAAGCGAGGCCAAAGAATAACCCATTCGTTTTAAAAGATACAATGCACACCAACAACTATTATTCCATAATAATATCAATAACTTAGGCTTCATGTAACAACAAAATATTCTTCATAACATGAAGTATTATTTTTTTATCAAAAACCATATTCGAGATCACATAAATTCAAAATAACAGAAAGCTTTTCAATAACCCACAAAGTGCACATTCCGACACTATATACATCTTCACAAAACAAGCAATACCCAAAGTGAAACACATAGTTCGTAATAGAGAAATATTGCAGAGATTATTTATGCAATTATCAAATAGGAGAAGCTATTAGGAGAGGGAGAGAGAACTAGTCATGCAAAAACCAATGATTCAGAAGAAGATACAAAGGGGGCATCTAGTACACTCAAGGAAATAAAAAAATGAACACAAAAAAACCCATTTTAGGCATCATTGTAGGAAGGAAGACCATTCGTTTCATGATATTAAAAATGGTAGCAAAATATTTCAAAGTGTAGACTTAACATGCCTTCTTGGAGCTTCCACAATGCAGCCACGTCGAATCAGGGTTCAAGCAACTGCAACACCTTCTAAAATTCTTGTCCTTAGTAAGGGGTTTCTCCAACATGATTATGGTCATGCTTTGGTGCATGCGGGGGTTGCGTGGCTAGAGAAGGAGCTCCAAAACTCCCAGAAGTTGTTTAAGGATTCAAGCCCCTTTCAAATAGAACTCCTCCAACTCACATGGTAGCGAGACAGAACACAACACACGTAGGTAAAACAGAGAGGAATAAAGTAGAGCAGTTCAAAAAACAACACAAAACCCAAAAGAAATGCATCCCACCAAAACGTGCCAGGAGAAAAAAACACCAATATGCATTGATAGGCAATAAAGGAAGACCATAATTTCTGCCAACTACCAGCTAACAACCACACAAGGATAATTTCTCTTTTTTAGAATGCACACATTGGGGTAGGTCGTTGTTGAATTGGTGAGAGGTGGTAGGTGGAGGAGTTAAAAATTTAGCCATAAATCAATAACCCCTTCAAAAATTGCGCCACACACAACCCCCTACGCATTCAGAAGATAGAAATTAAGGAAGAAAGGAACCCAATTAATCCTACGCCAACCAAAAGATTAAATTACATATGATTGACATGTTGGAGGAAGAAAAGTCATATTTTCCTTTAATTTAAATGATTGAAATGACATGCAAGCAGGCCTAATCGACCAAGTGGGAGAAAACTAGAGGTTAACATTCAAAATCGAACACGGATGAGCGTGACCTTGGCGCCACGATAGGATAATCCCTTCTTGACTCGGCACGAGGTTGATCTATGGGAGAGAATAGAATGATACAAAAAAATGACATAGAGATAATTAATATTAATATTGATTACAAATGACAATAAAATAAAATAATAATAATATAAAATAATGGTCGATTGACACATAACTTAATAATATCATTATTATCATTTTTTTATTAATTTTACAACTTAAAAATAATTATAATTCATATTAATAATGACAGACAGTCAAGCTTGACAATTCGAGAACATGATTTTCCTTTAATAGGAGAATCATAAAGGACGTTGCGGGGCCAACAACTGAAAACATTGACAATGACACAAGCAGGCACGATGAAGAGGGAGAATGTTGATTATTCTCTATGACAAGGCGAAGCCAACAAAAGATCAACGGAAGAACAACATCTTTTAACACTTAGCAACAAGGTCACCGAAGTATGAACATGAGTAACGTTGAATGGGGCATTACATTCTCCTCCCCTTAAGAAATCATCATCCTCGATGTGACACAACATTGAAGGAAGGAAAGGTGGTAAGCATCAAGGAACAGATAAAGGTGAAAGTGCACCCTATGGTTAAAATTTCAGTCGTTAAAGCATAGCCACAAGGTAGCCTTAGAAATATTTTGGTATAATTTTAACTTTCAAAGTTCTATGAATATTGGCAGTTCTGTGAAGTTTGGTTAATTATACTCATCCATTTATATTATCCTTAATTCAAGTTCTTAAAAATTTCATTGTTGCAAAATTTTTAGTTTCTTCATTCTTGTGGGTGCCCAACATGAACTACAATCACAACACCCTATCAAGGTCATACACAACACTATTTATTCACAAACATACTTTTACATGTTTTCATGATGGTACCACACCACAAGAGCTTAACCAAATATGGAAGAGAACATACTCGCTCCACATAACATAGTACTTTTCACACGTTTATATTTGTCATACCATACTCAAACACAAGTGTACTACAACAACCTCAAATTTCCACAATTCCACAGATGAAGATTTTACATAACTTAGAAAAAATATCTACATGTACATAGAGTCAACAAGGGCATGGATTCCATTTTCACACATCATAAAACATATCCAACCAACATGAGTAACACATACATCATAACACCACAAGTAAAACAAAGCATAACAACTCCATGAGACTTCTGAAGCATCAATCACACACAGTCACACAAATCTCTTATGTCTCCCTCAAGTATCTTATGCCTCCCTCAATATCTTATGTCTCCCTCAATTCTCTTATTCCTCCATCAATTTCTTATGCCTCCCTTAAGGAGGCCGATTTCTCCTATGGCCCTAGGCACATAGAGTCCAGACACCCCTAACCTAGGTGACATAATAACTCATGGTTCAAAAACCCTCTAGTTATCTGTAACTCCTTAGGGCGTACCCCGATACAATGAAGCAGGTCCATAGGTCCAACCATTCCATGGTGCATACCATGACCCTAATCCACACATCATGACAATAGGACCAACATAGCAATCTAATCCAAATGCCAAGTGGTAAAGTACAAGCCTTGGGCAAGGCGGAAAATATTAAAATTGAAAAGAAGATCTAATACCAAGGGAAAAAAATGGCCAAATATCCATAGTTAGTGCCAAAAATCCACATTTAGTACCACAAACCAAGGAAATGCCCAAAATATAAAACATTGAAAACAAGAAAACTGCTAGTCCTTGCGAGAAATAAAACAAAATAGTTCAATTTATGTATAAAATACATATATAAGAATAGCACATTACAATGACTATGTGGCCTTATCGGCACCAACGGGGTAATCAATGAGTTGTTGGCACTCGGAACATCGAGCTCCGTTCGCAAAAAATAATATCAATAGTACACTATCACCATCTCTATCCAACTCATCCCACCACCACTTCGACAAGGATAAACACACTCATAGGTATACTTAGGTTACATCCATATGACAACCACAAGGAGAGAGAAATAGAGGACACATGTTGTCATCTACTGAGCCTAATGTCAACTTGAGTTACTGACCATGGTACACATTCCCTCACTCCAAACATACACTTTTACCAATTTTCCTCAAGATCGGTTAGTGAAAGGTTCACAACATAACATGCAACTACATCACTAACACAATGGTGGTTCACACACCTTACCATAGCATCTTACACATGGCACCAATACAGGGTATATCACATACATTACATTCATGGTTTACCACACACCACATCACCACATGTTGCACCCCAAGTGCAATCACTATACGATAAGGATCATATACCCACCATATGTCCCTAAATCATGACATGAATCATTATATATCACATGAATTACAATTATGATGAGCACAATTACAACATACAGTCAACTGCCATATAACATGGAGATACACACATTTCTACACAAATGGTAATAACATCATTGAGAAAACCAATTCACTACTGACCACCCTAGTCCCACAACATATAAGCACACCCACTCATCACAAATATCAAACAGATCCAACACTCGGAAATTAACAATCACATTTCTTCCACAAAAAAAAAAGTGTTTCATGCTCAAATTCATATAGAATTCTGAAAAGGAGGAAGAATACTCTCCTCTCAAACATATTGACATGCTAACATGCTAACTGGTGTTCAACAGCGATGGTGGGGATTTCATATCGATGGGGTTTCCTTCATCTATGAGTAGTTTTATGCGAGAGAAGAAGAAAATATGAACGCCTCCATGAATTAAATGGTAAAACAAATCGTTAGAGGCGATGAAACTGAATGGATACAAGGCAAAAACATGGCTTGGAAGCTAAAATTTGTGTCAGGTTGAAACTTAGATTTATAAACTCGATGGTTAATGTTTATGCAAAATCATGGAATGTAAAAATAAAAGATGGATATGATTGGGGAGATATATAGGTCATTTGGAATAGATGTGTAGGTTATACCATATCCTCCTTCCATGAAAGGAAAGATAGAGACTAATTTGAGAACAATCATGGCTTAAGGGATTTGAATATGCATAGGGAAGGTGTTTTATGTAGGTCTTATCTGATTTTGACTCTAAGGGTAATTATATTGGCTTTACACAACTTCATGATTTAAACATGTAGGTCATTCATGCATCACCATTATTGAAAAAAAATATTTAAATAGAACTTTGTTCAACTTATGTATTTGAAATATTTATCCAAAGAAGTGGGGCTAGTAGTGGTACACCCTAAATTAAGGGGTATACAATATGTAGGATCAATGTATCATTTGGGATCACCATTTTCTCATCAATATGTAGTTCATATTTTTTTAGCTTATATTTTTTCTTTGGAATGTTTAATTGGAGGAAAAATCATATTTTGAATTGATACAAAATAATAGATTTGAGTTACACTACAACCATGGTGGAAACCATATTTGAACATGAGTGAAAATGCTTTAACATTGAATTTTAATACTTGTACATAGGTGAGAGGTCTTAAATGTAATGATTTGATTAGATACTCTACATAATTATTATGTCAAAAATAAATAACCACTAGTAGTATTACGATAACTATGAGGTGGTACTATAACAACTATTGGGTATTGTAGAATCAATATTCATGTCAACTATTGGACCATGTTCACCTATTGGCCCTCTCCCTATTAGCCCTTACACGGTTATGATACAATGGAATGGCCAATAGGAAAATTATAACGTTTTCCATCATGATAACATTATCTCAATAAAGTATGTACCCGATTTACTTACAAGTTTGAATTATCATGTAAATGACAATTCCATATTATACAATAGTTACGCACACATTTTTTTAGATCTTTGGAAAATGACTGAAATTTGTTTACTTACTAAAACATAAGATCTTACTACGACCTATATAGACAATTTATTGGAAAAAAATCTACTTTATTAAAGTGACTTTATAAAGTTGATTTATTAAAAGTGCTTTATTAAAGCATGATCTAGAATCACTTTAGAAAAAGTGATGCTATTCAATAATGGTTGGACATTTGTAATTTCATTATTTTTCTTTCTCTATATGTTTCCAAGTCCTCTATATGTGTGAGGTATTTGTAATTTGTTTGGGAAGTAACAAGAAGTGAAACTCGAGCTTATTCTCTCCTCTTATTTGTTCTATTTTTCTTCATTTTATTCAATTTTATGTTCTCTTTTTGTTTGTCTCATATTTTTTCTATTTTATTCAAGTTGTATCTTGATTCTACAAAGTGTTATCATAGTTGGGAAGATCAATTTGAAGCAAAGCATGGAGATCTCGGGAGAAATGAGAACCGAATCTCCAAGACAATCAATTCGAGTAGATTTTGGTTATAAATTGACAGTTGATTTGGGGAAATTCGTAGACTTGGTTTGGAGTTTATTATTACCTTACAGTGCATGTTTTTGGTGTTTTATGGATTTCAACAACTTTATATGCTATTGGCATAGTCTCTTAATTTTATATTTTGTGAAATTATGTTTTCTTCCTACAACAATGGCTTCCACATTTGGTGCATCCTGTCTCAGGTTTATAAACCCCATTTTCATAGGTAAAAATTATGAATATTATTCATTGAGCATGAAATATTTTTTAGATCATAGGATGTGTGGGAAATTGTATAGAATGGGTATGTGGAGCAAGTAGATTAGGAAACATACAACGCTCTCTTAGTATTTGAGAAGTATCTCTTGAGGGATCGAGAGGAAGAGGGATGGAAAATTCCTCTTCTACATACATCAAGCAATGCATGAAATCATTCTTCTTAGAGTGGACAATCTGAAGAATCAAAAAATTTTCACATATATAGTTGGGTTAATTAAGATAAAACTAATAGGTCACAAACCTCTCTAGATAATGCATTTTGATGCCCTAGAATTAGCAGGAACTTGACAAGGTCATAACTTGAGTTAGGGTGCGTTTGAGTCCATTTTTTTTTTTTGAAACCAAATTAGGATTTACAGTTGAGGCCGAAAATTAGATTTAAGTTATAGTTCGGTTTTTTCCTATTTTTGAGCATTAGTTAATTTTAGTCTATTAATTGCATTATGAGTTAGAAAGTTGGCAATTCCTCTAATTTAGGGATGTAGAAGATGCGTGGAAATTTTTGTGCCCGTAGGAATAAGCATGCGAACTTACTAAGAATAGCAGGTTCTAGTAAATTGCTAAAAATAGTAATTTCCGCCACCTAGAGTAGATTTAGTCAGAGTTAGCTAGAGTTTACTTGGCAACTCGAGTTGGGAGTTGTTTTCCTATTTAGGAAACATTGTAATTCATTATTTGATAACAAAGAAGGAGATCTATTTTCTTTTGGAGTTCATAATATTTGCAGTATATCTGGTTTGTTCTTAATTTGGCTACATTATCTGGTATCAGAGCTGGTTCGAAGTATTTTTTTTTTTTTAAAAAAATGGCAGGAAGAGGAAGAGGAAGAGGAGGCGGTATTGCACAGATGAATAGAAATATGCAAGATCTACAGAGACAAGTTGTTGCGCTTGCTGCAATGATAACCCAGAGAGGAAATCAAGGTGGAGATGACATGATGAAGAAGTTTGTGAAGAGGAGGAAACGCAAGCACCACCATTAGCTTTTGAAGAAAGGATGCTTCGAGCATTAGAAGGAAAGAATGATGGGATAAGAGTTGATGTTTCAGAGTATGGTGGTAGTCTAAAACCAGAGGAGCTAATAGACTGGTTGACTAGCATGGGAAATTTTTTTGAGTGGAAGACTATGTCAGAAGAAAAGAAGGTAAAATTTGCATGCACGAAATTGAAAGGTCATGCTATGTTATGGTGGGATCACCTACAGAAAGAGTGGTCAAGAAAGGGGAAAGAAAGAATTAGGACGTGGAGTAAGATGGAGAAGAAGCTGAAAGATAAATTTCTCCCTGTGGATTATGCACAAACCCTTTACAGGAGGTTTCAGAATCTCAGATAGAACTTACAAACAGTGCAAGAATACACAGATGAGTTCTATAAGTTGTCCATTCATGTAGAGCATGAAGAAACTGAGGAACAAATGGCTGCAAGGTATGTTAATGGATTAAAATTTTCTATTCAAGATGAGATAAGTATGCATAGGATTAAAAGCATGGAGGATGCCTATCAATTAGCCTTAAAGGCCGAGGAAAAACAAAATCGTCAAAGTTTTAGGAGATCACCTGGAATGAATAGGGGGCCTCAACTTCCTTTGGGGATGAGCTGGTTTCAGCCAAGGTAGGGGAGAATCATCTCGTGGATTGGAAAAGCAAGAGGATACGAGACAAGATTTCCAGAATCAACAAAGAGGCAGAGGATTTCCTAGGGGCAGAGGATATGCTGGCGATAGAGGATGGGAGGCTCCACGAAGACCATTTGTTTGTTACAAATGTGGTGAAGAAGGGCATCGAGCTTTTGAATGCCCACATACTTATACACATGACAAAAGGCAAGGAGATGCTCCAAGAGTAAATCTTGTTGAAGCTGAGCAAGTAGAAGATGAACAGGACCTGGAAATCCCACCAGATGTTGGAGAAACTCTGATGATCAAGAGGACGATGATTGCTCCAAGAAAGGAGGTCAAGGGGGATGCATGGCTACGCATACAAATATTTTCATAACAAGATGCACTTCAGGAGGAAAGGTATGTAATGTTATTATTGATGGTGGTAGTTGTGAGAACATGGTTTCAAATGAGATGGTCGATAAATTGGGTCTACATTGTGAGAAGAATCCTAACCCTTATCGTATTGCATGGTTTAAGAAGGGTAATGAAGTTATTATTGATAAGAGATGTTTAATAAGTTTTTCTATTGGGAACAATTATAAGGATGAGATTTGGTGTGATGTTATTCCTATGGATGCATGTCATATGTTGCTAGGAAGACCATGGCAATTTGATAGAAAAGTTATTCATGATGGGGAAAGAATACTTATACTTTTTGGAAGGATGGCACAAAAATAGTTTTGCTACCTCTTAAAGAAGAGGGGAAGGCTGAAAATATGCTTTCTGCAAAGGAATTTGTGAAGGAGGCAAAGGCAACAGTTTTTGTTATGCACTAGTTGCAAATAAGGATGAACTTGTAAGTGCTCAAATACCAATAGAAACATCAAAATTAATAGAAGAATTTTCAGATGTTATTCCTGATGAGCTACCAGATGGATTACCACCCAAAAGAGATATTCAACACCACATTGATTTGATTCCAGGGTCTTCACTCCCAAATCAAGCGGCTTATAGGATGAGCCCGACATTGCATGCAGAGTTGAATAGGCAAGTGGCAGAGCTCGTGTGAAAGGGGGTCGTAAGGGAGAGCATGAGTCCATGTGCAACACCAGCTTTATTAACACCAAAGAAGGATGGAACATGGAGAATGTGCATGGATAGCAGAGTGATCAATAAAATTACAATCAAGTATCGGTTCCCAATACCTCGCCTTGATGATATGATGGATGTGCTCATGGATCTAAGTATTTCACCAAGATTGATCTTCGAAGTGGTTATCATCAGATTCGGATCAGAGAAGGAGATGAGTGGAAAACAACATTCAAGATGGGAAATGGATTATATGAGTGGTTGGTGATGCCATTCGGGTTATCCAATGCACCTAGTACTTTTATGAGATTGATGAACACCGTGCTACGGGAGTATAATGGTAAGTTTGTTGTGGTTTATTTTGATGATATCTTGATCTTTAGTAAAACTAAAGAAGAACATTTGAGGCATCTAAGGTTGGTATTTGAAGTGTTAAGGAAAGAGAAACTCTATGCAAATATGAAGAAGTGCACATTCATGCAAGAGAGTTTGGTATTCTTGGGCTTTATTATTTCAGCAGATGGGGTATGATGGACTCAGAAAAGATAAAGGCAATTATTGAATGGCCTACTCCATGGAGTATAACAGAGGTAAGGAGCTTTCATGGTCTAGCAACATTTTACAGAAAATTTATTAAAAATTTCAGCAGTATTGTAGCTCCTATAATAGATTGCACAAAAGGAAGGGAGTTTTTGTGGACAAAGGCAGCTGAGGATAGTTTTCAATTCTTGAAGAAGAAGGTGACAGAGGCACCCATTTTGGCACTACCAGATTTTGATAAAGTGTTTGAGGTTGATTGTGACGCCTCACATGTGGGTATTGGGGCTGTTCTAAGTCAAGGAGGAAAGCCAGTAGCTTTCTTTAGTGAGAAACTGAATGAGGTAAGAAAGAACTACTCTACTTATGATGTGGAATTTTATGCAATTGTACAAGCATTAAGGCATTGGAGGCATTACTTAGTGCCTAAGGAGTTTGTGTTATTTATAGACCACATAGCCTGAAGTATGTGAATACCCAAAAGAAGTTGAATAGTAGGCATGCAAAGTGGGTATCATTTTTGCAGGGATATACTTTTTCTCTAAAACATAAATCTGGAAAACAGAATCAAGTTGCAGATGCATTGAGTAGGCGTGTGACTTTGTTTACCACTATGGAAAATGAGGTGGTGGGTTTTGAAGCAATAAAGGGTTTGTATTCTTCTGATTTTGATTTCAAGGATATTGTTGAAAGACTAATTAGTCCATTGTCAGACAATGCAGGAGATGTCCTGGATGAGTATATTTTACAGGATGGCTACCTATTCAAGGGACGCCAACTATGTATTCCAGTTGGGTCTATGAGAGAGAATATAGTGAAAGAGTTGCAAAGCGGAGGGTTGGCTGGGCATTTTGGTAAAGATAAGACGATAGCCTTGGTAGCAGAAAATACTATTGGCCAAAGTTGAAAAGAGATGTGGTAAGATATGTGGAGAGATGTCGAATTTGCCAAGTCTCAAAAGGCCATGCATAATACATGGTTGTATATGCCATTGCCTGTTCCTAAAGGGTCGTGGATGATCTGAGTATGGACTTTGTTTTGGGATTACCAAAAACACAACGAGGTAATGACTCAATTTTTGTGGTTGTTGATAGGTTTTCTAAGATGGTTCATTTTATTGCCTGCAAGAAAACAAGTGATGCAACAGGCGTAGCAGATTTGTTTTTCAGAGAAGTTGTTCGTTTGCATGGTGTTCCAAAAACTATTACTTCAGATAGGGACACAAGGTTCTTAAGTCACTTCTGGCGGACTTTATGGAAGAAATTTGGAACTCAACTACAGTTTCAGTAGTGCCTATCATCCGCAGATTGATGGGAAAATAGAGGTGGTAAATAGGAGTTTGGGAAACTTGTTAAGGTGCATTGGGGAAAAGCCGAAACAATGGGACTTAGCATTACCACAAGCTGAGTTTGCATATAATAGTTCCATAAATAGATCCACGGAAAGTCTCCATTTTCAATTGTGTATGGGAGTAATCCAAATGGGGTGTTAGATTTGGTACAACTACCAATTGATGGTAGAGTCAAGTGATGATGCAGAAGCATTTTCCGAACATATACAACAATTGCAGGAAGAAGTGCGGAAGAAGCTGCAGAATAGTAATGATAAGTATAAAGAAATAGCAGATGTGCATAGATGGAGAAAGGTATTTACAATTGGTGAGTTGGTTATGGTATATCTATGGAAGGAAAGGTTTCCAAGAGGAACCTATAACAAGCTGAAGTACAAGAAGATTGGTCCCTGTAAAATCGTGAAAAAATAAACGATAATGCTTATGAGGTAGAATTGCCAGGGAATTTTGATATTTCTCCAGTGTTTAATGTTTCAGATTTGTATTCTTTTCATGGGGATGGTGTAGAAGGGGATTCTATTGATGAAGTAGTAGATTGGAGGCAACAGGTTCCGGTGAAGAAGAAAGAAGAAGTGGATCAGATTCTAGATAAGAAAACAATGGACACACGAAATGGGAAATACAACAAATATTTGGTACACTGGAAAGGACTGGAACAAGAGGACAATACTTGGGTCACAGAGTGGGAGATTAAGAAGTTGGATGTAGATAAATGGAAGCATTTTGAAGAAGACAACTTGCAGGAGCTGTTTTTTCAAGCAGGGGAGAATGATGCGCCAGAATTAGCAGGAACTTGACAAGGTCATAACTTGAGTTCCGGGTGTCCGTTTGAGTCCGTTTTTTTTTGAAACCACGTGTTTCGATGAGACGAACGCAATGGCAACCAGCCCTACTAGTTGGGGCAAGTTTTGACACGTTTTGGGCCCTAAATCCGCCATCTTGAGGCCAAAAATTAGGATTTAAGTTATAGTTTGGTTTTTTCCTATTTTTGAGCATTAGTTAATTTTAGTCTATTAATTGCATTATGAGTTAGAAAGTTGGAAATTCCTCTAATTTAGGGATGTAGAAGATGCGTGGCAATTTTTGTGCCCGTAGGAATAAGCATGCGAACTTACTAAGAATAGCAGGTTCTAGTAAACTGCTAAAAATAGTAATTTCCGCCACCTAGAGTAGATTTAGTCGAGTTAGCTAGAGTTAGCTAGAGTTTACTTGGAAACTCGAGTTGGGAGTTCTTTTTTCCTATTTAGGAAACATTGTAATTCATTATTTGATAACAAAGAAGGATCTAGTACTTCGATTCGGTCGTCAGCAAATCATATGATGGACAGAAATTTGGATTTGTTTTCAAATTTGGATGAATTAGTATCAAACCGATGTTACACTTGGAAATAACAAAAAAGTTACTATTTTGGGTAAAGGGGCGATTGATATTCTATCTATAAAGGGGGATAAGATGGTAATTAATGATTTTTATTATGTTAATGGTCTGAAACACAATATAATGAGTAGTGATCAAATATTTCAAAAGGGCTAATGAGTCTATCTTGAAATAAATGAATGTGTTATTGTTGATATATTTCCTAGTGACCAACTGATTGCTAAAGTACAGATGACTCACAATTGAATGTTTCCTTTGAAGATAATATCGATTATGAGAAGAAAAACAACCCAAGATGTTCAGAAGACTAATTTGGCACACTTCGAAGTAGCCGTATAGTTTAGCTCCAAAGAAATCTCTAGAGTAACCTTAAAAGAAAATTAGCCTATCTCCAAATCACATTCTAAAGGTATGTCCAAAGTAGCAGAGGACAATATTTAAAAATGACAAACAACATTTGATCGGTTGTTGAATACAAATCTTGGCTTTGACATTTTAGATTCAGACATTTGAATTTTGAGGCATTGAATTTGTTGCATAAAAGGAATATGGTGGAAGGTTTTCCATTAATTGAAAAACTAGAAAGAATCTGTGAAGGTTGCATTTTGGGAAAGCAACATAGAGAGAGCTTTCCTATAGGAAAATCAATAAGAGAAAAAGTACCACTTGAAATCATGCATTCAAATTTATGTGGACCAATATAGACACCTATAATAGGAGGTTGCACATATTTCTTGACTTTCATTGATGATTTCACAAGAAAAACATGGGTATATTTTGTTAGACAAAATTCTAATGCCTTTGCATCATACTTTCAATAGTTTAAAGATCTTGTGGAAAAAAAAATTGGTTATTACATCAAGGTTCTTAGAACTGATAGAGGTGGTGAGTATATTTCAAATGCATTTCTAAATTTTTGCAAACAACATGGAATTCACAAGCAATTCACTGCTATATATACACCATAAAAAAATGTCATCGTAGAGAGAGAAAGAATCGAACCGTAATTGAAATGGCTCAAAATATTTTGAAAGAAAAGCATCTTCCTAATGAGTACTAGGGTGAGGCAATAGAAACTAGTTTCTACATCATTAATAGGTTCCCAATGAAGAGTGTTAGAAAGAAGATTCCTAGAGAAGCATGGACACACCGAAAGCATAGAGTTTCACACTTCAAAGTATTTCGTTATGTGGCATATGCATACGTACCTGATGAGCTAAGGAATAAATTAGACAACAAAGGTGATAAATGCATTTTTGTTGGTTATTCTGAAGATATTAAAGCATACAAGTTTTTCAATCCTATTACAAAGAAAGTCATTATCGGTAGATATGTTCATTTTGTTGAAGATGAGACATGGGATTGTAACATAGAAAAGGCAATGAGTATAGCAACAACTACTCGCACATGATGACATGGTGGATGAATAGATTGTAACACAAGGAGAAACACAAGTTGTAGCTCAAGGTACACACCTGAATTTGTAGGTAGAAGATCTTCAAGACTTCAGCCCACACCAAGGTTACAAAGACACCACAAAGTACACCAACATAAACTTATTTAGCAAAGAGATACTAGGAGAAAGTCCATCTATCTCATAGGATGACATTTCTTCACCAAGTCCAATGCAGCATAAAAACAAGGAGACTCATGGTGAAATATATGGTAATGAGTATAAAGGTTGTACTTCAAATGTATTGTTTGTCTTTTAATTGTTTTCTCAAGTAGATGATCCATCATCATTTGAAGAGGTTGTAAATAATGAGATTTGGGTACAAGCTATGAATGAAGAGATTTATTCTATTGAAAAGAATCAAACTTGGGATTTGGTTGACTTGCCTAAAGGAAAGGATATAATCAGCAGAAATGAATCTCCAAAAAAACATAGTGCTGATGGAAAAATTCAAAAACACAAGATGTTAGTTCTTAAAGGTTTCAAAAAACATCTTGGAGTATATTACAACGAAACGTTTTCTCTAATTACATGGGTAGAAACCGTAAGGATTGTTTTGGCCATATATTCTCCAAATAAATGGATTATATATCAAATGGATGTTAAGACTACATTTTTGAATGGTTTTCTTGATGAGGAAGTGTATGTGGACCAGCCACAAGGCTATGAAATTCTTGGACATGAAGACAAGGTCTACAAGTTGAATAAGGTGCTCTAAGGACTCAAGCAAGCTCCTAGAGCTTGGTATGGCCGGATATCACTACAAAAACAAGCATGTTTTCCACAATTTTTCTACATTGTTTTTGTGGTTATAAAGAAATTTTAAAATAAAAATGTGGCTTTGAAATTGTTACCTATCCACAATTTCATATATTATTGTTGTTTGTCTATAATTTGTTGGAGTGTTGATACTCCACAATATATTAAATTTGTAGCTAGCCTACAATCCTTGGTAGTGTAGATTATCCACAATTTTTTCAATTTGTAAATTTTCCACTATTTATTTATTGTAAATATTCCACTATTTTTGAAATTGTAGTATTTCCATATATTTCAATATTGTATATTTTTACATTTTACATTTTTTTGTTTAATATCAATATAATATGTGTGGCAATATCTACAATTTTTTCTACATTAATGATTACCACATAAAATTTGTAGGTGGAAGCTACAATTTGATTGCCACAATAATAATTTGTAGAATGTCTTAGAAAAATAATGTAGAAATGTTACTATTAATGTTATTTTGACAATTATATATGTTGATTGTTAACATTTTTAACACACATTAAATAGTCATTATTATCTACATAAAAATAATTTAATAAAATTCAATTTTAATTTTTAAGTAAAAATGTGAATTTATTTTAATATTTTATTAAATTTCTATTTAAACTTAATTAGCAACATCTAAATTATATAAAAATTAATTATAATATATATTAAAACCATCTACATAAGTTTATAATTATGACATGTAACACAATAACAATATAATTATTTTAAAATTGTAGGTAATCCATATAATTATGACTTTTCTCGACTAAAAATTATCAATATATTTTACAATTATTTTTTAAATATAGTTGAGCTTTCTAAATTATTAAAAATTTAAAAATATTAAAAACAAAATTTATTTATGATACTTATTTACATTATATAATATTATATTAATTATTTTTTATATAATTTTAAAGATTAACAAATTTATGTATCCTTTTAAATATTAATTTCCGAAAAAAGAAAAATGGATATTATTATCAAGAAGGATAAAAAAATAATACATTCAAAAATATTTTCATTAAATAATATAATAAATCTGAGTTTTGAATGAAACATTATATTTAAAAAGTAGCGAATGCATGTAGTATTAAAACTTATATCTCAAATAAAAAAATAAAAAATATCTTAATAGATACGTAAAAATTAAAATATTAATTTTTTTATTAAAGATATTTAGAGAGAGAGCACATGCAAAAATAATATCTATTTTACTAATTGATATACATTATGAACATTAAAATATTGTTATAAATAAATAATTGAAAATATAATTTCAGAAAATATGAATTATGGATATTTTTAGGAAAAAATATTGTTAAAATTTACATGCACATGATATAGGAGAACAATATATTACTCTAATTTTAAATATAATTAACATAAATTTATATGTTTATATTAAATTCTAATTGAACTTATAAATGTAATGTAAGTTGTAGAGGTTTTCTATTTGTTTTATTGAGCTTTGATCATTGATTGTTGTGTTGGGTATGAGTGATGATTGAAGAGCTGCATTTTGGGGATTGTTATTCTCCTACAATGTCCATTCCAGGTAATTCAATTTTTTCACTTTATTTAAATTCTCTTGTTCATAAAGAAAACATAACATAAAAACTATAACTTTTTAAATAAATTTGAGAAATAAATAGAACAAAATTTTATAGACAGATTATATTTATTAATAAAAACAAATCAAAACCATTCTCAACACAACTTTCAATAATTTCTTCCATAAAAATCTGTAAGTCTTATCGAATACCACACTTCTTCTACCATCGCACGTCGATTCTATTTTGCAGACCTCTGAACAACACTCAATCTAACATGCATGCGGTCATATGATATATCTATCATTGTAAAACAACTGCACCCAGAATTTATAAAACTTCATTAAGATTGACATCCGTGTGAGATGGTGTAGAGTTTCTTAGATTATAACCCTGAACCCTGTGCTTCCCATTCTCCTCTCTGGTAAAAGACGCCACACTCTTAACCTCCCCGCATAGATATTTTGTACGCATGAGCATTGAATCCCCAACTAAGAAGCCAAATATCTAAAATTCAAATATAGAAAAGAAATATAAATAAATAAAAAGTAATGAAGGTTATTGTTGTACACAGTAATCTTAAATTTCCTTTGCTGCATATCAATGGGATGGTGGTTTATCCTTTCACCCGGATCTCTAAAATAGAAAAGAAGCTAAACACATATTTGATCCGGTTCGCGTGGATTGGCATCTTGGAATAATATGCGTTCAAAGATTTGATTCACACGGATCGCAGATCCCATTCACACGGATCACAAATTGCATTCACATGGATCACGGATCACGGATCTCATGGAATTTCTTTTTGACAAAATTCCATTTAAAATGTGGCGGGGTTTTCCACGTCACAATAGAATCTTCAATTACCGAGCGAAAAATAAAATAATATTTAATATACAAATTTTGTTGTCGAGGAAGGGATTAAATATGAGAATATACAATAATTAATAATTAAAAAAATTGTTAGTGAGAGTATTAATTCTTGTAAAAATATAACACGGGTATGTAAAATTTTAATTTTTAAAATTTAAAAATTCTATATAATTACAAAAACTAAACGTGGTAGTTGTAAATTTATACTCCTTTTTAATATTAATATAAATTTATAAATTTATATCATTTGTAATTCATAATTTTATCAATTTATAATAATTAATATTTTTGTTTGATATTAATATTTAAATATATATTTTTACATTAAAATAATAATGTTAGAATCCCCTTAAATATAGTTATAAAATATTAATATTTCAAATGGTTTTCATATTATTTTTTAACATAATGAAAATGAATTCTCCAAACTGAAAATATATGAAGTTATTTCGATTAGAATAATATAGGGGAGTAGTTATCTTTTGATATAAATATCAATTATTTTTAATTTGTTTCTTATACACGATATCTAACTTTTGTTTATTGTGATTGTTACTCATAATACAATTAATAAGGTTTAATTTGGGACTCATGTTCTTCTTTTAGTTAATATGTAAACAATTCTTTATATGAAAAACAAAATTAGAATAAAATATTTAATTACATGAGATAGAAAATATTATTTAGGTCAATTAGGAACACATGATGAATATATACACATTCAAAGTTAGGATCTAGCTTAAAGGATGCAAACATGATCAGGAGTGCTAATGAAAGGATGTCATACAAAACTAATATAAAAGGTGGGGGCACTTTTTATTGTCTAGGCATGCCGAGAAAGTTATAATTATAATTATTAGTGATATAATGCCATGGACCATGCATAAAGTTTTACATAGCCACATCATGGAATACAACAAAAACACTAAAAATAATACTACATTTTAATAAATAACACTATTCGAATTACATTATTAAACCAATGAAAAAGATTTTATGATTAGATAATTGATAATAGTCAATGCATCCTTTTTGTCTTAATGATGTTAAAATTAGGGATCATAGAGAAATGATGCCTGAGAAAGTATATGGTTAACAAAATCATGTTCTAGAATACAAAAATAACAATTTCAAATACATATACTATCCAACAACTTTATCCAAATTGACTTATTATATAAAAAAACAATAATAATACCCACATGGACCCACAAACATATCAACACTATAGTCTTACCCTAATTGGCTCAACAACCAATATTCCCGGCTAGATATATAAGAATATCTTTACATGCACTAGTCTTTGCATCCAACATCTCTAATAGGACTAATCTAATTATATCAAATTTTATTTTTTTAGATGTAGAGACATGTTTATATAAACACAAAAAACATTTACAATGTTACCTTGAAATACATCCTAGTTCCGTAAATGATCAAATGCATTATAAATATTGAATGGAGGTTAGAAATTAAAATACTCATATCATAGTCTAACTCAATGCAAATAGAGTCATTATTTCTTATTTTTAGTAACCTAAAGGGATCATCGAATGCCTAGCTACTTGGATATCAAAAAAGTGAGGCTCTAACAAAAGGCGAGTACCACCGATCAATCTCTAAGACATCATGCAAATGCTTCTCTGAACACTCTATAAGTAAATCATAAATCAGACTGATGACCCCAACACCATAAAACAAAGATTGAGACTAAGTGAGCCCAACCCTTGTTCATGACTTATTACTAACAAAATTATTTCAGTAAGTGACATGGTTGAATTGGTTAAGATCTTAATTCATTGCTTGCAAACCATTGCACATGTAATGCTACAACCTATTTTATGTAATGTTGAGTTTAGACACTATTGTAATTTGTTTTTTTGTATTCTTAAAATGTACTAGAATTGTAAATATTGCGTGTGGAATTTCCACTATTTGTTATACACAATTCAAGCACTATTTAATGTGGCATTTCCACATAGTGTTATTCTAATTTATATTATTTTTAAAAATTTATTTCAAAAAAATTAAATGTGATAGATATTCTATAAATTATATTTGAAAATTCAAAGAAAAGTGGATTTTTCACAATAAATGTTAATAAATGTGGGTTTTCTACAACTTTTTATAAATATATCAAAATTGTGGAACATCTACACAACTTAAAAATATGTTTGGAAATTATTATAGAGATGCCACAAACATTCTACAATTCTCTTAAATTGTAGAAATTTTATAGAATAATTGTGGTAAAAAAAGGTTGTTTGCTATATATTTTAATTTTTAAAAAATCGGAAAAGATTGTGGGTTTTTATTGAGAAAGTGTTGTAGATGTGAATTAGCTATAAATTATTAACACTTACATAAAATTGTGGAACATCCACAATATTTAAAATGAAAAAAAAATGAATAAGATTGTGGATTTTCAATGAGAAAGTGTTATATATGTGAATTAACTACAAATTATTAACACTTACATAAAATTGTGGAACATCCATAATATATAAAAATGAAAAATTTGAATTATCATAGAGGTGCCACATATATTATACATTTATTATTTATAAATAAATTAATAATTCTCTTAAGAAAATTGTTTATATTAATAAGAATAATGAAAAACAAAAAAATTTAATTATACAATTATTATTTATAAAAGAATGGGTTATATTTAAAAATTATTTATAATTACAAAAATATTATAAAGATAAAAATATATTATTCTTCTTAACATACAATAGAATAAACATATTTCATTACATTTGCATAAAATTTTAATTTTATTTTTCTATAATTTTACTATTAATATAATTTTACGATCAATTTTAGTTCTATTTTCTAAAAATTGTGGAATTTCTATGAAGAATGGTTGGATATGTGACTTTTCTACGAATTATTATCACTATATGTAAATTGTAGAATATCCACAATACTTAGAAATGACCAAATGAAATTTTCGTAGAGATGCTACAAGTATTCTACAATTCTTCTAAATTGTGGCAATATTGTGGAATAATTGTGGTAAAAAGGCTTGTTTGTTGTAGTGTATATTCCTATGTGATCTAGAATAGTTTCCAAAGAAGTAGCAAAGTGAGACCACTTTATACATTAGAATTAATGAAAAAGGTAAAATTATGATGGTATGCTTGTATGAGGATGATTTAATATTCACTAGTGATCTCCCCACTGATTCTTTTAAGGATCCTATGAAAAGTGAATTTGAGATGACAAATTTAGGCCTCATGAGATACTTTCTGGGCATTGATGTCCAAAAATATAAATATGGCATATTTATTTCACAAACAAAATATGCTAATGATATCTTGAAAATATTTAATATGTTGAATTGTAAGGCAGCTACAACACTAGTGGAAACAGGGTTAAAGTTGAGTAAAGAGGATGGCAGATCAGTTGTTGATCCAACACTATTCAAGAGGCTTATTGGTAGCCTCATGTATTTGACAGCCACAAGGCCTGACATCATGTATGGTGTAAGTTTGATTTCAAGGTTCATGGAGTCTCCCAAAGACTCACATTGGCAAGAAGGTAAAATAATTTTGAGGTATGTTAGTGGAACAAGGAACTATGGAATATTTTATTCCAATTTAGAATAATTAAAACTTGTTCGATACATGGATAGTGATTTTGCAAGAAGTATACATGAAAGGAAAATCACTACTGTAATGCCCAAAAAAATTCTACTCTCAAAACAAATAGAACTAATAAATTAATAGTCAAGTTTACGGTAGTATTTTTGTGTTTTAAAAGTGGTTTACAAGGTTAGACATTTCCACAATTAATAATTTATTGGTTAAATTCTTTCTACACAAGATTATGAAAACGAAATTAAATTAATAATTAAATATTATTAATTTACTTCCTAAGCTATAATTACAGTTTAAAACATCTACTACGCTCCATTAGTTTAATTATTTATCATGCTCCAAGATTACATTATTTTATAACTCAAAGGTTTAATTGTTTTCCTAGCCACTAAATAGGCCCCATTCACCCCATTACCCATGTTCTCTTTTATTTTTTAATTTAAAATACATTCCCAAAAAATACCTTCCACTTAAGTGAGGTAGGGTTTAATTTAGGCCATTGGATTGAATCTATCCTAGCCCTTAGATTTAGGTTGCCCTAAATTTCCTTATGGTTCTCTTTTTATTTCTATTTGCCCCAAACAACCTCATTTGCTCTTTTCTTATTTGTTACTTTCGGAAGAGGAGAAGGAGGAGGAGCCATGAGAGCAAGAAGTGCATCCATGGAAAAATTTCTCTTGGTTTAAGTTGTAAAGATTTTACTATTGTAATATTACTTCTTTGTTTAATATAGAGATCCCACCATGGATCTGTTTTGTTATTTTGATGTAAACATCCTTTTTGAGTTCAACAATTAGGAAGAAACCCCATTTCAATAAATCTATGAATTTTACACATATGGGTACCATAAAGAGATTGGAGAGCTTAAAATACTTAAATTCAATTCATTTCTAGTTGCTAGAAGTTTCCTTTTAATGGTTTTAAGCTTAGATTTCACTTAAATTTCAAACTAGGTTTTCATAGTCTGGAAGTTTTATTTTTTCTGTCAAAAGTGACGAAACCGCCCCTACGTAGGCTAGCGGTCCTATGACTCCGCCCTTCGTGGGGTTTGATTCATCGACCACCGCTCTATCTTGGGCGGTGGTTCTGAAACCACTGCTCTGCATCGAGCGACGGTTCTATTCCCTGAAAAAATAACCTTCAAATAATGAATTTTTAAAACTAGTATTCAACTTAAGTTGATTTTTAATGCAACATTAATTTTAATGAGGGTGTCTTCCATTCATTGGTTGGTAGAGTGATAACATATCTAGTTTGATAACTCAAAATTACAAATGCATATTTTTTTCCATTCAATCATACAACCTTCAACAACATGAAATGTAAATTTTCTTTTATTGAACATACTTTGAAATTTCTCCTTTCAACCATAAATACAAATATGATAACTACAAGTTACAATAACATTCTTTTTGTAATACAAGAACTTCTAATTCATTTCTTTCAATAAAACTAGTCCTTTCTTTTCCAAATATACATATGTATCTATATTGTAACTTTGAGTACATACAAATTTAGGAGAGTTTCATTTCAAGCAACTATAAAACTTAAGCTTTCTCCTTTCACTATAACATTACAACTTTGAATAAATGAAATATACAAGCCTTCTTCATTCACTCAATCACTACAACTTGGAATAAATGAAATATTACAAAACTTTATTTCAAGCATACAAAAGTTACAATCTTCCACTCTAAGTGGGAATAATAGAATGATCAAGTTACAACATAGAGACTTTCAACAAGGCCAAAACACAAGTCTTCATTTCAATGTCTTCTCAAACTTCATAGCTTCAATCTTGCATTCTTCAATCTTTCAAAAACTTGGATCACAATACAAAGAAAGGGGGAATATGCGACACTCTCCACCAAACCTTTAATACAATAAGAGGATAAGCCATCCCCTTATTAGCCCCCAAGCCCCAACCAAATAAAAATGATGGATGCGGAGCAATATTTGACAAATTTTTGCAAGAGTGGCTTCAACAAAAACATATAATCCAAAAAAACATGCAACAAATTCAAGGGACATACTCAACAATATTTACAACTTTCTAAAACAACACATACGTTTGATATCTTGGGCCAGGACTTTCCAAATCTCTAAATGAGGAAAAGTTGTGCCAAATTCACCTCCTCCTTAAGGACCGTTTGGAGCGGTAGATCCTACTCTACTTTCTCATTTCTGGATAGTTTTGTCATTTAGTGCCCGTTAGAAACTTTGCACTCTCAATTGCTTTCCACACAAGAGTCTTGGTGTGGTGCCTCCCATTTACCTTTATTCGCAGCTTTCTCAGAATTCATTGTGTTCTAGAGTACATCCCTCCAACTTGTCGAGCATGTCTTGTACTATATTTTTGGTTGGAGACAACCCATCGCGTGAGGAACGAAAGATTTGGAGGAACCTTAGTTCCCCATCCTCTTTCCTAGCTACATTGGTTCCCCTATGTTGGGGAGATGGAGATTCCTCCCATTTTTTATGTCCACACCAATAAGATCTTTTTACAATTTATTGTGTGACTCTGAACCATAGAATTTCTAATAGTTTTTTGTTGCCTCTATTTGTGGAGCCTCCATGCAAACTATATTATAGGGTTAGGAATTTTTTTTTTCGGCGAAATTTTTCTTTTCCACATGGGTCGTTCTTCTAAAACCATGGGTGTGGTGCCTCCCCCCATTTACCTTTATTCACATTAAAGGCTTTCTCAATCTAGGAGAATTCATTGTGTTCTAGAGTACATCCCTCCATACCATATTTTCCATTAGCAAAACTTGAGCCATGCCCTAGAAAATCTAAATTAGCGCCACCTCTACTTTATGGCATCTGTGGCCACCATCACATAACCCATCGCGTGAGGATTTTAGGGTTTGAGATGGTGAGTTTCATTTAGGGTTAAGTAGGGGCCATCATAGATGGATTTCTGGAGACTTTGGATTTTATGTTGTTAGTATATGTTATTGATATTGTATATATGTAAGATATTTTTGCTTTTACTCTTAATTATTTTATGCAAAAATTTGGTACAAAATAGTTAAAACTATAGAAAATTTTATATTTGGGGGATGATGAGGGAGTAATTTCACTAATTCACACAACAGGATGTTTTTATGTCCACACCAATAAGATCTTTTTTTTAGAATCAATTTATTGTGTTGTCTAGTTAACTTGCTTTAGTAGGTGAATGGTTTACATGAACTATTCATAGAAGATTTTTTTAGACATGAATATGTTTTTATAGAATGTACTTTTCTTTATGAGGAAGGAATTTTTTAATATAAACTTTTAAATATTCTAGGAACCTTAGATAAAATTTATAAGTTCAATATATTAAATGTTCACAATTTCTTATACAAACTACATTATAGTGCATCTGCCCACATCACCTCTCACTTAGCCATGCATAATTTTCCACTTCTCATTAGGATGGGTGGCAGCAGAAATGTTATTCTCATTTCCCACATGGGTCATTCTTCTAATGTAACTTCATGGGATAGAAAATTTTGCACCATCCCATGTGGATCACATTCGATATCGATAACCATATGGCTAATGATGACCTAGAGAAAAAAAACATATGGATTGATATTGTTGAAAGTTGTTTAATAAGGAAAACTTTCCCATAGTTCCTTCTCTTGTTGGCTTGGATAGCTATAATTTTTGAATTGAATATGATTCTAGAACTCAAGGAAAGTGAAGGAGATAGACATATGAATTTTCTTCTCTTCAATGTGTGAATAGTGTTTATAATTTGAAACTTTTATTTTTATTTTTATAAATTAAATTGTATTAGCTTTAAAATTTATTGAAAAAACTTGATTATAGATTAATAATGCCCTAGAAAATAATTGGAATGGATATTCTTCTCAAATTTTTAGTCAATGATTATTTCTCATCATGTAAATAAACACAAGTTTCTTACATTCTCCTATTTTAAAATTTGAATTGGGGTCATATTAAATTAAAAATGTAGAGAAGAAGTAAAAAAAAGAATTAAAAAAACATCCTATAAACAAAAGGACTAAGTATGTTTATCATGGGAAATATTCCATAGATGGAGAGAAATGATTGGAAGAGATGCTCATAATACAACAAATATAGTTTTATACACGTGGTTTCTTGCACATAATATTTACCATTATTAAGTAGGTTATGGGACTCAAACTGGACAAACTACCATTTATTTTTAAATCAATAAAAAAATATGTAGCTCCCTGTTGTCTTATGAAAATTTGTATTTGGACTAAACCTACCGGTTCCACCATAAAAATAATAGACATTTTCTCCAAAAAGATTAAGAAGAAAGAAAAATATGTATTTCCTTTAATAATACTCACCTCTCATTAGGTACACCAATTACATTATCAAAAATACATGAACCTTTTTGTGCAAAAAAATTACACCCTACATAACCTAGAATTACATCATAGAATGTGTAACAATACTAACAAAATTGTATCATCTAAAAACATATTATTTATATTTTTCTCACAAAAATATTATAATAACTTTTGTGTATTTTTATGAAATTTATTTTATCATATAATAATATGAATAAAAAATTTAATTAATATTAAATATTGAAATAAATTATTGTAATGATAATTTTTTAAATATTTAAAAATAAAGAAAACCTTTAGATTTAGAAAACCGTGACAATCTAGGCAACTATCTAATTTTGCAAAGACTTAAATCTTTCCTTGGTATGTTAGTTGTTTGATAGGATAGATTCACACTTCACATGATCGAATTTCTAAATTAGAACTCAAAATGTTATCGAATGGATTCATTGTGTCGATCCTTATAAACAATGATTGTTTGGTATATTTTGTATCAACTTTGGTAATATTTTCAAGGCCCACCCAGTTCTACTTTTTATTTTAGATATCAATCATCATTTGACTAGGGTGATAGCTTTTAGAAAGTACGTGTACTCCGGTTTTCGTGAACACTTATTTCCTTTCACATGAACGAACCATTAATTCTAACAATTGGATATTATTAGATATTTAATATATTGCATGTGTAAACTCATTTATCATGTAGTATATAAAGTAAGTATTTATCATTTCATCCCCATATACATCACACACCTCTAATATAGAGATGTCGAGCATGTCAAACAACATATGTATGTGTATATATATATTGAAATCCGTTTCATCGTGTGTTTTTATTGTAAGGCCTAAGAAAAAGTTACACATTATCTCGAAACATGCAGTGCACATAACCAATTCAAAAAAAATTAGTTATACATGAAAGACTAGCTTCAACCTTCATAATAATTTCTTATAGCTTTGAATATACAAATATGTAGTACTTCATAGAAATATGCTATTACATGGTAGATATTTATACACTTCCATTTTAATGATATTTTTTACTATTCATGTATATAAAAAAATTACATATGTCAAAAGAGAGTTGCATTTGTATTCGTAGTTAGGATGATAGTAACACATATTTCATCAAGAATATATATATATATATATATATATGAAAATTTAGTTAAATATGTAATTATCATATAATATATATGTTTCTTGTGGACATTTGGCTAACACCTTATTTGATTTTGTTTGCAAAAATTGTCATGACTATTTAACTAATAGTATTGTATTATATTGTTTGAAGTAAACTCATAGCATCTATGACTTGTGTATTTCATGAATATATCTATAAAAGATAAAATTATAAAACACACTCTTTCTATACCTAGTACATGATGGTTTTCTCAACAAATCATAATTTTAAAATTAATATATTTTTTTAATGTGTAAAAAAATTCTAGTTAATTTGTGGAGTTAATTATTCTTATGGGTCGTATTATGTAATGTTCACTTAAATACATCTAGTTATAAGGAAATTTATTTATTTAGGAATAAATTATATTATATTTGATATACAAAAATTATACAATATATGCAACATGCATTATTAGGCATCAAATATATGGATCTAAAATTATATTGAAAAAAATTAAATGTTGAAATTTAGAATGAAAGATATGAATATTAAAATTCATATTAAATTTATTTGTCATGTTAATTAGTGGAATTGATGGCCGAGTGACCTATGACCTAGTACATCCTTTTTGGAGAGGATTTTGACAAGGTTAGTCCCCATAACTACCACGAGGCATGTAGAGACCTCTCTCTACATACTACAAATAAATTACAAATCAAAACCATGACATAAAGGTCAAATTAATTACAACTTTACTATACATACACCAACTTCTAAACAATATTTAAATTTAATGTTTAATAAAAAACGTATTCATTAAATTATTGAAAAATATTAATAATGTATTTGTTTCATGTTTATAATTTTTTTAGTTTTTTAATTTAAAATTTATAAATATCCATTGACAAGAATTATTAATTCCTACATGAATCTTTATAGTAAAAGAAATTCACCCATAAACCAAGTTACTAGCGAATAAAATCCATTTTGATTATATAGTCCACTATTTTGTTAATGTACTTGATTGAATTAGATCTCGTGTATATGCTTCGAACATGGCATGTTTATATGGCTGTCTTATAAGGAGATTTACCTTTCATCTGGTCAAGGTCACTACGTCAACTTTGTGGAGCTACGATTCCACACAAAACGTGCCATTTTAAAAATGAGTTCGTTTATTGACATTGATCTCGTTGCCAAAAACGAAAATTAATTCGACCATTCAGCAGTAAACTTGAACACGATAAAGTTAGGTAAACATCTATAAATATCGAAGGGATTTTCGTATTCTTACAAAGCAAAATTTCACTGGTGTTCAACAACGATGGTGGGGATTTCAGATCTGATGGGGTTTCCTACGTCTGTCAGCAGTTTTATGCGGAGCCGAAAATATGAACGCCAACAACATGGCTTGAAGCTCAAATTTCTGCCAAGGTTAAAGCTCAGATTTATAAAGTCGGCGGTTAAAGTTTCTGCAAAATCATGGCTTGCAAATATAAACGATGGATATGTGAGCACGATGTTCAATCTTCTCCAATCCAAAGTCAGGAGGGCTCCTTCAGCGAGGCGTATTGACAATTTCAATGATAAGATGATTGTGGAGATATACAAGTCCTTTGGAATAGATGTGCAGGTGCTACCACATCATTCTTCCATGAAAGGAAAGACAGAGACTAATCTGAGAACATTCATGGTTTAAAGGATTTGAATATGTATAGGAAAGGAGTTTTATGTATCATATTGTACAGATTTTAACTGTACTTTTAATCATAATGGCTCCACACGATTTTAAGAGGGGTGTGAGATCTCTTTTTCAATCTTCTTGAATCTAAATTCAAGCGGGCTCCTTCAGCGAGGCGTATTGAAATTTTCAATGATAAGATGATTGGGGAGATATACAAGTCGTTTGGAATAGATGTGCAGGTTCTACCATATCGTGCTTCCATCAAAGGAAAGACAGAGACTAATCTGAGAACAGTCATGGCTTAACGGATTTGAATATGCATAGGGAAGGTGTTTTATGAAGGTATTGTACAGATTTTGACTGTACTGGTAATTATATTGGCTTTACACAACTTTGCTGTACGTCCTTCGCGCAACACTATTATTGAAAAAAAAAAAAAAAAAAAAAAATAGAATTTTGTTGAACGTATGTATTTGAAATATTTGTCTAGGGGAGATGGGCTAGTAGTGGTACACACTAAGTTAAGGGGTCCACAATATATAGCATCAACTTATCATGTGGGATCATCTTAAGTTAAGGGGTTCAAGTTAAGGGGTCAACTTATCATGCGGGATCATCATTTTTCACCAATATGTAGTTCAGATTTGTCTTAGTTCATATGTTTTCTTTGGAATATTTAATTGGAAACATATTTTGAATTGATATAAAATAATAGATTTTGAGTTACAAGTACAATCCTAGTGGAAATCAATATCTAAACATCACCGACAATCCTTGAACATTGAATTTTTAATACTTGTACATGGGTGAGAAGTCTTACATGTCATGATGTGATTGGCTACTCTACATAATTATTATGTCAAAAATAAATAACCACTAGATAGTACTATGACAACTATGAGGTGGTACTATAACAACTATTGGGTATTGTGTGATCAAGACTCATGTCAACTATTGGACCATGTTCACCTATTGGCCCCTCTCCCCTATTAGCCCTTGCACCATTACGGGTGCAATGGAATGGCTAATAAGAAATTTAGGGAGTAGTTACGCACACATTTTTAAGATACTAAAAATGGCTTAACTTTGTATACTTACTAAGACATAAGATCTTACTACAACATGTTATCCATATTTCATCTCGGGCCAAATATTGGATTAGCCACGACCCCGCATAGAAAGGACCTAAGAAAACTCACTCGGAATTGTAAATGGTTGCAGAGGAACTCAACAAATGAAAGGGCGGGGCGAAAAAGACTAAGGGGCCCTATGCAAAAGAAAAGACTATGTCGGGCCGTTTCCGTGTCTTGAATCCATTTCAAGTTACAGATTCAACAATGGAATAACAGGGTCAGATAAGAAGGGGCGGTACCGCAGAAGGAACCGGGAGCAAGAGAGGGAAGAAATGACGAAGATCCGAAGTCCTCGGGCTAGAAATGGTTTAGGAAAAGGCCCAAAATCGACTAAGTATAGAGGAGGCAGTGGAAGGAACCACGTGTCCTAACGGCGCTTCTCCAAAGGTGAATCCAAAGGGGAAGCCCGAACTTGCGCCAAGCTTCCACGCGCCCGAGTCCCGAAAGTTGTGGGCCGTTGAAAAGTCTTGATTGGGAGAAAGCGTGCAGTGTCCACTCAACAGAATTCGAAAAGGAAGCCCAGGGCAGAGACTCAAACTTGCGCCAGCCCTCCACGTAGCAAATGGTCAAATAGAGTCAAAAGGCGGACAGAGCGGGCTTCAAAATTGGCTAAGTATAGACGGATCTGCGAAGGCCAACAAGTGTCAACTCGACGCTACTCCAAAGGAAAACGTTGGGTCGGGCTATCAAGTGAGTGTGGTGCCTCCACGTGTTATTCCAAAAGGGGCAGAGTCAGTTGAATAATCAATGCATAAGCCCGATCAGTGAAGGCTGCCAAGTGTCTTGATGGCGCTGATTCAAGGGTTGAATAGAGAAAAGGTTTCCAAACGAGCGCCAAATTGCCGTGTGTCCCTGGGGAAAGCGGGTCGTCGAGGGGTAAAGTTGGTCATTTACCCCTTGTTATCTCAAAACGAGTGTCGATCGCCCGCAACTCCGCCCTAAGGAAAAAGTCAACGTTTGAATCGAGTCAAAACCAAAGTGGGGAGTCAGAGGAAAAAGTGAAAAATTGTCTTTCGTTCATAAGGCACAAAGATAAAGATGGAAGCGCATCCCCCAGCCAACCAAAGGGTGCCACATGCCCAAGCGAAGCTTCGAGGTTGCAAGAGTTTTTTGAGTTTTGTGTTTTTTACGCAAAAGAGAAAAAAGACAGATTACAGACCCATAAACCCGATTTTTTCTCTAATCTAGCTACCACGTGTCCCATATCAAAAAAGGGACTCATTTTCAAATTGATTTCCAGCCCATTTGTACGGACTTGATACAAACTTCGAAGGGGCATATCTTTCGACTCAGGGCTCGAAATATTGTGAATCTGACACTATTGGAAAGATCTCAACCTCGCCTACGCCATGGAGGTCTGAAAATTTAATTTTGAGCAGGTTAGGTAAAGGAAAATGGAATGAATGTCTTCGAGCTTTCAATCTTCTTGCCTCAACAACCAGATCAAATTTGATCTTTTCCGTCGTTTCCTCTTCCTTCAAGGCGTCGAACCGGTGGTTGTTGCGATAAAGGAAGATTTGTGGGCCAGATTCCAAAGTAGGGGCATTAACAACAATAGTTGAGCTTCAACCTTTTTTCCCGCTTCTCTCTCTTTTTCCCTCTCCGTTCGAGTCTATAAATACGGGCGGGATTCATTGTAAAGGGTTGGACATTCCTTGTTTTGTAGGCTCCCTTTTTCTTCTAGCAAAGGAATTTGTGGAATTTCAGGCCTTCCATCAAAGTTGCAATATATTTCTTACCTCCTAGCTATTTTGTAATGTATTGTATCAATCTGCAAAGCAATATATAGCCATCTCTCAACTTCTAACCAAATGAGCTCTTAGTTCTCTTGGTCACATGAGTGACTTCTAGACTTAACACTAGGTTTCTTAGCTTAAAGACTTAAAATCCTTAATTATTGACTCATATTATGACTTCTAAACCCCAAGAAGACCTAAGACACTCATTTTGACCTCTATTTCATCATTTTACAAGTTTACAAGCTCAAAATTTATGAAAACAACAATGACAAGCCAAAAATGGCCTCCATTTTCAAATTTTACATTTTGGAGGGAAAGTGAATGTTTCAAATTTTGAAAGTCTTAGATTCCAACTAGCATCCCTGACTAACACCTAATGACCTCAAAGACCTATGACCATACTTGACAATCAAAAATTTGATGCCTTCATGGCTCATTCATTTACATGGAGTGATACTCCATCAACAACCAAAATACAAATACGTCAATAAGAGTTTAATCTAAACCAATAATCAACAAATAAATATGTAATCTAGAATAATGCAATTTACGAATAATCAATAAGAGTTTTATAAATGACGTTTTTTTCTTTAAAAAAAAAGCATACCATAAAATGTTCAATCATTCATTTATATCTTTGGAAGCAATTGTTTTTTCAAGGCTAAGGTGCAAATCCCATGTTGTAAAGTGAATTATGTACACCAACATCCTTCTAAATTCATAAATATGTATTTTTTGTGGAGGGCTGAGGCAAGTACCCTCACCATGCATCACCATATCATACCTCGTGACAATTATTATTTGGTAAAAGTGATTTCAGTTTTCATGGGATGTACTATTAAATAATTTTTTATTTGTTTATTAATATGAAATTGTAAGGATTAGCTGCACAAAAATTTTAAACTTAGCTATCAAGGATTGAGGGGTTTTCATTCCACCAAATTCATCAAGAGCACAATCCCAAACATCGTCCCTTATTCATTGGTATCTCCTAGGAGTGGAATCTTGGTGGATGGCTAGGCAATACCTTTTACACAACATTGGACCACAACCTATTCGATACCATAGAAGAAATTTAAATCTCAATAGTTGTATTTTGTCATTTAGTTTTCCTTTCATTACATTTTGTTCTCTTTTGCATTATATATTGCAGAGATTCATCCTGATTGCGAGTTGATATTTCTCACACACTAATACCTTATATGACAAGTAAAACAAATGTAAGGTAGGCTAGGTGTATGTTGCTTCATATAAGGTTGATCGGTGGTGCTCACCTTCTGTTAGAGCTTCACTCTTGAAACTATTAAAATTAAAAAGAAGACAGATACTATTGCTAAAGGAAATAATTAAAATATTTAATATTTTTAAACAAGTCTATGCACCTGTTAATATGACCAAAGGTACTATTGCTAGTATTATTATTATCAGCCTTTTAATGGTTGATAATTATAATAACCCAACGAATACCATTTTTGGTGTCAAAAGCCTCGTAGAAAAACGTTTCAACATTGATTCTGTACACACGAGCTTAGGACCTTGTGGTCTTTCCAGGTTATTTGTAGTAAATAACATTACTGAAACGGACATGATGCAGAGGAAACAGAGGACTAATTATAGAAAGACGACATCAAATTGGTTGACACCTTTGTACGACTCCTAACTTCCTTCAGCTGGTGAATGCACGACTCAAAATCAGAGTTTCCACCACAGATTAAAACACAACAAACTTCACACGGGATTTTCTCAGATATCCAAAATCACAACATGTAAAGGAGGTATCTCAGAAATCAGGAACAAGAATAACTCAATAATGTAGTTCAGTTGAAGGATTTCACAATCAATTTAATTTGATTATGAACTTTTGTGGGATTTCTGCTTGTTCGTGAGAGCCTTCAACTTAACAAAAAAACATGATTGGGCTGTAATTGAGTTGATCCCACACAGGTTATAATTTTGAGACAATGGCTGATTTATAAGACACCACACTTGCCAAAAGCTTTGCCAATAAGAAAAGAGGCTAAGAGTCTGTGCTAAGTCCGTCCCCTTATTTGTGACTACTCATAGTATCATCACACGAGTAAAAATCCCTACGTGCTTACATCTATTATTTCCATTCCTAACACTCTTTTTGTTCTTCTGACACACTCTCTATCTTCATAACCCTTAATTTCCTCCTAACGAGATGTGTTTTGCATCAGTATCCAAAAATTATAAAAAAAAAAAAATTGGGTGGATTAAATTTCCTCTATGGTGTTAAACAAAAGATAGGCATTTCTAAGATCAGTGTCAATACCGAAATGAGAAGCACATTGATAACGGTGCCTGTGTACCTGTATTGGGGATTATCTGTCAGTTCTTAGACGGAATGAAGCTCTGCAACAAAATTAATCACAGCGAAGCTGTCTGGGAGCTGCTGGTGTAATTAAGTCATGTAATAGTGGCTAAGTTAGCTGGAAACCTATTCGGATTTCTGTGTCAAGCTCATCCAGGCTATCTTTGTCTACTCTTGGCCTCATATACAATGGTAAATTTTAGATCACCACCGTTAGGGAAACTGATTTGCTGTAGGAGACTTCCTTGTAGGTTTCGACAAGCTGATTGGTTTCCCATTTATCTTTTATATTGTTTAAGGAGGTGTAAAACCGTATCCCTCTCAATTTGAACTTAGTAAGGATATCATAGCACATTAAAAATTAGAACTGAGGTTTTTGGCTGGGAAAATATTCAAATAGAAATTTATCCTGTCAAGTGAGGCAATAATTTTTTTGTGACATGCTAACATGGAATTCGAATTCACAATAATTTACAAGCAAGTTGTAAATCTAAACAAAAGCATAAAACATAGAACAAGGAGATTTAAGCACAGATAACTTTATATGTGAATATAAACCCACATCAGAACAACGAGAACAAATGTTGGAATTTTTCTTGAAGGGAAGGGAAAAATCTGTAAAATATTTTGGATTAGACAATAAAGCTTTTAGGAAAAATGAGAGGAGACTGACTTGAGAGAAGATAGCTTTGTATTAACCTCAGCCTGAAGAGGATGAGAAACTAATGACACCAATAAGTTTGTATTAATGTCTGATGGCATGACAATGTGTTAGAGTGCTTCTATATATGTTTCTCTTGATCCATTAATTGAAGTAAATGTAGCTTTGAAGCAAAGTAACTAGTTTGTCAATGTTAACCAGAACAATAACAACTTTTAATTGTAGAAGGAAAAGAACATAAAAAAGCTACCTGCAACATTGACAAATCTATACAATAACATGCACTAAATAAAATCTATAATAGACAAACTCGTATTACCCGTAGACAGCACATGTCCACCAAAAACTTCCTCTGAATGCAAACTATAAAATAAACAAGGAAATATGATGCAGAGTTTAGTCTGACAAACGCATAGCTTCATCTTTATACTCCGTCACAAACCCTCACAAATACAAAACTCCATCTAACTGCACTTTCTAATTTATTTCATGATAATAAAACGAGCATCAATGTTTTAGATCTCCTCTACAAACATTTTTGTTTAATATCAACAGAAAACATTTGAGCAAGTAATACATATAACAAACCTTAAATTTATACAATCATGGTCACAAATAAAAGGCTTACCATAAAACATGATTCCACATTGCCACAAAGTTCTACCGCTAGAAAATAAATTCTGCTTTCTTTATATTTCCTTATAACCTATTCCACTTTAATTACCATAAATCAGGCTCCTTCCCATCAAAGACATGGGAGACACATCCACTATGAAATGCCTGTCAGACTAGACCTTTTTTACTAAGCCCAGCATTGTTCCAATTCCACAACCTCTTCCACAAAGTCTGTAAGATTTTCCATCTCATATTGCAGAGATTTTTCTGGACTCGTCAGGGTCAAGAGCATTGCATAGTATTTTCAGCTCCTCTAATTTCTCACTAAGTTTGTGAATCTCTATGTTTTCATTTCTGTCTACCCACTCAATTGCCTCCTGCACCCCCTTTTCAATGCCTCCTATTTCATTCATCTCCATCCGCCCCCTTAACATCTCTTTTCTAACTCTCTCTCTCATCTTGCATGCGTAGCCTTCAAATGCTTTTTGTGCAAGAGCATTCTTCTCAAAATCCTTGTCTTCCAACCTGAATCGCTCTGCATCAACCAACATTCTTTCCATCTCTTCTTTGCTCAATCCACGGACATCTTCACTGTTAATTATGATTTCATTTCTTAAACCTGTTGTCTTGTGCTCAGCTGACACCTTTAAAATACCACTCCCATCTATCTCAAAACATACTTTCACTGAAACCTCTCTTCTGGGAGCAGCTGGAAGTCCGGATAAATTAAACTCACCAAGAAAATTGTTGTCTTCAATTTTAGCTCTTTCACCTTGATAAATAGAAAAGCGTATACGTTTTTGATTGTCATATGATGTGCAATAGGATTCCTCCTTTGAGATTGGAATGGGAGTATTTTTGGGTATTACAACTGACATGAGATCACCTTTAACATGCGTTCCAAGGCTTAAAGGGGTAACATCTATTACAGTTAGATCAGTTCGTTGGCCGGTGAGTACTGCAGCCTGCACAGCAGCTCCATATGCAACAGCCTCATCTGGATTGATGGTGTTGCAGAGCACCTTTCCATTAAAAAATTCTTCTTTGATCATCTCTCGCACCTTTGGAATGCGGGTAGAGCCTCCCACCAACACAACATTGTCAACATCTGACTTCTCCACCTTTGCATCAGCCAAACATTTCTCAACGGATCTCATGCACTTCTCAAACAACTCCATATTCAGAAGTTCAAATTTGCTTCTAGTTATTTTCATATGGAAATCTTGTCCTTGGCAAAGACAGTCAATCTCGATTACTGTCTCTAGAGCAGAAGAGAGACTTCTTTTTGCCCTTTCACATGCACTACGTAGCCTCCGAAGGGCCCTCAAATCACTTGTGATATCCTTGTTATAGTTCAATTCAAATTGTTTTGCACAATAATCAACCAAATTGCTGTCAAAATCTTCACCTCCTAAATGAGTATCCCCTTCCACTGATAGCACTTCAAATATACCATTTTTTATGGAGAGAAGAGAGATGTCAAAGGTGCCACCCCCTATATCAAAAACCAATATTTTTTTCCCTTTGGAGGAGGAATAAGTATTTGTGTCTAACCCATATGCTATGGCCGCAGCAGTAGGTTCACTCATGAGTTGCAACACATGAAGACCTGCAATGGCCGCGGCATCTCTTGTAGCTTTCCTCTGGGTATCATTGAAATATGCAGGTACAGTGATTACCGCATTTCTGACTTCAGAGTTAAGATAGGTTTCAGCTATTTCTTTCATTTTGTACAGAACCATTGAAGAAATCTCCTCAGGCAAAAAGTTTCTTTTGAAACCTTTGTACTCTACTTCAACCAAAGGCTTATTATTCTTTCCACAAACAACCTGAAAAGGCCACAAAAGCATGTCTCTCTGTACTGAATCATCACTGAAACGCTTCCCCATCAACCTTTTGATATCAAATATGGTGTTATGTGGATTGAAAGTGAAATGGTTCTTTGCAGCATCACCAATAAGTCTCTCCCTGGGAGTGAAAGAGACCATAGATGGAGTAATCTTATTTCCTTCATCATTTACAATGATGTCAACTCGTTCTTTCTGGTATACAGCAACACAACTATAACAGGTTCCAAGATCGATGCCTATGGCCTTGATATCTTTTCCCATAATGCTAGATTTACTTGTCAAAAAGAAAAATGCTGTCTGCAAGTTTTAGGATGTTGCAACCATTAAGTTCAAAATAGTTTTGAAATTATATGCAATAAAAAATGGGCAAATATATGCAATGTAAAGAGTTATATACATACAATCACTGGACTGAATTCCCTTTAAGATCTATTACTAATACAATAGACCAACTAAAACTTCCTCTCTCTGTTTTTGTAGTACAGATACGGTTGTAATCAGGATAATAATACTGTTGATACACTTTCAGGTTACAATCTTCAATTATAACATGGCGCATAATACCTTAAATCCAGAAAATTAAATAAAACTTGAAATATATACATTCTAAATTTTCATCCCTGTACTTTGATAGATCTCACATACCATGTCAACTAAAGAATGTTAATATTAATATCATCCCATCCCTTATTGACATATCAAATATTGTGTAATGTAATGGAAAAAATTGCCAATTGAAAATGCATTTTGACAGAAGGATATAAACCAATATTGACATATACATCTCAAAATTTCAATGTTCCATCACCAGGTGCGGCATCTACAGATTTTAGAACAATCAAAGACAACAGATTGAACTAAATGTTAGTAAATAATGGAGGCAAGAAACCAAAAAATATATCTTTAACAAAGCTAATGCATGAAATCACAAAGCTCAAAGATGCTCACTATACCCAAATTCTAATCAGGGAATAATTATTCATGTCTTCCATATTGATAGCCAAAAGAGCTAAAAATATCAAAGCAAAGATATTTTTCTAGACTAAATACAGTAAAGCTCGACAACTCTCACCTCAAACTCAAATAATAGCTGTTATCATTTTAAGGTTGGGTGGTGAATCATAAAAGATGAATAATCAGAACATGGCAACATGCAATGCCATGTCAACATCTAGATCATATCTTCCAAACTAGAAAATCTTCAGGGTTAGACATGCAAAGGAAGAGATGAAACAAAGCAATGAAGTAGGCAAAACATGAATGAGAAAAATATTTGAGACTGATGCCAACAGCGTAGATCCGGAAGATTTGATTAAATGCAACCTTATATTGCTTGGATGTGGTCAAATTCATGATTACATTATTTAGTATTAAATAGTGATAAATCTCTACACTATGATTAAATACAACCTTATATTGCTTGGATGTGGTGGAATTAATTTATACTCATTGTAAATGTGCAAGTATATTTGCATTATTTAGTATTCAATGTCCAACCAATTTATGACGTTAAATTATCTATTGTTGGACATGTACAAACCGGACGTGCTGTGTAAGTCAAGGATAATTTTAAATAAATATGATTGGAAAGTGTAAATCCAAACTCAATAACCTTTGTAACCATCATTCCGAAATGGGAGCTTTGGACAAAGGAATGGAGATCCATAAAAGAATAAATCAAAGTGAATTTGAGTAAAATATAGAGTTGTAGATGATGGGCGTTATATACCGAAAATGTAGAAACCTACAAAAGATGCAGGCAATCATTTTTGACAACATGCATCAACGAAATGAAGTCACTTGGATAAGAAACATTGTTGGATATGCAAAAAATGGGCTTCTAGAAGAAGCCTCAAAATGTATAAAAAAAAGTAACTGAAAGGTTGAAATCCAGACTGAACGAACTTTTCCTACATTATCCTGACAACTGCAATAATGAGCTTTGGAATAAGGCATAATCATAAACAATAATCAAAAGCATATTTCTTAGTGGTGATGTAATTGTCAATGCCTACAAAGACATGTATGGATAAATTAAAAAAAATCCACATGCTAAAGATAATATCATTGAATGAGATGATTGTAAGATATGGAAAATATGAGGTTGTTGGAAAAGACTAAGAGGATTTAAAGTAAATGTTTTTGAAGGTGCAAGGGGAAACTCATGAACCTTTGTCAGCTTTCTCCAGGTCATGGTAAAATGAGCTCTAGTAGACATGCTATAAGAAAATGTGGAAGCATACAGCAAACACACAGACTCTTTTATCCCATGACTGGTTTGGCCAGTTTTCTGTGTACAATATTGTTCATTTGAGTATTTGACCATAGAAAATGCTATGGAGAAAATCCTTTGTTTAGACCCACTTTGTTTTGGACGGTCCCCTCAGCTACCCATGTCTTTGACATTTCTCTTGAATGCATGGTTAGCTTCTATGAGAAAATAACATGAAAGCTTAAAAAAGCCAACTGAGATGAGCACGCAGAAAGGATATTTTAATATTGGTGACAGTAATTATCTTTTCTTGATTGCAGAGTGTTGTTCTAATGCTATTTAATGACAGGGAAACGAAGAATTCAAAAGTGAACATCCATTTGCCAAAGTTGTTTTGGTGCTCTTCAAAGATGCACAAATGCCATGCAACTAGCTGCACTGTGCAGTCAGTTTCATATGGGAATGTCGTGGTTTTTAAAGAGATCTGAAAACAAATCTTTTTTTTAAAGTCTAGCACAAGCCAGTATGAACAGTGTTGGTAGTTTTTCACAATGATCATTGTTTAATTGTCCCAAGGCTAATCAACCATCATGCGCAATCAAAAAGTCGTGGTCTATTGGTGTTGATGTATGGCTTTCAATGAGCCCACCAGGGATCAAGTCTTGCTGAGTGCAAGGCCTGGAGACACCCGACATGGAGAGTCAAATGGTTGAGGCCAGGATCGTGCCCTGGGTGATTTTGACGGCGTGGATGCCCCTTACTCGTAGCTGCTTAGCTGAAGGTGATCACTGGTTTAGTTTCTTCGCTTACTTTGTATTGTTGAATCTATATGTTCCCTCCGGAACTTAGGCAGAGATGCCATTAAACTATGTAATCTAGTGCCCAATTTGACACCCTTAGAAGTGCTTGATGAAAGAAAAAAAACAGAGAAAAAGTCAAACATCGACCCTGACATTACATGAGTTACTTTCATGCAGGAGACATGGATAAATGTTTCCTCTTATCTTGCAGATATAACTCTGTCTTCCTGTGTAAAAATAGTGTTAGAATATCAAAAGTTCATAGCAATTGTCGTTTGCAAACCTAACCCTAGACAGGTACATCCTCTGCGTCTTTCAAAGTAAAATTATTGTGGCGGCCACAAAGAAACGACAGCCAAAAAGCCCATAGAAACAGCCATCATCATTTTGAAACAGAGCGCTTCCAGCTGGCTTGAGGCCTTGAGACCAGAGAGAAGTTCAAACAGGGAAAAAGTATTCAAATTCGACATACGACATGGATGAGCTCGTATCAATATTGATGGTAAGGACTTATATTTATTTAGCAGCGCCATAACAGTAAAAACGGAAGAAAAGAGAACAGGGAAAATCAAACCCTAGTGAAATTTCCTCCCTAAATTGATACGAAAGTCTTAACTTCAAATTTTGACAGGTGAAAAATAAATTTAGAAGACATCCCAAAAAATATGTCAGGAAATCTGTTTCTTTTTTTAATAAATTATAATACACAAATAACTCGAAACAGAAAAACTTCGCTACTGTAACAATTGAGTGAGTTTTGAGTACCTTGAGAACAGATATTTGTAACACTAGAAGAGAGATGCAGATGACAGACTTGTAAGTACCCGCAGGAGCTCTGCCTGTGAGATGAGTAAGATGCACGATTGCTCTAAAGAATGGGGATGTTCATGTTGGGCCGTGCATTCCTTGAAAGATACACAAGCCAATCTAAGCCAGACACCAAGCATTTACAGTATATCTCACCCAAACATCTGTCTATTCGTGTTGATTACATAGCATTTCCCCTTAGCTATAAGATTGACACTCACGGAATGTTTTTTTAAACACGGACTCCTTTATCATACTGTTACGATCCTCCTCGTATTGCTGTTGCACATTTGTAGTTTCCACGGATTTATCGAGCAAAATCTATGGGAGCTGAACCATTATTTTGGTGGGGTCCATTAGTTGAGAGGGAACTTGGACATGTGTGCCTTAAATCTTGCATATTTTTGTTATTAAAAATGGATAAAAATTATTTGAATTATAGAGATTTATAGGAAGAGGTGTCACTACACCAACACCGTGAGCTCAATGGTCTATTGGGCCTATTCTATGCGATGTAGGATTGCTACGTGTAAATTTTTATTTTTTTTAATCTTATATCTTTAGTTTGAAATTATATTTCGATTAAAGTGAATATGTCTAAAAAAATTCTAGTGGTTCACACAACACAATGCTAGTTGAGCATTAATAATGAAACAAGGCCATGATATGGCAAATCTTGCCGATGTCAATGTAATTTTTGAAGGGCTGGATTTGTCGGGTCTACAATTTATTGGAATATATTGTATGGTGCATGCATTGCTCTAGTTTGCAAATGCACTAACATGTGCATGGTTTGTGAATCCTTGCGGATCGCCGCAGTTGTTCGCACGGGCCGAGGAGTGAAACCACGACCTGTGACTTTAATGTCTTTCCGTTGGTAGAAGTAATTTTTTTCCGAACATTTAAGGATTGAAATTGTTGTTTGTTTCTATGTTTAAGATGAGCTTAAACAGTGGGCGATTGGTGGCGCATGTTGTGCAGTTTGTAGTAGAACTGTAATATATAGGTATATATATTAGATGATGTAAGGTCTTACTTTGTATATGTTGCATTTATATTTGATATTCACTAGTAAAACTGTAATACGTTAGTGTAAAGGGTGATTAAATTAATGTAGTGCAAGAACTTCGTATATGGATGACACCAGAATCGATTGTTTGTTATGAATAAGCTTATCGAAAGCAATTGTATGTTGATTCGTAGCAGGATATCTAAAGAAGTAGCTTAGAAATTGGCAATGAAAATGTGTATTATAATATATTATGTGTTCAGCAGTTCCCAAAACCAAGGTTGGTCTATTGTTTGGTGCGGTTCTTGAATAAAAATTGACGAATGCGATATGCAACCTCGTAAATTAATCGACATATAGGTGTAGTTTGTATGATTGAAGGGCATTATGAATTTGTGGAATAATATTTTTTTTAATAAAACATATTGTGAATAGGATGTGAGAAGATTGTGAAAAATGATCTACTATATTTAGTGCGAAGGAATGTTAAAATCTATAAAATAAAAAAGGGAAGATAAAAATTTATGATAAAACTGAATAATTGTTTTTTTATGGGAATTTGGTGAATATATATTCGACCAAAGTGAAAGTCATGTAATAGAAATTCATTTCATAAGTGCATAGCAACGTGTCATTGTTACTGGATAGTGTCAGCTATGTAAAATAACATGTGGCAGTTTGTGATGTGCATTGTTAAAACATTTTCTGTGGAAGACCATGACCAGTTCATGATGTAGACAGAATCGGTTCATGGTGAGAAGGAGGTTAACTGAAGTATTCAATGTGCCAGAGAAAGCAAAAACCAGATACCTGTCCAGGCTGCAATGTACGTTATTGGTCGCTTGCAGATGCTACAAGGTATCCTTCTTCATGACTTGTGTGAATAAGTTAAGAATAGATGAAATGAAAAGCAAGTTAATAGTTTGTTTGTATAATGGAATTCAAAGTTACATTTATAGAGGACTACATAAGTTAAGGCTAGATGACATGAAAAGCAACTTAATAGTTTGTTTCTATAATGGAATTTAGGTTACATTTACAGAGGACTGCATTTGAGGTATTAAGAGCTATAGAAAAGCAATTTTTATCCTTGATACGATTGACATTTCTAATTACCATTTCCTTAACTATTTATTTACCTCTGCTTCTTGTTGGTTGCTCTGTCAGAGTCTCTATATGGTTGATTTCAAGAGTGACTTGTATGGAGCTAGAACGCCAATTTTCCTATTACTTGGACATGTAGATAAGATGCAAGGTTTACCAATTGCTAGTAATCATTGAGTGGGGAAAGTTTTCTCTTTGTCAACTTTAATTCCCTGCACAGCATGCCATCAGTTGTGTCCTCCAATTTGGAGCATATGAAGGACTTTCATGCAAAGAACGTTAATAGTGTGGCACAATTTACAGGAATGGAAGCATGAAAACATCTAAAAGAAAAGCGAAAGAGTATTTTCCAAATTTTGATTTTACTCCTCCAATTTTAACAAAAATGAGTTAAAGCATTCACACTGAAAACCTGCCTATTCTGCGGAAAACAATTTTTACTGTGCTCGTGTAGAAGAGACTCCTGCTATGCTAAAGATTTCTTTAATTTTATTAATAGGCGATGAGTTAGAAATTCTTTAAGACTATATCTCTTGATTCTTGAAGATATCATATGCCCGGTGGATATATTAAGTAAAAGATTAGAAATCCTGACATTGTAATTGGAATAACTAACAAAGAGATAAGTGCATATCTAAGTAAACTTGCAACTGAATAGGAAACAATTGACCCATTTGCAAAAAGAGGAACAATCTTGAGTCACCTTTCCCAGTGTATCAGTAGTGTGGACAGAAGGTGTATTTCGCACAGGTGGTATGGAGATTTCTCAAAAAAATTTAAAAGTTGTTTTTGTTAGTAGCTATGATGGTGACTTTTCGATGACAGATGTGTATGCAAGATAGGGTCATATATAGCAGTACGAAATTGTTTGACAAAATGTCTTATCGAAGAGGCACCCATCTCGCTAATTTTTTTGCATATGCACAAAAGAGTTGGTAAAAATGGTTCTATAATTTTTAAGATGTGAAATTGGTACATGTAAAGCCATATGCAAGGGAACCTTCACAAAGATCCTCTGGTGCATACCAGACCAATTTTTGGAAATGAGAATGGAGGTCTATCAAAACACTTAAAAGTAGATATTAATTAAATGTTATTTTTGTTAGATATGAATAAAAAGTTGAACCACATAAAAGGTAAACAAAGTATGTCAAAAGGCATCATTGAAATTAAGGTTGTCATTCCTGCTAAAGCAAACTCTGGGTTTCAGTGTGTTGCTGCAAGTTGGCGGTTTGTTTGGTTGTCCCATTGTTATATGTTTTAACATGGGCTGGGCAAGATAATAAAATATAACCTTGCAAGTTCTGATTTGCTATCGTGCCCAGTGTACATTCAATAGCCAAGTGTTGGTTCAGAATTTGGAAGGTTGAAGGAGTTAATGTTTCTTGCTCTCTGCACAAACCATCTGAGTGGAAGTATTTGACATAGTCTTGGTGAAAAGCTTCAGCTGGAATTGTTGCACCTATTTACAAACAATTTTTCTGGTGTGTTTGAATTGACGTTGTTCTTGTTGAGACTGTGCATGAAGACAGTTCTTTTAGAGGCATTGAGCATGATTTTGAAGTTGTTCTTGAATTGAGGAAGACATTGGGTGTGAAGTCATCAGTCTAGAACAAAGAACTGGAATTGAGTATAAAGAAGCATACGGTATATATGAGTGGATCTAGGAAACATAGCTACAATTCAAATGGGGATAGAAAGATGTTTTGTGAACCAGGTTTGTAGTATGTTGAAGATTTTAGACAGAGACACCATAGAGAAAGCAGGGCATAATAATAGCGAGAACGAAGGAGTACAAAATGAGATATATATGTTGGTTTAGCAAGATCATTTTTGTGGTCTACTATATTGTAAAGCAAAAACATGTAGTGGAAAACAATGTCACATTCCATATAGACAAAAGAAGAGAATAATAATTGCCAGTAATTTTTTAGGCTTATGTTTTCAGTATTAGTAGTAGTATGAGAGTACCATAATTACAAAAAGTATGAAGAAAAGCAAGGCAAAAACTGTGCTAGAGCTCGCATGTTGTTAAGCAGCTATGTATGTAGTCATATCGAATAGCCAAAAAGCTGGAGTATAACATTGTACTATTCCTAGACGTATGGGCAGTGAGCCACGAAAATGTTTGTTTAGGCGCATGGTGTGCAAAAGCATTCCAGGAATCTGCAAGAGCATGATGGATATGTTAGACACAAAACAAAGAATTAAACTCAAATGCAATGAATAGAAGTGAGAAATGGAGAAGCTCACCAGAGAAGTGATAAAGCTAGGTTTCTTTGATTGTTGAAATTGAGTTGTCAACTGTCAAAGTGAATGTACCTTTGATTTGGAATTGACGGAGAAGAAATACAGGCTTAGAGATGTCCTGTTGATATTCTTCATATTCTATTTGAGAGAGATGAGGGAAGACTTTGCTCAATAATGGCTCTCGCAGTGTGCAATGAAGGGAGTCATTTGTTGTTTACAAAGTGCAGTGGAGCAAGTGCTTATACTTGTATGGTTTGGATGTATTGCAAGTTGGACAAAGGGAAATTTGTTGTAGTTCTGCTGGATCCGGTTCCATGAGATGGTGACATTCTACACAAAAGGCTTGGAAAGGAGAAAGGTAGATGTTCTTTGCACGAAGCACGCCACTGATCTGCACAACGGTGATGAAGTTGTTAGGGGAATATATTCTTAATAGGCATATTTGATGGGTGAGAAAACATTGAAGTGAGATAACTTAAAAATGCAAAATTGTGAAGCACGTGCCTCTATGTTTGTGTTTATGAGAGACTGTAAAAATGTTTTTGTAGGTTCATCATTTAAAGGGTCGATGAAGGATGAATGGCCTACACGTACAACACGCGATCCCTTTGTTCCTTGTCTGATGAAGTTTTTGAAAAGCAATAGTGGCATGTTTCCTATTGCAATATTGTCTCTTATTGTGTGACATAGGGAAACATGAAAGTTGCCCAAGTGTACCTGAAAGAAGAAAGGATGATGTTTGGTTAAAAGAGAACATAGTAATATGATGCAATGTATATGTAAATGAAAAAAGGGAAAGTGTTGATACTGTTGCTTTGGCATTGTCAATGTCGGTGTCTTTAACGTAGAGGGTGAACATGTCATTGGTGTGATGGATTCCTGTTACAATTGCAGCAAATGACCCGATGGAGAATGTTGCATTTGATTCAACAAGCTCTTGTATTGTCATGTCTGGTGTCAGTTTACGATTTTCGTAAACTATTGGTATGTTTTCCATAGTGGTTGTTGCAATTGCAGACAGAGAGCAGCTTGCATCTCCTCGTTCATACTTTGTTTTTTCTTTGACAGCAAAACCAGTAATACGCAAACTAGAACCAACAACTACAGTTGATGCAAATTTGTGGACAAAGGTGTTGCTCATGTTCAAAGTAATGGTCATTTGACCTTTCTTGTCAACTAAATCAGCATGGAGGATTTTAGCTTTTGAAGGGGAAATGTTGCTTTGCATGTGCTGGTCCGTACACGACCAAGACATCACCCTCAAACATGGTTGCAATTTTGCTGCACAAATGTCAAGTATCGAGGATGGGTGTTGTTGTTCGTTGGTTTTGGCCTGCAATTTGAAGGATATTAGCATGGATTCATTGAAATGTTGAGGAGGATATAGTGAATGAATCATGACAAGAAATTATATAAATGCGAGAAAGAGATTACCATTTAGAGGGTTCTTGGAAAAGATCACTGGTGCCAATGTCCTTGTTCTTCGGTGGCTGTTCCATGGCTTCCTTGCTGTAACTATCTGAAAAGCATTGACATATGCACATGGTTGTTACAAAGTGTCAAATAAAAAGGAAAGGAAATAGTCAAGTAATTAGATGTTAGTTGTTGAGAATCAATATAATGAGGTATGTGCACTTACAATTGTGGAACGTTGTTGTAGGTGTTTTTAAGGAGGGAAAACTTTGCTGGGTGGTCAGTCCAATATGCAAATCTTTCAAATGAATTGCAGGTTTCTTGTATAGTGTTTGACCATATATGGTTGATGATGTTTTTGGTGAAGACACTTGGCTGTTGAATGTGGGAAATGAAATTGTTTTTTTGCATAAATGCTGAAAGCAAGTTTTTTTTTTTTGCTTGTGCATGTCGATGTTAAAATCTCCAAAAATGTAGCTAGGGATGCTCATATCAATGGATTGGAAAACATTTTCGAGAACAATGAAAATGTTTTCAAGATTTGCATTTGGCGCAGTGTAGACATTTACAATTGTTATGCATTGTCCTTGCAGTAATATGTTTGCAAGTAGGGACTCTACGTTTGTGCTTTGAAAGTTTTTTTTTTGCAGGAAAGCTATATTATTTGCAATGAAAATTGCAAGACCATGTACATGGTGTGCAGAAAAGCATTGGTATCCGTCAAGATAGTCAACTGCAATGGGGCAAGGCATGTGAGTTTCTTGCAAACAGAGAATATGGGATTGCATCAATTCATGGTCGTGGAGAATGTCTTCTTTGTGAGGATGTAGACTTCGAGTATTAAGCGAAGCAACTATAATACAGGAAGAAATATGAGCTATAGACAAGTCATGTTCAATATTCCATTTAGCTTCGTTTCGGAGGTGTGCCATTTTTGTACTGATAGTTTGCTTGATGCTGAAATTTTTGTTCGTAAGCGGGGATAGCAAGTAAAGACTCGAAATGGTTTTGACTCATGACAGAGTTGTGTATGCCAAGCCATGTGATGATACGCCAAGAGGGCTGAAAGCAAGGTGGTCAAGGGTCAGGCCTTGTGCTCTGTGTATTGTGTGTGCACAACAAAGCTGTATAGGGAATTGTTTTCGTATTGTAACCGGTCTTTTGTATGATGTTCTATGCAAGGGTCTAGCTACATGAAGAATAGGAACCCAATCAAGTTCTGTTTTGGGTATTGACAATTGTGGGTGTTTAGATCTTTGTTGTTTTCCAATACAGGGGTCATTGAATTTAATCCATACGACATCAAAGTCATTTGTCATTGTGTATGCTTTGAAAACATCGTCCGAACCATTAACCAGACCGTCTTGTATGTCATAGTTCCCGTAAAAAGTTTAATTAACATGATAATTTTGAGCTCTATATGTTGTGGCAATTCGATGGTTTTAGAGAAGGCTTCCATTTGTTCAACTAATGTGTCTTGCTCATCGATAGAGGCGATAACAATTTTGTCACCAGGAGCAAGAGCAAGCATTTTGTTATTGTGTCGAAGAACATCTGTGTTTTTGTAGAATAGGAATGGGAATGTTGGATCAATTGGCATTGGTCGAATGCAGGTATTGTTGAGGTATGCAAGATCAGATTCGAGAATGTTCTCCAGTGTGAATTCTATTCAGGACGGAGACAAAGGCAATATCTTTCTGACGCATTGTTTCAGTCAATTCGAATATTTTCACATGTGTATTCCAGAAGTCATAGCCGATCAATTCTCTAGAAATCCTGGGGTTGTGAAATAGAAGACAATCATTGACTGGTTGTGCTTGGTAGAAGTCTCCGCAAAAGATCATGTCAATTCCTCTAAAGCAAGTTGTGGGCTTGTGTTTTATTTGCCGAAGTCGGTGGTCTGTGAAGTATAGAAGTTGACCTCCAACCAAGGAAATCTCATCTATTAGAGCAAGTTGTAATTGTTCGTAGTGCTTTGCCAAGGAATCTAATCGTTCATTGTTCAACGGGCGTAGTTCTGATCGATTGAAAGGCAAGAGGAAAGTGGAATGGAGTGTTATTCCACCAGCATTGTAAGCAGCTTTTCCCATAAATGCCAAGATCAAGCCTTTGATTTTCAAGGGGTCATTATGCATGGAGGTGTCGTAAATACGGGCCAATGTTTCAAATATCAATTTTGCAACAAATGTTTTTCCTGTGCCGGCGCCTCCGGTTAAGAAAACGTAGATAGGAGTTGATGGATCTTTATTTTTCTTGAAAGAGATGTCTTTGACAATGGTTTGTTGTTTCTTGTTTAGAAGTTGCATTTGTTTGAAATATGTTGTGTTGTCTTCAATGCTTGGGTGTTTTCCTAGTTGAAAGTGTTTCTTTGCAATACTAGAATGTTGTTGTGCATTATGAAAAGGCAAATCATGATCTATGTCATAGTGTTCGAAGGGGAGGTTTTCTTGTCTACTTGTTGGCATTTTCTCAGAGGTTTGAAGAGTAAATTGAACATTTTGAATTGTTGTGTCCATGTCACCCCATTTGGTGTTGGTAGTATAGTGGAATTTGGATTCGTTGGCATGTATGGTCTGTTCATGAAATTCATATGCATCTGTCCAAGTCACAAAATCTGTTTTGAGCATGTTTTCATTATTTGTGAAAGGGACGTAAAGCAAAAGCCTTTCATGGAAATAGTTCTCTATGTCAAGATGTTTGTTGTAGTTGACAAACCGCATGATGATTGGCTTGCTTCGAGGTGTTTTTTGTTTACCAATGTTGTGTATGGAAACAAAATCAGCCAAGCAAATCGAATGCAAGGAACGAGGTCGTGCTATGTAGTGATCTATGACAGAGCAGCACATGATGTTTGTCGATTCGTCGGGTTCTTGTTGAAGTTGACTTGAAGGTTTTAGAATAAATGTACGTTCTTCGGGATTTGAGGTGTTTATGAAAACACATTTTCGCGATGTATTGTTTAAAGGGATGGAAAGGACTATGTGGACTGCTTGTTGTTGACATTTGATGGGTATTTAACATTGCATTGCCTAGGCTCCAAATCATTTGAAAGGCATCTAGATGCATTTTTTGATGCTCAACCCGAATTCTAGCAAATGCTTTCGTCATTGTACGATCAATTTTAGTCATGTACGAGCAGCAATAGGTTGCTGCTACATAAGCATTTAGCACATATTGAGCATCGGTATTTGCTTGCCAGATCATGGGCATTTTTTTGGAAAAGCTATTATTCCATGCGTGTGCTGGTTTTCTTTTCAAGAGCAATGTTGGTTGTGTAAGTGTTGATCGTATTGCTTCTATGTAAGCGATTTCATCAAGGTCTAGTTCTCGAAGGAACATACCATGTGTAATGCAAGTATCATATCGTTTGCTCTCTAGAATCGAGAAAACCGAACATGCGTGTGCACAATAGCAGATTGTGTTGGCTCTTCTACAGGTTCAAGTATTTTTGTACACCTCATTGGAGGTTGGGGGAAATTGTACCTACACTTGGAATGTTTTTTTTTTTGCAGCTTTGCGTGTGGTGATGGCATTGCAGTTTAGCGATATGGTGAGGGAATAAACTAGTATCACATGTTATGTATTGATCAACGTAGGACTCTACAATGTCATTGGCATCATTTCCAAAGACAGGTGCATTTTTTGTCCAAATTAGCCAATGACTATGAGCATTGCCTCTGTTTTGGAATTTCGTGACCCAAAAGTGATCCTGTATTTGTCCAAAAAAGGACTTGTCTTGGCAAAGCAATTGTTTCAATGCATTAAGTCTATTCTTGTAAGTAACGAGTCCGTGTAACGGATCATTTTTAACAAAAAAGTTACAGTCGTTATAATCTGAAGGTGTTGGCTTGTCTAAAGGAATACTTATTGCGATAGCGGGTGTATAAATTACTGAGGGTGTCCGTTAGTGGCAACCAACAATGTTCAACACTTGAGAATGTGGCAAAAAAGTAGGCGGGCCTAGTTGACGAATCATGGCAAATAGGTTTTTCCTTGTTTGTTGCATATAATCTGGGGAAATGTGTATTTTTTGAAGTCTATGTACCCGATATCAGATTTCAATATTTTCTCAAGATTTGGTTTGAATTTGACGTCTTTTGCAGTTAGTGTTCAACCTTTTAATTGTCCCTTTCTAATCCTGAGCCACATTGAACGACCCACTTGGTCAATTAGTAATTTTAGTGCTTTGAAAAATATATTGGTTATTGATCAGGGGATCATTTTTGAAAAATTTTCCTAAACATCCCTAAATGGTGTCAATGCAGAAGATCATCTCGAGAGCTTTCCAACGACTGTGAGAACGCGACAAACGGACATCGGGAGCTCTAGTTATGTCCGGTCAAAGTTCGGTCAATGGGAAAGTCAACTCTAGTCAACTGGTCAATAATGGACCAATCGCACTGCGACACGTGGCGAAAAGGCAAAAGGGAGTTGTTTGTTGGTTTTCGATCGATTTTCCTATCGGGAGACGACAAGTGGAATATATACTATTGACCGAGTTAATTATTTTCATACCACATTACATGGGTTGAAATTATATTTACTTGGTAAGTCCACTTACAAATGCCACATATATATATATATATATATATATATATATATATATATATATATATATATATATGTTTAAACATTAGTATAAACCGCCATCCACCTTTTATGCTAAGTCTACGTGGTGAAGGAGATGAAGCGGTGTAGGGGCAACTAAATGCCAAACGTGGAGATTCCCACATTAAAAATGGTGGGCAAGGTTTTAAATAAACCTTATAAATATTTACATCCCACACAATGTGAGATTATATCCACCAAAAAAGGGCCGCTCCACATGGGATTTTTAAAGCACTCCCGTATCCATTGACAAAAATAAGTGGATCTTTACCCACTTGGAGGGAAAACCGCGGCAAAATGGTAGGAGGTGGGATTTGATCTCCTAACCTCAGGTCTGTAAGCCAATCCGCCCAGCCAACCCGCCAATGTATCACAAGAAGTTATAAAATGGGTGCTTTAACTTATACAAGGGGAGACAGGTATGTGTAAAGCAGCTTAAGGACTAGTTTTTAGAGAACGCCATTTTTGAAGGCCTTGCACTCAGATTGGACACTCGGAGTAAAAAGATGAAATGAAGGAAATTTTGAGACAATTCCAATGATGTAAGATTTGATCTTTTTGTTGAGTTTTAACCTGTTTTTGGAAGCTTTGAATGCAGATTTTAACAGGGATCTTCAAGACAGCTAGTTGGAAAACATGAATTTCAATGCACTTCTGGTCTGAATTGTGACTTGGTGTAAACATGAAAAGTGTTTAGAATTCAGATCTGATCTCAGATATATGATTTTTTTCATAGAATGTTTTTAAATCTCCATTTGTAGGTGTTTTTCTAACACAGTTGCAGGGAGATCACATTGTGAAAACACTGTAGGAGCCACGGATCGTTCTTGGGACAGTTTCGAGTTCTTGGGACATTGATCAGCTCATTTGCAGGTTGTGATTCATTATTGGTTGTTTTTAAGAGTTATTGTACTTACATTTCAATATTATTAATGGATCGGTTCAATCTGAACCCGGGGACGTAGGAATTTCCGAACCCCGTAAACAATCTTGTTTGTTATCTGAATGTTTTCAGTTTTCTAATTATTTATTTTCTACACAAGTTTTCCACACTTCTATGGATGCATAATAATCAGAATTTAATCAATTTTTGGAGTTTAGAATACTTAAAATTGGTTAAGAAAATCATGATCTTTGGAAACTTTTAAAAGTGAAAAAATACAACGCACATTTTCGGATCGGTTATATGATAGGAAATCTACGATCCGAATGCATCAACTCCCATTGTGCTATTTTTTGATATGATATTGTTTTTGTAGTCATCTCATTGCGAGCTTGGCTGAAAAACAAAGTTGGGAAATTCATCTCTTAGAAAATCATTCCGGAAAATTCGCAATGGTGTAAAGCCCTCTCAAGGATCAATGTTTATCATCTTATCTTTAAGATAGTGAATAGTTGAGGAGTCTGTGAAACCATGAATTAGTGTATCGTGTGGGTCATCATTATCGATGTCATCATTGGAAGAACTGTTGTCGAACAACATATCTTCATGTTCTTCATTGTTGTTTATTTTAAAGTTCATGGCGACAGAAAGTGTTTGATCCCAGCCATGATTTAGTTTGACTTCATGCATGAGATATAATGTTGTCATGCATAATTCTTTGAGAGCGGCCATGGTGATTATAGGGCGAACATTTCCGAATGGTATGGTTTTTTGTATTCAAGACGACGTTTAAGTGCCACGACAATTGTTTTTGTTTGCTCTAGGTGCCTTGGCAAAGCTCGTTGAATTATATCAATATTTTTGGGACATTTATGATTGCTCCCTTTAGCGTGTATTGAGGGCATTTATGGCTTCAATGCCTTATCTGACCAAATGCAAGCCGAAGAGACACAAGTCTTTCTTCAAGGTCAGAAAGCATTGCAACTGTCGAAAGCATCGGAATCAATTGGATATGTTGAGGGCATGCTAATCTTGGCAACTTTCCATTTAATAAGCTTGTTGAGCATGGACGACAATTTTTTTGAGTTCAGGCATTGTTTTGTTTGATGTGAGTTGAAGATATGTTTTCTTTGTTGCATTTGTAAAACATGTCAAGTTCAACTTGAAATGGAGCTGCTTACAAATTTGGCATTCATGAATCGGTGTGTCATTTGTTCGGGCATGAAAACGGGCAATACAACGTGCAGAGTTAGGTGTTTGTTGTGTGTGTTTGCGTATAGTTGTTTTTAGCTTTCGAAGAGACAATCTGGACATTGTTGGTTTGCATTTTTTTATGGTGGTTGACGTTTGCATTTGCAAAGGCTTTTTACGTTCTTGCTTAAGTGTTTCATAGGAGAGAATGTCATGTGTTTCGAGATGCTGCTTTTGTGGACATGAAATTTGTTTTTCCAAGAAAGAAATTGGTACGTGTATGGCCTTCGACCAGCACATAACATATAACAGATTGTTGATGGCAAATCACAAAGCACCCTAAAGATCTCGCAACTCGATGGGTTGAGACTCTCGGTGTGATTGCATAACATGGAGCTTTTCCCAAGTGGGACCTTGCGAAATCAGAAAATCTCTCCGGATGAAGGCGGTTCCTATTCCTCTGTTCAAATACACACATAAAAATGCAGAGGGTTTACTCAAAACCTAATCTAACTTGCCAAGGAGCCACTTTGAAAGCCATTTTATGCAAAATATGTCACCCAAAGGCCTTGTTCAGTTGCTTCTTGTGAGAGCACTGCAGATAGTTTCATTCGATGTAAATACGTTACCATGCTATGAACACCATGCAAAATAGAAAGAGTTTCAGAATCTAGTTCCAACTCTAGGGATGCCAATGCTGCAGGATCGAAAGAGAGAAAAGTTTCAAAGTGCTCAATGATACCGGTTCTAAGTTCCAAAGATGTGTATCGAAATGAAGCAATACTGCAAAGGAATCAAACAAACAATCACCGACTCCGTATTTGAAAGCATAGTCTCGGAAAAGGTTAAAGGTATGCAACACAGTGTCTATGCATTGTACGACACGATTTGATAATGTATATTGCTCTACGTCCACGGGTGTGGTTGACATGGTTGTTTTCGTGCATTTGATTTGTTTTTCTGTTCTAGGAAAAAAGGTTTCTTGAGCACAATATAGAAGAACAGAATAATGTTTATACCTTGTCCAACAGAGCACGAGCAATCCAAACAACCACCAATGGAATGTATCTTGTTCTTTGATTTTGCTTTTGTCATGAACCTGGAATGTACATAAAAGGCATTACGCATTTAGTGAATATTGAAAATGGAAGTACTCAGGAAAAGAAACTTTCTCTATATGATAAAGCAAACAACGCAATGAAATATGAAAGAAAGAGCACACTTTAAAAAAAAAACAGTAAAGCATAAACCATATGAATTCAGAAAATTATGATCTAAAGCAAAGGAAATTCTAGTCAGAAAGACTGCTGAAGGGACAGAAGATTGAAAAATATGTGTATTGGCTTCATATACAGTAGTAACATATCAGTTAGGAGAGATTCCCCTTTCTGATCAAGAGAATCTTTATTCTCAACCTGTTGAACCTTTTATGCATATGTACCATAGCTGTTCATTTTGATTTGAATAGAATAGCATTATTCTAGCAACTTTGTGTCTTATGAATGTGTAATGGTTTACAGTGTTCGGTTTCTATTACATGCTCATATTATACTTCAATAGATTACTAGCTAGTTTGTTGGGTTGTCTGGGTGGGTGAAATACCACCCTTACTCATTTATTGAATGCGCAACTTTGTTTGTGACATGAATTTGGAACTAATTTCATATCTGTGCAGTAGGACTTCTGTATATGTTGCCTGATGTGAATCCACAATATGTTACATCTACATCCTTCGTAGTTTTGGCCCATGCTAAATACCTCAGCTCCTCCAAACATATGGTATTCTAAGGCCAAATGGTAGTGACTCCTCACTGGTTGAGGGCAATTGCCAAATGCCGGGTATAGATTACAGTTTTCCATTATGGTTGGGAGTTTTACATAATGACTTGAAACTGATCCAGAGAGAGAGAGAGAGAGAGAGAGAGAGAGAGAGAGAGAGAGAGAGAGAGAGAGAGTTGGCTTTACAAATATATATATATATATATATATATATATATATATAAAGGACAAGATGGCTTTACAAAAAAAAAGTGAGAAGATGAATTACACTCGCATTTCAGCTAAGCCAAGAGAGCTATTAAGCAAGCAGGCGTAGCTTGTTCCAGTGTTTGAGCTAAGTCCAATCCAGGCTCCTGAGATAGGTTTGGCCTTTTTCGTCAAGTACCACACTTCAAAGTTCTTATTTGTGGTGGAGATGGTACCATTGGTTAGGTTCTTGATGCTATCGATAAAAAAATTATGAATCTCCTCCAGCCTATTGCTATACTTCCCGTAGGTACAGTGCAAATGACCTAGCAAGGGTCTTGTCTTGGTTGTCTTGGGGAGGAGGCCTTGGTGCGGTAGAAAGACGGGGTGGGGACAATAAATGCAAATAGGAGGAGGAAGGAGGTGCTGGTTTGTGAAACATCAATTCTTTTAAACAAGTGTTTGGCGCCAAGCTTGTTTGAACGAATCTTCAAAGAACATAATCAGCCTTAGAGTATCATGCTATGTACAAAATAATTGGATTGCAAGTTTGAAGTGGAAGGCCAGTGGAGACAGAGGAGAAGCACTTGTTTGGAGAGATGTTATGGAACTCATCCCAATGAATGGGATGCAGTTTGGATCTTTGTAGCACTATGTTTGATCCAAACAGGTCCTAGAGATGAGGACATTGATAAACTAAAATGTGCAAACTGGGTATCAGTACTTGATTTTTCCTCAACAGATGGATGGCCTTCTCAAAGAGTTTGGAACTATTTGGTATAGATATGGTCTCCCAAAGGATGGTGATTTTGTTTGGCTTGCTATCCTACGAAATATCCTAACGCAAGATAAGCTAAAGCATTGCGGTTGGCAAGGTCCTTCGATTTGCTGCTTTTGCAAAATTATTTCTTAAACTGGTACCCATTTACTTCTCTACCAAGGATAGAAGAGTGACTGCTAGATGGGCAAAAATTAGACTCCCTCAAACACTATTGGCATGTGTTAAGCCAAATTCAACAACCTTGGCTTGCACATCCCTGACATGTTCCAAAATAGGACCTTGGAACTAGGTAAGTAAAGTTTATGCTGATATAGTTGTGACTACTATGCTACATGAGGATGAAAAATGTGGATGCAACCAGAGGCACATGAACTTCAAACAAAAAGCCATCCATTTGTGGTCTTATTGACTACAGTCATATTGTCGGAAGAATCTTCAAATAATGCTATCAGCCTTGGAGTATAAGGCTAAGTAGAAAATACTTGGAGTGGAACATATCCTGAACAAGAAAGCCTTGCCCTAAGTGTCATAAGCCTGTTGAAAAAAATGGTGGTTTCAACTTAGTGAGTTACATCTGTGGCCAAGTTTTCTGGTATGTACAACCTAATGTTAATACCATTTTAGTGATTTGTATTGCTCATATTCATATTGCAATGAATGATAGATTAGATTTTTTTGATGTTCACACTGTCTAGTCCTCTATTATAATATGCGAGGATTAGATCAAATAATAACAATTGCCTGATAAGCACTTAAGCTCACGAGAGCAATTTACAGTTGATTTTGTTGTTTATGCTGTTGTGAAGATTGTTTTAGTAGAAATTATAAGAAACTATAATTACCTCATTTAAAAATTCAAGTAGTGTGTTGATATGTCTTCTTCTCATGGAAGTTGGATGTTAGCAGCTGTTTCCATCTTGTTTTTATCAACTATCATTGTATTTTCTTTTGCTGGTTTCTTATTTGTCTTGGTGCTGATGAAGTCATTTTTTGTTTTGGCTTTAGTTGGCTGTGTGGTGGTGCTACTGGTCGTGAGCATACCTGGAAAACCATTGAAGGCCACAATTGTGGCCGATATAAAGAAGAGAGGGAAAAGGAGTCACTAAAGTAAAAACATGATTTGAAAAGATACATACATTATCATCCACGTTGGAAAGCACATATAGATTCTCTGAAACTGGAAGCAAAACAGAGGGAATCAGTACAGTCAACAATTTTAGATTTAGAAAAGATGGATTCTGGAGTAAAAGACTACAACTGGCTAACAAATGGACTACAAAGGTTGTTTAGAGCAAGGCGTGCCCTTTCCTACTCTTATCCTTTTGCGTATTACATGTTTGGAGGTAACTTGTTCAGGGATGAAATGACAGATGATCAAAGGACACTGAGACAAAATATTTTTGAAGATCAACAACAACAGTTGGAGAATGCAGTAGAGCACCTGTCTAAGTTTATTGAGGGCCCTTTTGATGAGCATGACCAAAACTATGTCATGGAGATCCGAATGCAAGTCATCAATCTGAGTGTTCTCAATGATACTTTGTGCAAGAAAATGTAAGGATCTTATTTCTGTGATTTATTTTGTTGTTCTCTTGTTGATTTAATTTATTTTTTGTATTTTAAGGTCAACCTGATCTTATGATTTATCTCTTACAGGTATGATTGTATTGAAAATGAGTTATTGGGTTCTGTAGAATTGACAACGCATCATATTGCTCCCTATAATTCTATTGGTGTTTTGAGGGCATCAGAGCTAGTAGATTACAGGGAATCTGATCCAAGTTCATCAAGTACTAAAATTAGTTTAGATGCTGATGTGCCCCTTGAGACACGTTCAGTGTCAACTAGAATTGGTAAGTGAATTCAACCACAGTTTCCAGGTCAGTCCAAAACTAGACAAGGTTTTGTCTGAACTGGTCTGATTTGATCTAGAGCTAACTTTATTTAAAAAGGAAAAACATCTATTTAATTGCTCTGGACATATACAAGCTACATGTCATTGCTTCAAATTCAAAATACTTCTCTTCAGGTATGCAGGTTAAATAATCAATTGATTTTTATGCCTCTTGCATGGTCAATATGATGGAAGTCATGTTTTGTGGATGTATAAACTGTTCTATCTTTTTAATTTTTGAATCTCTTTTGAATTACCTGCTAAGATGATTCCCTACCCTATAGGGATTCACTACCTTACTGTCTGAAGGATCCCAGAAAGACAGAGATTACTTACTCTAATATTTGGCTTCACCTTTATAGTTGGCTATTTCAATCACTTACTTTTTTTCAGATATGCGTGTTAAGAAATATGATTCCTAAGTTTCTGATCAGATCTCAGGCTAAGAAATATGATTCCTAAGAAATAGACAGGCGTGATTTTGTATTGTATTTGTGTTCAAATCTAATAGAAAACACTTCTCCAACATTTTATGATACCATTCTAACTTCGAATTGTTACATCAAAGTATTAACACAAATAACCTTTCGTTCTAATTCTTCAGATTTCATTTAAAAATAGTCATTAAATAAATATGTTTCCATAGAGATGCCTGAAACAAATATGGTCTCATGGAATGCGATAGTTGTAGGATATTCATAAAATGGGTTTGTTGAAAAGGGCATGGAGACATTTAAGCAAATGCATCCATTTAAGCAAATCAGAGCTTGAGAAACATGTATGGAGAACTAATGCTTTTGTGGGCTGATTTTTAGGTAAATCATCTCTGCAAATGCTTACGTTGCTCTCTGAGTTTTCTGCAGACTTACAACTATTTCGTGTAGGTCCCCTGCAACCACAAAAATAGCAACAATGGTGCCAAAAACCAGAAAACACAAACAATCTAAAAAGCAGAGAACACATTTTCGCAGAAAAAAAATGGGAAAACAGTTTCACCTTGGCGTTCTTCAAACTGGTCGATCTTCAGACAGTGAATGAAAATGGCAGGAGAACAGTATACTTTGAACGCATGAATCCTTTTCATCCTCGAGCCACACAAAACCAACCCTGCATTAAACGCATGAAATCTTTTCATCCTTGAGCCACACAAAACCTTTTCACAAGTAAATGCATTCAATGCATTCAATGAGCATCCGGTTTTCCCCTCTACAGTGGTAAATAAAGGGAATAACCAATACAAATTTGCCACAAATACAAAATCAAAACTACAAACTTTAGTCTACCAACATTTAAATACAAACATGAAAATCTAATTGGAAGGAGCATAAAAAAGTAATTGCTATTGTCAAAACAATATCCTAGCCTTCGGTAGGATAATAAAAGAGGGAAATGAGATATGTATTGGTGAACTCGATGTGCATTAGAGATAAGGAATCAATTAATTCTCACACAACAACCTCTCTACAAATGCATTTTGGTGGAGTCTTTGGTGTATGTGTCCCGTACTCCAAGGTCAAGTATATGCTAAAAATATATTATTTGTTGTATATCGTTCCATGCCTAGTTTGGGGTTTCCATTTTGTTCAATGCACAACTACTCCTTTCCATGTCGTTCAATGCACAATTGTTTCTTTATGCTTTATTTCTTTCTATCAATACATTTTATTTTATGATTTCTAGTCAAATTTTTAACCCACAAAAATTTATACATGTGTAGGCTTTTGATAAACACCTATTTGGAGAATGAATTAATCGATCGAGGTGATTGGTTAGAGAACAAAGTTGAGTTGTTGCACAACAATGAAGTTCTTGTATTAAATTTGATCTTTTAAGTTTTACTTCATGAGTTCTTGAATTTGGCAAACACAATCACAAAATCCTTAGACCCGTCAAAAGAATTGGCAATATTTAATGTTTTAGTTAATTTCCTTCTATCAATACATTTTATTTTATGATTTTTAATCATATTTTTAACAGCAAAAAAATCATACATGTGCAACTTTTTGGAAAACTCAAGTATGGCAGTTGTATGTGTTGAGGTTGTTTGCAATTGGGTGCAAACAATGTGTATTCACACTACCAATACTCCAAGGAAATGTTACCTGCAATCTTAAATTTTTAAGCCATCTAGAGGTGAGGTTTTTACCTCACCAAGATTCAATAAGTCCTATCTTTCACTTTTTATTTAAAGGTATTTCGTTGAGTTGCAAAAATTTGAGGTTTATTTTTTAATGTATTATATGTTGATTTGGTTTCCACATCTAAAACAACATCCATTACATTTGGAGAAAAACAAACTAACTTATATTATATGGCTTTATATTCATTACATTTGGAGCAAAACATACCAGCTAGAAATTGTTAGTAGGCCCCTCTAAGCCCAAAATAACAACAATCTTAGCAGGATCCACCAATAAACCTTCCTTGCATATGATATGTCCTAAAAGAGCTCCAAAGGATGTAGCAAAAATGCACTTCTTGATGTTGAGAGAGATGCTCAATTGCTTGCACCTCTCAAACATAAGTCTCAAATTATCACAATGGTCTTTAACTAACCCATAAATAGTCTAATCATCTAAATAAACCTGCAAGAACTTATGTATAAAATCCTGAAATGCTTGCACAATAATGCATAAAAATACTATAGGCACATTATTCAACCCAAAAGGCATAACTTTGTATGCAAAACTTTCCCATTCAGTGGTGAAAGTTGCTTTCTTTTGATCCTCTTCAGCAATCTAAACCTGATGATATCTAGAGAACCCATCAGTAAAGGAGTAGATCTCGCACCCTGTCACGCCCTCCGAGATATCATCTATAAAAGGTGTGGGGAAAGAATCTATAACACACGCAACATTCAATTCTCTATAGTCCACACAAATCATTATCTTTCCATCTTTCTTAACACTATCACCATTGGGCTAACCCATTCTAATTCCTCTATGGGCTCAATAATTCCATATTTTAGTATCTTGTCAATTTATTCTTTATGTTTGACGTGTGAGTTAAGATTCATTCGTAAGGCCTCTTCCTAACTATGTGCGTACCTTCCTTTAACTTGATCCTCATTTTTCCCAACGATTCATGCACTCCTTGCAACTCATGATAGCCTCTAGGAAATAAATCACGGAAGCCGCGTAACAACTCAATGATCTTAGCAACCTCTGAATCGGACCAATAATCACTAATGATAGCCTCTTTAGGTTCTACATCTGTCCCAATGTTGACCTTCTTTATTTTCATAGGCTCATGGTATGCGCGCGCCCATTCATCTGCACTATCCATGACCTCGCGCATACCCATAGTATGATCAACATCCAAGTTCTCTACCTCCTCATCATCTATCATATAAACCATCTTACCTTTTTCCTTTGCTAACCAAGTGCGCCCAAGTTATTCCTGATCTGTCTCCTCTTCTTCAAAACATGTCTCGAGGTTTGATTCTCCCAACAACTCCTTAATGATTTCCTCAACTTTTGCAATATATCCCATAGTCAAACGCTTCACTATCTATAATGCCTCATTCACACGTGGTTTAATATAAAAGTATGAAAGGTCTGAACCATACCTGTAGTCAACTCTACCCAATTCCCTGTCACTTTATTCAACTCTCCATAAACATACCATGCACACACACAACCTCACCAGGTGAAATAAAACTTATGCACCCACAGTGAAGCCGGTAAAGATTCCTGCCCCTCATTCTAGAGTCTCTCACACTTCTGAATGTGGTGCTGAAAAGGATATTTCCCATGAAATGAACATATCCTAGAGGGTACATTTCTCATTTAAAATCTAGTAGAGAGCACAAATCTCACTTCACGCCACTCCACAAGATTATCCCTGTGTATAATCCACAAACATGCGGTTGTCCCGAGCAGAGTATAAAATAATATATTTATTCTTTCTATTTTATCTCACAATTGGGCCTCCATAGCATGCAAAAACACCTTAGATTTCCCTCTACAAAGTGTACCTTGGGTACCTGGTTACTACCCAAATGCCTAACGGTGCATAGCCTCGATACCGATGCACGAAATCGCATTCTTCATTTCTCATCCAACCATCTCATAAGTCCCATGCGCCTAGTTGTCACAAGAAACACTTGTTGTATCACTCAAAAATTTTGAATCATCCCCTTTGAATTACTTCTTGGATGGCTCCAAAGACCTCAAGATCACGATGATGCATACATAAATTTTGTTTATATCCTCTTCACTTAAAGGTTCTACATAAGGCACAACCTTTCCATCTATCAAAGGGATGATCACATGCTCCTTATTTTCAAATATGATATAACCTTTGTTGAAGCATAGATTAACGTTATTTACATAACACTAGGGGCATTCAAGTAATGATGGAAAACTATACGCTTCTCGCAAGCCTTAAAAACTAAAAATGACCAAGTAAACTCGGCCCTTGAATTGTAACAGTGACATCTTTCAAAACTCCAACAGGTGTGGCTTTAGTCCTATTTTCCATAAACATAGTACATTTGAAGATGGTTCGCAATGGTGATCTCCCATCTATAGCCACACATTCAAAGTGAGTACATTCACTTCGTACTTGTATCAATCAAGATGTTACTTAAAAGCTAGCCATCAACGTGATCTCTTTATCATAATTAATACTATGAGGAGGAAAGTTAGCATGCAAGACCTATCTCCCGCACTCATCTTCAACATGCGGTACCTTTTCTCTCATCCAGTCTCCTAACAATGAAATGATGTTCTCTAGGTGTAGTAACTTAAAAACCTCCTTAATGTCATTCAAATTTGTCTAGGACAAACTCGGCTGCATTTTCACGTTCTAACTTCCGCATAACCGCTCCTTCAAGCATCAGTATCTCACCTCGCAAGTTCCCGATAACATCCATGGATACATGATACATTTCCTTCTAATGTGTAGAGTCAAGATACTTTGTCTTGATAAACTATTGCTTTGTAATAACAAGATTCTATTTAGGAACCTCACTAAAGTGCGCGTAGCTTCAATGCAAGTAGTATAAAGGATAGGTAGCATGTCGGGATCAGGTGTTAACATGGGTATCCATTAATCTCCCATCACCGTTACACTTTTATCATCCCCGTGCCTTAATATTTCTTGCCTACTTACACATATGCTCATACAACACGGGAACTTTTCATACTTGTGATTCTTTTCGCACCATAAGCAAACCTGGGTTTTGGGGCATTTGCGCCTATAGTCATTGGGTGATCCACAATCGTAGCATGTTCCATGAGGAAAATCACTCCTTCCTCCGCCACAACCATGGCCTCTGAAACCTCCATGGTATCCTTGACCTCGACCACCTCCATCAGAGTGCCCTTTGTTATTATTCTTACTCTGACCATGATTATCACCTCGCTCCTTCGAATTGTTTGCAACATTGGTCTATCACACACCCATATCAATTGCTTCATGAATTTTATCAATCAACCTATGGTTATCTTGTGTCATGAGTGTGTGATTTATAATACTTACAATAACTAGAAACATTCTTTTTGATAGCGTGATGCAGGAAAGGACACCTGATTGAATCATGATCCAAATGATAGATTTCACAATCCAACAGAAAAGAGTGCATTGATCTGCGAGAGAAGCTATCCTTGGTATGACCTTTTACTTTGCAATTTGTACACCATAGTCCAATGCATGTCTCATGTGTTGAATTGGATTATAATTTTTCTCACTGCTTCGCCATAGAATTGATCGTGCTTCCAAGAAGGGGCTTACTTCAAAGTGTCAAAACTCCCAATGGGCTCGGTGCATAGAGCTTCCTCAAGAGCTTCTTGCTGATCTCAGTAAAAGTCTTGTGTGAGAGCACCCTTCTGAATGGGGTTATCAAACCACCAATGAACCATTGTGCATGCTGACTAGGATGAATATCATAGGATAAATTTGATAACAAAGTCTTAAAACGGGAATCATATTCCCTTACACTTTTAGCCATGCCCTGCTTGATATCCTTTAGTGCATTGATGCTCTTATGCTAAAATTCAAGAATATGGAACTCCACCAAGAACGCATCACACAACGCCTCATAATTCACACAAGTCTGGTTTGGATCAAACTTCCTATACAAACTATGTGCATGCCCCCGCAATGTAGTTCATGCAACCGACTTGTTTTGTGTGTTGGAGTTGTAATCCCTCTTGCACGTCATAATATTTCAAACATGTGAATATGTTCCATGAAATATTCAATGCCTATGTACTCTAGGAGACAAATGGACATCTCATAATATACCTATTTTGATTTGTGCGAGACCATGCCCACCAGATCCGAACTTGTATTACCTCATGTGTTTCTTCCACCTCCGAACCACAGATCCACTAGACCCCAAACCACCGGATCCTCTTGAACCTCCTCCTATAGTAGAAAATAGACCGAGAGGATGTATGGCCTTGTGTTCCAACTGTTGAACTATACCGAACTCCCACGCCTAAGAAGTAGTGCTACTTACATATGTGTTCTAGTTGTACCGCACGCCCACATGTTGACACGATGACACGCCAAAAATATACTGTTATCACCGAATCACAGCACCCCTGGATGTTGATCAGATTTCTAGTTTGATCACTCTAAGCATCCAGTGTGATTGGATAACATGGGTACTATCTCCAAGTTGTGGGACTTGTTACTTGAGATAGACCTCCAGAGAAAGCTGGTTCTTGCTCCTAAACTACCTGCCACAATCTACTCTAATGCGGGATAAGCTAAGCTGTTCTAATCTAAATTTCAAGGGACCGGGGAGAGAGAATACATGAAATGAAAGCCTACACTAAAGCGGTGATACACCGTAAAAGGAGGGTGTGAGAGTAATCTCCAAATGTGTGAAATACGGAGGCAAAGTGCACACTAGAAGAGGTGATGACAGTTCACCATGATCTAGAAAAATGCATTCACAACAATATTCCAAGCATAGACAATGTTAGTGAATTCTGCAAGAACATAATAATAGACACAATATTCTTGTAGAAAGATAAAAGGAGCAAGAAGAATGCAAGAAAACACAAAGCAGGGGAAGATACATCCACAAACTTTGTATTTTATTGCTTCTGGTATGTATGCATGAGTTCGCTTTATTACAAGATAAGGGCACGCCGGATCACCATGCAAGGAGTCCACTACAAGGGCCTGCAAACACACCGGCTTCACAAGGCAATTTTGGCAGAGCTTTGCTACCCAAAACTCTCCCCTTTACAATGAGCCCAACACTCTAATTTATAGAAAAAGAGAAGGAAAAGAGAAGGGAAAATGGAAATCCCGAAATCTGTCCTTCAACCACTGTAAGAAGCATTAAATTGAGTGAAATGATTGTATATTACTTGCAAAAGGCTCCCCATATCTTTTGTCCCATGTGTCTGCAGCGTGAGAAAGAATGATGACCATGCCTCTTAATTGCACTCCCAGCTACCAAATAAAACACTGTTCTGAACCTGGCCACGTTTTCTTAAAAAAATCAATTAATTTCTAATCAAATCTGGAATTTCTTGATTTTGTGCATCGGGCTCGGAACCACAATTCCAACGGTACCAATTTTGTGCAATTTCGTTGAGAAATGCAAAAGTTATGGCCTTCTGAGTGCGGGCAGCTATTTTGGGTCTAACAGGCATTTTCTGTCATTTGACGGGAATGAACATTAACTGACTGGAGCCGAATATGTTTCTCTTAATTAAATATATCTACCCTCATTAAAAATAATAAATCCAGTTTCTGTGGCGTAGAGGACGTCGTGCTCATTCCAGAAAGTCCAATTTTGTGAAAATCGGAGCTCGGAGTCAAAAGTTATGGCCGTTTGAAGTTTCGCAGGTCAAACGTTGACTTTTCCTCTTCTGTCTTCGCCCATTTCGCGCTTTCACGTCCCACGCGTCCCTCGCGTACTTTTGTCCCGGCTGTCCCGGACGAACCTTCGCCCATTTCGCGCTTTCGCGTCCCACGCGTCCCTCGCGTACTTTTGTCCCGGCTGTCCCGGACGAGAAACTCTTCCTTCGGCCGATCGCGCTTTCGCGTCCCACGCGTCCCTCACGTACTTTTGTCGGCTGTCCCGGACGAACCTTCGCCCATTTCGCGCTTTCGCGTCCCACGCGTCCCTCGCGTACTTTTGTCCCAGCTTGTCCCGGACGAACCTTCGCCCATTTCGCGCTTCGCGTCCCACGCGTCCCTCGCGTACTTTTGTCCCGCCTGTCCCGGATGAGAAACTCTTCCTTCGGCCGATTCGCGCTTTCGCGTCCCACGCGTCCCTCGCGTACTTTTGTCCCGGCTGTCCCGGAGACTAAGACTTAGCCATTTTTCGTGATTTTTCCTGGCCCGAGCCTGTCTTCTGCAACCTTTTCACATTTTTTCAGAGCTTGCTCTTTCTTTCTTGGCCAGGGGAGTTAGAAAAAATCTGAGGGGACCCCAGCAACATGATGCTTTGCCTTGAATCAATATAATTGCTTGGGACTAAAGAATTTGATGCATGTTATCAAAATTTACCTTGGGGGTGAATTTTGGATAACAATACCCCAATAACACCTCCAAAAAATAATACTCTATTGCCATCCGAAAAAATCATGAATTCAATGAAAATGATCTCTACCTGATGCTACTCTACCACCAATGCTAACTTGATTATCAAAAACTACTTTATAAACTAGAACACCAAGCGTAAGGGCGAGGTCACCAGTGGGTAAACTTTCTTCCTCTCGAAGCACTCTCATCGAAGCTAAAAGGGATTCTCTTCGCATTTACCTAAATGAGGGAGCTCCACCAACGCAAGCTCCATGTCCTTCGCATGAGTCTCGAATCCTTTACATAATATCCGCCTCAACAACCCCACATACTCATCAACCTCACATCTTCACAAATTTCCTCTCTCGCACTTGATTATTCTTAAGCCACCTTTCTTCTCTTTTTCTTTCTACCGTAGGATCATCCATCCTTCACCACATCTACTCTTGCCCTGCGTGCGGTGGGGGTTTAGCTAGCCATATATTTCTCTTCAAAATATAATTTTACCATCATGATCTTAATCATTAAGCGGATATCGTGCGAAAAGATCCTCTAGGCTCGCACAATAACGGGAACTCAACTACCTCACGGACATGAATAAGTAGCCACAACATACTCCAATATGTAGTTATTCAAGACACCATTCCACTAGTGATCTACAACACATGTCCAAGTCAAATCAACATCATGCAAGTTCGATAATCTTCCTGCATCTAAAAAAGAGTTCTATATCTATAATTCCTCTTTAATGCTTATCCTACCAACCATTCATACAACTCTATGGGAAAACAAGAAAAAATGTCTCATAAAGTTCATGATACAAATTCTTCTCAACCCACGTGTGAGCATTTAATTTAGGTCTAGTGGTGTATCTTTACATGAACTCGTCCTCCAAATTCTCTACCCAACTTTCAATAGTGTCTAAATTTATCTGGTATATTTCCATCATGCACCATAATTGCAATAGCTTCGAAAAGAGGTCCCATCAATGGAATCGAGAATGTACTCTTGTTTTACCCACAATAGCCCAAGTTTTGGTGACACATCACCTAGGCAGACCTAAGTGCTCACCCGAAGCGTGCAAGGGTACCAGGTCCCTCTTTTATGTGAGCTCTATCAAGGAGTTAGCATGATGGACATACATATATTACAGATCCATAATAACCATTCAGAAGTAAAGCATAACCATGAACTAGATCTAGATCTTAACCATAGTGCATAAGTAGTTAAACAAGAACCAAAATCATATTTACCACAAAAATTTCATTATCATAGATGTCTACAACTTATATTCAACCACAAATATTCATATTAATAACTTGTAACTCCCAAAAGATGAATACATATAGAATAATGTCACCATGAGTCATACGTGTATACAAACTAGCAACATAACTCTATTACAAAAGTCCTACTAAACTATCCAGATCATACATATATATAGGGGTGGGGACTTTCTCTTCACCACCATGCATCCTCAAAATAGGCTGCATGCTAAGAATAGACATGCGCCACTACAAGCTAACTACAAAATCATGCAAGATTTCCTAATAATAGATCTACTACAGTTAACTCTTAGTTCAGATACTATTATTAGCTCGTAATCTACGAATGTCACTTTCTCCTCTCCTTATCCCAAAATAAACCTTGCTTTAACCACAAGTCTTCATGTTTCAATCTTATCTATAAAACCTTGCTTGGCCACCACTCCAATTTTATATTTAGATCCACATCCCAAAACTTGCTAATTTTTTGGTCTTTCTATTATTCCTCCGCATGCATTTCTGTCCACATCAATTAAGTGCACATACCATGTTCTCCTTATGCACACTTCCTCATGCACCTTTCTTCTATAATGTGTTTTGCGTGCACTAACCTCTGTTTAGGGAATTAGTCATTTTCCATGCTCTAAGAAATAAATGTGCTACATACCTAGTGGTATTAGAATTCATGACATGTCAAGAATACTGAGAGAGGGAAAAGAAATTTTCAAATCAAAATAATTTTCCACTCATGATAACTTTAAGATTTTATTATGAAAATTAGAAAATGCAAGTAATGGAGGATCAGTCCAAAGTTTAACAACATTGGAAGTGATTTTTAGGAGCAATTTCAACATGATATGGGTTAGCTATAGGCTATTAGTTGTGACTCCATGCCCGATAGAGGCATCAAGCTACCGGTCTACGAACATCTAGCAGGAAGATGTCCCCACAAGTCACCAAAAATTTTATCCGTTTTCCCCCAGGAAAAATGGACAACGGATGTAAAGGAACCCAAACATCGGACAAGACACCTATGGATGAAATTGAGGTTACAAGTGGTTTCTAAGGTTTCAAGGAGAAATTTTTAGTAATTTTAGGAGTGTTGAACACATAAGATAATTTTTTCCTCTTCTAGGTTTCAACCCTTAAGATTCAACTTGAAGAAGAAGAAGAAGTGCGGGCCCTATGGTCCCTTATTCAAATAAAATAAGGAACGAAAAGGACCCCAAAACACCCCACTCAATTCCCATGGCCCACTAGCACGAGAAAATCCCAAGATTCAACAGTTAGAGTGAAAAGAGTTATAGACTAGGCTATAAGGGGCACCGTGTTAAAAAAATGACTCATCGAGCAAATCAGTGAGCAGCTCGGCAAGCCCACACACATGTGAAGGGGAATGAGGTGGTGACGAGCCCAATCAAGCTCATTCAGGGGGCCATGCACAACTCGGTGTATTGCACAAGTGCATGATGGGTCAGGTGGAGCACACGGCTCGTTGGTGAGCTCAAGAAGACAGGAGTTAGGATTTGAGAGCTCATAAAGGAACTCACCGAGCAGCCCGGTGGGCTACTCGGAGAGCTAATTTAACATTGAGGTGGAGAAGATCACAAAATGGGCTCATTTGATTAGTGAACATGCTTTGGAAACCAAGGGCACCAACTTGTTGCAGCGATTTAACATACAATTAGCTCATGAGAAGAAGGGGGCTTGACTGCGTTGAGCCTAGCCATGTAACCAAGCTCGAGTCATGTCTAGGATGAGTCATTCGGAAATGTAGAATGGGCCAAGTATCTCGAAGAAAATCAAGCCCCACAGAGCTAACAATGGAAGAGTGAGCTCACGAGGAGGAAAACTAAGTTAGTTGAATCGGGTAAGGGCTCCCCGAGACACGGGTCCCAGGCATGAAAGCGTGGTGTATGGGCATAAAGTCGGCTCTCCACAGTGTGGAAACCACATTAATGAAAATCGGGGACCTCGAACTAGATCCAAGGAACGTAAATGGTAAGGTGGGTAAGCGTTGGAGCCAAAGATGAAGGAAAGTTGAGCCCGTATCATATGACGGGAGGTTGGAGTAAGGGCTCATGACATTCAATGAAAGGGCCAAGTTGTTCGCCATGGATGAATCATCCTGGATGGTAGAAGTACATAATATGCGGGCACATCGAGATAAATGGAAGGGAAAATGAAGCCATTTTAAGGACGAAGAACAATGCATGGAGTCACCGAGCCGATGCCCATAGTGAAAATATCGGTGTAGGAAAGACATGTGATGAGGCTCGAGCCATGAGCTCGCCACGGTGAGTTGAACATGGAGGCCAACCAGCCCTAGTAGAGGGAGAAAACGATCAACCAAGGTAGGCCAAATTAAAGTCCACCATAAGTGGAGGATGGCTTAATGCATCGAGCTTGTGGAGGTTGGGTCACCAACATAAGGCAACAACGTGGTGGTTTCATATCAAAGGGCATGAACGGGGTCAAATTGACATGAAATGGCCCAGAGGGCGAGTCGAGTCATGGTGTAGGAAAGGATGCAGAGTCTAGGTGTCATATGAAACAGATCGACCAAGACATTTTGGAGAATGAATCAATTCAGACTTTAGAAAATAAGTATTCGTGAGGTGGAAGGGTGGACGGACTCAAAGATAGTGAAAAAGGCCCGAAAAGATGAAACTCCAAAATTTTATGTTCAAGATTGGTCAACGATGCATCATTTCGAGTTTTGGGAAACTCATTTTGGAAAATTTAGCTTGGTGGGTCACATGAATGAGACGAGGTGAGGCAATGGGCAAAGTCACGAAACTCAAGTCTGAATTTTAGACTTCGGGAATGCGTAACTTTGAATATTTTCATGGCTTAATAGGATGAACAATGGCATTGGCTTTAAGGAGGAAAGTTCAAAAACTCCGATGTGAGGAAGTCCAAAATGTACTAGTCAATGCATGGCCTGTAGAGTGGTTGTCGAGGTTAATTGGTAGCACCACTTGTGTGACTCGGGAGTTAGGTAAATGTGAAGTGTCAACTGGATCTAATTTTGAGGATGTGGGTGAAGCCTTGTGCGTGGATTGAACATAGCAATCAAAACAAAGGTTGTTGGGGCTCATCCAATGTATGCCGAGGCAGTGAATCTAATGGGGAGAAGATGAGATGTCATCAATTATACACAACAGTGAGATGATGCATGGGAGCCAAGTAGTGGGAGACTCGATGTGTAATTTCAATGTCAAAACAAGGCTCGTCCTGTGTATACTTGAGGTTCCACACTATGCAGTAGAATAACATGGAACCAAGGCAATGGGAATGGGAGCCTCGAAAGCATCGTAGGGATAAAAGAAAATCTCAACAGATGAGCTATTCGGGGAGCACCTAGGTAGTAAGCCATAAGTGGATTAAAATGAGGCGGTCGGGATCCATCTGAAAGACCTAACCAAGGGATGGAAATCACAAAACTAATGCATGGAGGTGGAAAGTGGCTTGCGCTCCATGCAGACAAACAACTAGCCATGGGAAATACGATGTTGAGTCACCCGACACAAGGCTCGATGGAGGGTCAAGCAATGAGTAGTATAGGTTGGAAAACCCGTGATGAACAGAGCACACAAAGCTTGAAAGATAGCTCGCCGACTAGCTCGGCCGAGTTGGCTCGACCCAGCCATATGCCACACAAGCCGAAACACTAAAACCCCTTTCACCAAGAGGGCTATAACCCGAGCTTGAACGTCGAATCTTCGCAAAATCATAGTCAACGAAAGATGAGAACAAGAGCAACATGATGAAGACATGAAAAATGTATTTTTTTAGAGGTTTTGACACCCCGAAGTTTTAGAGGTCCCCAAAACCCGAAATGGCATATCTTGAGCACCGGATCTCTGTTTTTTACAAAAAACTAGTCATCAGAATCATGGAGGAATGATCTACAACATGACACCATAAAAATAAAGATTTTTTATTTCCAAAAATGCATGAATAGTGTAAATTGTTGTGGTAGGTAGAGGTGCATTAATGAAGTATGGGCATGTTTCCTTCTTCAATAAGGAAAAGTACAAAAGGGCATGGGCTTTGCAAACTTTCCCATCACTCTTGGAGGTGTAATGATGGATTTTGGTGGGTGGTTGAAGAAGGAATCCAAATTTATTCTCTCCTCTCTCAATATTTCTCAATATAAATGTAAACGGGTTGCACATTGCTAGGTGTGGGTCATTTTCCTTCTCTACATCCCTATTCTCCTTTCCTTCAACCGAGCTATTATGAATTTCATTGGGATTAAGGGATTCACACCGAGAAATGTAATGACATTCTTTCCTTTCCTCTTAAAATGTCCTGTGTAAATTGATATGGAGCAATGAGACTATGTATGTGTTAATCTTAGCCTCTCATGGTTTGATTGTTCTTTCGCTTCTCATTCGCTATCAGGTGTTTTGTGCAAATAATATTTGCATTGATCAAGGATTTTAGTGTTGTTGTGTTTGTTTAGAAAAGGTGTAATGTATACGGGTTGGTATGTGGTGTTGTACCGCCCTCTCCAAGTGTGTTCTTCTCCATTTTGCAGGGTTGAGAATCTGTATGGCATCTCCTTTTCTTGGTGTATCACCGCTTCTAGTGTAGATTCATTTCCTTTTCATGTAAGTTCTTTATCCCTGTCTCCTTAGAAGCTTTAGATTAGGGTTAGTCAGTAGTTTTTCTTACATTAGGAGTAGTTGTGGTAGGTAGGTTCAGGAGTAGGAACCACCCTTATCTGAAGATCTATCCTATTTTGAAAGGTCCCACACTTAAGATAGCTCCATGTTTGCAATCACACTCAATTCCCCGGTTCAATAAACTAGCAGTTCAGGGGTGCTTTGTGATTTTACCACAATATTAAGCGTGCACTCTTTGGCCATTATGTTTTGATTTTCTCAAGTATTTGGTCATGAGATGGATTTGAGTTTATTTGTTGATCTTGGCTATGTGGGTAGCTCATTGAGGTTTTGCAACATTGCATTGTTTTTCTTCCGGATTAAGACATGGATGTTATCGCCCTCTCATTTCTAAGCTCGTTGTATCATTGCATAAGGGTTTATGTTATTTATTTTCTCCATGGAACTAGTTCCCAGGTTGGTTTTATTCTTGACCAGTGAGATGGGTTCCATCTTTGTTTCCTTGAGCTCCGTTCTTCGCTCGGAAGTGATATGGTTCAAGATCCTAGTAATGATAGATTTGTTCTTTGCATTTGGGTTTTTAGCTTGACATTGTGTTACCTCCTTAGCTCGAGATCTACTTTGTTATTTATTTCATGATCTAGGTTTATGCATTAATGTGTTTCCATTGAGCTTGTTTTCTCAAAACTCACCGCTTTACTCAGTTCTAACTCGGCCCGAGGGTCTTTTGATACATGTTCATTGTGTTTTGTAGTATTAACTTGACTATTGTTCTTGTATTTTAATAGGCTTGATGATCATTTGTAGAAAAATGGAGATCTAATTGTGGGCTAGCATGTTTGATTCATAACTTTATCTCATGCCGAGCTATGTGGAAACTCAACTTGTCATTGTTAAATCATGACTTGAAAGTAAGTTTTTAACTCCTCTACCTCTCGTTAATGATTAAATATCCGAGTTTGCATCTGAATTGTTTGAACCTTGAGTTTTTTTTTTTGAGCCATGGGTTCCTCCTTTCCTCCATGGTCTTGTAACCAGAGCCCTTTTTTCTCCATTTTTGAGCTATAACTTCATGTTTTAGATGTCATGAGCTAAGATTTGTATTTTTTTCGTTGTGTTTTAGGTTACCTTTATATCTTTCTACCATGGATTTTTAGAGCTCACCATCATTCATCTCATTAGAAATCACCGAGTTTCAAAATATACTTGTTTTTAACTCATTCATTCTTCCCGAGATCACCCAAATATTTGTGTTGCTTGTGGAGCAAGCTCCTTTGAGCTCTATTTTGGCTCGATCTTACTTTCATGAGCTCTCCTTTCATGGTGCTTCTAATGTGATCCTTGAGCTCAATCTTCCGACACACTATCTCAACTTATCTCGAGTTGCATCCATTGGCTTGCAACGAAATTATTTATATCAGTTCTCATTGCTTGTGTTTTGGTTTTCACCTAGCTCAATGGATTTCAAATTTTCCATTCTCTGTTATGATGTGACTCGGTTGTGAGCTCCTAGCTTAGTGGTGGCGACTCATCGTCTCCTAGCTCGTTTTGAGCTCAACCATCCCTGGTTTCATTTTTCTATCTCTCCTTTTTTGTTTAAAACATGATAGGAACTTGCATTCGAAAGTGTGGATTCTTTGTAAGATTATATTGATATGTCATATTGTATAAAAATGGAACAACTTCTCGAGATCTGGATGTATTTATGGATTTGAAATTAGGTGGAAACTAGATTTGAGATGATGGCTTGAAAGCTTTGACCTCTATTTTGTACATCTGAAAATTAATACTTGAAGCACTTTAAATTGTCAAAGTTTGATTTAGTCTTTGAACTCAAAGCTTCTATTTAAAACCTGGAATTTGTAAAAACAAAGGAACTCGATTCATTTAGAAATCTGTTCTTTTGTGAGATGGTTTCCATTTATCATTTGATCATTTGTGGACAAAAAATAAGGTTATTACTAGTTTTGAGAACTCATAGCCCATATTTTATTCATTCATAAATGCAAATATCATATGAAGTTTTGCATTCGAAATGGGTACTTATAGCACACATACATGAAACTTGATGTATTCCTCGCAGATTTGAACTTTCATGATTCGAGTTTTTGAGTACTCTATGGTACCTGTTATTCTGAAAATCTATTTTTCTTTAAAGTGTATGGTAGTTTGGAAAATAATTCAGTAAAATTATGGAAATATGTCCTTCAAAATTTGATGAACACCTATACTTTATGAACCTAACCACGATATCCGAAAATGCATTTATTCAAGTCTTTCTAGAAACTTGTTCATTCGTTTCACTTAATCTAGGATGATTGCTTTTTACTTTGTTTAGGAATTGTAAATTGATCAACATTAATAATTTGTACCTACTTGGATAGCTATCATTTGTGCTCCATTTGCACATTCTAAAATGCATTCTAGAAATTCACTTGTGCTTTGAGAATTCGACGAGTCCCTGTAAATCTGGAATGAGATGTTATTTTATTTCTATAATATTTGTTCCTGTAAATCTAGAATGAGAAGTTGAAAATATAATGGGGCAAAGCAACCCGAGCTCTAACAATTTCCTTTTCTTCTTTTCAGTACAATTGATCAGCTTCATGGAGTCAACTCAAGCAATAACTAGATCAAGGAAGGGGTCTTATCGTTTAGGAAATGATGGGTACCTTCCCTCCTTACATTTCCAGCTTTAAAAATTTATATGCATTATTTATTTTCAGCCATATCCAATGGCTTGTGTGGGAAAATGTAAAATTTCTTTATGAATGTATACAAATGTTTTAAGAAATGAGTTGTCTTCTATTTCTTTTACATTGATGCTTTGTTACATAACTAAATGAACATCTAACAACTTAATTGCTTACACACTTGCATATAATCATAAGGAATTTGATATTTATTACTTGAAATTTCTCATCCGAAACCAAAAATGCAATAATAAATATCTCGTGACAACTTTGCTTCCTTTTAATAATATCAAATCTACAACTTTACCCTTGTTCCAACATATTGATATCTTATATAAGATGCCTTTCCTCCATCATGACCTTGCAATAGTCTTTCATGGATGATGCATGATATTGGTGGATACGACAACATGAATGTCATTTTATATGGGGAATGAACATCCCGGGCGATTCTTTGTTGTTCATTACTGTGTAATTGACCAATCATCCCCTAAAAATGATTAACCAATTTTTTTGTACCCCTTTCTAATGATGACCAAAAATGGTCAAAAGCGGGAAAACATGTGGCATGCATAAAGTATGTATTTTAAGGTTTGATGCTACTATGAAATCTATGAAACATGATTGTGATATCATCTTTGTGATATAGAGTTAGGAAAATATGTAAGTTAAATAATGCTACTTATGTAAGTTTATTCCATGATCATGAAACTAAGGATCCAAGAAGGTGCATTAGGTAGAAATGTAGATGTTTGTAAGTATATTAGAGAGGAGGAGCTTATCAAAGCTATAGTAGATGCTATATGATGTAAATAAGATAGTAAAACTGAAAAATCATTTCAAGTTTGTGATAATGGATTTCGCTCTTCTTCATGGAATGTTCTTAAGGTATGAGCTCTCATTTTTACATAAATAATCAGTATATTGTGGTATAATGATAGGGGGATCTGCAAGATGGTGTTTCATGTGATTTGACTACTTTTTTTATGTCGAGATGTTTATTAAAAATTAACTAAAGATGTGGTTTAGGGATCTTATTCCTACAAGATGAGATGTTATGTTTGGAGGTAGATTTTGTGGTTTCTTGCATTGTATAAACCTACAAGATGATGAATAACATGTATGAAGACAAAATATTTAGAATACCGGTTTAGGGGGATCCATATGCATGATCGAGATCAGGTCTATGGATCCATTATTGTTGTTATTTGAAGACAAGAAGAATAAATACAATTTAAGGAGGAGCTACTTTGAAGCAAGAAATTTTTCATGTGCATTATTGCCATTGTCTTTATCATTTTATTTTCATGTTAAGTTGCCTTGATCCATTTTCATAGATGTAAAGGGGGAAGAGTAGCATCGAAACATGAAAAAGGAGGTCATGTAGGTGTTTTGTCTTGAGGTATCCATCAATGTTTCTGAAGGTGATTGTCATCAATGATAAAGGGGGAGATTATTGGCCATTGTGTCTTAGTTTGTAATTGATTTGAAAGGAAAGTGATGGAAAAGTGTGTCATGGTGACTAGGCATAGTATTGAGCATGGTAAAAGCATGTATGGTCATGGTATGAGTTCAAAAGGTTGATATGAGACCCCTTGTGATAAAAACGATGTGTGAGATGTGTCTAAGTGTTAGTAACGAGTCATCATGGCAAGTTCATGAGTTGTATGGGTTGAATCAGGTTATTTTAGGCATATTCGTAGTCCTAGAGCAAGGTGTATAGCATGGTGTCTTGAGAGATGAAGTATGGAAGTCATGTAAAAGCATGTGAAATGTGATATTATGTTGCATATAATGTGTATGAGGAATTTTAAATCAATGAACTCAATGGTTTGATGATGTTTCATGGTCCTTAGGAAGTAAAAATGTCAAGACTTGTCAAGAAAACACATGTAAGTCTTAGTGGCTAGAGTTTTTCACATGTATTTGAGTAAGGAGGTAATCTGGGAACCTTATAGGATGTTGTCTTGATGCTTCATGACAAGTTTCAGGCCAAAGTGATGAATATTTTTTTATAAAACTATTTTTTGGCAAAATTGAGTTCTTAAGAAGGCAAATCTAGCTCGATATGGAATCTTGTTTTGCTCACCGACTCACACACTAGTTGCATGGGATATTTTGGATTTGGTGGATGATTTTACATCTATCTAAGGTTGTTTTTCAAAAATAGTGAGGTGATTTTATTGTCAAGCTTTTATGAACAATCATTAATAATACTAAGATGGTTAAAACCCTCATAGCGAGTTGATTGGAGAGTTATGAGGTTTTTGGATTCAAATTGATTTAGAAAGATGGTTTAATGAGTTAATGGTGTAGATAATTTGTTTGAGATCATTTTGGCTTAGGTTTCATGATCTAGCTATTTCAAGAAGAGAGAGGAAAACCCTAGTTTTGTTGAGATTTGCACTTTTAGGGTTGATATGAAAGTTTCAAGATGAAACGTAAACTAATCTAGAATCCTTGGGTGATGTGATACATGTAAATGAAAGGTTACATGAAGATTTATTGAAGACAATTTGAGTTACTAGTCTCCAAAGTTACCCTACCAATTTTAACCTTAGGGATAAAAACTAGTCATGGAGGCTTGAGTTGGGTTTGACGATTTTTCTTATTGTTGTTGCATTTGATAGTCATGGATAGTTTGTTTCAATTGATATGATGTTTTGAATTTATTATTTTTATATGAATAAGTGGTTTCAAGTTAAAAACCTAGTGGCCTAATTAGCTCCATTAGGTTTCTCAAGAAGTTTTGAAGGAACATGTGTGCTTGGTTGGTTTTCTCCAAATGATCTATGTATTTAAGTAATTGATAATGTTTTCTAGGTATACCTTGATGTGTTACATGCTTTGGTTTATCCGAGAAATGACCTTGAACGTTTTTGAGTTAGATTCCTCAAGATTGGTTCTTGAGTCCAATTTTTGCAGAGTTTGGAATTGTTTCGAGAGATTGTCTTGGTTGGAGGCTTTGCACTATGTTTCGAGAGAATAAAGTGAGTTGTTGCAGAAGATAGGTTTAGATATATTTCCAATGGAATATTACTTGATCCTTGATGATGATTTTTGCTATGTGTACTCATTCGTTTTACGGGACTTAATTCTAGGTGTTTGAAGACCTAGTTTTGAATGCTAACGTAGACATAAAATCATGTATTTTAGACATATTTAGCCCAATCTCATAATATTATTTAGAAGGTTCTGAAGTGTACAAAGTAAAAATCAACCTCCCCTTTTTTCCATCTTTGTTTTATTTTTACTTCATCTTTCCCGCATATTTCCCACTACTTATCACCTCATTTATCAACTTTCCCAAGATACTAGCCCTAATCTCTGGCGCCCCTGCCTGTAGGGGTGTCAAGTCCTACCCTAGGCACCCCGATCTATGGTTAGCCTATTTCACTCATTTTGGGTCACTTCTTAGCTGTTTGTATCCCTTATATTTTCCTCGTCGACATTGTCGGGATTAATTGTGAAACTATACTTGAGAGCCCTATAAATATAAAGCTTATAAGACCATATTGAGGGTCCTAGATCTTTGCATCATATAACCACTATCACTCCATCTAGGTCGCATCTATTCACCATACCTATTCATCCACATAGTTCCATACATTCTAGCTAGCAAAGTATTCATCACATCCATTCACATAGGAGGGAGAGATTCTATGTATTCTATTCTACATATTCTATAGATACCATAGTTCTCTACTACACAAAGTGTGAATAACACAAGAGTACATAGAGCACCATACACACACACTAAACATAAATGCATCAAGGTCCATAATGTAGTGCATCTCTCAACGATAATTCCATCGGTTTGGTGGATGAGGTCAATTTGACCCTGTCTTCTTCTTCTTGTGCAGGGCGTCATTCAGTTCATCCAGCCAATCTAATGCAACATATAGACAAAGTTTCATACCTAGTTGCGACACTTCGAACATAGTTTTTAAGCTTCTCCATAGTTTTAAAGACCTTAATCCAAACCAAGGCACCGCGCGATGCCCCAATACCCTCCCAGGCACCTGTGTCATCTTGGATAGTCAAGATTTACCCTTCGTAGGGTTCCTAAGTGGTCGTCTACACAATCCGTTTCAGTTTGGACCACGACAACCTATAAAAAAATTATATAATAAGCTAAGTCATTCTTTACCTCCATCTTTTCATTTATGGTTTCATTACATTTAGATTAATTTACTTGCATCATTATTTACTGTTTTTAGTTTATTCACTGCATTTCCATAGCATTTTATGTCCTCTTATTTAGATTAACTATTGGATATTACTGTTGTAAATATCTTCCCCCCAGGTAGATATAGACAAGTAGAAGAATATGGAAATCAAAGGAACTCAGACCCCGACATTTATTGCCGCCTACGGTAAGAAGATGTCGACATGAAAATGGATTCACCCTTGGCGTAGGTAAAAGGCGCACAGCAAAGGATGTCGACATGAAAATGGATGCGCCCTAGGCACAGGTAAAAGGCACACAGCAAGGGATGTTGACATGAAAACGGATGCGCCTAGGCCGGGTAAAAGGCGCACAACAAGGGATGTCGACATGAAAATGGATGCACCCTAGGCGTAGGTAAAAGGCACACAGCAAGGGATGTCGACATGAAAATGGATGCGCCCTTGGCGCAGTAAAAGGTGCACAACAAGGGATGTCGACATGAAAATGGATGCGCCAAGGCACGTAAAAGGCACACAACAAGGGATGTCGACATGAAAATGGATGCGTCTTAGGCGCAGGTAAAAGGCGCACAACAAGGGATGTCGACACGAAAATGGATGCGCCTATGGCGCGAGTAAGAAAGTGTTGACATGAAAAATGGCTCCACTGGAACACATAAGAATATGTCAACATAGGGATGGATACGCCAAGGCGCACCTTCGGAGGCGCTTGACATTTTGAGGCCGACAGAAGCGGACCACGACCGGATATTCAGATGGCCATAACTTTTCACGGGAGCTTAGATCAACGCAAGGTTGGATGTTTTGGAAAGCTTACGAGGTCCTATGAACAAATTCTTAAAAATGCAAAATACAGTTCGCCACTTTTTGGGTTTGCTAGGGTTCTCACCTACCACCATAATGAGATGAATTAAATGCAACCTAGAGGTGGTTGGGGTAGATTTGGATTTCCTCTCTCTTCCCTCTCTCATTCTTCCTATAAATTGTAAGGATGGGCTTATTTCTAAAGGTTGGAAATTCTTGTTTTGCCCCTCCCTTCTTCTCTTTGGCAGGTGAATTTGTGGAGTTCAAACCTCCCATCTAAAACTGTAATGCAACTTTGCCTTGTGCCATTTTGTAGTGTATTGTATCAATCTTTGGAGCAAATAATGCATGTCTGTGGATGATTCTCAACCCTCTCTGTGTTCATTTGCATCCTCCTGATCTCTCACTGCAAATTTGGTGATCTGTGCATGATCTTGCATTGCATTTTAATGGTTTGTGTTTATTGGCAAGACAGTGTTCTTCATTCCTCGGTGCATCACCTTTGTTAGTTTAGGTTTATTTTTATGCATCTTATTACCCTGTCTCCTTGGCAAGTTAGTTTTGGTTTTTGATTAAACCCTCTCGCATTTTTACGTGTGCATCGAACAGAGGAATAGGAACCGGCCTTCATCCAGGAGAGCTTTTCCTATTTCGCAAGATCCACACTTGGGAAAAGCTCCATGTTATGCAATCACACCGACAAGATCAACCTATCAAGTGCAGACATTTAGGGGTACTGTGATTCACCATCAACAATTACTTCCCCTTAGTTACCCATTTTAGGTAATCATTTTGGTGAACTGCGTGTCTTTCTTAACACCTCCTTAAATCTACCTTTTTTGTCTTTTTTTCATCATGGGACAACATCATCACAAATCCTCTGTTTCTAAGTCCCCCGTTAGACTACAATTGGATTTTCATGGCCATGATTTAGTATGCACCCCCGCCTCTGCAGGTTACAATCCTTTCCCTTCATTCATTAATCTTCCTTTCTCGGAATGGATCTATATGCCATTGCAGATGTTGTTGCCTCTTACTTATACACTATTGATGATGTAGCCCTAGCTAAACTTGTAGCTGAAGTGGAATATCTTCCTATAGTTCCTACCATTACTTCTCCCACATTGGACACAACAACCTCCAGTTCTATTCTTCTTTCTTCATCACCCATGGTGGACTCTCAATCTCACACCATGCCTCATCCTCCAAATCCTACTATTTGCATGATCAATACAATCTCTACCTTTTCAATGGTCACTGATACTTCACTTTCCTTCTCTACACCTACCATGTACTACTTGATTTCTTTTCCTATTCCCCCACTATCCCCTTTTCTATATGAAATTTCATTCACGCTTACTCTCTTCACATGATTAACATAGTCTCTTCCCCACCATTTGATCCTACCACCACTATTGTACCATACCGAGGCCCTTTACCCTCTTTAGATCTTATCTCACCCGTACAATAATATCCTCCTCCTCCATGCATCCACCATTCACTTGCACCCTCTTCATTAATAATTCTTATTGGGAACACATACCACTTGACACATCTTGCATTGCCACTATTGTATGTTCCCACGAGGGTATCCTTTGACTAGGTTTTGACTCTAATGATCTCCATTCTCCTTTATGTGATCCACATCTATATCATGGTTCTATCATCCTTATTGCTACATATGGCCCACGTGTTTTCCATCTTGTAGTTCACCTTGCACGTACTCCCATTACTACCCCACTCACTCTTGGACAATCTTGGCTAGATTATATCAAAGGGGCACTTGATCCTGATCACGTTGATATCACTTTTCCCATGCCATTTGGTGACATCTGCATTTGTAGCAACTCCTTTCTTTGTTATTCACCTAACTACACTATTTGGTATGCCTTAGGATGCCCATTGCCTCCCTTCACCGATGAACAATATGTCATGGTGATGCATATTTTATGCATTCATGGTTATTTATATGACCAACCCCATACACTTTCCTATCAAGTATTTAGAGTTGTACGCTATGACTTTGACACCTCTCTTGATGATTTTTCTAATGATCATGTGCCTCCATTGCCTTCATGTGCTTCACCCTCTACCGCACTTTGCTTTACTTCCACCTCCATAGTTGCAATCTCCTCCCCCACTTCTCCTTTCTCTCCCACTCACTTTTCAGATACTATACATTTATTTAAAGCCCAATGTCAATCCATGCAGGAAACCATTGCATCTCTTCGTGCCGAGCTAGACTAACTTAAAAATGCCACCGACTTACAAAATCTTACTACCACTACCAAACCTAGACCCCTACCTAAATCCCTTATCCTCCCTTCCACTACAACACTAAAATCCATCCTTTTTCATCTGATTTTTCATCACCTTATTGATATACCTTCTAACCGTCACTATCAGCCACCCCAACCAGTCCCTTATCATGACCCATCCTTCTCGCCGTTACCATCACATCCGAGGACATCATACTGAATCCTGTCATGTATTGACCCATATTATTTGGGAGCTCCGAAAGTTAGGCCTCCTCTCATTTGATACACAAGTTTATCCTTTGCTACGACCCGCTCCCCTATCCACCCACATCGTAGGGAGGCAACTTGCACTACATGCCCACTACCTCAACAACACCCTATCTTGCATTCTTCATTATCCCATCCCATTGCTTCTACCTCCTCTATTTCTTCCCATACTAATTCTACAAAGTTATCTCCCCGGTGTCTTACACCAATCCTGTCTTCATCACTCTATCCAGTTAGTCATGTACATCAACATAGGTCTCTTGCTCGGACCACTAAGATGCACGTCTTGCCACCATTCAATGCTCTACTTCATCCCACGCGAGACCATCCTCCACTTGGCACACAACATTTCCTTGATCTCCCTCACCCATGTACTTCACTACGCCACGAAGATCATCTTATATTCACCCTTCTCATGCATATCGGATTCATTCTCCTGCACAATGACTATCTTCCATACCACAATTACTAGAGCACTGTTCTCTGCCTATTCCTTCTTAAGTAGGGGTCAATGGACATTCGTCCTTCGATCTTATAGGTTGATTCCTCTTTCCAAAAAAACTTGGGGTGTATAACACTTACCTAGTTCTCCCCCTTATACATCTTAGTTGCATCCTTTTCTATTAACATCCATAGTCTATCTTCTACATAACCTCACCACACGATGACACACCCTAGTGCTTCAGTTCACATTGAACTATTAAGGGATTACCATTACACCGAACCCTACACACCATACATCCTACATCATCATCCTACATCATAATTTTTATACATAGCCCACATCCTATATCCTCATATGCATACCTCATCTACCACTCACCTCTAGACCATCTCTCTCATACACGTTACACTAGTCATCATCATATCCGAGGCTATTTTTTTATTTCATAAATGCATTCTATATCTATGCTAGGTCACATTATCCTTGGGTCTAGCTTTTCTATCTACATATATCATCACATTTTTTACATTCTACCATGCATCTACACACTCTATTCATTATCCAGTCTCTCCTACACTACATTTTTCTACGCACCGCACTCACTACCTTATGATGCACTCTAGTTCCTCGGTCCATACTCTACTGCCGAGGGCTTACCAATCAAATCGACCTTACCTATATGTGATATTTCATCATATCACATCCATCGAGACTAGTGACCAATGCTCTAGGCTATATCGTCACCCATACTCATCATCACATATCATAGTGGTATACACCCTAGGTTAATCACCACTCCTCTCATCACTTCTACATCATCCTATTACATTTTATCACCTCTTATCATATCATCCTATACTTTTCTCAATCCCACATTATTCCATTACATTTTCACACCCTCAATCATCATGTAGTGGTATACACCTTAGGTTAAATCACCACTCCCTTCATCCAATTCTCATTATCATCTTACATCTTATCATCACTTATTCTACCATACTATTTTACAACATTCTATTACATCATCACCTATTCCTTCTAATCATTTTGTGGTATACGCTTTAGGATAAATAAACACCTTACCCTCCCTCATCACTTAGTGGTATACGCTTTAGGCTAATTCACCACCCTTATAATATTCATCACATAGTGGTCCATGGTTAGTGATAACTCACCCCTACCATTATCCATCACATACTCTTATATGATTCATACACCCTCATCACCCATCTCGTAGTGACATATGCTATACGCTAAATCGTCACCTTCTTCATCCATCATGTAGTGATATACACTTAGGGATAACTCATCAATCTTCCATTCAACAAATTTGTGGTATATTCTTTCACTATAGGGTCCACGCACATCATCTTCCCATGTCACATTTCATCACCATCACATACATAAACTCATTCGCAATGTGCTAGACACAACCAACACTACTCGACCATTTCATGATGACGCACTCTCGTTTTACGGTTCATTCTTGATCGATGAGGGCACAACTAATTAACCTCACCGCATACACTTCCATACACTTAGGGGAATGTTGCTCCTATAATTCCATATTACATCCCATTCCATCCATCTAAAAAATACTTCTTTGTCTTGGTAGCATTTACTTTTTATTACTCATGTTTTACATGCTCATTCTATTACACATGTTAGCTTTCCTATATGTCATTATAATACATAGATGCCCGTTCATGTATTTGTTTAGTGTGGTCATAGATACATGAAATTTCCATGTGGCATGGATGTTCACCTTCTACCCTTACTATACTGGTCATTGGGGGCATCCACACTCATCATATCCAGGTGATATTATTTCATTTTGTATTTAACATCTGTTACTACTTGCTCATACACGTTTTTGACATATTGGTTATCATCCTAATATGCCAATGGGTATGTCATGTGAAACACTTGTTTGCAGGATTATATGTTTCCATGACTACTTGTCTCTTTTGTTTGCTATTGTATGTGTTCTTTTCCATTTGTCTGTGTGCACACTTGTCTTCTCTTTGTGGTTATTATGGCCTTGCATGTCTTGCGGTCTATTTGAATTCTTGCGTGTTTACACTACTGTGCTTGGTAGTTTTTATATACTTTGCATTTTTACTGATTTCATGCATGTTCTTGCAGAACAACACTTGTTTTGGGTAGCCATCCCCTTTTGTGCATGCTTTAGTATCTACCAAGCACTATCCCTTTCCCCTTCAAAGATGAGTTGGTTACAAGGTCATAGTGCGATAGGTCCTCTTTGGGGACGTATTCTCCTTCTAGGGTCATCACATACACCCTCAAAGAGGGGGGGATCATTATGGGGTTTCTACTAACACAACATATCTACACTTTGGTTTAGGGACAACTAGTGAGTTCAAATCAGACCGAAATCCATACACAAAGTGGCCATAACATGATAGGGTGTCCTTTGGCAATTATGTGGAGTAGTTACAAGCTCAAAGCTTAGGCTCGGTGGTATAGGATCGTCTAAAAAAACTATTACAAAGATCTTTTCAGCAAAATTCCATCAGAAGCAATTAGAGTTGGAGACACAGAGCATTTCCTCCCTACACTTTTTCAACCAGGGTAGCATGAGATTGCCCGAAAAACTCATTGTAGCTACAGGATATCCTTTTATACCCTTTTTCTTGACATGGATCGGTACACATGTACCATTTTTCCATTTTCTATTCTAGCGTACTTTACATTTCATGTATTTTACACATTTCCATTTATACATGCATTTTCACATACATACATATTTGACTACTTATGCATTTTATCCTTACAGTCCACCGTATGAGAAAAAACGTCAAATTAGGGGCAATAACAAGAACAAAAAAATGAAAATGACAACGACAACACATCGCCACAGAAATTTCCTTTACATTGTAAGCCACACACACGTTCCACCCTATGTGCACTCTCATCACTTATTTTTACATTTTCATCTTTAGAATCCACAATCCCCACGTTCGAGTCTAGTCCATCATTGTGCTTTCTTCTACACTCTGCAAAAATTCTAGGTATGTTTCTCTAACTACTTTATGTTACCGTCTTGTTTGCTCACCAACATAAAGTTGGGTAAAATGTAGAGATAAAATCATGCATTTTAGACATATTCATCTCGGTCTTATACTACCATTTAGAAGGTTCTCAAGTGTACAAAGTACTAATTAATCCCCCTTCTCGCCATCCTTTTTTATGTTTTACTTTCTCTTTCTTGCATATCTCCCGCTACTTATCACCTCATTTTCCAACTTCCACGAGATTCTAGCCCTTATCCTCGACACCCTGACTGTCTTGGGGCACCTCGGGGGTGCCCTGGTCCTACCTACAGGTGCCCTAATCTATGCTTAGCCTCTTTCACTCATTTTTAGGCCACTTCTAACCATTGGTCTCCTTATCGTTTCATCACCAAGATTGGCGGGATTAATTGCGAAAGTATATGTTATCCAAAATTCACCCCCAAGGTAAATTTTGATAACATGCATCAAATTCTTTAGTCCCAAGCAATTATATTGATTCAAGGAAAAGCATCATGTTGTTGGGGTCCCCTCAGATTTTTTCTAACTCCCCTGGCCAAGAAAGAAAGAGCAAGCTCTGAAAAAATGTGAAAAGGTTGCAGAAGGTAGGCTCGGGCCAGGAAAAATCACGAAAAATGGCTAAGTCTTAGTCTCCGAGATAGCTGGACACGGAAAAATACGTGAGGGACGCGTGGGACGCGAAAGCGCGAATCGGCTGAAGGAAGAGTTTCTCATCCGGGACAGCCGGGACAAAAGTACGCGAGGGACGCGTGGGATGCGAAAGCGCGAAATGGGCGAAGGTTCGTCCGGGACAGCCGGGACAAAAGTACGCGAGGGACGCGTGGGACGCGAAAGCGCGAAATGGGCGAAGGTTCGTCCGGGACAGCCGGGACAAAAGTACGTGAGGGACGCGTGGGACGCAAAAGCGAATCGAATCGGAAGGAAGAGTTTCTCGTTCGGGCGGCGGGACAAAAGTACGCGAGGGACGCGTGGGACGCGAAAGCGCGAAATGGGCGAAGGTTCGTCCGGGACAGCCGGGACAAAAGTATGCGAGGGACGCGAAAGCGTGAAATGGGCGAAGACAGAAGAGGAAAAGTCAACGTTTGACCTGCGAAACTTCAAACGGCCATAACTTTTGACTCCAAGCTCCGATTTTCACAAAATTGGACTTTCTGGAACGAGCACGACATCCTCTATGCCACAGAAACTGGATTTCTTATTTTTAATGATGGTAGATATATTTAATTAAGAGAAACATATTCGGCTCTAGTCAGTTAATGTTCATTCCCGTCAAATGACAGAAAACGCCTACCAGACCCAAAATAGCTGCTCGCACTCAGAAGGCCATAACTTTTGTATTTCTCAACGAAATTGCACAAAATTGGTACCGTTGGAATCGTGGTTCCGAGCCGATGCACAGCAATCAAGAAATTCCAGATTTGATCAGAAATTAATTGAGTTTTTAAGAAAACGTGGCCAGGTTCAAAACAGTGTTTTATTTGGTAGCTGGGAGTGCAATTAAGAGGCATGGTCATCATTCCTTTCTCTGCTGCAGCACATGGGACAATATGGGGAGCCTTTTTGCAAGTAATATAAAATCATTTCACTCAATTTAATGCTTCTTACAGGTGGTTGAAGGACAGATTTCGGGATTTCCATTTTCCCTTCTCTTTTCCTTCTCATTTTTCTATAAATTGGAGTGTTGGGCTCATTGTAAAGGGGAGAGTTTTTGGGTAGCAAAGCTCTGCCAAAATTGCCTTGTGAAGCCAGTGTGTTGTAGGCCCTTGTAGTGGACTCCTTGCATGGTGATCCAGGCCCTTATCTTGTAATAGATTGAACTGTGCATACCAGGAAGCAATAAAATACAAAGTTTGTGGATGTATCTTCCCCTGCTGTGTTTTCTTGCATTCTTCTTGCTCCTTTTATCTTTCTACAAGAATATTGTGTCTATTATTATGTTCTTGCAGGAATTCACTAATATTGTCTATGCTTGGAATATTGTTGTGAATGCATTTTTCTAGATCATGGTGAACTGTCATCACCTCTTCTAGTGTGCACTTTGCCTCTGTATTTCACACATTTTGGAGATTACTCTCACACCCTCCTTTTCTGGTGTATCACCGCTTTAGTGTAGGCTTTCATTTCATGTATTCTCTCTCCCTGGTCCCTTGGAAATTTAGATTAGAACAGTTAGCTTATCCCATTAGAGTAGATTGTGGCAGGTAGTTTAGGAGCAAGAACCATCTTTCTCTGGAGGTCTATCTCAAGTAACAAGTCCCACAACTTGGAGATAGTACCCATGTTATCCAATCACACTAGATGCTTAGAGTGATCAAACTAGAAATCGATCAACATCCAGGGGTGCTGTGATTCGGCGATAACAGTATACTTGAGAGCCCTATAAATATAAAGCTTATAAGACCATATTGAGGGTCCTAGGTCTTTGCATTCTATCACTACTATCACTCTATCTAAGGCTACATTTATTGCACCATATTCATCCACATAGTTCCATACATTCTAGCTAGCAAAGTCTACATCACATCCATTCATATAGGAGGGAGGGATTCTATCTATTCTATCAAGGTTCATTTTAAGACCCCCACCCAAATTTGTTTTATAGAATGGGTGGCGAATTTGACGAAAAATTCATTCAAATCTGCGGGTGAAAGTGTGAAAATGAGTTTCGCGAGAGTGGCGAAAGGAGGTTATTTTCCAAAAAATGGTGGAATGCATTTTTTTCACTAAAAGGCCGAACGACAATACTAAAACAATGTTTGAGTTACTAGTCGGTAACACTAAAAGTGTTGTCGGTCGATAACCTTGAAAAAGTGTTACCGATCGGTAACACCTCTAAGTGTTAAAGACCGATAACACTTTTCAGGGTTACTGGCCAATAACACTATTAGTGTTACAAGTTGGTAACTATTTTTAGTGTTTCCGATCGACACCACTTTCAAGTGTTGCTAGTCGGTAATAGTTTTAGGTGTTGCCAGCTGGTAACACTGGTTGGTGTTATCGGTCGGTAATACTAAAACATGTTTCCATCTAGTAACATGTGTTTTACATTGTTGGACGGTGACACTACGGTTCATCCATCATTTACTGTGATATGTGTGGCATGCCTTTCTCATTTAATGCACTTTCCTCTCCTATATATATAGCCATCCCCATTCATTTTGTCTCATTTTCTCCTGCAGGTTTCTGAGAGTTTTTAGAGAGTTCCAAGCTTCTCATCCACTTCCAGTCTTCCACTATTAGGGTCGAACTCGATCATCAAGATTCAAGGTGAACTTGAAGGCACATCTATCATCATATACAAGTATCTTAATCTGTAATTTGCAAACCGCTTCTTTTATCAAGCAAATCAATTTACTTTCAACATTCAAGAATAATGGCCCCTAGGAAAAAAACCATTAAACCGACTCCCTATGTTTACCAAAACATTTTATATCCCCAGTTGTTGCAACTGCTCAAAGACCCTCAAATATTTAGACAATCTAGTTGGATTGTTAGCTCAGGGTTCCATGGTCTTATTTACATGCCCCAGTATCAGACAAAGCACACATTACTAAATAATTTAATGCAATTGTATAATCATTTTGATGGCACATTCATAGTTTAATTACCCTCCCATGAATTTATCATCAAAATAACACCTGAAGACATTCATCATATAATAGGCCTGCCCCATCAAAATGAATTTCCTGTAACCTCCAAATCCATTCTTCTTGATGAGTAATTTTTTTAGAGTCTCATTACAATCTATCTATGTTGAGGTTGAGGTAAATAATCAGCCAAAAGAGGCATTAACTCTCAATCTATCAAAGACCCTTTCTCTAGCCATGGTGGAATTTTTCCAGTCCCGTATAGTGTTATAGGGAAGATACACCGACATTCCTCAATGGGCAATGCACTACCTTCTTCAAACCATTGTCGGTGTTAGATTTGATTGGTGCACATATCTAGCATCAAAGATTCATTTTGATCTTGACAAGGCCAAACTCAATCCTACTGTAGTTATTTTTCTTCTTGTTATGTTCTTGCTTTATATTATGAAGGTTTTTATGGAATCAAATCAACAACTATTCCAACTGCTCTTCACGAGAAGATGGAAAAACATGGAATGCCTATTAACCAATAGTTGGTGAGTATTTTATTTTAAAAACATTTCATCTTGATTCCTTTCAAAAACAAAATCATTGTGAAATAAATTCTTGTATTGTAAATATGTAATCTATAATTATGTTTTGAACCAATGTGAATGAACAGGTCAAAGAAAGTGAAACATTGGAACGTCGTCAAAGGATTTTTGGTCACATAACTTTGCTTTGGGCTTGAGGGTTTAGTGACAAAAACAATTGATGTCTCCGAGTCCGAAGACTCTGTGGCTCAAGAGATAAGACCAGAAAAATGGATGCATGGTTCTTTGGATTCGTCACGCTCGGCCCGGTCCCATAGCCAGGAGAGAAGTAGAGTGCACTCTGCAACTGCTACTATCCAACAACAAAATCAAGGTTTTAAGTTTTACATACTACACAATGATCAATCGTTTCAATTTTATTTAATTATTTTACAGAGTAATGATATTGATAATCTGAATCTCTGATTTTCTACAATGTCATATTTCTAATTTCATTAATATTATCCTAATGTGCAGCCTTTTTTAGCATATCTGCATCACCTCGGAGAGAGTCTTCTCATGTTGTTGCAGACACCACATACATACCTGAGGGGGCCAGAGCATGAAGAGATTGAGTCTGCTCTGATAAGAACCGACCCACGCGTTTCAAGTTCTGGTACAAAGCAACTAAAAATAATGACTTAAACTTTATTTATATTAGTGTTTTGAATTTATTTTATGAATTTATCAACATATTTAAATTGTTTTGTAATATTTAGGATTTTTGACACCGTAATAGGGCCTGTGCCACCACCACCCTTCCACCCATTAACACACCAAGAGTTTGTTGACTACAAACAACATTCATAGTGTAAGAAATTCTTATTGTTAGCTTGTTTGTATTTTAATTTCAAATTTTTAAAATATTGATTACTGATATTGGTAGTTAAATCTTATATTGTTAAAGTATATATGCTTGTAGATCTTTTGCAATCTGAAATTCATCCTTCCACCACACCCATTGCCACCAAAAATTATGCTCGACTCCATCCCAACACAAAAGGAGTGCATCAGTTCCTGGCCGACCTCCCCTTCCGCCTCCGTCATCTGCTTATGGTAGGGAAAAGGATTATGCTCCCAACGCTGTAATGACTATGAGAAAGGGAACTCAGAATATGACAATATTTGATTTCCCTAGTTTTAATGTTGAGGGTGTGTAGAGTGCCAGAGGCACTTCTATTCTAAACAATATAGAAATGGATGAGGAGTTTCTTGGGTGGGACAACTATTTTGGGATGTAAGTCGGAGGAGAATGATCTTTGAGGATCGATGCAATCTATTCATAAGAAAATGCCAGAGCTGGTAGGCTCTTCAGATCCTCCTTCCCCAACTGCACAAGAAAAATGATGATGCAAAGACCAACTTTTCACTTGAGATCCTTGTGTCAGATAATGCTACAACCCTTGTAATGGAAAATGTTATTCCTAACCTCAAGGAGATGAAGATGTGGGAGATCAGAGTGAAAGCTATGATAAAAGAAATTAATGATAGATACCATAATTTTGAAAACAGAGAACAACTTTTTCATTGGTTAAAAATCAACCATTGGTAATTGATAGATATTCTTGCTCAAGCACAAAAAGGAAATCACGATCACCAACAATGTCTACAACAAGGATGAAGTTTTGACAATAATGTTGAACAGATTGGCTAATTTGAATTTTGAGATGCATTCATACTACAACAAGTGGAATCGTGACAAGAATCTTATCACTATTGCTAATGCAGAGAAAGACTTGGCCATGGTAAGTTCTATTTTTTTGTAGATTGTTACATATATATATAGTTATTCTTTATCTTATTCCAAATAATAATTATGTGATTTTTAATTACAGTCAAAATACTAGACTTTGAGAACAGAGGTGTAGTTGTTGGAGGAGCACTGAGAAAAGTGAAAGAGAGTGTCAAAGGGGCTATTGGTTTTAAAGAAAAACTTGTTCTGCTAAACAAGAAAACAATAATTTGTGAGAGGATTATCAAGGAGCATCAAATGGATCCAGAAATTCTTATGAAGAAAAAAAATGATGAGGATCCTTCTATCCTTTCAGCAAGAGATGCAGCTAGGGAAGACAAAGAAAATTTGGAAAACATTAAGGCTATGGAAAAGGAATTAGTGGAGTCTGGTGTAATCCATGTGATAGTGAGAAAGTTGGTGATGTTGTTGAATCTAGTCAAGGACAAGGGTCCACTTAACTTGAATTAAAACTTTTATCTATGTTACTATTGATGTATTGAGTATTTTACTATGACAAATACAATTTTAAAACTTTATCTTTATGAGAAATTGTTGATCTTTTTATTATGAGATCTCATGTGAATTTGTTTATTATCTTTATGTGAAACAATTGATAAATAGTACACATGGATTCTAGAATTTAGTTTCAAATATGTTTTTGAAAATTTGATTATTCCTAATAATCACGAAGTTATATAACATATATGGATTATAAAATTTTTGCAAACAATTGTTCTTGTGGAATTGTGTTAGTGATATTGGATTATAATTGGAATTTGGAAACATTATCTTTATGTGAAATTTTTATTCGTTGATCTGTTTATTTCTGTCATGGGTGTTGTCGAATGAAAACTCTAGTCATTTATTTTTTCAAGCTTCTACAATATTAGAATAGTACACATTGATTCAAGATAAGGGAATCTGGTTTACATTCTTCAATTTAGTTTCAAAAAGTATGAACTCAATAATTAAAACATTTGTCTTGAAATTTGCATGTGCATGTTGTTGTCAAACTTTATAATTGTCAATTGATTCTTGAATCTCTATTCTTGATTCCTCATGTAAAGATTATCTCCAATAATGATGGATCAAGTGATGTATTCGTAGACTGCCATGTTTTTTTATTAATCCTAATAATCACGATGTTGTTACTTGTATATCATATATGGATTATAATTTATAAGATATTTGCCAACAATTGTGCATGTGGAATTGAAAGTGAGAAATCAGCTAATGAACATACTTTATTAGTAATGAACTTTAATATTATTACATCATCCAATTTACATATTGCACAAATATGAATTGTCTACCATTTTTTATTTTCAAAGTTCAAACATTATTAAATATATAGAAGGGATTAAATAATTTCCAAACATAATATGCCCAATATATGTGAATGAAAAAATATCAAGTAATAATTTATATTTCAGAAAATGAATACAATCAACTATTTGGTAACTGGAACAACCCTATCCTGGATGGTCCTTCATCACTTCTTATATCTGGTGTAGTTTCTTGTCTAGCAGAGTCCAAGTCAATTTCACCATTATTAGAGACTTCATTGTTTGCTAACTGATTAACAACTCTGTGGTCTTCAGAGATGTCCATGTAGCAAGTGCTCTTTCATACGGAAATGTGTCCACCCTATATCTTGAAACATAGATTCTCAAACAAGTTTCCAAATTCTTGTCTAATCTATTGCAAAGTTTTGATTTGACAAATGAAAGTGCACTAAATACCCTTTCATCTTCAACAGACCCAAGAATCATTTTTGTATGAGCTCATATAGTTTGAAGTATTCACTAATAGTTTCTCTCATAATGTTTCTCTGATACATCTTTCTCCACAACAACATGAAACTCCCATTTCTGTTGGGTCAGCTATAATCTTATATTGATCAAACATTGTAAATCCAAAATGTTGTGACTGGGATATGAGTAATTTTCTATCCAATATACCATTTAATTCCCCTCCATCAACATGTGAAGATTTGCAAAACTGTTCCATAAGTGCAGCCATGGATTTCATGAAGTTATTATTTCTTTGTTCTTCATCAATCATTGGGTTCCAGAAAATGGGATTTACAACTCCCATCGCCTCCAGCAGATCATTGTTTTTAAAATGCTCTTCTGATCTCATAAGATAATGTTTTCAAATATATTTTCATATTTTTACGTACATCAGAAACTACACATCAAAAAGACAGCTCGTGATAGGTACTTCCTCAAGTTCAGAACCTGCTACATAAGGATCTTTGTATAAAGTGTGCATTTTAATATTTTTCCCATCAACAAAAATACAAATATGACCATTGATATTGAACTTTAGATAGATGTTTTGGATCTTTGGTGTCTTTCAAAACCTTGAAGCTGCTAAAAATGGCTTTTGAATCCAATCTTGGGTGATATACAAGGTATCTAAAATCATACATACTTGTCTTTTTAATTTTAGAAAATCAACAATGTATATGGATCGTTCCTGAGCATGTTTCACCAAGTTGTTTATTTCCTTCAGCATTGGAAAAATACCACATAAAGTTAATAATGTCTCTATATCATCAAGTGATACAACAAATCTTTAGCCTTGTCCACTTGTCTTTGATGCTTGAACATATACCCTGTTAAGGACTTGTATTCCTCAAAAATCCTGCAAGTTGGTTCATACAATGATATCCATCTCGTGTCAACATCTTTTAGCATTTTTTTACCATTTGTTATTCCAACAGAAAATATTTGAAACTCCAAAATATTTTAGGATTTCTTGACATATATGAATGCAAGTCCCTGTATCAGCTCCTCCACCTTAGCAACATTTTCAAAATTACTTACAATCTTGTAAGCCAAATTCATTCGGTGAGCCATACAGTGAATAGGTATCATGTAAGGGGCTACTCTTTTTGCAAGATGGATACAAAGTCTAGTTTTGTGACCTTGCATGACAGATGCGCCATCAACTCCTACACAAATCAGCTTTGCAGAGATGGAATGATCATCCATACCAGTTATTTCCTTCAAATTTTTAATAACAAGTTTGCAGATGTTCTCAACATTGTAGTTCTCCATCATTTTGTGCATATTTAGTAGATGATTTTCCCTAAAATGGTTACTAAAACTGAAAGTGTAGACATGCATGCACACCCAAGATGTATTATCTACTACTGTGACCTCATCAATCGAAAAAGCGATAAAATTTGCATTTTTACCTTCTCTCTCAAATCAATGATTTCTATTTCTCCCATACACTTTGCCATCTCCCATGCACTGGTATCTGACCAGTGCATTGTTGGAATATTTGGAAATCCATTAGATTGATACAATGTCTTATAATCAATCAGATCTGAAATTGGTCTGCCATTTTTTAAAATGTGAAATATTGTTCTGAATTGAATGAGTTTTTCTTGAAGACTTACATCTGTAGCTTTTTCAAATCTAGCCTTTATAGTTCCACCTTTCTCAACAAGGTCCTGAAGATGTTTATGATGATTATCATATTTTGTAGCATATCTCATATGAAAACAATCCTCCTTAGATTTTCCATCTAGTTATTTTTATAATTGTTCCATCATCTTTTTTTGACTCGTATATCTTCCCACAATGCTTCTCTATTGTATCTAGTTTCAATTGCATTTTGTGGTCTCTGCCAAGTTTCCAACTATAGATAGTACATCTACATTCTGTAGGAGTATCATATTGTTCTCAGGTTCAACAGGTTCAATGAATGGATATTTGGTTGACCATTCAAATTTATAAGTTTTCCTATAGTCCACTTCCCACTCTTACGTTTCTGATGTGAATTTCTGGAATGTTTATCAGAAGTGTGATTTGGATGGGAAATGGGATTATCAATACTATCAATTTGAATTGGATTACTTTGGTGATTGGAAATTTCATCTGGACTAAGGTCACTGCTAGGGTTTTTTGCATTTGAGAGAAATTGGTTTTCTTATAACTTGTCCAAGTAAATTAAAAAATTAAAGTAACAATATCATAGTAGAAATTGGTTTGCTTACCTGTCACCACTAGGGTTACTTGTGGCTGACTAAAATATTTTGAAATGTCCATACTGCGTTTTCTTTTTCCTTGAAGTTGAGTTCTTTTCTCATTTGTAATAAGGGCCATCGAATGGATGATTTTGAAGTCTGCACATGTGAGAAAAACATAGAACTTTCAAATATTGACGAAACATGAAAAAATCTTTACCCAAACACAAGCCTTAGCCAACACAACTTAAGAATGACATATGAAAATACAACTGAGCACTCGAATGGAAAAGGAATATGCGATACAGACAGGATAAGCTACGAGAACATAGAGCCACCGATTGGAAAAAAAATATATCATTTGTTACCAGTGCAACACATATATATATGTTACGCCAATCGACAACATATATATCTATTATCGGTCAAAAATAACTATATATGTGTGTGTGTGTGTGTTTTCAATGACAATAAAAAGATATATTTACTAGCCCGAAACACATATATATATTACCATCGGCAATAGAGACATCTGTTACCATGGTAACACTTATATCTATTATCGATTGGTACCATGTATATATGTTAATGGTCGGTATATATATGTTGTTGCATTACCGCTAACTCGTATACCTATTAACTTAGCTGAAAATATGATATGTTTGTTTCTGGCTCAGTAACACATACGATATGTGTTTCCATTCTATGTATAACACTTACATAGTTGGTAACTCTTGCACATTTGTCTTGTTGACAGAAAATAACCTTGCCAGTCTACAGACATAGTTGTCTTTTTTACTTACCTCTTGAGTCTCTCACTTTTTCCTGAATCCTTCGGTTTGTGGTCTTATACTTTGGATTATTCACACCCTTATAATGTAAAAAAATAGGACTATACTATGGTGAATAAATCATATATATATTAGAATGTTATAACATGAAGGTGAATTTACTAACTTTAGTCAACCCTTGGCAGAAATACCTAGGTGAAATTATATTCAAATTTTTTAGGTCCCATAAAATCCTTTTCATGAATATTCGCCACAAAAATTACCTTTTCTATACCCTTTTCTGAACCTTGATATTTTTCTTCTAAATTTGAGACTTTCACACCCTACTTTACTTCTTCTATAGCATGACTACGTCTTTTCATTTGAAGTTTAAGATGATTTCTCCCACTTCATCATCTTTCGACAAGTGAGGATATCATCCTCAAATACATATTTATCTCTCTTTCTTCACGTCTACTTTGATATAAACTTTATTTCTTGGTGGATAAATTTTTGTCCTTGATAGGCATTCTTCAAATTCTCTCGTACTTCGTTATACCTTGTTTTTATTGCAACCATAGGGAAAATTGCTTCATCCATAACTTCTTGAATTATAGATAATGATTTTATATCCTCTTTTCTATTCTCGTTTCAATATAGATTTCTCATCTAGTGATAATGAATTGTAGGCTTCCTAATCCAATGGTTAAGAAAATCCATATTCAACAAATTCCCAAAGCTCTTCTAAGTGTAGAAAATGACTCATTATGATAGACCAAAAATCAAAATTTCGCCAAACCGATATCCGGTGGAGGAAATAGATTGATGTCTACTATTTCTTGAAATGACATAATGAAAATACTAATAAAGCTTGGAAATATTCAACTACTAATGTTCACAAATTTCATAGAAATTAACAATCACAAACTCCTTGAATATTATATAAGAGAACTCTTTTTCATTATGGAACTTGCACACATACAAGTTGAACATACATACTATAATTGTGATTTATATAATAATTTTTAATACACATCTTGATTACTATTTGATGTGATGACGCTCCTTTATTTTTTATCTCTTTGTGTTGCTGCACATTCAAGCTTCTCTACTCTTCTTCTTCTCTTCTTAAAATATTAAACAAATCAATAACCTAATAGAAAATCTAGGTGTTGAAACATTGAATTAATAATCTGCTGGCGATCTTTACTCTAATACCAATTTGAAGGAATTATGTCTAACTCCTAACCTAGAGGGTGTGTGCTAAGATAATGAAAATAATACCAATATTATGAACACACACAAACTAACAAGAGAAATATAAAAAAAAACTTAATTATTAATAATACTCCAGAGCACTTCGATGTGTTTCTCTTGCTTTTTTAATTACAAAATTACACCTCTTATTTATAGATGTTTTTAAACCTTCTAGCTAAGGAAATATCTCATAATATCTTATATTAGATATTCTAGATCTTTTGGATATTTCCTACATATTCCTAAGATATTTTCTATATATTTTCGATATTTAATATAATATCTTTTTGATATTTTGGAGGAGATAATATTCACAATAAATGTGAAATTTTTGTACATAAAATTGGAAGCTTTCTATCAAGATTAGATATTTCCAAAAGTGATGAAGAGCATCTATAGGTGGCTAGGTTCCTTGTCTTATGGTCTAAGGTGTTAGCTGTTTATTTTTTTCTCCATTAGTGTATCTTCAAATAGCTAAGAGTGAAAATTCCATTACAAGGTAAAATGTCATGTAAATGTTTAAATGGAGGAGTAAGAAGTTGTTAGTGTCAAATAAGCCAAACATAAGGCTAGATATCAAGAAATAATACTAGCAATCGCATGTGTTTCATGAGATGTGAACGCCGAATGGTATATGTTATTTGATTTAGAGGTATAGTTATTACTTTTGTAGTTGATGTTGATTAGGGGTGTGATTGTTTTCGTAAGTGTAGAAATATAGATGGGCCACTTAATTTTAAGGTTGTTTATACATTTCAAAGTTGTTATAAATTCGTACATGAATACATTTGATACCATTTTCAATAGTTAATTTATTTTATAGTTGATGTTGTATGTATTTAATTCGGCTTTATTGTGTTAGTTGTGCATTGATTGTTCGGTTGGTGTTTTGTTGGAAAAACATTTATTGTACAGTTGATAATGTGTGTGATTGAAAGTTGTAGTGTAGGAATTTAGTTGAAACATTACATTGAAATGTTGTATGTGTACATTTAATTATGTTACAGATTCATACATTTAAAGTTGCTTTTCATATTTGAAAACATCAAATAAATGAAGATATACATACACATAATGAGACATGTATACATTTGCAGTATTTATATCATGAATGGTAGCCTTTAGTGGGAAATTTTAGTTTCAATAAACATGATTACATTTGATACCCCTTGAACGACAGTGTCGGTTTGGATAGAAGAAGTGTTGAGTATAGTAGTAGTGGAGGTGTTATCAAAGCAGAGGGTAGTATTTATGATGGGTTGAGTGATAGTAGTCTTGCTTCCTCCTTTCTTCTTGCTCCGAGTGCTGGTATGTGCGCCATATTTGAGTATCTCTCAAATGAAAAAGTAGGTGAAATGTGTAGATTTGCAAGTGAGGGAACTTTGGAGAAAGTTATGAATGTCAGACCCTTCCTTTCAGTGGTTCCAATGTCGACGGTTGCTCTGTGCAAAGTAAGTCCTTGTGACTTGTGGATAGTTAATCCCCAGGCCATTTTAATCGGAAATTGTCTTCGATTCCCTCTCGAAATAGGGGGTATGGGAATATGTAATGGGTTGGAGGGATCCCAATATGGGTCATTGTATCTATCAAATTTTACAACAACAAATAAAGGTAATGTTGGTGGTTGCATTGATGTGTCGTAGAAAATGTCGGTGATTGTTCCCATGGCACCATTCATGAGGCCTGCATCAACCCATAGATTTGCAATAAGCATGATTTTTTGTTGTTTGCACAACAAAAATTTGTGTTCCAACTGATCATCATCAGGATTTCTTGGTCCAATCCTCATGTTACTTTCAACAATGGATTGGGTGATCGGAACGTTCAATGCCTTCAACATTTGTAGGTTGTGGGAGTCCACCAGATCGTTTCTTCAATTTTTGATAATTAACTGAAGATTATTTTCATTATTTAGACAGAGAATATGCTAAAAGAAATAAAAGACTTGTTGGGAAGAGATTATGTGGCCCATGTTGTGCGTATCAAATTCAATTTTGAGGCAGCCTCTTTTTCTATGGATAACATACTCCAGATTGAGCCGAATAAGTTGTATACTAGGGCTATTGAAGTCTCACTGATTAGGGAAGAGAATTTGGTTGGGTTGTATAATATACTAAATAATAATTCTACAACTATATTCATATTTTTGAATGTATGAAACAAGGGGATTTTGTCAACGCCATAACATAGATATCTTCTAGAGGTGATGCATGCAGCCATTCATCCAACTTGAGGCCAATTGTAAGGTGATTTTCCTCCTACGTTCCATGTCGCCACAAATACCCTGCAACCCAAAAGCTTGAAGTTAACTTCCAGGTTGCCATTTAGCAAGAAAAATGGTTTGAAACAATAGTCCAAATTTCAAGAAATTTAATGACAGCTTGGTTTGGGTACAACAAATTTTAGATTTTAGATTATTATGGGGAGGTGGCCATGAGATTTGGCCAGAGCAGTTACAGTTAAGAACAGAATAAGATGGCGCTTTCCTTACAAAAGGGTCAAAGAAGGGGTGCATAAAGGGAAAAGGGGTCCAGAGAACGGGAACTGTGCTAAATAGAGATATCATTAATAGCTCCTTATTTTACTATATACAAATTGATTGATCTGGCTCTGTATCTATACTTGGAGTGGGTTTAATGGTATCTGAGAGGAAACTATTGCATGTGAGGTTTTCTTTTTTGTATGCTGAAGAAGAAGAAAATTAAGGATTAGGTTGTGCTTTATTTGGGCGAATTGTCTAGCTGTATTGATTTTTATTTTTCTGTTTCTTTAAAAATGTTGAGCTCCTGTTGAGTTAGGTGTGTGTCTGTGTGAGACATTAGGAGTTCCCAATCCTCAATTAGAGGGGTTGAATCTCGCATGTGGAGTAGTAAATTCGAAATGAAACCTATGCATTGGTTGTTCCTTGTTGCCGAAATATTGTTTGCAATGTAATGGAAGACTGAAATCCCTTCCAAAGGGTTGCTCGTAGGAATTACTTATATAAAGAGGACTATCCAAAACCCGCTTGCAATGGTGGTCGAGGTCACCAAGGAGGATGACTTATCTGTTCCCAAATTTAGATGTTCTTAAGTGTGGGAAAGCTTCGTGGAGCCTACTGTTAATTTTTCTTCACAAATTTGGCCTGATGAAACTAATTTAATCAATAAGAACATATTCTATATGTTTCAGTGACTCTTGAAAAGATGATAATGCACTACATTCAAGGGGTTTTAGTTCTTTGGTTGGAATACACATGGCTGCGTGGATTGTGGATGCGGACATGTTGAATGCTGAATCACCGGTAGGGGCGAGCACAAGTAGAGGTGAGGGAGATGTGGTTGATGTTGTGAATGAATTCTGAATTTTATTTATTAGAAATGATTTTCTTGTGCCAATTGTTCCTTGAATTATCAATCTTAGTAGAAGTAGAAGGGTTTTGTTTGTTGAATGGTGTAGTATGGTATCAAGAGATATTTATTGTTTTGGAGACAAAGGAGTTGTGGAAGATGGTGGTGTGGAATGTATGTTGTTGTTAATTATGTATACCTTCTCTCTCTTGATGAATGATGAACCAATTATCTGCAAATCATGGGGAATGTCATGTATGGTCCAATTATTGTGTATGTCGATATCTCATTTCCCCAACATGTTAAGACTGTCTAGACCTGTGTTGTTTCCGCACGAAGTTGTGCGAAGACCTTCCATTCTTGCAATGGTTCTTGTTGAATATTGCATTCGGGCTCGAGTTAGAACCAAAATCTGTATCAAGTCCTGTGTCTGCAGTAGTGCGTAGAACATGCCACTGCCTATAGTTTTGCTTGAACATGTCCCAAGTGTCGTTGATGTCATGTGGGGTTGAGCCAAATTCAGACGTAATATTTCTGAAAGGCTTGTATAAAAGGAGTTCTGACCAACAGAAAAGGTCATATGACATTGAATCCTAAGCTATGACATCCAAAAATCTCGGGTGGACCTGAACAATTACTTGTGTCGATTACTTTTTCCATTGATCACATTTACAGTTCTTTTTGTAGCTCCAATCTCAAGAAACTTGAATAAGTGGTAGGTGTTCCATGGTTGGATAACTTTATATGCATCCAAGAAAGTGGTTGTTTGTTGTGCATCAACGTCACTTTCAACGACACATCTCAAATTTTTTTTCCAACATTTAATGATACAAATGGATGGTTGCACATAACAAGTGGCAATTTTTGCAACATGTGGCATGTTTCTTGTGCACTTATGTCATGTTCAACAATGATTTCTGTGAGCATTTTATGGATCGCGATATGTGCTGGAGAATCTACATTTGCATCTCTTGAAAATTTGGATAGCATTTGGTGATATGTTTTGAACGTTGCTCGGCTTTTGAAGCATATTTTGCAATATAATTAAGAACGACATGGCAGGAAAGTACCGGTTGGCAATCGACATTTTCTCTCCATATGTATATCATTGTTTGATTGTGGATGTTCAATATGTCATCATTTCTGGAAGGGAGGTACTTAATTTTCCCATCACTTTCAATGTGTAAGGAAGAAGTAGGTTGCGTGGCCAGGGGGCATTGTACCCGCACTGCAGCTATGATTGTTTTCTACTTAGGCATGTTTGCTTTGAACATTTAGTGTGGCACTGAACTCTATTAAGCATTACCTCAAGGTGCATACGAGGAGGTGGATAGAATTTGTGTTGTATCTAGTAAGCAAGGGTGTCAGGAGTGACTTGCGAACAAAATCTAAGCGGTTGCAAGTCGGTGGGGGTTCTGAGAATGAAATGAACTTAGAAAAGTATTGTTTTGTTGCCTCAATAACTTTGTATCCTCCCAGTCCATTTCATCAAATTTTGGCACATTCTCGAGCCACAATAAACCGTGGACATGTGCGGATCCTTTGTGTTACCGTTCATACTTGTGATACTAGGGACCATAAATATTAGATATGTAGTTTGGAGAAAACTTTGAAATAAGCAGATTTGATTACCTATACCAAAAGTCTATGCTCCAAGTTCCTTCGCAATATTTCTTCCGAATTATTGTGAATCGTGATGCGGTATGTTGATACTCGATGAGGGTTAGAGAAAATGTTAAGTGTTCTCCAATGTTGTTCGGCTCAAGGATCTTCGGGCATTCACCGGGTATAGCATTGTGGAGATCTGATCGTTTAGTGTTTGTAGCACTTAGAGTGAAGAATAAGGTTGGTGTCCCCAATTGTTCCACCATATCTGAAAGCTCGCTTTTACTTTTTACCCAAAATGAACGTGTCCCTCGAAGGCTCGATCCAAAGTGCATTAAGTGTCTGGGAGGTTTTCTTTGGGGCATTCCAAAGTAGTTGTCTTTGCAGCTCTCTAATTATCGGAGGGATTCTAGATTCAATGTTTTGTTTCATAAAAACTACTTTGTTGTGGACTGGCTTTTGTGTCGCATTATGAGGTTTAGAAGGAAGTAACAAAATCTTGGGTGGGAACCAAAGCACCCATCATGGTAATGCATCAAATGAAGAGCGTATTAATGCATTGGAACTTCTTTAATGTGGGGTTGTTGCCACATTGCTTTTTCCTATCAGAAATAAAGTTGGGAAATCCATTGAGAACAGGCCTTCCATATTGTAATCATTTATTGGCAAAAGCCCAAGCTCTGGCCATGGCATGGTAAATGGAGTGTTACCATCATGGTTGAGCAAGAACTATTCAATTTCCTCTTCTTTTGTTCTTGTATTGTGAGGTGTTGACACGAAAGATGATGAGTGTTCATATGTTTCATCAAAGTGCGTGGGAACACCAATACCATGAGTTGTAGAGAAAGTTTTCATTTGGGGCAGTTCCATTGTGGTTGTGTTGAGAGAGGAGGGAACATTTGATGACTCGGATGGTAGTGAGGAAAGGGCGTCATCGTCGATTAAGACATCTTTGTAATAGGGATTGTGTTGGATTTTATATTGCAAGGCTACACAAACATGAGATCTACTGATGTAGAAATCATAATTTTTAAAATTAGATCCTTCCCTTTGTATGAGAACTATGTCCAAATCTCCAAGGCGGTGGGGTAGGGTCTTTGCTATTGAAGTAATGTTTTGCGGGAAACTTATGGTGTGTCTGAGTATTTGTATTGTCCGCCACGTACCTTGGGTGACTTGCATGAATGGATTAACTCGTGTGATAAGCATCTCCTTGATTTGGGTTAAAGACGTAAGAATGGTAGGTTGTTTTTAGGGTCCATGTTGTTCCATGAAGAGAAGGGATTATGGAGTACCACCTGTTGGATAAAGATCATGCGGGTTAGCAAGGAACGATACATAGTTTGATGACATACAAATGCAAAAATAAGTCAAAATATAAAACTAAATTCAATTGTAATGCATGTGGAGTTCCAATGGGAAATACACATAAGAGGTAACAATTTGAGTATCGAGAAACTACATTTTTTCTTAAGGAAAAGAGTATTAGATATATAGAAACATACAATGTGTTCACATAGTACACAAGGATGTAAATACGTACATAACAAAAGTGCATGTATTTTATATTTATTTTCTTAAAAGTACTAACAATCCACATAGTAGCAGGAGACAATAGTATGTCAGTGTATAAGGGAATACAACAATTTTCTTTTGAAGCAAGGAAAAAAGCGAAACATAGATATGAAATAAGAAACATAGCGGTGATAGTTCAAAGTATAGAATGGGATGGGTGAGGGTGTAATGTTTGAAGGGACGGGTGGGTTGGAAATCCTTGCGTAAAGGTTATGGAAGTTCTCCTGTTGGGTCCTTTAGATCGATCCTCAGTGCATATCTATAATCATAGTTTTGAACTTGTCTGTTGTAACTCAAACATAACCATGAACCATTACCATTCTCTCTCACCTTTTTCCTGCATTGTTTGTCACGTTTTTGAAGAGGACATGCCTTGTAAAAGAAGTTGTCCATGTTGATATTTGTGATTTCTGCATGAACCATGGCCCATTCATTTCTCTCTGTGTTCCCCATATGTAGTACCTCTGAAATCGTTGTTACAGAGGTCAAGCTCTTTGGAGGGCCCATAAATTGGCTTGTGATAGAGGGTGCCGAAAGGGAGTAGTCATCGGAATCTACCCAGCTATGAAGTGTATTGGTTTCTATTTAAATTGTATAACCTTATTAAGTAATTTAGTCTAAAAGATATCGTGTTGTCATCTATCAAAAATATAAATCTCATGAAATGCTCATAAATAAAAGATAAAAAGACTAAAATAGTAATAAACCCAAAAAATTCCAAATAGGTTAAACCTTTACAAACTTTGATTACAAACTCAAAACCCTCGGATCTTGACAGAAAAATTGTACAAACTCAAACACGATGTTTTTCTAAGGGTATAAAACATTATTAATTTCATAGGTGAATCCCCTTGGCACATTGATTGATGCAGCTTCAATGGCGTGAATCACTATTCCTTGTGAGTCCATAACAACCAAACCGAGGTCGGGTAGGTGTACTAAAATCAAAGAAAACCAATCAAGGCATAGGGTAAGATAAAAGAATTTATATAAATGTTATCACCTAAAACAGGGTAGCGGCAGCAATTGCTATTTCAATTTTACTAGTAACAAGAGTTTTTATCATGCTTTGTGTTTTTTATTCTATAGTTTTTAGTTTATTATTTCTCTTTATGATATCAGTCACCTCCTTTATTGTTGTGTCATCCAAGATTATGGGGTCTAAGATCCGATCTGCATGCATATATCTCGGGAATTTAGCTCGATGGGACTCAAACCAAGGTCTTTTAGCTTACGCAACACCCCTTCGATTTGGAAACTCGTGCAACAATTGCTATTTCAATTTTACTTGTAATAAGAGATTTTATCATGCTTTGTGTTTTTTATTCTATAGTTTTTAGTTTATTGTTTCTCTTTATGATATCAGGCACCTCCTTTATTGTTGTGTCATCCAAGATTATGGGGGTCTAAGATCTGATTGCATGCATATACTCTCAGGGCATTCAACCTGATGGGACTCAAACCAAGGTCTTTTGGCTTGCAACACCCCTTCCGATTTGGAAACCTGCGGCAGCAATTACTATTTCAATTTTATTGGTAATAAGAGATTTTATCATGCTTTGTGTTTTTTATTCTATAGTTTTTACATTATTGTTTCTCTTTATGATATCAAGCACCTCCTTTATTGTTGTGTCATTCAAGATTATGGGGGTCTAAGATCTAATTGCATGCATATACTCTCGGGGCATTCGGCTCGATGGGACTCAAACCAAGGTCTTTCGTCCTTGCAATACCCCTTTCGATTTGGAAACCTATGGTTGCAATTGCTATTTCAATTTTACTGGTAACAAGAGATTTTATCATGCTTTTTGTTTTTTATTCTATAGTTTTTAGTTTATTGTTTCTCTTTATGATATCAGGCACCTCCTTTATTGTTGTGTCGTCCAAGATTATGGGGGTCTAAGATCTGACTGCATGCATATACTCTCAGGGAATTCAGCCTGATGGGACTCAAACCAAGGTCTTTTGGCTTGCAACACCCCTTTTGATTTGGAAACCTGTCCCAATGGACCCCTTCAAAGCTATCATTATTTGTTCTTAACCTACTGCAATATTATAGGGGAGCAATGCTCACCTGAACTCATGCTAGGACCCCTAAATGGGAGTCTCCAATTTAGTTAATCCAGTGCCTCATCTTCTGTAATCCTTCACATCACCATTCTTGTCTATCTTCCTTTCCACATGGAAACATGTTGTTTTATAATTACATGGTAAACAAAAGTCTATGGGACATCCTACACGGTGAGTAAAATGATTATGTTATGAAGAAAAATGGATCTGTACATTGTAGATTCATATTTTGAAATAGAAGAACCCATTTAATCTCTAACCTTCTGATTAAAATAAAGCAACAAGTAAGCAAGGACTGCTATCATTGCTGTAGATCATCAAATTTGATGATCTCCAGACACTTCAAAGGTCACTCTATCTGCCATGGAACTATTAGAAGCTTATAAATATTTTGCCATCAAACAACAAACAAAAAATAAATTTAATTGCAAGTAGAGCTTATCAATTATGATCTTATCTCTCTGGTAGTATTATGCCTTGATTTTGAAGGGAAGGATTTCTCTGAACTTCAATGCAGAGAATAAAACCCCTGATAAATTCCCCAATGCATACTAATGCCACACTCTGGCCAGATCAGAAAGAGGCGAGATGATTATGCATTGGAAAAGGCCTTGGCCACACAAGCTTTTGTGGCAGGAAGTGGCTCTTCTTTACTTCTCCATGTGGAAATTACTAATGTTAAGGATTTCATAAAAGCTCATTTTACAACTTCCCTCATTCGGATTGATTAACTACAATTAAAATGATGCAGATTATGGGCAGAGGGATAAGGGTCGTCATCAAGCAATTGGGTATGTGCCACGTAGCTACCTGATGCACTCAAGGTTTTCATTGCTTCAGAGGATGAACCGAATGAAGATGGTGAAGGGTGACTTGCCTACTGTTTCAATTCCAGTTTGTTTGGTGAATGCTTATCTATGTTTCTAGCTTTATATGGTATTTTTGTAATATTATCCCCCTTCTGCAGAAATTATAGTTATCAAACCAACCATTTTCAATTCATATAAATTCTTTTAGCTTACCCTATGCCTTGACCGGTTAAAATGAAATATCAGGAAATGGCTTCGCCTCTGCCCATGAATTATTATTTTCATCTAACTTCCACAAGCGCAGATATCTAGTGTACACCAAAACCACATTCCCGTCATACCCTGTCAAGTTCCAATCAGATATACAATCATGGCAGTATGGTTCAGATTTAGGATTAAGAGGCCTCTGTGGCATGCTACTAATACTCCATGTCCTGTTTTCCACATTCAGTGCGGCTACACCAGTTCACGTCATTATCAATCAGTTTTTGAGTTCGCTGGTTACAGGGCCCAAGGGTTTTGAGGGGATTGAGGGGACCTTCGATGTGCCGTAGAAGAGAGTGGAGGACGTAGCTTTGTGTTTCCAGCAATTCTACGATGGCAAAATCATGCACAAATAAACCATTTTCATATAATCCCCGAGCAACATAGTTTACTAAAAATGAAAAGGGAATGAAGAAACTGTGTGTGGCAGCATCACACAGAAAAATACAGGCAAACGAACGTCAAATTTAATAACGATGAAAAACGTCTAAACGACCGTCAAATTTAGCACAGTTGTAGAAACGTCCGGAAGTGCCTTTCCCATAGGGGAACGCCTTTGGCATAATGATAAGGACGAGTCATAAGTTGTTAGGATTGATTTGGTCTATCTGGTCAAAGTTTAGTAAGTTGTTGAGAAATGGAGATATGGTTGCATATTCCTAAGAGGAAAGATAGGAGTCCAAGTTTAGACTACCTAATCATAGAGAATTGTCTTCCTATTCGAATTAGAGGAGAGTGAGTCTGATTGGCATGTAATTATCATGGAGTAAAAAAGAAGAATCTAAATAAGCTCCGAGGAATGAAATAATAGAGTTTGCATGTTAAGGGAAGATTGGTTTTCTGCATTGTATATTGTATCTCTTCTTGTGAGTTGTCTAATAGATTATGGTATGTGTGTTATTTAAATGAATTTTTTTATTCTCTTTGTTGTCCGGATGATCTACTAACCTTGAAACTACTCACATAGCCTACATGCTAGAAGAGAGGTGCTGTTGTGTGCTAACTGTGACTGTGTGTGAGCTTCAAACCAAGGCAGCGAATGGAAAATTAATCATATCTCGAAATTTAAACAGAAAAACATATGAAATTTGGACAGAATAAGAGTCTTGGAAATATGAATCCAATGAGTCTAGTATGAGGTTGATTGGATATGTATGGAGAAAGTTATGATCAAATTACCGACCTGCAGTTCTGAGACAACTCAAAAGAAAAACGTATTTCAGTAAGTAAAATCATCATAAAGTGAAAAATAATCAGCCAAATCATCTGAAAATTTTAGATAATCTCTGTCTGATTGAAAAGCAAATTTTTGTCAAATCTCAGGTCTCGATTTCACATGCGGAGAAATATCTCAGAGAAAGAAATTACCCATGTCGTTTAAAACGATACAGAGAAAGAAAATGTATTTTTTTTCTATTTGATCTAATTTGATGCTTCAGCCCTCCAATTCGATGGACATCAGTATTGAGAGTGTTTTGCAAGTGCCAATTATGGAGTTCAGGTATTAAGAAATTTGTTTGATCTTGCTGTTCGTTCACACCATAAAAATCAGGATCAAAATATAGTCCATACCCTATTTTGTTGTTAGCAATTTTCCTACAAAGCAACTCTAGTGAACTTTGTACATGATAGTTAAATCTTGAAGGACATTTTACTTGATGCCTGAAATTATAGAGATCATTTTGAAATAGAAGTTTATGCTATAGTAGCTTATGAGACGGAAATCTAATAGTTTATGAACAGAGAAGATACTAAGGGTAGTATGAATACAATGTTGATTTAGATAGATGTTGTGGAGATTAAATATGATCATGATGCAGAGTGTATAAGAAAATTGAAGGTTTAAGGAGACTAGAAGACTCCAATTAGTAAGAGTACAGAAAAAGGATATTCCAAGGATTAACAAACAAGAACTCTAAGATATCTTGACACCAATTGATTGGTATCAAATCAGATAAAAGGCCTTACATGGAAAAAGGTATGAGTTTTAGATTATTTTTCACCCTTTTTATAATGCATGTTCATACTAAGTGTCATGCATATGGAGTACAATGAGCTTAGGAGGTGATGTAGGACAACTAAGGTATGATAACCTGTCTACAAGGGGAATAGAGATATTGAGTGTATACAAAAATGAGCTAAGAGGGCATCAAAAAGGATTCTTGGTGCAAAAGAAAATTGGACTTCAAATTTCGATGGTTGATACCAATGATGAATAGGACAAATGCATAAGTGTTTTATATTATTATTCATGAGATATAAGATTACATATACAACAAATGAAGACGTTACGGTTAGGAGGTTATGTGCAACCAACAACAAGAAAATGTAATACATATTATGTAATTACTTTACGCTAACATTAATTACAAGTATTTTTAATCATATATTCTTAAAAATATAAAATTGTAGAAAATACCTCAATGGTTAGAAAAATCTTCTCTTTTTACTATTATTTAATGCATTATCGTGTGTCGTTATATATAATTTTTTTATTCACATGACCTCCATGATACATGATATTTATGTGTGTGTTTTGTTTAAAAATGCAACAAAACTTTCTATGAACAGAAGCACCTAATTAAGTACCACCCTTTTTGCTTAATGTAATCTTAGGATGCTTAACTAATGTCCACTAATAAGAAAACTATCAATTTAAATTGAAGAAAAGAGGACAAAAATCAAAACATCCTTATCGAATTCAAAAGTAATTTCCAATAAATGTATTTATTAACTTAAAATATTACACTAACTCATCATGAAATATCATTAACTATACATAATTTCCAATTCCTTTTGTTACTCATAACAATTGTCGACAAATTCCTTTAATAAACATAAACAAGAACAACAAATAAGTCACAATATATGACACTAAATGAAAAATATATAGATATTAGAACTTTGATTGAGTTTACTACAACCCCAAGAGTCTAATCACTCATAGAACTCTATTACTCATCTACATTTTCCCGATCATCATGCAATTGTATTCAATATCCCTTTTTTCAAGTCTTTCATAGTTTCTCATTTAGATTATAGTCAAATCCTCAAAAATTTTCCTTATATGTTGTATTCCTTGTTTGGGTTTTTATCACCATGTTTGTTATGCTTTCTCTCTAATGATCATGGTTTTAAATTTTTTTCCTCTTATTCTCACTCGCTCTTGTTTTTGGTTTATCGTTATTCATATAAATATGATTAGTTTTGTATCTACGAATATAATCATATTTACATGAAAATGATTTCCTATCTTTATTAGTTCATTTTTCACTAAACTAGATTTCATTGACTTTTGTGTCTCTTTTGATTATTTTTCCAATTTATTATGTGTTGCTTTAATGTGAATAAGGTATTTATTTGAATTCAATAAGTCGATATATACAACATGAGAAATTAGTGTATTTAAAGGAATGAAAAACCCTACTAATTTATCGGGATAAATTAGTCGTAAATGTACTATTAAAGTGTAAGAGAATAATCTATTTTACTTGTAACATGTCTCTATACAAAAATTCGTATTCAAAAATTTAGTACCCTTTTCCAAATTAGCATCACGGTTTGAAACCCTACTTATACAGAGTCAACTTTACAACCTTTTCCAACTCTTCAACCCTAACTTTGTTACTTGGAAAATAATTCTCGTAGGGGATTCTATCATGCTTCCTACAAAATTCAACAGTTTTTGGTAAATTTATAGATTTGATATACTAATTCATGATTGGAAAGATACAAAAATTACTTTTGAAATAAGGTTTCAATTATATATACTTCTTTGTGACTAATACATTAATGGTGATATTCATTGTTATGTTATAGATCCGAGTCCACATGATAAAGTCTTCCTATAGTTGGAACACTTTCAATCTGTAATATTGCATTAGGGAATGCCTCGTGTGTCATCACTTGATTGCCTCTAGAGTAATCATTCCAGTGTTCTCCCTCTCAAAGACATGATTATAGATTTCATAAATGTCACTCCAATATTCAACAAATATCCTCTCCCCACCACAACTCGACATATAGATATAAACCTCTTCTGCTGAATGCAGTGGCAATTTTTTTAATGGCTTGGAAATTAGTGTGGCAATGGTGAATGTTGGTGATGCACCCCTTCTTAGGGAAATCGAAACATTGATGACGAAGAAAAACAATGACAACATAATGATGGGTGGGGTATCATCATAGAAATTTCCCACCGTTCTACCACTAGTGGTCGGGGAGACAATCTAGATAATCCTCCACCTTTGCTACGTCTCACCAAAATGTTCATTGTTGCAGATAAAGTAGTTTGGGCCTCTGTTTTCTATGGTGCCATTTATTTCTTGTTCCCTTTTGGGAAATAAAAATGAACTTTTACTATGTATAATTGTATTTTGATGTCTTCTTAAGGTGAATTGACTTTTTCTTGATGACATCTTTACTTGATTTGACATGCATGATAAGATGGAATCCTATCCTAATTTTTCTACATTTCCAAAAGCCAATATTAAATCTTGAATAACTGATTGGATCTAAAAGCTGAAGTTTCGGATACTTGTAAATACATAATTTACTACTGATTTATGTCAACTGTTTCTTGCAGTTTATACAATTACGTGAGGCTTGGTAATAGTGTAGTGCAAAATAGGCCCCGATTATCATCCTCAATCGTTTATGGATTTTGGGAGCAATTTTATGAATTAGTGTTTCAAAAAAGGATATGACATTTCATGTGATTCATGATATTACAAGAAAAACTAGTATATGATTTTGCATCCTAAGACATGAAAGGGTGCGTTCACATAAATGTATTCATTTTATCCCTAAAAGAACAATTTTTGTAGGACTCGTGTCCTTTTTGTAATCAATGTTGGATCTCCATACATTATTCTTCTTGAAAATTAAATTAAATATATTGAAATATCACTAGTATTAATTATCTATTCTTTCGAAACATTGAATTATTTATATGTAATTATAATTTATTTGTGTATTTTCTTATAATCTAAGTTAGAATTCTTTAATTTTTACAACAATTTTTTTTTCTAAAATATTATTTTGTTCAATTTAAATCATAATTAAATTTATGTCACGAAATGAATAATATTAAATTACATTGGATAATTATAAACAAAGATTATAGTCATATATATACACACTCGAGAAGGTAGATAGCGGGATCTCAATGGACAACTAGGACGTGGAAGGTCACAGTCACATGGGAAGGTGAATAGACATGGTTTCCAATGGAATACTCCAACATTCCCCCTTATTCCATTGTTTTTATAAAATTAACCCTAAAACATCATCGTCTTCATCTTCTGATTCTGGTACTTCTTCTTCGAGTCATCATCTTATTGAGTTGCGACATTTCTTGCTTCTTGTGGTGAGGATGTCGTCTAGATTCCTCTAAGTCACTATGACTAGATATTCTCTCATTTCCTGAGTTGCACATGAAGAGGTGAGCTCGATATGCTCGTGCAATGAGATGTAGATGCTCCTGTGGGTGTTCTATCTTGCATTCGTCATCTACATCGGATCCTTCTATAAGATTGGCACAACTCTTTTCGTCTAGACATAGAATAAGACTAGGTCCATTATGTCCTCGAATTACAAGTTTTGGAGATTGGCGAGTAGTAGATACCGACACTCTTGTGGGCTTGACTTTGAATCTCTCAAATGATGCACATCTCTATGGTTGCTTCATAGGAAGACTTTAGTGGTGAATTTTCATAAAATCGCGAATATTAGAGATTTTGAAAATTGGAAATGGTGAATTTTTAGGAGTCAGCTTCCACCCAGTTCGCCTAAAATTTTGGTCAACAAGTCATTTGTATGGGTAATTTCGCCTACTATTTATATGTAAAACTTAATTTATGCATGTATTCGCGAGGTATAATACATAGCTTAGGGGGCTGCAGCGGGGTACCTATTTAATACAGACATCCAACAAAGAGTGGTTGTCCATCCAACTTAAGTTAGACGGACAACCATTATTTTCCGTCAACCGGGTTGGACGACAAGTGATGGATGGTGCGTCCAACTTGGGTTGGACGGTCATCCATTATCGTCGTTCAACCCATCCATCCAACCGGGTCGGACGACAGAGACAATGGATGGTCGTCTAACCTAGGTTGGACGACTGGTTTGGATGGAAGACAATAGATTGTTGTCCAACTCCGGTTGGATGACTCGAGTTGGATGACGATAATGGATGATTGGCTAACCCTTGTTGAAGCTGTCATCCATCATCTTTCTACAACTGGGTTGGATGACGTCCGCCCCAAGTTGTACGAAAGACAATGGACGGTCGCCCAACCCGAGATGGATGACAATCCATCATCTGCCATACAACCTAGGTTGGACGCCTTCAACCTAGGTTACATGGTAGATGATGAACAATCGTCCAACCCGATCGACTTTGCCATGAAACGGTTTTTAAAAATTTGCCATCGATGCGAAAGTCGATTTTGGAGATTCTCCACCAATTCTAAACTAATTTTTTGGGAGGGGCTCTTAAAATGAACCCTAATTTCTTGTAATGTTACTCACATCTCTGGGCATGATTGTCATGCTCTTGGACCGTTGCATAGGATCATAGGCTGGTTGTTCACATTCATCTTTGATATCTTTATAGAAAATTTGATGAATGAATGAAGGGGTTTGTACTGAACTTGTGTTTTCTCCTATTGAAGCATTTTTAAATTATTTTCAAAATACTTCCTCATGCCCTCGAGCATGCCAAGTATCTCATTCAAGTGGTCATTGTAGGTTTCTTTGCATTTTCCCATGGATGGTTCATCGTCTTCCTTCACGTTTCCTCTGCCAAACAACAAAAATAAAAAGCTTGTAGCATGGAGAAATTTATCCTTTACGAACGTCCCAACACAGATATGTGTCAGAAAGGATGCAGGTAGGTCGTTTTGATATGCTCCTCCATGCCTTTTCTCCTACGTCTTCTATCTCGGCCCATAATTTTCTGCCGAAACTTCTATCTCTGCCAAGGAATCTTTGAATCCGCCACCCAGGTCTCATCCACGTCTCTAATTGCTCAACGTAGGTCTGGGGTTGCAGGGAGTTCTACATCTGGTAGGTTTCTTAGTCGTTTGCTTTCCTCAATATTGCTGGACACCAAACAAATCGCTCCAAAATGTCACGCAGGTCTGTACAGCCAAATGCTCCCAGAGAATAAGTGCTGCCACGTCCAAGAAAAATGGGTCTCCAGATCTTTTCACAGGCTGAGAACATGTGAGGGATCTCTGATACCAATGTTATGAAATGAATAATATTATATTACATTGGATAATTATAAACAAAGATTACAGTCATATATATACACACTCGAGGAGGAGGAGAGAAGGATCCCAATGGACAACTAGGACATGGAAGGTCATAGGTCATGTGGGAAGGTGAATAAACATGTTTGCCAATGGAATACTCCAAAATTTTAAATGTTATTAGTAATATATTAATATAGTAATAAACAAGAGGAAGATTTTATTTGTCAATTGAGATTTGTTATTTTTGTATTTTAATTTTTTATGGTTTCATTTTTGTTTTATTGCATTTAATTTTCTAGATACGGTGAATACATGAACGGAAAGATGGAAATAAAAGTGAGAATTAGAACCCGTCATGTCATGCCCCTATTCCAAAGATCAAATTATTCCCAACCGAAGGACATCTATTACATTTTCTCTAATATATTATCTTGATCTCGCTTCATGTCCGAATGGGTGGACAACCATGTAGGCGGTGAGTTCGTTCTTTTAAATCTTGCAAGGCGTGAGATAAGTGATATATTTATTGCATATCGTCCTCCCTCCGCGTGTAAATATTTTCTAAGGTATATCATTGGATGTCTCGCTTAAAAATATATTTTTAAGTCGACGAATGATGATTACCTGTTACTGCACCGTGAAGCTGTAGAAAGCGGGAATGTTCAAAGTCTGTTTGGCCATGTATCAAAAAAATTGCATTTTGGATAATCGCAATGTTGTCACTTTGAATTTGTAAGAAATCTTCATTTATATGATTTTGGTGTTTTTCCTAGACCTAGTGTGGATGCGAGACCAATTTCATCAAGTACGATTCAAAACACTTCGGGCTGGTTAATAGCCAAAAACCAGAAATTATGATACATCTACATGGAAACGGACCAAGTGGACCTCGTGCACATTATACTTGTCAGTGCAATGTGAGATTAAAGGGACCAAAATAAAAAGAGTAAGAATTTAAGTGGGGCAAAGTCTGAAACCCAACCACACTGCTTTCTTTTTGTAGTACTTTGCAAGTATGTTTTTATTTTTAGTTTGAGTACTTGAAAAATAACAAGCAATGCAGCACAAAATTATCGATAATTGAGTCCCTTTAGGGAACGGAAGATATGAACCAAAAAAATTTGATCTCTCAATTAAAATTTGGTATTTTTTATTTGAATTTTTTTGGTGCCATTTGTTTTAGTTGCATTACATTTAATTTTGTAGATAAGACGAAGACATAAACAGAAAGTCAAATAAAAATGCGGGAATTGTGTTGTTTTTAAAATGTAAGTATTTGCAGTGGAGAATTGTTGTTCCCTCTATGGCTTCTGCATTGTTTTTTATGGCTTCAAATATTTGAATACATTACGATTTAATTGCGGGAATTTCCTGTTTGTCGTTTTTTTGGCCATTATGGCTGCAAAATGTGATCTGGAAAATAATGGATCAGAGAATGTGTGTTCCTTTTGGATTCAAAATGCCATGTGTGGATACCCCCTTTTTCATGTAAACTGCAAACCCAAGCTATATTCTACAGAGGACCGTTTTCCATTTTTTGAGATGCTGTTTGAGGATTTTAAGATTCCTGACATGAATAATACCGGATATCTCTATATAAATTCGATATCTCTTAGGGTGGTCATGCAAACCAAAGGAGCAGGTGTACAATCACTTTTCTCTACACTCAATCAGGCATTTAATTGTTTCCACAGTCGACAATTTTTGGCACTCACTTGCAATGCAGTTGACACTTCCGTTACGAGTAGTTTGCTAGAAATAAATAACGTGGAATATTGAATGTTGGATCTGTATGTGTGCTGCATCACCATCAGAAATATTACGATCCCAATTCCTATTTTGAAGTGAATATCGTCGAAAAAGTGAACATGATAAATATTTCTAGTTATTTGTATTTGAAATTTAGTTCCTATTAATGTATATTTCAATATAAATGAAGTAGAATTCATGAATTTAAATTAGAATCATATCAATGTATATGTCAATATACACCAGCTAAACTTCTTAAATTCAAATTAGGATCATATTGACATATATATGGATATACAATATGTGGGAAAACTGATTTAAAAATTCTAAAAACTATATTTAAATCTAAATTGATATTAATAATATTTAAATACTATATTTAAATAATTTTTTTCATTAATTAAATATTAATAATATTGTTATTAAAGCCATATCGTGTCCACAATTACACACCCCATAAATCCATGACTAAATTAACTGGGATAATTTTTTTACTTTCATTATTTGTTACAAGACAACACATGGGCTTACTCACAAGACTCCACATCACATGAGATGCTTGTACAAACATGAACCTACTCATACAACAAGAGACACAAAATCCACACCAATGCCATACTTTATCAAATGATGTTTAGCCAAAAAGGTGACCCATCTATAATATGATTAGCATAGGCATATTCCAAAACATGGGCATTTTCATAGTTTACATGTTTATTACATTTAGGTTCCCATTGTATAGACTCAAAGGTTTCAATAAAATTAAACCTCTAACGACGTAAATCCCATTTTCTCAAATTTCATATACTTTATTTCAAATATCATTAATCTTAAAATGGATAATTCACTACTTGGTTCCTTTCTTAATTGTTATTTGACACATTGTTAAGGTTTATCTAATGTTAAATTTATCCCGATTATGCTAGGAAATCCAACATGAAGTCAAGGGGGAAGAAATCTTAAGATTTAAAGGAGATTATGGTTCAATTTACCTCTTCCTATAAACTTATCTCCATCAAAGCACATATATCCCCTTCTTTAGTTTTTATAGTTAAAAATTTAGTTTGATTTATCTTAACATTTAGACGTGAAGAGTTTATTTCTTTTATTAATATAAGAATTTATGTTGGCTTGAATGTATGATCTCACCAAGAACAATTCATATTCATTCTTAACAACAAGAGAATTCTTAAATTAGTCATAAAAACTTCAATTATAACCATATTACTTAACCAATATCTCATTTACTCTTGTTCTCATTACAATTAGATTATTGCTTTGGTCTTTTATTAGCGTTCATATACAAGAAAATGATTTACAAAATGATTTGCTTATACATCTTGAATAAATACATGATAAGATATCATGAATCCGGATCTCATTATCTCGCGGGTATTTTATTTTATTCTAAATGTCATGAAATGAATTAGATAGGAGTTAAGGGATCAAGTATTCAATTTCTCCCTTTTTCATTAAGTCATCATCTTCTAAAAGTTATTTCACTTGTTAAAAGTTAGCTATAATTGTCTCTAGTAAGTTAATATCTTAATGGGCACAAGTTTAGTTTAATTAAAAATGCTCTAATAGGCTCTATACCCAACTATAAAACAATTAAAATAGTTTAAACATCTTTACTGCATAAACTTCCGTAAAATCCCAAGATGCTTTGTAATTACTATCCAAGGTAACACCTTGATATATAAGGAATTAATGGGATCACCAACAAAGGTTGAATGTGTAAGAAAAATGGTACAGTGATTTCACTTGCATCATATGGATTCCACAAAGAGATCGATTTATGATGAAGTTAACTCAAATTATCCTCATAAGAATATGGTTGACCACCTAGATACCATGGTCTCTTCCATGAAGATGAGTAAACCTATGATACCAAGAAATGTTATTCTTATTTATCCTATAAATGAAAAGGTCACTCATCCAATTTGTTCCTTCGTGTAAGGACCCTTAAGTCATAGAAATTGTATTTTAGAAGAATTATAGGTATATTAAAGAAATACACCCTTGTTAGCTCTAAGCCTTGTATCAAAAGGCATTAGGGTTTTTGAACTAGTCATGACACCACTAAGAGAAGAGATAAAGAAAAAGTATTGAATATTATCTAACTTTCATTAGTTTAAGTGTAATGAATTTCTCTCATACATTGTGATCGTTATGAGGGGACTATAATAATTACTGATGGGTTGTTGGTAAGAGTAAGATAGAGTATTTTCATTGATGTAAAATCTCATTAATGAAAAATAGGTTTATCTAGGAATGATAGAGGATAACTAGTATGATGATGACATATTCAATAAAGGTGCGATATGGTGGATAGGGTGGAAACAATGAGAATGGCTTGGCCTAGTAGGCCTAATCATGTGACGTAGTTAGCCTAGTTGATAAAACATGATGGCTTGAGGAGAATGGAAGAGGAATGGAGAGAATGATAATATTTTATCATGACAATTGCATGAGCTTCAAAGCTGTAGATACAAGTTGTGGACACGATTATAGGCGTTCATCTAGGCCTAGTATAGGTGTTGGGAGGAAAAGTGAATTATGAGCATGATGTGTAAAGCTATGTCTGCTCATGGAAGCATTCATTGGTGTGAGATATGTTGTCTCATGTGTGGTAGGTCCGTTTGGAGAGCTTGGAAGTAGAGGTTTCATGTTTTCCTACTTGGTCTAGGTCTAAATTAGACCTTATCCTAGTGCATAGAAGCCTAATAAGGGATGATAGTCAATTACGGGTACATGTGATCTCTTTGAGAAACTCATGGAGGTATGTCATATTGTTTTTAGCATTTAGAGGCATTTAGAAGAGGTTACTTGCTTTTGTTTGGTGTAAGAACACTTTTTATGGCCTATATTATGCAAAACACTAAGGCATAGTCATGTAAGTCCTAGTGGTGGTGAAGATGCAGAGCTATTGATGACTATGTGAGCATTGGAAATGATATAAAAGGGTTTCCTAGTGTTGTGGGAAATATTTCATGTTTCCATGATGAAAATTTTGTAATATATGTGGTTTTGACTAAAATAGGGTTCTTGAAAGCATGTTTTCTAGCTTGATATGAAAAAAATTGACTTGGTTGACACGTGTAAAATTTGCATGGGAAATTGAGACTCTCGAGGATATTGAAGCATGGAGATAAGAAGTTTTTAAATTGAATTGAAGTTAAATGAGGCCTTATCTTTTATGAATTATTATTAAGAACATAAGAAGGTCAAAACCCTTCTTAAACTTGAGTTTTATAGAGGTAGAGTTATTCTTACTTGTTTGGGCCCATAATGGATTGGATCATATAATTTTATGATTTGATGATGGAGAGGACCCTCCCATAATTCAGATGGTGGTGGTTTCATGTCATTCCACTTAGTGAAGACCACTTAGATTTTATTTTTCTAGGAAATAAGTTTTTAAATCTCAGGTTTACCATTAGAACCTATGTCTAAATTAGTGTTTTTATATCTATGAGAGTTATGCTATAAATTTGAAGTCATTTCAAATCTTGGTGAGGATATTTTATCACTTACACATGTCAAAATTGGTTCACTGGTTTTTGGGCCTAAAAAGACACTTTTGCAATCTTGGTGAATGAGAGTTCTTGAGAACTTGTGAGATTTGTGATGAAGTCTTATAGGATTGGAGGTGTCTTACACATCCCATGTGTCATGTTTCATATTTTGGTGAATCTCTGAAAGTGTAATGAGGAGGCATGGTTGAGGTCACAAGTTGACCTAGTTTGAATGGTTCAGAACATCACTACTTTGGTGAGAAGAATGATTTAGGAGACCACTATTTTGTGTTATATTATGATGTCTATCCACTTGAGATTTAATCGAGATGATTTTTTTCCTAATTGTAGTAAAAAAATCATGCACTTTTGACATTTATTTATCCTGTTTCATACTACTATTTTGCAGGTTCTTGAGTGAAGAAAGTACTAATTAAACCCCATCTTTTGGCCATCTTGTTTATTTTATTTTGTAATTTGTGACCTATTGCACCCATATGCCCAACCATTTTATGAAATTCTACGTAATTTTGGCCTCGACAGGGGCACCCATTTAGTACCGGGGCACCCATGACACCTGGTCCCACTGGGAAGTAAACCGGTCCCTTTTACACTTTCCCACCACTTTTTGGGTCTATTTTATTTGTTTTACATCTTTATCTTTCTTTTGGTAGGCCTTTTCATGGTTAATTACTTGAATAGAGAAAGGGAACCCTATAAATTAAAAGTTATGCGTCCAAAATGAGGGACCAAACATCATCTACTACTATCACTCCATCTAGATTTGCATCCATCTATTGCATTGACATCCACATAGCTCCATCATCAAGGCACAAGCTACGACATCTGCATCAAACTTCATCAGGTGAGGGATTATATTCTATTTCATGCACACATTCTAAAATTTCTACATTTAACTATTGCTCGTTATTTCACAAAGTACGAATGGAAAAAGAGCACTTGGGGCATGACATGCACAAACAGACAATATAACTACATCCCATTATGAAATATAGTGCAACTCTCGGTTAGTAAGCTCACTATTGTGGCAACTAAGGTCATTCTGACCCATTCATTTACATCTTTATTTTTAGGGTTTTGATACTTTCTTTTGGTCTTTTATAGGTTAGTTCTTCTTCTTGGAATATTTGGAGCATTCGGCACAATACAAAAAAATTAATGCGACAAGAAAGAAAGGTTATCGAGTCATCTCCATGACTGTGAAGACCAATTATACTTTTTACCAAGACTAGGAGTGCTTGTTAGTGCAAAATCACAACACCCCCAAATGATTTAAAAAAATCTACTTTTCTAAGGAAAAATCATTTGGTGTGATTACATAACATTGAACTTTCCCCAAGGTGTGGGACCTTGTAAAAGTGGGAAATCTCTCCAGATTAAAGAATGGTTCCTATTCCTCTATTTAGGTGCATGTAGAAACTTGCAGAGGGTTTGTTCTTAATCCTAATCTAAAATTTACCAAGGAGACAGGGATAAAAGGAATACAAAAATTAAAACAAAGCTACACTACGAGGTGATGCACCAAAGGAATGATGGACACTTGTTTTGTTGATAGACACAAACCAAATAAAATGCATACAATAATCGAGCATAGATAACCATATTAATAATGAAAGACCAGATGAGAGAAAAGAAAACTAGGAAAGGATCTAGAATCGATCACAAAACACATTTTATTGCTCTGTAGATTGATACAATACATTAATAGATGGCCAAGAGGTGAGAAAGCGTATAATAGTTTTTATGGAAGGTATGAATTCCATGAGTCCATTGCTTAAAAGAAAAAGGAGGCTGTAAAACAAAGAATATCCAACCCTTTACAATGAGTCAGCGTTTGTATTTATAGATCCCATACAAACGGGAGGAAGAGAGAGAAGTGGGAAAAAATAGCTCCAAGCTCAACCACCATTTTAATGACTCCCATGAAATCCATCTCCAATCTATCTTGACTGCATCAAAACATGATTCGACGCCTCGAAAGAGGAAGAAATGGCAAAGCAGATCGAATCCGATCTGGTGGTTGGAAGAAAAGATCTTGCATTAAAGGTCTGAAGTCATTTCTCCATTTTATCCCACCTTACCTCCTAAAAATTAAAGTTTTAGACCTACATGGGATAGGCAAGGTTGAGATCTTTCCAACGGTGTCAGATTTGTAATAATTTGATCCCTGAGTCGAAAGATATGCCCCTTTGAAGTTTACATCGGGTTGGTACAAATGGGCGGAAAACCAATTTTGAAAAAATAGGTCCCTTCTTTAATATGGGACACGTAATAGCCAGATTAGGGAAAAATTAGGTTTGTGGGATCAGAATTTATCTTTTCCCCTTTTCGCAAGAATCACAAAATCTAGAAAATTCCTATGGCTTCCCATTTGCTCCGCTTGGACACGTAGCACCCTTTGGTTGGCTAGGGAGGTGCACTCCAATATTTTCCTTTGTGCCCTTTTTGTCAAAAGGAAAATTTTCACATCTTCCTCTCGACTACCCACTTTGATTTGAATCGGGCTCAAATCTTGACTTTTTCCCTTTCGGTGAGTCACTGACCCATTTTACAACTTTTACACCTTTGGGGTAAGCGGCAAAAAAATAACTTTTCTCCGATGGCCTGCTTTGGATTGGGACATGCGGCGGCGATCGAGCGCTCATTTCAAAAACCCTTTATCTATTCAATCCTTGAATCAACGCCGTTTGGACACTTGGCGACCTCAGTGGGCATGGGCTATGCATTGACAATTCAAGCTGATTCTCCTCCTTTCGAGATTGGACATGTGGAGATGTCATGCTTGTTTGAAAAGCCAGCTCAGGCTTGTCTTTGGAGGAGCATCGAGTTGTCACTTGTTGGCTTTCATAGGTTTTTGGACTTTTTGATGGTTACTCTTATCTTTTTGGACTCTGGGCTACGTGGCGAGCTAGCACTCATTTGGGTCTCCGCCTTTGGACTAACTCTTAGAAATGCGCCATGCTGACACTTGGCACTCTCCACTTCCACATTCATACTTAGCCAATTTTGAGGTCTGCCCTGTCCTCCTTTGACTCTTTTTTACTATTTTGACTCTATCTCTATTCCGCCCTGGGACACGTGGAGATGCGGCACGTTTTTTACTCTCTCTTTTTGGATTCATATTTGGAAAAGCACCGTTAGGAAACATGGCTCTCTCTGCTGGTTCCTCCATACTTAGTCAATTTTGGACCTTTTCTTGAACTGTTTTGAGCCCGAAAACTTGAGTCCTTCCCATTTTTCCCCTTCTTGCTCACAGGCGTCTCTGCAGCCTTTGCTCCTTTCTCCCTGACCTTGTAATTTCATTGTTGAGTCTACATGTAGCTTGCAAAATAGATTTAAGGTATGAAACGGCTTGAAAGAGTCATTTTTACCGCATAGGGTCGTCTCTTCTTTCTCAGCCTCTGCCACTCCATTTTTAGTCTTTCTGCTACCTATTCGTAAGATCTGAATGTGATTTCTTAGGTTCTTTCTCTACGAGGCCATGGCTGATCCAATATTCTTCCTGGGGGTGAAATATGGATAAGAATTTGGATACTCATAGGGGTATTTTCCTACTAGATGAAAAGACCAATTGCCTTGTCATATCCATTGGGCATGGAGTCGAGAATGTCGGTCTAATGTTGATTACGCCTCGATTCACGAGCTTGACATTGTTTGCACTCTCAATTTTATAAGAAATCTCGAAATGAAGGTTTCTTAGAGTAAGAAATTGTTTCGACCCAGGGCTTCATCTGTCTCTCTGAATGAATTGCATAAGAGCAACAAAACAACACCAGGACTATATACAAAATTGAAAATCATACATGTTCCAAATGGATCATGCAAAGTGTGCAAAGCACTTAGGAGAAAAGCAACCTAGACTATAACAAAACAATGTGTAAAAACACTTAGAGGAAAGGAACTAAGCTAATATGTACAACGTGGGAATCTTCCCTTTAGTAGTAGTGTTTAAGATAGATTCCATTTTCTGGAATCTACAACTCCTCGCCATTCATTGTAGATAATTGAAAAGCATTGCTACTTTTACATTTTATGACCATGTAAGGGCCACTCCAAATGACATCAAACTTAGAATGTCTACTTGGTTTTGCTCGATCTGCATCCCACTTCAACACTAGGTCTCCTTCCTGGAAAGTCCTCGTTCTAGCCTTCTTGTCAAAGCATATTTTAATTGAAGCATGATCCTTCTCCATTGTTTGGAGTGAATGCTCTCTGGTTTCTTCCAACTCCATCAGTTATGCATACTGGCCTCTATTGGTTCAAATTAGGACATCTCCAGTTGTTTCATGAGTTCCAATGCTGGCAACTCTAGTGATATAGGCAACACTACCTCTTTCCCATAGACAAGCTTGAATGGGGAGCTGCTTGTAGATCTTTTGGGTGTTGTCCTATTATCCCATAAGGATGATTTGAGCTTTGTGTGCCAGGTCCTCTAGTTTTCATCAAGAGTTATTGATGATCTTCAACAGGTTCTTGTTTGTGGACTCAGCTTGACCATTACCTTGAGGGAATTAGTTTGATGAAGTGCTTAGGTAAATTCCGTTCTTGACAGCCCACTGTGTGACCTTGGAACCTATGAATTCCAATGCATTGTTTGATATAATGGTAGTTGGCACTCCAAACCTGGTCACTAACCCTTCATAGAAATCTAGTATGCTAGATTCATTTACCTCTTTAAGTGCCACTGCCTCGAGTCCACTTGGTGAAATAATCAGTCGTTGTCAAAATCCATTTATGGCCTTGGCTTGAATTTGGATTGATGACTCCAATGAATTCCATTCCCCATTGCATGAAAGGTTGATCAACTGAAATTGGGTGCAATGGAAGTGTTGCTAGCTTTTCCTTTCCCTTGAAGAATGCACAATTCTTGCACTTTCTGATCCATGCATAGCAGTCACCAAACAATCTGGGCCAATAATATCCTGCTTTCATGATTTTTAGTGCTATTACCCTTGGAGAAAAATGGGCTCTCAGCTGCTCCAACATGGAATTCTTGTAACACTCTTTCAACTTGATCTATCCCAATGCATCTTAGCAAAACACCATTGATGTCCCTTTTAAACAAGACACCATCAATGAAAACATATGGGATGGCCTGGAGTCTGAAATGCCTTCTTTTTGCTTTACTCATCCAATGAGGACACAGGCCGGTTTAAAGGAAGTGCACCATGTCTTGAGTCCAACAAGGAGTAGGTACATCAACATCTTCTTCTTCTTGACTATTATGTAGAACAAAAACAACCTCTTTTTCACTGTTTTCTTCTTCTTGCTGACTTGAGGCTAGTTGTTCACACAACCCCTTACCATGGACCAGCTTAGTGACCTTGATCTCAATGTCATACTCCATGACACGAGTGATCCATCCTGCTTGTTTTTCATTTAGATCCTTACTGAGAAGGAAATATTTAACTCCTGCATGGGAGACTAGCAATTGGATCTTATTGTTCGAAACTAGATGCTTGAAATTTTTAGTCCTCTGATCACTGCAAAGACTTGCTTTTCAATGAAGGAATATCTCACTTCATAGTCTTCTAGACCCTAACTGAAAAAAGCAATTGGTTGTTCTGTGCCTTCTTTGTTCTGTTGAACTAAGATTGCAGAAATGGTGTCACTGCCACCAAAGGCATACAATATGAAGTCTTTGGAGAAATATGGATTCACAAGAGTTGGGGCTTGTGATATAGCTTCTTTGATAGCTTCAAATCTTTCCTTTCCTTCAGCTATCCATCTGAATGTCAAACTTTTCTTCAACATCAATGTTATTGGCTTAACAAGGGCAAAAAAGTTTTGGACAAACCTTCGAACAAAGTTGATCTTCCCTAAGAAGCTTTGAAGAGCTTTCTTGTGACTTGGCAATGGCAATGCTCTTATTGCTTCAACTCTCTCTGGGTCAATTGCCAGACCCTCCTTAGACATAATATGGATTAAAAGCCGCCCTCATGGGCGAGAATATGCACTTTTTAGGGTTCAATGATACCCCAAATCTCTTGCATATTTGAAACACTTGACTTAGATGGAAGAGATGATCTGCTACATTCTTGGAAAAATAGTGATGTCATCCAAATAGATCAACACTATTTTTTTGATTATACCATTGAATCCCATAACTATAGCTTTTTGGAAAGTAGCTCCAGCATTAGATAATCCAAATGGCATTTTCTTGTATGCATAGGTGCCCCATTTGGTGGTGAAAGTAGTTTTGAACTGATTATCTTCTTTCACCATGATTTGATTGTATCTTGAATAGCCATCTAGGAGAGAGAATATCTCTGACCCAGACACCACTAGCAAGATCTGCTCCATTGAAGGGAGTGGGTAATGATCTTTGAGAGAAGCTCTGTTCAAATCCCAAAAATCTACACACAATCTAAACTCTACATTATTTTTTTGACTTGGACCAGATTAACAACCCAACTTGAATGTTTGATTGGAAATATTATACTTGCCTTTATCAACTTGTTCAACTCCTTCTTCATCAGAGGCTTAATGTGTGGATTGACTGGTCTCTGCTTTTACCTGATAGGCTTGGCAGATCGATCCAGTTCAATTGTGTGTTGTGCTAGCTTTGGATTGAAACCTCTCATGTCTTCATAACTCCAAGAAAATACATCTGGAAATTATTAGAAAATTTGTATGAATTCATACCCTTCTTGCTCGGTGGCCACTTTGCTAATTTGAAGTGTTTTCCTTCTCCAACTGGGATCGACTCTGAATATTCTCATTTAATCTGTATATTAGCCATCTCTTTTCTAAACTGATCATTAGGAATGAAGATGGATTCCAATGTCACTAAGCCTTTGGGAAGATTGTTTGTATGCAGCTATACTATTTGATCTCCATATTGCTGCTCTAGCCTGTTTTGATTAATAACTAAGAATTCAGCTTCTTCTTGCAGAAAATTAATGATCTGTTGATCCTTCTCGAACACCTGCCAAGATGTGTTGTTTGTCGGCATTCTTGGTCTCTCACAACCACATGGATATGTGGTTATTCCTTGTCTCTATTAATGTTGTCCACCACATCAAATGTTGTTCCAACTTTTGCAAGTCTATAAGTAGCTTCATTATCTTTCTTGGGTATGGACACAATGCTTTGAAGGATTTGAAATCCTCCATGAGATCCCATACTCTACTCTTATAGTTCTTGAGCAGGTCATTCTTGATAGCATTAAGTCCTCTGACTTGATTGGAAACCAGTTCAACTTTGTCACCGAACACTTGCAAATTCTTGAGTCCTATCTTCCTTACCCAATTAAGACCATGGACCAAAGCCTCATATTCAAAAGTGTTATTTGAACAAGAAAACTGAAATCGAAGGATGAATAGTACTTCATACCTTTGGGGATAAAATTATAGCTCCTCCTCTAGCTCCTTGTCTACTCTTTTTGTCATCGAAGAACAATTGCCATACCTCATTGTCATCTTTATGTTTTGGCTTAAATAGGGCAGGGGAGAGGATGATCTTCTTCATGTAGACAGTAGACACCAAGCTCAGATTCTTCCATCTCCTTATAAGGGTCAAAAGCATGTCTTTTGTCGGACCATTCATCTAGAGTCAAATTTGTTATACATCCCACCTTGGTATCTACTTCACAAGTGTTTAGGAGGTCTTCATGATCAAAAGCTGAGTAGTTGGCATTGATTGGGCTAGGCACATAATATTCCATATGGTAATTAAAAATGGGCTCAAATCTGATTGTGGCCTTCGCCCCATACCTTGTTCTAAAGAGCATATGTGACCAATTAGCAGATAGATAGCCTCCAATTTTAGCGGTGAAGTCCCTTGACAAACACAAAACAAAATGTTGTGGCAGGTCATGGTGACACGTTCGCAATATAGTTACATTGGGGTAGGCATGTAAGGTGAGTCTCGGATATTTGATGATTCCAAAAGTTTTCACTCTGTCCCATCTAATTATACTACCCCCTAGAGATGACTTCATATTGGAGACCCAGTTGATTGGTTATTCGCTTGGGCATTACAAAACTACTAGCCCCAGGATCAATCATAAAATTATGCACCAAATTGTCCCCAATAATCAATGAAACATAGAATGTGGGAGGTCTCATGTTTTTACCTTGTTGTTCTCCATGATTTTTTCCGAGGTTGGGCTGCATTGGCAAGCACTCTCTCTTGTTGATCGGGGATTGATTTGATCTTGACCAATTTTGTATGATAGTCTGCCGTAAGATCCTACTCCCTGGGATGGCTAGTGACTCCCATAGTGAAATGTTCACACTTGTTCTCTTCATCTGCTCGATGATATTGAATGAGCTATCCTTTTACGCCCCTTTAGTGGCACATTTTTTTCTTGTACATGGGTTGTCACAATCGGTGCTTGAGTGGATATGGGAGGTGGCTTAGATTGGCTCTGCATATTGGGAGTTACATTTGGAGCACTAGAACCTTGTGGAGTGATGGAAGGTTGAGGGTTACCTGAGTTTAGTGGTTGGCCTTCTCAATGTTTCTCCTTTTAGATTGTGTATTGGTAGCTACACTTTGAGAAGGGGACTGATTCATCACACAGAAGTCCTCGGCTTGCCAATTGATAAGCATAGTTACACTTGGAGGTCCCTCTTGTTGAGATCCTTATTGTTGATCCCCTTCTTGACTAGGTTCTTGTGACACCATATTGGTTTGCACCATCAAGGCATGATTTAGTGCTCTATTGAAGCACATAGATTGATTATGTGGTGACTACATGGGAAAGACCATTCACACTCTTGTGCCATGTTATTGCGTGCTAGAACCAATGCCCTTGATGTTGAGGTGTATTTGGATCATAAGACTGAAAGGTCTAGTAGCTTGAGGTTGTCCTTGGTTTTGACTTTGATTTATAGTTTGAGATGGTGGTCTATTTTGCTGATATTGAGGTCTAGCGATCTTTGAGTCGAGGATGATATGTCCTAGAGCTCTGTGTTTGCTTTCTTTTGATGGTCACCAACTAATTCCATAGGTTCTGAAATTGTTTCATGACTTCTTGAAGTTCTTTTGAGGTGTTAGATGATGAGGTGGAGGCTTCAGCTGAGTTTTCACTCCTAGGAGTAGGTACAGGGGCTAATGTGGACATTTGGCTAGTATCTGGGCTTCCTAACTCGAGGTATAAAGGCATAAATGGCATAGGAGAGATTTTTCTAGCTTTGAATCAAATGGTTATAAGCCCCTATGGAAAGACTATAGGCTACAGGTAAGGTTGTACCCCCCATTGACTGAATCATCAAAGAAATATTAGAATTTAAAGCCCTAAGAAAGTATAAGAGGGCACCTTCATTAGTGAGATTTACTTCTATTGGAATCCTATCCCGGAGTTCGTTGAAATCGAGGTTGAAATCATCGATTGCTTGTTTGGGGCTCTCTTGATTGTTGTTAGTTGCTCTAGCAAAGATAATTTATCACGTTTCTCTGTAAAGCTGGTTATGGAGAGCTATGCACAACTGGTTCCAATTTTGGATAGAGCCAGCCTCAAGGCTTATGAACCATTGTGAAGGTTTCCATTTGAGTGAAGAGGTGAGAAACTTGGCGTGATGTCCATCTCATGGATTTCTTGGATCATCTGAGACATTTTCAATATCTTGGACATGATCACCGAGAAGAAGTCTTGTTTTCCCAGGTGAAGAGGTGAGAAACTAAATTTTCCCGACGACCCACTTTGGATTGGGACATGTGGCAATATGGTGCTTGTTTAAAAACCCTTTATCTATTCAATCCTTGAATCGGTGTCATTTGGACACTTGGCGAGCCTCCATCGGCTGGGCTATGCATTGACAATTCAATTGATTCTGCTCCTTTATGAGATTGGACATGTGGAGATGTCATGCTTGTTTGAAAATCCAACTCAAGGATTTCCTTTGGAGGGTCGAGTTTCCACTTGTTAGCTTCCATGAAGTTTGTGGAATTTTCGACGGTTCCTCTTATCTTTTTAGACTACGGGTTACATGGCGAGTTTGCGCTCATTTGGGTCTCTACCTTTGGACCAACTCTTGGAAATGGACCAGGCTGACACTTGGCACTCTCCACTTGCACTTTCATACTAAGCCAATTTTGAGGCCTGCCCTATCCACGTTTGACTCTTTTTGACCATTTTGACTTTATCTATGTTATTACAGGACACGTGTAGATGCGGCACTATTTTAGTGTCTCTTTTTGGATTCATCTTTGGAGAAGTGTCGTTAGAACACGTGGCTCTCTCCCTTTGGCTCCTCCATACTTGGCCAATTTTGGACCTTTTCTGAAATGTTTCGATCTCGAAAACTTTGATTCCTTGCCGTTTTTTTCCCCTTCTTGTTCCTAGCCTCTACGTGCACTTTGTTGCTTTCTCTCTGACCTTGAAATTTCATTTTTGAGTCTACCTATAGCTTGTAAAATAGATTTAAGGCATGGAACAGCTTGCCAGAATCATTTTTTCCCACATAGGGTTGTCTCTTCTTTCTCAGCCTCCTTCACTCCATTTTTGAGTCTTTCTCACTGCACTGTTCGTAAGATTCAAATGTGATTTCTCAGGTTCTTTCTCTACGGGGTTGTGGCTGATCCAATATTCTACTCGGGGTTGAAATATGGATAACGGTACCTATTTTTCTTACCGAGCACCCATGGGAACCCCAATCCTCACGAAGCACTCTATTCTAGCCATATACTCCATATCTATCCTCTGTGTGACCCGAACAATTGTTCACCTTACGATCTATCTAGTTACTTCGAGATCTTGTTAAACAATCATCCATTATCAAGTGACTTATTTTCTCTTCTCTTTTACACATTAAGGTTTTAGTATCTCATTTTATATGTTTTCTTAGATCATTAGCATATTGTTTGTTGCATTTATTTACTTCATTTACAACTATTCATATTTTAGATTAACTATCTTCATACTACGTAGTTTAGTCCATTTTATTTCATCATTTTTGTAAACTCGGTCTGTTGACGTTTCTTGTACCTTTGCAAGAAAGGTCATATCGAAAATTGTTTCTTAGATTGGAAGGATTGGCTTAAGGGTCCTAACTTAAGGGAAAAGGGTTGGAACTATTGTTGTGTTGTTGTTGATACCAAAAACAACACCCTCCGATTTGCACAAGTGTGTGTGCTTGAGCTCACGGTGTTTTTGGGAAACATTGAATCATCTCTCAAGTTGTGGGACTTGTGGGCTTGAGATGATCCTCCAGAGAAGGCTAGTTCTTGATCTAAACTACCGCCACAATCTACTCTAATGCAGGAAAACTATCTAATCCTAATCTAACTTTCCAAGGGACCAGGGAGAGAAAGTGCATGAAAACAAAACCTACACTAAAGCGGTGATACACTAGAAAAGGAGGGTTGTTGATCAAAATCTCAACTTCCTGAAGTGAAGAGGGGTGAGAAATGGAGAGGATGGACAAGATGCATCACAGACCAAAGATAAAGTTCACACAGAACAACACTTCAAACCCATTAAACCCAGATCCCAACCTTGTAATAGACATCAAAGATATGCACAATATACCCTAAAATGGTGAGAGACAAGAAGAGACAATAAAATAAGCAAAGGATGGAAAAAATGCATCACGAAACATATTTTATTGCTCCATGAGTTCACACAATACATCATTAGTGCGCAAGAGGCAAGAAAATTCCATTACAAAGCAAAGAGAGGAGACTTAAACTCCACATTCGACCCTAGAGAAGAAAGAGGAAGGGGGTAGGAGAGAAAAATTATTAACTCTTTAGAAAAATGCCCCTCCTTACAATATATATGAACAATATGAGAGAGAAAGGAGAGAAGAAATCGAATCCTACCTCAACCACCCAAAAGAGCATTGAATTATCCTGCAACAATGATGGGTTCCACTATGAAAACCCATGCCTCCATGTTCTATTCCTTATTGGGAAAAAAAGGAAGCCCATATTTCATTATCTTTGGTAGGTGAGAAGCTTTGACACCCTAAAAATGGCAGACTATATTTTTCATTTTTAATAACTTAGTCCCATTAATTTAAAGATATCTAGTCGAAGGTTATGATCATCGAAGGTCGTGGTCAAGTGTTTCACGCAAGCTCTTATAATATTTTAAAAAATCTTAGCATTTAATATTCTTGGTGGGCTTCATGATTCATCTTTCATTTAATTGACCTTTCGCTAGTCTTTTCCAATGCTTTGGGTTTGGATTTTATCCATCTGATATCCACATGGAAGCCCCGCCATTCTTAAGATTTTTTGCTGCCTTTTAGGGTCCTTGGAATGCAACATGCCAACACTTGGCACCGTTTGCGAACATGATGCTTCATTCCCTTGGGTGAGTAAAGGGACCCACTATATATAATGTTAAAACCCCTTTTCGGGTGGGACCTTTGTAGTTAGCTCCATGTGGAAAACCTTCGGGCTTCCAAGACTTTATCCCCTCCTTTCAGTCTTGAAGTTGCGATGGTTGGACACTTGGCATCGTCTGCGAGCCTGCTCTACTTTCTTTGTGTTTTTCCTAAGTCCCTATTTAGGAGCAACTATATTGGACCCTAGACACGTGGAGGGCCAGCACACATTTGGGGATGTTCATTTAGATTTTACCTTTGAAGTTGTGTTGATGAGGCACATGGAGGATTCCACTGGCTCTTCCCATGCTTAGACTTTTCAATGGTCGGTTCTGCCTTTTCGAGCTCTAGCCACGTGGAGAGCCTGTGCTCATTTGGGGACCTACCTTTGGATTTCACCTTTGAGGTTGCGCTGATGAGGCACGTGGACGCTTCGCTAGCTCTTCCCATGCTTAGACTTTTCAACAACCGGTTCTACCTTTCTTGGGCTTTGACCACATGGAGAGCTTGCACTCATTTGGGAACCTGCCTTTAGGTTTTACCTTTAAAGAGTTGTTGATGAGGCACGTGGAGGTCAAATGCATCCCTAGGGTCTCTATCTTTTGTCACACATTTTGAAGCTGTCATGCGATATAACACGTAGCACCTTCCGTGGTTCTGTTGCTTTTCTTGAGTCGAATCACACCGGGATCGAGTTTGAACCCATGATTTTGAAGTTCGAGAGTCAAGCACGAGGCGCGAGAAGGAAACAAAGGGAATGAACGTGTGAGGAGGGCATGTTGCACAATAGGGTGTATGCGGGCGCGTAAGAGGAAGAGAAGGGATGACCAATTTTAAGGCATGTCTGCAGAATGACGCGTGAAGAGGGCACTGAGGGAAGGCATGGGAGGCACACACACAAGAGGGAAGCGTGAAAGGGGAAAATGGAAGGAGAGAAGAATGTGAAAGAAGAGTATGGAAGCAAGGCATGAATATCCAACTAAGGAAGGGTGCACGATGGTAGAAAGGAAAGAGGGCACGCGACAGGAAGACCCAGAACTTAGCCAATTTGGAAGGTGTGGAAGAACTTCATGGCACATGGGTGTGCGGGAGGACTATAGCCTATGAAAAGTGCCAAATGAGCAAGCCTATGGGTGCATAACTTGAAATGTGAAGCATCAAAGCCAGAATGAAAGTAAAAGTCATCCAAATAGCTAGGAGAGTTATTTGGATAAAAATTTGGTGACTTTTGAGGCCATGTTCCTACTAGATGAAGAGACCAGCGGCCTTGAAGTATCGTTATCACCAAATCACAACACCCTTATGTTTCCACAAGTGCATATACTTGAACTCACGGTGTGATTGGATAACATGGGTACTATCTCCAAGTTGTGGGACTTGCTACTTGAGATAGACCTCCAGAGAAAGCTGGTCCTTGCTCCTAAACTACCTACCACAATCTACTCTAATGCAGGGTAAACTAATTGTTCTAATCTAACTTTCCAAGGGACCAAGGAGAGAAAATGCATAAAATGAAAGCCTACACTAAAGTGGTGATACACCAGAAAAGGAGGGTGTGTGAGAGTATCCTTCCAATGTGTGAGATAAAGAAGCAAAATGCATACTAGAGGGAGTGATGACAGTTCCCCACGATCCAACAAAAATGCATTTTACAACAACATTTCAAACATACAAAATGATAGTGGATCTCTGCATGAACATAAAGTAGACACAATATTCTTGTAATCAAGATTGAAGGGGCAAGAAGAATGCAAGAAAACACAGCAGGGGAAGATACATCCACAAACTTATATTTTATTGCTTCATGATATGCACAGTTCAATCTATTACAAGATAAGGGCCTGGATCACCATGCAAGGAGTCCACTACAAGGGCCTGCAGCACATTGGCTTCACAAATCAATTTTGACTGAGCTTTGCTATTTGAAAACTCCTCCCTTTTACAATGAGCCCAACACTCCAATTTATAGAAAAAATGAGAAGAAGGAGAAAAGAAAAATGGAAATCCCAAAATCTATCCTTGACCACTTGTAAGAGGCATTAAATGGAGTAAAATGATTGCATATTACTTGAAAAAGGCTCCCCATACTTGTCTCGGGTGCTCTGACGAGAGAAAGAATGGTGACCATGCCTCTTAAATGCACTCCCAACTACCAAATAAAACTTTTGTTATGAACCCGGCCCACGTTTTATGAAAAATCCCCACGATATCTCATAAAATATAGAATTTCTTGATTCTTTGTGTGTCGAGATCGGAGCCAAAATTCCAATGGTACCAATTTTGTGCAATTTCGTTGAGAAATGCAAAAGTTATGGCCTTCTGAGTGCGGGTAGCTATTTTGGGTCTGGCAGGCGTTTTTTGTCATTTGATGGGAATGAGCATTAAGCGGTGGAGCAGAATATATTTCTTTTATTTAAATATATCTAAACTCGTTAAAAATAAGAAATCCAGTTTTTGTGGCGTAGAGGACGTCGTGCTCGTTCTAGAAAGTCCAATTTTGTGAAAATCAGAGCTCGGAGTAAAAAGATATGGCCGTTTGAAGTTCACGGGTCAAATGTTGACTTTTCTTCTTTGCCTTCGGCCGTTTCACCTTTTCACGTACCAGGCGTACTTTTTCCCGGCTGTCCCGGATGAATTCTCCCACATCGGCTGATTCGGGCTTGTCTCTTCTGCGGCTTTTTCACCTTTTCGCGTCCCACGCGTCCCTCGCGTACTTTTGTCCCGGCTGTCCCAAACCGCGTGAAATAATAAAACTTGACTATTTTTATTACCTTCGGTCATTTCGCCTTTTCGCGCCCCGCGTCCCGACATCCCAACTGTCCCGCAGACCGCCTGGGACAAAAATGTCCGACTTAGCTGATTTTCTTCCCTCTTTGGTCCCAAACTTGGTACGACGAACCTTGGTACGACCCGCACTGGTACGATCCACACCCTTCAGACCCGAAATGCTTTTAAACAATCCTGTAACCTTATTTTTTGCATTTCTTCCATTTTTCTAACTCGTTGGGATCTTTTCTTGGATGGGAAAATTAGAGAGAAGCCGATGGTACCCCAAAAACATGATTTTGGACCTTGAATCAATCTACTTGCTCGAGACTGAAGAATTTGATGCATGTTATCAAAATTACCTTGAGGGGTGAATTTTGGATAACAAGTATCCATTGGGCATGGATTTAAACATGATAAACACAATTCGATCTAAATCTCTGAAAGCTTTTCTCGAGCCAATTGAAACATTATTAGAAGCTGGAGTGATCTCCCAAGTGCTACCTTGATGGACTCATGTGCATGAGCAAAACAACACCACAACACACACTATGTATAAAATCTAAAATCATACACACCCCAAGCGAGATATGTAGAGTGTGCAAAAGCACTTCTTTTGATAAAAACAAACCTATCTATTCTATGCTAACCTTGAAAGCAAAGGGAACTCAAACAAATCCTACAACCGAGCGAGGAGAAATAACTTCCCTTTCTCAAAATAGGTAGCCATGTATATGATTTGGAGCTGAACATGGCTCTTAATATGAGTGAAAAACTGACCAGAGGCTGAACCTCCACCCAAATCACCAAAATATCAACATGAATCAAAAATACCTCCTCAAGCCGATTGGCATTGCACTCCTGGAGGTGTTGATGGTGACCCTTGGAACTTTGTATATCATCCTCATGCCCTGCAATAGGCATGACCGGTTTTGGATTCTCTTTTGGCTCCAATGAATCCAAGTATTTTATTAGGTGCGGAATGATCCATGAAGTTGTCCCATAACTCGAAATTCAACTCCAAAAATGGAGTCTTCCTGCGGACCTTCACGGAAAAGAGCCTACTTGCATGGTGATTTTTTCTTTGCAGTGATTCCGCAAGAAGTTGATCCTCTACCTTGATGACTGGTGTGGAATTTGTGTCATCATTGTTTCCTTCCTCCTCCTGAGAAGAACATGGAAGATTAAGATCCTCCAACCTTAGTTCTAAAGGGTTGTTATGAAGTGTAGGTTGTTGTCCTTGAATGCTCTCCTCCATGGCAGTAGAATCTTGTGCTTGGAAGGCGGATGATGGAGGAGAAAATGATGTGATCTCTATGGGATCCTCACCATTGAAGAAATCCTCCAAGTCAGATAGATAATCTTCCTCCTCATTTTTCGCCGTGTGTGCTCGACCTCCTCCATGGTGTCCTCCAAATCTGCAACTTGCTCACCATGGTTCCCCTCATCCTCAAACATGAAGTTTGAAAGCTCAAACTCTTCTTCGACATTAGAGCTCAAAGGGGATGAAGTGAGAGGAAGAACTAAAGGTTATTCTGTGGCCTTCTTTGTGTTTAAAGCCTCTGAAATTGTATGGTTCTCCTCCACATCCGAAATACACTCCTCCCCTTTTAGATTTGGAGTAACTTCTTCTTCCTCGCTTGGGATGATTGCGTGGCTTGAATTGTATTAGAATTATCTTCAAATAAAGTTCCATCATGGACACTACATTCAGAGCATATAGACTACTAATCTTCTTGTTCCACTGCTACTACAAAATCAGCCTTAGCCACCACTAGCTCTTCAACTTTGACCTCCTCGTAGGCTTAACCAACAAGGGAATATTTTCAATTCTGAATCTAAGAGCCAAGATCACCAAGCTTCTAATCATTTCTTCTTTTCTTGGCTCTTCTTCTTTCTGCTCCCCTTGACTAGATTCTTGAGTTTCTTCCGACATGGGCTCGGGAAAGCAATAGGAGTGGTGGGTGGGGAAGGTATTTCTTTTGGATCTTATAGAGGGGAGTTGGATTTGGAAGGGAAAAGGCTAGAGGAATTGAGATGAGATGGAAGAATAGAAGATGGAGAAGGGAAATCAACACTTGGGGAAACAAGTGAGAAACTAGACTCATGACATTGTTGTGATGATATTGATTGAGAAAGAGGAAAAGAAAAGCTATGAAGTGGTGGACTTACCAATTGACAAGGTTTTTTGGCACCAAGCTCATAGGCCTCTATTTCCTCGGTCCATTGTGTAAGTTGAGGCAACATTTCAACCATGATTTCAAGCTTATGCTGCAGGTTGTAATGTCTTGGAAAAGGGCCTTCCCATGGACAAGGTTCCCTGCAACCAATTTTGAAAGATTTCATCTGTGTTGTAGCCCTGGATCGAACCATGTTAGCCTCCATTCTTTGAATCTTCTCCAACAGATCAGCATTCTGCATAAAATTGTTACCATTGTATGCATACCCTTGCTCTTGATAAACTTCATAACCAAAGCGGTTTTGACACTTTGCTCATATGCATAAGCATAATGGTTCGAATCTGATCATCTTGTTGATATGAATGAGTTGAGAAATACATTGGAGGTGGACTGCATTGTTGTTGCTGCAAGTGTGAATTCCAGGATGGGAATGAAGTCATGTTTGCACAACTTCAAGGAATGGATGAAAATGAAAGATGTGGAAAGAAAAATGGGTGGAAATGGATCGAAATAAAGTCAGCAACTCAGAGAATGGGTTTTTGACTAGATGGATTCGCCAGATGTGCTTTGCATGTGAATCTCACCAAGAACACATCAAATTGATGAAATGAAGTGGTAAGGTGCTTCAAATCTGTCCCCCTTTGGGCATGCGGAAGTATTGATGGGGTTTTGAGGTGGCTTAAGATTTATTGTTTGCTAATGAGACACCTTGGAAAGATGAGAGAATCTGTGATGCTGGTTAAAACAACCCACTTGGGAATCATGAACAACCTAGGTTTAGTTAGAAAATTATGGAATAATTTTTTTGATTAGGAGTTAATGACCAAAGTCTCAAAGACAGTTAAATTCAATTGATAAATTTTCCCATTATAATAATTACTAATTCCACATTAAAAAGTAACAAAAGAAATAAGTCCACACCTATCTCAAATCTCCTAAGGATTAATTTAATTATTGATTACATTGACATTTAGCTAAATATTTACTGATTAGAAATATTAAGGTTAAGGGACCAAAACAATTAAATACCCAAGGTATTTAATTCCACAAGATCAAGACAAGAGAAAGGTTTAATTGCAGTGAGAAAGGAATACATATTTAAAATCAACAGAGTAAGGTCTCACTTACCCACTCCCAGAACTTGATTAGGAGTGTCTACAACCAAGTTGCTGGGAAATAGCTACCACTAACATATTCTAGAACAACTCAAATCCACAAGAACAAACTTCTCTTTTATTAACAATTCACAGAGGTCACAAGGTCCAAAACTTAGGGCTAGAAGTTTCAGTTAGGTTCAGGGAGAAATTTACCCCCATACCCACTCTCTAACATGCTCAGAGTTTCAAATAGATTTCTCTCATACTTAGCACTTCCAAAATTTCCCTAAACCATTCCCAATGGATAGGAAATTTTCTCACCTTTCCGGTGATATAAAGAATTCCTCCTAACTCTTCTGAGTAACTCAAGATATGAGCGATCGAAGTTTTTAGGTCAAATTTTCCCAAAGGGGACACATGTCAAGAGGAGGGGAAAACCTTTTTGGTGGGTTGGTGGGTCGCGGGGCGGCTCTAGAAAATTTTCCCATTGTGTGATGCAATTTCTAATTTTCTCCCTCACCTCCGCGGGTCCTCGGTGGACACGTGTCGAGCCCTGGTTCAAGTGGGAAAGGGGTGAGGAAATGGCGGAGTGGCGGGGATTTTAGAGACATCTTCCCTACTTTGGCACAAAAGCACAAATCACCTTCATGCACCCATGAGCCCGGCGAGGAGACACGTGTCGCCCCTTGGTTGGTTGGGAGAAATGGCGGGCCGATGGAGCGGGTTGAGACTTTAAGTCTCTTTCACCAAAAACACAAGGGAACCAAATTGGTCCATGCCCATGCCGATGTTGTGATGCCACGTGTCACTTAGGGATTGGCATGGGGAAAACAGATGGCGGAAAACCTAAGGCATTAAGCCAAAACGGTTTCAAAGGCCAAAAAGTTCGCGTGGGCCCGTGCGTCCGTGAAAGGAAGAATTCAGCAGGCGGGGTTGGGTCATGGGGCACGAGTCAAAAGGGAAAAAAATTTCCAAAGGAGAAAACAAAAGCGCTAAGTCCAAAAACCCTCCCGTGCACCCGTCCTGACACGTGTCGGAGCGTGATTGGTCGCGGGTGAACGGTGGTGCGGGAGTTAGTGGGAAAATTTTCCCAAGGTAAATTTTTCAAAAGGACAAGTTTAAATTTAGTCACCACTCCGAGGGTGCCACGTGGCAGGTCTTGATTGGTTTTGGGATGGAGGGGCCGTAGAATTTTTAGGGAAATATTTCCAAAGTCAAAAATTCAAGTTTAACAGCTTAGTTTTTATGTTTTTAAGGCCAAATTGAAGTAAAACTTAAAATGTCCATAGCTTTTGATAGGAAACTCATAATTGAGCAAGGAGGAATTTCTGGAAAGCCCTCAAAATCCTCTTTGCATAGGTATCATAAATTTTGAATTTTTAAGAAGTTTAGGTTGTCAATTTTTTGAAAACAATCTGCGAGGGTTTTGTAAAGCAAATTGGTAATCTTTAACTTATAAAATTTCGTTCAATTTTGAATTCTTACTTTCTCAACATGTCAATCAGACATGGAGACTTATTCTTGGATGGATTTAAGAGAGGTTTTAAGGTTAAATTTAGTTGATTGAGTTACAATTAATAATTTTCTAGCTTTTGACATCAAAATGACTATGCAAGTTTCAAATTGGGTTTTATAAAGTTTTGAAGGGTCTTTCTTAAGTTTATTGTCAAATTGAGTTCCTTAGGAGTTACTAAGTCTGAATTTTGATGTTTCATATCTTATTTCTTGGTGCAAGTTTGCGCTGCTCATTTCCTTGATAAATTTGATTGCTAAATTTGAACTGTAAAACATGACTCAATCACTAAAGGATCTATTAAAAGTTTTTTGTCCTCCAAGCACGGGGATTCTTTTCCATTCTGACCTAATTTATTTGATTGATTCAACCAACATTCAAGAGATAAAGTGCAAAGTATGATTTCCAAATTTCAAACGCCTATCAAGGGAAATAAAACATTGTCTTTTTCCTTCATACTCATTCTTCTTTCAAACAAAGATTTTAATTCACAATAACAATTCAATTCCAAGAAACAATGCAAGTTTGAGGAAAGTAGTGCATTCCTTTATTGAATTAAAAATTACAACTTTATAACTTCTCTTTTCCATTTGGTTTCAAATATAGTTTAGAAAATATACAACATTGTTTTACGTTTGTTCCAAAGCAGAGTAGAATATAACTACTTTACATTTCACATTCAATTTCAATCTTCCATCATCAATACAAGTATCTTCACATTACAAAATGCTATACTGATTCATCCACTTCAAAGTGGGAAGGGTTACTGATGAACTTGCTCAAAGAAGGAGTTATCAAACTCTATATTCCTCTTGCTCAAAAATAACAACATGGTCATTTTCTCTTTTCTTCAAGTTGATCACAACAAAAGGGGGAAAGGCAATGCCATCCACCCAACAAAACATCCAATGAAAGGAGAATCCTTCCTTCATCATTGGCCCCAGAGCCCCAACCAAAGTACAATCAAGAGTGTAATTCAACCATGGCAACAAGCTGGCTTCCACAACACAACATTCTTTCACATACACATTTCCTTTTTGAAACAAAATGCAACAAAAAAAAAAACAACAATTCGTGGATCGCATTTAAAAACATTTCAAAATAGAAATCAGGCTTGATCTTGAAAGCCAAAAGAACAAGACCTATGGGAGAAGCTACTTACGCCTCCCAATTTAGAATTGGTCATCCACCTATAATCATAGCACCAATATAACATATCATATCCCATAAACCTTATACCTCCAACCCCTCCCGATGCCCCCATAAATTTCCCTTATGCCCCCACATGTATTCCCCATAGCCTTCTCCTACACCTTCCTATGGTAGTCTACCCAACCAGCCAACAAATAAAACAAACATGCATTTTCCACACAACACAACAAGAAAATAATGAAATAAAAGAGAGTTAAATTCCTACTTTCCATGGTTATATGGTATCCAAACATTAAGCTTCAAATTCCAAACACAGCCCAAAACAGCAAGCTCCCAAGCATGCAAAACTATCTCCAAAAATTTCTTCAAAACCAAAGCTACCACAAGTAAATGCACCCCCAAGGAAGAATGCAAAAATGTTCAACAACCCAAAACAAGAAGAGAGTTTGAAATATATAGAAGAGGGAAAGAAGAGGATGATGTGGATCCATGTAGGACACCACATCATACATCCTCACATTCAAACACCAAAGACAAACTCCAAACTATAAGGATGTCCATCATAGAGTCTACAGTATCATGATCAGAATAAAAGTGTCGAAGGAAAGTGGGCACTACATCCCCCTCCCCTTAGACTCGACTTCCTCCTGGAAGTCACAAGAACCGATGTGGAAACAATGCAATAGAGAAAGGATCATGCCCTTTTTGGAATTTCTTTGCTTCAACAAGTGTGGGTCTACAGAACTCAAGTTTGGTCCAATATAATTCAGTAGAAGAAGGGAGATTGCAAGGGATGAGTTCTAAACTTTCAGCATGCAAGGCTATGAACATAAGAATCTAAGGAGTAACTTTACGCTATCAAACAAGATACAACACATAACAATATAACAAGAAGAGTTCCCAAAAGATCATCAAGAGTAACCACCAAGGAAGGGAATTACAGGGAAAATTTCCATAAACTTGAGATGACCACACAGTTTCCCACTGATACACATACCACATTAATAAAATTTAAGGTTTCTACATGTTTAAGCCATGATTTCAAGGTTCGTTGTCCATACAAGGCTAGAAAAATCAACTATGACCAATTTTGCATGAGAAACAAGTCTACACAAGGTCCCACAAATTGAGATCACACAAGATGAGGTTAATCAACAAGGACACCTAAATCAGCAAAACATTTACAATCAAGGAACTATTCAAGGAAAGCACTTCTATAACTCGAGAGGGCACAATTAAATTTTCATGGTAATGCAAGTGAAGTCAAGACCACAAGGTTTTCCTATAGTCTGATTTTTACACTTTTGTTTTAAGAATCGAACACACCATACCAACCAAATCTAAAGAAGTCAACCATATAGCAATATATATATATATATATATATATATATATATATATATATATATATATATCTCCTTAGAACTAACATATCAATTCAAGCACCATACATTAAAGCACAATGGGGATTATCTATCTTATTTCCTACTCAAGCTCAGAATAATCATAAAGAGAGCACAAGGAACACCAAGGACCATTCAAGGTTGCTAGGGAGAAGAGCAAGTAACACGGGGTCCAATCAAATCCAAGGGTGAATAATATCATCTTGCACTTTCCATCCTAATGGGAAAAAGGGCTACAACAACAAGGTGACCCAAGAAAATATGAAGAAAATAAGACTTCCCAAATTATCTTATATCCTTAACATATGTTGCCTTAAAATTACATCAACTTAGGTTTCTAAGGACAAGACAACACACACGGAGGTTACTTCTCAAACAACAGATAATTCTCAATCCAAAAGGACCACACCTCACATCTGTTAAGCTATGGGACAATAAGGGTGTGATGACCCAAAAATCCCAGAAGAAAGGCACATACATCCATGGACAAGAAGTAATAAGCAACTAGAACACATTACTATCCACCGGGTGTTTCACAATTTTAGGTAGGTGACAAAACTACAAGTTCAACTATACAACGTACTCAATACACATAAATTTTACCCATTTTATAAATCAAATCATTAAGTCAAAAGTTATAGTTTTTCTTGTTAAGAACATTCCTTTCATGCTTCCTTAGTTACAAACTTCCTTCTATTATGACATCATCAGTTTACGTTATAAAGAGCACCACTAAGGTGGGCATGATGTCTCACCATTCTGTATAGGTAGAGAGCATTTAGTTTACTTGCAAGGAAGGTGGATGGACAAGATTTCCCTTCTATTCTTCTACATGGTTTTTATTTCTTCTATTAATCTACCAAGGGTATAACAAGGATCACTTCCCTTTTCTATGCTCCAGTTAAGTTCCAAGGTCAAATCTCCTTAATTATAGTTTTATGGTGTTTTGGTTGAGTCGTCTTATCAATCAAATTTTGATGCGAATAAAGGTTAAAACACATCAAAAATTACCTTTATGGGAAGGAGATATAAATCAACACACCACATTTTTAATTCTAAAGGAACAAGAGACATTCGTCATAGAAATCACATCATTAATTTTTGTAAGAACTAGGAACAATGAACCAACATGAGTCACACCAAGATTTCAAAGATTCACCAAATAATTTCAAGCATCATTAAACATTCTTAGTGGGTCTCCGCAAGTCTCACAATAAATTTTCAAGGAAGGCTCATTAAAGAGGTATAATCTTACTTTTACGAATCTATTAAGGTTTAACAATTTTTGTTTTTAGGGTGGTAACATTTTACTCCCCTAATAACCAAAGAAGGTTTTCAAAGTAATTTTCATGTCCCCAAAATATACCACCAACCAAGCATCTAGATGACAAAGCAACTTCAATCCAAGGACACCACTTCCACACTTGAAAGCATCAAATGCAATGGGGCAACCAAATAATTTACCAAATCATGGACTTTACTACCAAGAGTTATAGTTTAAAAAGAAGAAGAGGAAGTACAATATAAGCACCACCGAGATCTACCCAACTAACATTTCTAAGAGAAATATCCAAAATACCCAAAGCATCCATAAGTGTTTCCAAGTAACCCAAAGATTAATATGTCATAGAATGTTATTCATAGTAAAGGAAATTTAAGGTAAGGGTAAACTTATTTATAAGTCAAGAGAGTAGAACAAGTACACTTAAATAAACACACTACCTGAAAGGATTAAATCTATCCATAATTACCAAGATGCATACATTCCACGAGTCAAAACTTTCTATGATGCAACCAGGAACCCAAGATACAATTTAACATGCCATCGATGAAAAGTCACTATCAAAACAAACACTTTTCCAAAGAACATTTACCATCAACCAAAAGCAATCCAATCCTAACAAAATCTAAAAGCCCATAAATAAACACTTTTACTCCGACGAGAGTCAATCTCTTACCAGATTGAAATAAAATCACCACTACCACTTTGTCATACACGCCTCTAGACCACACTACACAACAAACTTTCTTTCTAGCAAGGTCAAGCAAAAAAAAGGGTCGCTCTAAGATCTTAGACACACTCAAGGTTCCATGCATCCATAACCAAGGCATGACTTTAAGCACCTAAGAGAACACTCAAGACACCTAAGGTGTACCCCCATATGACAATTATCACCATACATGAAGCATAGAACCAGCTCAACAACATGCAAGAAGGAAACCATGTAACGTTTAGCCAAGTAGCCAACAACATCATGAGCTCCGAGTCATTAATCCAATAAAGTCCAAGAAATATCGGCAATCAATAAAAGTGTCTAAGTAGCCGTATTGTAAAATTTGAAAATTATTAAAAGAATTATAACTAAATAAAATATCCTCAGAGCTTCTTCAATCCAATCATAAAATAAGATGTTGGTCCTTGATAAAATACACAAGATTACGAATGTAAAACACAAAAGTTAACACCACATTCACTCTACATCCTTTCATGGCCGCCAATAGGGGTACTCTGCCTCAAGGTTAGTTCCAAGAACACATACACAGGATTGGGTCCTAGACGACACCCAGACTTAGTGTCCACCCTCTCATATAGGTAATAACATGGAAAACTGACAACCAGACCCTCTTTCTTAACCACTCAAGGAAGGAAGCTCTAAAGAACTTCTAATTAACTCCTCCCGACCTAGAACACAACCACTACTGTCTAACCACAAGGATCACATCATACAAATCATCATTCCAACAACTCCAATAAGGAAGGGTCTCAACAAAAGCTTAATGCATCATACAATTAAATCAAGCTTTAGGACTTGTAAAACAACACATTTTCAAAAGGTGAACCAAGTTTCCATTATACTAGAAGTTCACAAAATCAATTTAATCTGACATCCTTAGTTACCCCGGGTTTAGAAAAAATGTCACTAAGCAAACACAACAACACAAACAACTTATTATTATTTTATTATCATTTTAATTCTGGCAGTTCAAATGAATAGAGTAATGTTATATTTCTTCATGTTTTTTTAAAAAAATTTCAAACAAACTTGTTTTTTTAGATTCAAAAGTGTGCTAGGTTTATGGTTCATGTCTCAAGTTTTCTAGTGTGCCCAATGGCCCAAGATTTTGAACCACTTCTTTAATACCAAGGAGATGCTGGTTAAAACAACCCACTTGAGAATCATGAACAACCTAGGTTTAGTTAGAAAATAATGGAATAATTTTTTTTGATTAGGAGTTAACGACCAAAGTCTCAAAGACAGTTAAATTCATCGATAACTTTTCCCATTATAATAATTACTAATTCCACATTAAAAAGCAACAAGAGCAATAAGTCCACACCTAGCTCAAATCTCCCTAGGGATTAATTTAATTACTGATTACATTGACATTTTAGCTAAATATTTCCTGATTAGAAATATTAGGGTTAAGGGACCCAAAACAATTAAATACCCAAGGTATTTAATTCCACAAGATCAAGACAAGAGCAGGGTTTAATTGTAGTGAGAAAGGAATACATATTTAAAATCAACAGAGTAAGGTCTCACTTACCCACTCCTAGAACTTGATTAGGAGTGTCTACAACTAGGTTGCTAGGCAACAACTACCACTAATATATTGGAACAACTCAAATCCACAAGAACAAACTTCTCTTTTATTAACAATTCACAGAGGTCACAAGGTCCAAAACTTAGGGCTAGAAGTTTTAGTTAGGTTCAGGGAGTAATTTACCCCCATACCCACTCTCTAACATGCTCATAGTTTCAACTAGATTTCTCTCATACTTAGCACTTCCAAAATTTTCCTAAACCATTCCCAATGGATAGGAAATTTTCTCACCTTTCCGGTGATATAAAGAAGTCCTCCTAACTCCTTACAAAACTCAAGATATGAGTGGGCGGAGTTTTTAGGTCAAATTTTCCCCAAGGGGACACGTGTCAAGAGGAGGGGAAAACATTTTTGGCAGGTTGGTGGCTCGCAGGGCGGCTCTAGAAAATTTCCCCATTGCGTGAAACAATTTCAAATTTTCTCCCGCGCCTCCGCAGGTTCCCGGTGGACACATGTCAAGCCCTAGTTCAAGCGGGAAAGGGGTGAGGAAATGGTGGCGTGGTGGGGAATTTAGAGACATCTTCCCTACTTTGGCGCAAAAGTGCAAATTGCCTTTGTGCGCCCATGAGCCCGGCGAGGGAGACACGTGTCACCCCCTAGTTGGTTGGGAGAAATGGCAGGCCAATGGAGCGGGTTGAGACTTTAAGTCTCTTTCGCCAAAAAACACAAGGGAATCAAATTGGTCCATTCCCACGCCGACACTGTGATGCCACGTGTCACTCAAGGATTGGTGCGGGGAAAACGGATGGCGGAAAACCTAAGGCATTAATCCAAAATGGTTTCAAAGGAAAAAGCTCGTGTGGGCCAAAGTGTGCCCGCGAAAGGAAGAAATCCAAGCGGGGACGGGGTTACGGGGCCGCAGAGACAAAAGGGAAAAAAATTGCCAAAGGAGAAAACAAAAGCACTAAGTCCAAAAACCCTCCCGCGCACTCCGTCCCCGTACGTGTCAACACGTGATTGGCTGCGGGTGAGTGGGGATGCGGGAGGAAGTGGGAAAATTTCCCAAGGTAAATTTTTTAGAAGGACAAGTTTAAATTTAGTCCGCTCGCTCGAGGTGCCACGTGGCAGTCCCGATTGGTTACGGGATGGCGGGGCCGTAGGACGTTTTACGGAAATCTTTCCAAAGTTAAAAATTCAAGTTTAACAGCTTATTTTTTTGTATTGAAGGCCAAATTGAAGTAAACCGCAAATGGTCATTAATTTTGATAGGAAGCTCGAATTGAGAAAATGAGGACTTTCTAGAAAGACCTCAAAGTCCTCTTTGTACAGAATAATAAATTTTCAATTTTGATGAAGTTTAAGTGGTCAATTTGATGAAAAAAATCTGCAGGGTTTTGTAAAGCAAACTGGTAATCTTTAACTTATAAAATTTTATTCAATTTTGAATTCTTACTTTCTCAACATGTCAATAAGACATGGAGACTTATTCTTGGATGGATTTAAGAGAGGTTTTAAGGTTCAATTTAGTTGATTGAGTTGCAATTGATAATTTTCCATATTTTGATAGCAAAACGACTATGCAAGTTTCAAATTGGGTTTTATAAAGTTTGAAGGGTCTTTCTTAAGTTTTATTGTCAAATTGAGTTCCTTAGGACTTACTAAGTCTAAATTTCGATGTTTAATATCTTATTGCTTGGTGCAAGTTTAAACTGCTCATTTCCTTGATAAATTTGATTGTCATATTTGAATGTAAAACATGACTCAATCACTAAAGGATCTATTAAAAGTTTTCTATCCTCCAAGTATGGGGACTCTTTTCCATTCGATCTAGTTTATTTGATTGATTCAACCAACATTTAAGAGATAAAGTGCAAAGTATGATTTCCAAATTTCAAACACCTATCAAGGGAAATAAAACATTGTCTTTTTCCTTCATACTCATTCTTCTTTCAAACAGAGATTTTAATTCACAATAGCAATTCAATTCCAAGCAACAATGCAAGTTTGAGGAAAGTAGTGCATTCCTTTATTGAATTAAAAAATTACAACTTTACAAATTCTCTTTTCCATTTGGTTTCAAATATAGTTTAGAAAATATACAACATTGTTTTACGTTTCTTTTCCAAAGAGAGTAGAATGTAAGCGCTTTACATTTCACATTCAATTTCAATCTTCCATCATCAATACAAGTATCTTCACATTAAAAAATTCTATACAGTTCATCCACTTCAAAGTGGGAAGGGTTACAATGAACTTGCTCAAAGAGGGGACTCGTTAAACCGTGTATTCCTCTTGCTAAAAACAACAAAGATGCTCATTTTCTCTTTTCTCCAAGTTGATCACAACAAAAGAGGGGAAAAGGCAACGGACTTCACCCAACAAAGACATCCAATGAAAGGAGAATCCTTCCTTCATCATTGGCCCATGAGCCCCAACCAAAGTAAAATCAAAGGTGTAATTCAACCACGGCAACAATCGGCTTCCACAACACAACATTATTTCACATACACATTTCCTTTTTGAAACACAATGCAAAACAAAACAAACAGCAGTTCACAACTGCATTTAAAAATATTTCAAAATAGAACTCAGGCTTGATCTTGGAAGCCAAAGGAGCAAGGCCTTTGGTGGAAGCTACTAATGTCTCCCAATTGGGAATTGGGCATCCACCTATAATCATACCGCTAATATAACATATCATATCACATAATCCTTATGCCTCCCAACCCCTCCTTATGCCCACCCCCCAACAAATTTCCCTTATGCCCTCCCACAAGTAAGAAATGCAAGCTATTTCTTTTCCATGGTGGATCCCAAACCCAAAAATCCCCCACAACACATCAAGAAAATATTAGAAATAAAAGAGAGTTAAATTCCTACCTTTCCATGGTTATTTGGTCTCCAAACAGTAAGCTTCAAATGCCAAACACAACCCAAAACAGCAAGCTCCCAAGCATGCAAAGCTATCTCCAAAACTTTCTTCAAAAATCAGAGCTCCCACAAGAAAATGCGCCCAGGGAAGAATGCAAAAAGGTTCAACAACCCAAAACAAGAAGAGATTTTGAAATATATAGAAGAGGGAAAGAAGAGGATGATGTGGATCCATGTAGGATGCCACATCATACATCATCACATACAAACACTAAAGACAAAATCCAAACTATAAGGATGTCCATCATAGAGTCTATAGTATCATGACCGAATAAAAGTTTCAAAGGAAAGTGGGCGCTATAGAATCTAACTCCATTGGTCCCAGGCGTGCAGAACTTTTGATACCAAAAAACAACATTCTTCGATTTGCACAAGTGTGTGTGCTTGACGTCATGGTGTTTTTGGGAAATATTGAATCATCTCTCAAGCCTGTGGGACTTACGAGGTTGAGATGATCCTCCAAGTGAAAGCCGATTCTGTTCCTTAACTACCTACCACAATATACTCTAATGCGGAAAACTATCTAATCCTAATCTAACTTTCCAAGGACTAGAGAGAGAAAGTGAATGAAAACTAAACCTAAAATAAAGTGTTCATACACAAGAAAAGGAGGTTTGTTGATCACAATCTCAACCGCTGAAGTGAAGACACGTGAGAAATGGAGAGGATGGACAAGATGCATCATCGACCAAAGACAAAGTTCAAAGAGAAAAACACTTCAAACCCATTAAACATAGATCCCAAACTTGTAATAGATATCGAGATATGCACAATATACCCTGAAATGGTGAGAGATGAGGGGAGACAATAAAATAAGCAAAGGATGGATAAAATGATCACAAAAAGATTTAATTGCTCCATAAGTTTACACAAGACATCATTAGTGGGCAAGAGGCAAGAAAATGCCATTACAAAGCAAAGAGAGGAGGCTTAAAATTCACTTTCGACCCTCGAGAAGAAAGTGGGAGGGGGGTAGGAGAGAAAAAATGACCAACTCTCTAGAAAAATGCCCCTCCTTACATATATATATATATATATATATATATATATATATATATATATATATATATATATATATATATGAAGAATATGAGAGAGAAACGAGAGAAGAAGTCAAATCCTGCCTTAACCACCCCAAAAGAGCATTGAATTCTCCTGCAATGATGATGGGTTCCATTCTAAAAGCCCATGCCTCCATGTGTTATTCCTTGTTGGGAAAGAAAGGAAGCCCATACTTCATTATGGTGGTAGGTGAGAAGCCTGACAACCTAAAAAATGGCGGACTGTATTTTTCATTTTTAAGAACTTAGTCCCACTAATTTAAAGATATCTAGTTGAAGGTTATGATCATCTCAAGGCCAGGTTGGTTGTTTCACACGGGATCTCATAATATTTTAAAATATATAAGAATTTAAAATTCTTGGTGGGCTTTATGATTCATCTTTCATTGAATTTACCTTTCGCCAATCTTTTCCAAAGCGCCTTCGGGTTTGGAGTTTATCCATGCAAGATCGACTTGGATGCCCCACACATTCTTAAGGTTTTTTGTTGCCTTTTAGGGTCCTGGGAATGCGACATGCCGACACTTGGCACCATCTGCGAACATGCTTCTTTTTTCCTTGGGTGAGTAAAGGGCCCCACTATATATAATGTCAAAACCCCTTTTCGGGTGGGACCTTTGTAGTTAGCTCCATGTGGAAACCCTGCGAGACTTCCAAGACTTTATCCCCTCCTTTCACTCTTGAAGTTGTGACGGTTGGACACTTGGCATCATCCGCGATCCTTCTCTGACTTCCTTTGAAGTTATGTTGATGAGGCATGTGGAGGTCAAGCGTAGCCCTAGGGTCTCTGCTTCTGTCGCACCTTTTGAAGGTGCACTAAGATGACACATGGCACCTTCTCGTGGTTTTGTTGCTTTGCTTCGAGTCGACTCGCTCTGGGCTCGATTTTGAACTCTTGATTTTTAAGTTCGGGAGTCGGGTGTGAGGCGTGGAAGGGAAACAGAGGGAAGGCACACGTGAGGAGGGCACGTGGCATAATAGGGTGTATGTGGGCATGCAAGAGGAAGAGAAGGGATGGCTGATTTTAAGGCATGTCTGTAGATGGGTGTTCGAAGAGGGTGCGAGGGGAAGACGCGGGAGGCACAGTGTAAGAGGGAAGCACGAAAGGGGAAAATGGAAGGAGAGAAGAATGTGAAAGAAGAGTATGGAAACAAGGAGTGAATATCCAACTGAGGAAGGGTGCACAACAGCAAAAAGGAAAGATGACACACACGACAGGAAGACCTAAAACTTAGCCAATTTGGAAGGCATCTGCAGAGGGGTGCGCATAAGAATTGCATGGCACAGAGAGTGCACGGGAGGACTATAGCCTATGAAAAGTGCCAAATGAGCAAGCCTGTGGGCGCGAACCTGAAATGTAAAGCATAAGAGCCAAAATGAAAGTAAAAATCATCCAAATAGCTAGGAGAGATATTTGAATAACAATTTCTTTAAGAATGTCAACCTTTCACCTAAGATTTCTTTCTAAGGATCATCTCCGTAATGATTGTGCATCTTCCCTCGAGAACCGATACAAGACCACGATATAGATGGAAAATAAAATGAAGATTTAAGATGGACATCCAAAAGCTTGCACAAGGACAAGTACATTTCAGAAATTTAAGTGGGTTGCGCCTATCTTTTATTCATAGTTCAGTTTTATCAAGTTACTTTGAGTTCATTAATTATGATTAAGTGAAAATTTCCTAGTGTACATGAGTTGCAAAGAATTCATTTAACATCATGTTAATGAAAAATAATGCAAAAATAAGTATTTATAACTCATTATAGTAAGATGTTTTCATTTATTTCATAATTAAAAGTATAATGGACCCACACAAGCCATGGGAATAACTACAAAAATAAAGTACATAAAAAGAAAATACATGTGTATAAATCTATGAATAAAAGAGAAAGGAAAATCCATCATTTCTTGTTCAGATGGATTTTCCCGCAATTAGTTCCCAGTTGTCCTTTCCCACTCCTCTTCTCTATCCTCGCAAAGTACCTGAAATAAGAAAAGTCAATGGTTAGAGCTCCAGATTTTCATTCCTATTGTACTCACAAATTTAGACAAGTGGACTTTCTTAACAGTGTACTTGAAATTTTAGACAGTACAGAAAGGATATTTTTCAGCATGTCACAATAAGAAATTAACATTAAAATAAAGGCTTCGGTCTTCACTTCTTTTACTAACTAGTTTTCGTATTGTACGGATGTAGGTGAAATAATACAAATTTGAGGAAACCGATTGTTTCAAGTTTTAGAGAAATCATGACAATGCAAAGTTATAGGAAAATCTACGAAACTCAAATATGTTTCATCATAGTTGCAAAGAGGGAAACTATACATTTTTAGTGAAAGATAAATTAATATTTTAGGAACATAAATTAAAGACAACCATACAATCAAGATCCGGAAGTGTTGTCTACAACAAGGAGTTGCTTCATATTCACTACATAATCAAATCATATAGTTGAAATGGAGTGAAAAAGATAATTTAGAACCAATGTGCATATTCCCAAGACATATTAAGTCACAACAAACCAAAAGGAATTTCCAAAATGCATTTACAAGATTTAGAAGAAGCAGCACGTTCAATTTTCAATCTACAATCATATGAAAATCTCATGGTATATCAACAAAAATAGATCTATAAAAACCATGAAGCTAAACATCATAGCACAATTGTAGAAATACAATTGGCAAAGGTTATCATCAGTCGGGCCAATACCAAGGAGTGACAGAGCTCATTTTATTATCAAATCTCGATGCAAGATATAGATCAATATAACACATTTTTCGTGTTCTTTTCCAATTTTATAATAAAAGAACAACAATGAATGTATTTACATTTGATAACAACGGTGAATTTATTTACACTTTAGATCAGCATGAGAATGAAATAATACAACTACATAATGCATTTCCAAGTCTATATGTGAGATCAACATGAATAAGTGGTGTGCGAATGCATAATTAACGCCATATCAAAAATAACAGAGTCCCATTGTGGAAAGACATGTCGAAATATTTATACATAACCTCTAATGGAGACCAAATATGTAGAAAAAGTTGTCTCGAGAGTAAGAATAAACTAGATTGAAAGCATTTAGGACTTGTTGTGGGAAGGAAACCTATGGAAAATGACTCAATTTACTCTCGAAGCTAAGATTTCTATTGCTATAGTTTCTTTCGAGCTTACACTATACACTATTTAAGTATTTTTAAGGTTTTTGTTGGTAGCATGGAGCAATTAAATGTGGAAGGAGTTATCTTTGACATTGGCACGTGAACCCAAATTCTATCAAAAGTAGAGTACAACTATGAAAATCAAAACAAACTCGAGATGTTGAAATAAACCAATGCCAAGCCACACATGTAAAGAACCGGTCAATACATGTACCCAAGTTGAAAGCGAGCTAGCAAAGAGGATCACCCAAAACGTAATCTTGCAGAGATATAAGTTGCATGCCTAGAGCTACAAACAAACCCATCAACAACATAAAGGTTAGAGAAAATGGCTAATAACTAGAGAAAACAATATCCCTCCAAAGGGTGGCTGTTTAAGTAAGAAAATGCAAAATGAGCCACCAAATCACAATGGCTAAAAATGTGAATCTAATTAACCCTTGTTCAACGAGATCCCATCTCGGGAAGAGAGTATCAAGAAGAGGATTTTTCTATGCATGGCCACACATCGAAACAGAGTAGGAGCTCAAAGATGGCAGCAAATAATAACCTAGATCTCGAACGAGCTCTAAGAAAAATTTAATGGCGGCATTATATAACTCAGGTGAATGGGAAATCACCCAAAAAGCTGAGAGAAGCGAATTTTTCAGTCTACAAATTTTCAAGAAAGGCACATTCAAAATACGAAGAACCCAAAAAGCATGAATCCATAGTGAGCTAATAAGGAGCCATATGAAATTTCTTAACAACGAACAAAGGCGACTGACAAGCTTGATTAGGGAGAGAATGAAGCCAAAATAAACGGAATATTCAATTCACATATCAACAAGACAATGTTGAAAAGATCGATTTACCTGAAGAATGAGCTCAAAGAACCCCAATGTAATCTCCAGGGGTGGCCATGGCGGTATATTAGTTAGAATGAAGGAAACCTCACAAGATTTGAGCCAAATACAACTTCCCCATGACAGAAGCAAACTGAAAATACACAAAACAGAGCTTCCAACTCTCAATCATGATGGCCATGATGATTTTTGTAGATTTTTCTCTAAAATAACCTTCTAGATGGAACTCGATCCAAGAAAACGGCGTTCAGACTCTCTAAAAGTTGATATCCAGAGATGATAATGGAAAAAGATATAGAAAAGAAGCAGATTATCCATGGCGGCCCTCATTTTCCAGCAAGAACTATGGAATTTTCTTCGTTCAAAATGCAAATAAAATGATTTGTTTTTTCTTCTAGGGTTCTCGACCCTTACCGGAAGGTTTACAATAGTTACTTCCACGCATGATTATTATACTCTTGCATAGGGGGAAGTCAAATACAACATGCTCTTTTGTAAAGTCATTGGTGGGATTTTTCTTAACCATTTATATATGCTATGTCAAAAGCCACGGGTAGAAATATTTTTCTTACCTTAGTGAGGAAAGGGTGCTTTTAATCATTCCATGCATGATTATTTTCTAATAGGGGTGGTGATTAAGACATGCCAAGGCAAAAATTGCCTTTTTATAGAAGAAAAAACATGCAAATTGAACTAATGATGTGTCATGATTGTGCCAAAAGTAGCATTTGCATGTAAAGACAAATTTATCCTTACCGTGATAATTCAAAATTTACCTTAATCCCTCCAAAAGAGTCGTACACCTTCTTGCCAAGGTAGAATAAAAGAGTCAAAGCAGTTTGCCTATGAGTCGAAATTAGAAAAGGAAGGCCATTTTTACCTTTATGTAACAACATGTAATTTTAGGCCTTATTATTATTTTAATCATTATGAAGGCTAAAATTATCATGCAAGTGGGAGTTTAGACTTGAGTTTATTTTTAGGGGGAATTGGGTGAATACTTGTTATATATTGTGTGCTCTTGCAAAGCAAAGGAGAGGAGGACTTCTTGAGTTAATAGAGTGTTGGAATATTTTTTTAGATTTACCTTTTATGAGAATCAGAAGATTGTCCTTTCTAGAACTTTGCAGTGGTGTGTATGATCATAATTATTCTTGTGAATTTAATTCCTTGAATTATTAAGATTTTCTTGAGCTATTTTACCTTGCTGTAGATAAGGTGTTGTGTTCATTTTAGTGTGCAATTTTTGTGTTGTTATTGTGAGCAATCCCTTAGCATATCAATATTTTCCTTGAAGTTGATGAAGAACCCACTAGATAATTCTCACTTCATCTCTACTCTCATCATATCATGTATGTTCTCTGTCAGAAAGCCCTCAAATACCTTTTGTGTATCACCATTTTTAAAGTTTATTATCCATCCTCTTACCCTCAACCCCACAGATCTAGTTTAGGGATACTCCAAAAAGGGAACCATCCCTTAGAACCTAGAGATTCACCTCAAATATACGAGACCCATAACCCGTGAGGGGTCTCGGTGTATCTGCGAAGTGAGGGAAGAGTAAAGACACACAAATCTGTTACCCCTTATAATAGGTGCACTTACGGTAGATAAAATGACCTTTCAATCCACCTTCGGTCTAGGTATTTTCTTATTTTCTATCATGGCTCCCCAAGTTTGTCACGTCTCTTTATCTAATTTACTTAAGAGATATCCCAATTTCCAAGCTATTTTACAAAAACATCTCGGTTGCATATATCGGATGATGATAAACCGACACACTAAATAAGTCCTATATTCGATTGTTTATCTAGAAAATTTTATCCTGTTATGGTGAAATCAAAACACCCCTAATTGATCGCAAGTGAGTGGTTGAGGTAGTTAATGTGATTCATAAAACATGGAGCTATCCCAAAGTGTGGGACTTTATAATCGGGATAAACCTCTCGGGTGACTTGTTATCTTATCCTAGTGCTAACTACCCCAAAGTGCAAAGAGTTGCATATCTAACCCTAATCTAATATTTTAGAGGAGACAAAGATAGAGAAAATGCATGGAAATTAAAACCTACTCTAAGGGAAGGTGATGCACCAACACGGAGTGTTGAACAACTTGCATAATAAACACAACACAACTAGAATCTTGCAATGAAAATACAACAATACACAATAACCTTACATGCAATGAAAGATCAAAAAGATGCAATAAAACACATAAGAGGGTTTAAAACATCCACATATATGATTTTATTGCTCTCAAAGTTGATACAATACATCACATTTAGGGCCAAAAGGAACAAATTTTGCATTAAAATGTCTAGTAGGGAGGTTTGGAATCTCCACAAAATCTCTTATAGACAAGAAAAGAAGGGAGGGGCATATACAAGGTGTCTAACCTTTTGAAATGAGCCCCTCCTTACAATATATAGGAAGAATGAGAGAAGGGAGAGAGAAGGAATTCAAAATCTTGCTTCAACCACCAAAAAATGCATTAAAATCACTGTAATAATAATGTATAGCAATCTGCAAAACCCATACCTACATGTACTTTTCCTTATTGGGGAAGAAAGGAAGCCCATACCTTAATCATTTGGTAGGTGATAAATCTGGAAAATTTCCTCTAAAATTGTGGATCATATTTCCTCATTTTGGAATACTTAGTCTCGCTGTTGTTTAGAGGACACTTAGAGCTTTCCAAAAAGTTCTATTTCGGCTGCAAATCTGATCTCCAGTCAAAATTTAAGGCCATCTAAAGATGCAGGTGCCATTCTACAATAAATGCGAGTAGTTGATCTTACATTTTCAGACTCCGACCATGCATCGCACCCTCTGAAATATGAAATTTTGGACTTTTGGGACTTAGAGTTTCGTGCTTTGGAGATCATTGTCACTATTCACTTTTTTGATCTCATGAAACCTCTGAAACGTAGAAACCCCAAAGTCTGAAATTGGAACTTTAGTTTTCAGACTTCATGTCGTGATTTGTGTGAAGTAGTGATTCAACATTCCGAAATGCCAAAAATCCAAAGTCTGAAATTTGGACTTTAGGTTTCAAAACTTTGTGTTTTCAGGTTTTTTAGGGTTTTGGGATTTCAGGGGTTCAGGTTTAAGGATTTTGGGGGTTTGGGTTTTAGGATTTTGGGGCTTGTGGTTTGGGACTTTGGAGGTTCAAGTTTTGGGGGTTCAAGGGTTCACGTTTATGGGGGTTTGTTCATCCATCCGGTCGTGCCGCACATCTCTTAAATCCCGAAAGTCCAAGTCCGAATTTTGGCTTTGAGTTTTGGAATATTTTCCTCCCACGTTACACTATCCATCTAGAAAGATAGAAACCCTCGAAATTCAAACCCCAAAGTTCAAAATTTGGACTTCAAGTTTGATCTTCAAGGTACTTTTACACGCTTCTTTCGTCGAGACCCCAAATTTCACCCGAGCCTTCCTCCGAATGACCCCACCTCCGAAATCCGAATTTGGACTTGAGCTCCTTCATTCCCTAAACCAGCCTTGAAATCCTGAGCTCTTTTGTAATGCACTCAGCCCGCTTCAACTTACTTAACTTTATCCCAAAGTGTGAACTCCCGTGGTCGAATCGATCCTCCTATTTTCTCTGTATGAGGTCATATTTGTCCAATTTTTCTTGAGGGTAAAATTGGATAATAGATCTTAGTAATTCTCCATCTAATCAACCACTATTAGAATTGATTAAATCCTTCCATATATTATTTCAAGATAATGTTTTAGACATGGAATCCACAATCACATTTCTTATATCTTAATTTCAACGGCTTAAGGATGCTTCTCAATCACATGTTTATGCTCCTTCTCCATCTTATATGCAATCTAAGTCCACTACATCTCATCTACCTAAACCTTAAGACATTTTATTAGCTTAACCTCTTATGTTTGAGCATAATACTACACCACATGACATTCTTACTTAGCTCCTTAGTCATCAGTTGATTACTTTTCCACCTACTCATCACTATTCTCCCTATCGGTTAGTGAAATATCAAGGTCGTCCATATTGCAATTATCATCGAATTAATGGACATAATGACAATGATTTCCATACTCTGCATCACCTAATCCAAAGTCTTAAGCATCAAGGTCTTATTTCATTTAATGCACAACATCCTATTACAAAGGTTACACCCACATGGGCTCCTAAGTCTATTCCTCCTTTGATTAGTCAAGATTCGTCTAAGCAAGAACCTATCGTGTGTCTTCACTAATCGTGGTGGAAAAACAGGGGTCTCCACCAATGTTCATATGGCTACGCCCCTCTACACCGAGACACTCCACTAAACCTAAGGAAAAGTCCTTGTACGGGGTAAAAGGGAGGGAATTACAACGATGAAGGGAAAAAGGGGAAATTATGCAAGGAATATTATTACCGTGAGTAGATTGTAGAGCTCACAACCAAGAATTGGAGTAGTTTTACCTTCAATACGAGAGGAAAGCACATTGAAGCTAGTAGGACCAACAAATTAAAATGTTAATTTTTTAAATTAATCTATCGAGGACACCAAGTTACTCTCCAATTCTATACAAGATCAAATATGCTTGCAAAGTGCATAAAAGAGAGAAATAGAGGAAAAAACAAGAAAGGGAAATAGAAGAATTATAGCTTTTATTCCATGTGTGTGATGAATACAAAGCTTCAACCAAGCTATCAAAATGCTACATATTAAGAGTTCTTCCAAAATTTGGAATCCCAATCCTTTGGAATGAAGAGACCATCCAAATTTATAACAACCTAAATTATCCATTCACCTCCCTCACATGACTCTTCATTTCCATATTCCAGATTCGACCTTTATTTTTCCATGAATTAATTATTTCTTTTATAATTTTGACAAAATACTTTTTAAAAATTTAAAATTGGTCACTTAAGTGAATAGGACAAAATATAATGATGACACGTAATGAAGAATTAGAATGGAGAGAGAAAAAAGAGATGGAAAGAGAGGAACATGGAAGGGATGGAGGGGAAAACACTCCTCAAGAAGAAATGCTTTAAATTCCTTTATGCAACCATGAAATTTGAGCAAAGATTTATGCCACTGGTGATCTTCTACACTAATGAAGATTACTCCCTTGAATAAATTTGAATAATTTTCCCAATCTAGTGATGACCGCAAACTCTATGATGCATGGAAATCTTGGACCATAGAATGAGTGTTTAGAAAAATTGTTATGATGTTTACCACTGCAAGCTCGAGATGAACACATACAATGCCCATGATGACCCTCCTTGAAACTTGGTTAATGAACTCCTTGACTCATTGAAATCGTTTTGATCAACTCTCTTTGAATCACATGGCTCCTTAAGTGATGAAGATGAATTCACATGATGTTCCTTGCAATGCCCTGCTTTGTAATATGAGATGATCATTCCAAACCATGAAAAACTGTCATCTCTTCATGATTGATTACACCTAAGAAAATAGACCAACCTATGGACTGAAATTCATTTTTCCTTAACACGTAATATATTTGGAAGAGACAACTTACTATCTTTAGTAAGTGTCATAGTTTTCCTTTATGGACCCCAAATGGTGATATTGACTTGAATGATTATCCCTCAATGTCTGTTGTGCCAAACTTTCCCTTTGAGAACAACCTGCTATTTTTAGTAAGTACACATGGGGTAACTTACTATTTTTAGTAAGTGTCGTAGTTAGATTTTCCCAACCTCAACTAGCTATGGTAGCTTAAATTATTTCTTCTTACCATATTCTTCTTACCTTTGGGCCAATTGGCTATTTATAGTAGGGGCTTGTGGAACCACTTACTATTTTTAGTAAGTGTCAATTGTGAGCCGAGATGACCTTTTTGATGACTTTGCCTGTGATACTCCCTCTGTGTTCACTGCCTTCTTTATAGCCTCTTCAAATGGTGGCTTACCCAAAGTAACAAACCCCTATGTAGGAAGGCATGCTATTTTTAGTAAGTGCACCACGGATGTCAGATTGCAACAAAACAGGTCTTGAAAATATGGGTTTTATTCTAGGGTTCCACGCTCCAAATTTTGAGCAATTATTTTGTCTGAACAAGTTGGAAAATGATATTTTCATTGGTGGGGAAATAATACTAAAAAAATCCCTCCACATCCCTAAAAATAGGGACTTCATGACATGAAAACTAGTTTACATGAAACTAGATTTTTCAACGATCCTTCCCTCTAATTTTCGTGCGATTTCGTCCACTGGAACCTAGAGAAGTGAACAAGTAGGTCGCTGCCATTTTAATATATTTTCTTTATGTGACAGGAAGAACTCTAATAAAAATCAGTCCTCTATATCCCTAAAAATAGGGACTTCATGCAATAAAACTAGTTCACCCGAAACTTGATTTTTCAATGATCATTACCTCCAATTTTTGTGAAATTTTGCCCATTATAACCATGAGAAGTGGAGAGGTAGCTTGCTTATTTTTTCTACTACTATGTTATGGTGGCCATTAATGGAGCTTGAAGTTTTCAAGTTTGGTTTTTGTCTCATTCGTGATGAAATCAATTCCACTATGATAGGTTTTTTCTTCTTATCTCACCTTTGGTTAAATTTCTTCGATCCGGTTTTTGGTTCGACGGGAATTTGAGATTTTTCTTCATGGAGCCAGAAATGGAATTTATTTGTTGTGATAATTACTTGCTAAGAATGGGAGGTTTGTGTTTGTACCCAAATTTAATCTCCTTTACAACTTGAGCAGCATCATGGATTCTACAAGACACTCGAGGCGATAAATGGTTTATATGTCATTTTGTAGCCGGGGAAGCAATTATCTCGACTTGTTAGCACTCAAGCTTTGAAGAAGTGGGTAGCACCTTGAAAGGATTTGATCTAATCCTCACTATTTTAGGTTGTGCCTTTCAACCAAGGTAAGAGAACCTATATTGCAGCCTCTGTTTTTGTGAAGGAGGTGGAGATATCCTTATACTATGCATATTGTATGGAGAGAGCCTTGAGAAAACATGATCAATTTTCCATTATTCAAACTCAATAGAGCTGTCACTACTAAATGATGGAAATGCTTTTAAGACAAGGCTGAGGCTACTAGAGACATGGTGTGATCCTGATTGCATTGTGCATTTTTGTAAATGGATTAGATTATTTTGTTGATACACAAGGCAAAGCAGGGGTAGTATGGGTAGGATTAGTTTTTTTGAATGAATTTTGGGTGGGATATTTTAGACAAGACTAACCAGAATTTGCCAAATTCTTTGAGGACCTTTGCAAAAAACTTGTAAGACCTAAACAACAGAATGCTTCAAAGAGGTTAAGGTATTCCTTTAACCAGGATATGTGCACCAAATGGAGGCTCGTATCTGCACTCTTCCACACAATCTTTGACAACGCTACACAAAATCTTTCAAAGCAGATGAACCAACAAAGTATCTAGAAATATCTATTTTATCATACCTAAGGTGTACCCATAGGTTTAGAAACAAATCTCTATATCCAGGAAGGAAACGTGAGTTTAAATTTGTTTATACCTTCATCAGATGAAAGCTCTTCTGATCTTGGAATTACAAATACCACTAAGCTATCACAAGAATGAGATCTACATGATCAAGAGAAACTCCAAACACCAGATTGTAACATGAGTAAGAAACAAAAATTGAAAACATTTTGAAACATAAGTGTATGCAAATTTTGCCAAGAGACAACACAAAATAATCCAGAAATGATCAAATTTATCAGCAGCGGAATGTTTCAAGAACAATCTCAGAGCTTGTTGATGGCTTTACAACTACAACCAACTCAACATGATACAAATCTGATGAAAAAAGGAATTAGAAATGGTTCTCAGGTGTTTTCTCAGAGAATGGGCTTCTTCCCAAATTTTCCCGTGAAATTCAAAGTTTTTCCCCTTTTACATGTAAAAACCATGCAATAGATAACATTCCATTACAATTGATCCTTCTTTCCCAAGAAAAGAATATCCTATGGCATCTTAGTTTGTTTAAAATTCACTCATGACTTTCTGAAAGTGACACTTAACCAATTTTGCGAGGAGGAGATGCCAGGTATTCAAAAAAGCAAATTATTACAAATCTTCATTGTTCCTTGTCATGGGAGCATGTTTTTCATTCCCCACGGATGTAGACCCCTTTCATTTCATTATTTCATCCTTTACACTTTCCAAACTTTCCTCTGTAATTTTTGAATCTGGTATTTCACATTTCTGCTCGAGCCTAAATAAAATTTCATTTCAAAAGTACCTCAGATCTGCAAATTGAATTTTCAAACTGATTCCATTAATCCTTGAAGGAAAAAACAACATGAATTCACCAAAAATTTGGTGAAAATTGATGCAAAAATCACATATCCAAGCTTCCTGGAGATCAAATGGCAGCCAAACTGAAAAATGCATAGTTATCATTGATCTTCCTTTATCCTTTAATATGACCCCTCCACGTGTCACAATGTGATTGGAAATGGGATTGGGATCAATTTTTGACATTTTAACACTTTTGGAAAAATGTAAAAAATTTGACATTTTTCTCCCCTCCGCCCTTGAGATTTGGCATTGACACGTGGCGCAATATGATTGGATATGGGGTCGCGACTCAATTTTACACATTTTTCCTCTTTTTGGAAAAAGGAAATTTTTTCAATTTTCCTCTGCAGCTCCGCCCTCCCGTAAGACACGTGTCCTCATATGATTGGCTGAGGGGAAGCGCTCTGATTTCATACTTTAACTCCTTTTCCACAAAGGAATTTTTTCAACATTTCCTCCACACCTCGCCTTTTCTCTGCCACGTGTCTCCCTCTCGATTCATTGCGGAGATACACTTCAAATTATCACTTTAACTCATTTTTCCAAAAAGGCAACATTTCCTTGTTTCCTCCGGTGGCCACTGACTCCCACGGAAGCCTTTAATTTTCTTCTTTGTCGGGGTCGTGCCTTCTTTTAAGACTTTAACCCTTTTTAGGAAAAAAGTTTAAAAATCTCAAACTTTCTCGGATATCCGCCTCTCTCGCCTTGCCTTTCAAAACAAAAAGACTAAGGCATTGATTTACTCTAGCGGGCTTGTGGCCTTGTTTTGCATTTTAGTAATTTTCACCAAAAAAGGAAAAAATTCTCCAAGTCCACCGCCGATCCACATCCCCTCTACCAATTACAACAAGCCAAGTTGCCGATGAATGTGAAGAAGAAATTGACAGAAAATGACTCTCGTATGACTATCAAAAATCGAAAATGCTAGGGATGCCCTAGAATTTTATTTTATTTGCTAAGGACAACAAATTTCTCAAAATTAAACCAACTAAACATGCTTTTAAAGCATTTTTTGTCATGGGATTGGATTTTCAAAGGCATACAAGTGTGAATCGATCAATTTCGAGCTCCAAAGGCTAGGGGAAACATGGAAAAATGACATAGGATCAAAATGGGTACCAACAGTTTGAATATGATTTTTATTGGCCTTCAAGAGATGATAACTTAACAAAAATGGTTTTTTAATTCGTGCAACGGTTTGTAAGATCTCTTCGATTTTTAGTTTCATGACAATGAAGATTTTCAAACTTTTGGCTTCTTCATTCTTCGTTTGATCAATATTTCTTCTAGAACCTGCATATTTTCATGGAGTGAAGGATTTATTTTCTTTGGAGAAGTTGGTTTGATCTTTAGAAATGGTGGAGTGGTGGTGAGAAGTTGTAGAGAAAGTTATAGAGCAAGTTGCGCATAGAAGAGTTGGATGTTTGAAGTTAGAAGTAGGAGGGATTTTTAAAATTTTAAAATTAAAGCTGAGAAGGGATGGGGCATATTTTTCAGGTTTGATGTCCCTAACATGTTACATGTTAGGGACATGAGGGAAATAAAATTCTATGGTGAGAAAGGTGAGGGCACGTGGCGAGGATACGACAACAGAAATGAAGGCCCACAAAATTAACTTTAAAACACTGAGGGGTTGGAAGTAGGTCATATGGGTGACCAGAAGTCTCCCTTAGGGAACCGGGTGTATTTTTCAAGGTTTTATGTCCCTAACATGTGAGGTACATGAGGGACGCCAAATTTCATGGTTCTCCCGGAGTGACATGTGGCAAAGATCGACGGCAAGGAATTTGAGCTCCCACCTAGCACTTAGGGGCTCAACCGGCAATCCTGGAGGTTGCATGAGGATCTAGAGGTCATATGGGGCTGGTCACATTTTTCAATGTTTGATGTCCCTTTCCTTTAGGGATGTGAGGGAGAAAAATCCCCTGTGCTCTTAGAGCTAACACACGGTCCTCCCAAAACTTGGCTAACTCCCGAACTCACTCGAGAAGACAACTTCAAATGATGATAACTTGAGTTCCCTATAGATGCGTTTGATGAAATTGTATATGATCATGAATAGAAATGGCATTTTTAATCAAATGGTGGGGTTTTAGGTATTTATTCTTCCATTTATTACCTAAAAAATAATTTTTTTTATTTAGTACTCCACTTGTGTGTGCAAACAATTGCTTGCAGCCTAATGTGCCAAAGTCTTTTGAAGAACATAATTTCACCATATTGCAGGGCTTGGAATTATATTTCCAAATATGTTTCATTTTTCTATTAACTCCATCTGAAGTTCCCTGGAATCACCTTCGAAGCTCAACACCATTTTTTTCCTGTGCGTTACTAGGCTGTGAACCCTAATTTTGGTGAAAGCGCCTAAATTATCCGAGTCCTTCCGAATATTTTTAAATCACTTCCATTATATCCCAAGACATTTGAATCACCTCAATGTCCATTTTTTATTTTTGGCTCCGCTCCATGGGGTTGCTCCAATCCTAGAAAGGCCAGTGATAATCCTTCCCACAACTACCTGAAGCTTGCAACTTTTAATGAACTCCTAAAATCACCTAGGGGAGTTAATGGAATTTCCTAAATATCCTAGGGGATGAGATAACATTAATTGAGAGGTAAGTTGGACTAACTGGATAGACCCGGGTGCCTTGGAATGATAAAACATGAAAATATTGGTACAAGGGTATCGTTGTCATGCTTAGAAATTGTCAATTTCCTTGTTGCACATTTGCATGATAACAAGCTGGATCTAGTTTGGAGACATGACATAGACTAAGTTTAATGAATACATGGCATGAGAAATCCTAGAATCTTAACTTACAACATATTGACAAAGTGCCTTTATCCATTGGGCCTTATGAGTCACTAGAAAAATAGGCTACACAACTTTCTTTATTAAACACACACACACACACACACACAAACAAAAAAATAGAAGGGAAACACACCAAGGGGGAAACAACACACAATAGGAAAGGGAAATTATATACAAGGGGAGGGAAATTTATAGAGGTAGGGAAAGGATATATACATACCCGAAAATGGGTTGAGAAAAGTACATGCCATCATGAAATAATGGATTGAAGTATGACCATTGAAGCACAAAAACTATTATTTGATCAAACCATGCTTTGGTGATGGATTTGCATGGCTTGAGAAGAATAAGGCTGACCATAATTCCATCTTCGTACTCATACTACACAAAGAACATTCTTGCATCCAATGAACACTTCATCACTTTCTCAAAACTCTTGTACCTTGATGCTCCCACTTTACGTCCTACGACCATGTGACACTATTCTTCCATGTCTTCAAGAGTGGGAAAATTTCTCCTGTCATGAAAAAATTCATCTCCTTTGATTTAAGACTTCAAATTGTCTCTTATATCAGAAAAACACTTAGAAGGAGTGAGAACAAACTTAATTTCCTACCATTCAAGAACTTCCCCAAACATCCCACACTGTATATTTGAGCAAGTGTTTTTGGACATGGAGGTTAAATCATTGAGTTGGAGATCTTCATCATCCTTGAGATATTTTTGCAGCATGGGAACATGTTCAAGGTGAATCGAGCTTGGAGGATGGTGAGTGCAATCTGATTTTGGATCATTTGGCAAGAATCATGCATACTCCCACTTTGTTATCTAGAGAAATGGTTTCCAATATGCATTTGTTTGGAGTGCATCTTGATATCATTTTCAAAATTGTAGCTTTTGGTTTGGCCATATAAGAATTCTTCACCCTTCATTGGATTTTTCCATATGAACTCTTGCTTTTCATTGATGGACCATTCCAAAACGATGGGAATAAGTTGGTTTTGATCACACTCCCAATGTTCTCATGATTTTTATTTTGTTTTGAATGGCTTTCTTTGGTGCAAATAAGCTCAATATTTTCCATGTTATTATTTCCACGACAGAGATGTTATCTTCAATATTGAGGAATTCCAAAGGAGATCAGAGAACCTTTCTTCTTTTACTCTCATGAACTTCTTCACACAATGTTCCTCCATGACGTTGCTTTGGATTTCATCAGAAGGTTCCATGATAAGATCTTCTTCATAAGCATCCAAGAATCTTCCGAGAATGAAAAACTCATAATATGGGCAGCCATCAGGGTCTTCCTCCATAGGGTGCATCTTGTATTCTTCCTCCATTTGATGTGGTGCTTCAAGATGTTCATATCTTATATGTAGATCTAAAGCATACCTCCAAATTTCATCAAAGACTTCTGGGGTCATAATTTTCTTTTATTATGCTTTGAATTCTTTCAACATATTCTCTTTTTAACATGTTCATTTCTTCATCACTGTATGTGAGGAAGTCATCTATTGAGTGGTGGAAGAAAGATAATGTTCTCAATTTTGTAGTGAGATGCGTGAGGTTACAAAAATATACTTCAGTGGATCTTACACCATCCTATCTTTCATCATCTTCTTAAATTCTGATTTTATCTTCATCACAAGGCTTAAGGATATAATTTTCTTTAGCAGCATTTGAGAACCTTTTGGGTATGAAGATCCTATGGTATGAATGATCTTCAAGATATTCCTCAATAGAAAAACTCTCCTCTTCTTCTTCCTTTCTATGGTATGCTTCAAGTTTCTCATTCATCTCGTGTAATAATATGGCATATTGTCGATCTTCACACCTTATCCTATGTCTCTTTTGAATCCATTCCTCTTCATCGGTGACAAGTTCTTTCTTATTTTCTTTGTTAACACTATTATAGAACCATGGCTGATCAATGATCTTCTTTTCGGGAAGACATCTTCTTCTTCTTCTTCACTGTCACTCATTGGTACTTCACTCCAATCTATAAATTTCTTCATGGTGCGGGAATGAATGTGACCAGGTTTCATTCCTTAACAAAGTCACCTTAAAGAATGATTTTACTTTGAAATGTGATCTTTTTTTTTGTATTTTTTGATATTTTGGGAAGAGATATATTTTTTGGGCACACTTAGGCAAATTGCTCCCCACTAGAGTTGCTAAAAGTGTTGGTGAGAAAATTTGTTGGGTGGACAAATCAGTGTCTCCTCAAACGCGTTCACGGGCTACACCTCTATATTAAATGGTATAGCTCCCATTATTAAAATTAGACTAATCCTAATCCTACCTAAATGTTGTGGGTGGCCAAATTGGTCAGAGATCACACAAGGACACTCCACTAAACTTGTGGCAAATTGCTTTCAGACGGGGTACAAGGGGGAAATTACAGCAATGTAGGAAAAAAGGGGAAATTATGTAAGAAATATTACTATTGTGAGTATATTACAAAGCTCACACCCAATAACCAGAGTAGTTTGAATTTAAATCTAGAGGAAAGCACAGTGAAGCTAGTAGGACTAAAAAATTGAAGTGTCAAGTTTTTAAATTCATCTGTTGAGGACACGAATATCCTCTCCAATTCCATACAGGATCAGCTATACTTGTAAAGTGCATGAAGGAGTGAAATAGAGGTAAAAAAGAAAGGGAAATATAATAAGTATAGCTTTTATTCTATGTGTAGTGATGAATACAAAGCTTTAACTAAGCTATCACAATGCTACATAGTAAGAGTTCTTTCAAAATATGGAATCCCAATCCTTTGGAATGGAGAGACCATCCCAATTTATAGCAACCTGAATTTTCCTTTCACCTCTCTCACATGACTCTTTATTTCCATATTCCATTCGTGACCTTTAATTTTCCATGAATCAAGTATTTCTCTTATAATTTTGAGAAAATAATTGTTACAAATTTAAAATAGGTCGCTTAATTGAATAGGACAAAATACAATGATGACGCATAACGAATAATTAGAATGGAGAGAGAAATAAGAGAGGGAAAGAGAGGAAGAGGGAAGGGATGGAGGGGAAAACACTCCTCGTGAAGAAATGCTTTGAATGCCTTGATGCAACCATGAACTTTGAGTGAATATTTCTGCCATTGGTGATCTTCTACACTGATGAAGATTATTCCTTGAATAACTCGAATAATTTTCACAATCTAGTGATGACCAAAACTCTATGATGCATGGAAATCCTGGACCATAGAATGAGTGCTTAGAAACAATGTTATGATGTTTACCACTGCAAGCTTGAGATGAACACATACAATGCCCACGATGACCCTCCTTAAAACTTTGTTGATGAAATCCTTGACTCATTGAAATTGTTCGATAAACTCTCTTTCAATTACATGAATCCTTAAGTGATGAAGATGAATTCACATGGTGTTCCTTGTAATGCCTTGATTTTTAATACGAGATGATCGTTTCAAATTGCGAAAAATTCCATCTCTTCATGATTGATTACACCTAAGAAACTAGACCAACCTGTGCACTAGAAATTCATTTTTCCTTAACATGTACTATATTTGGAAGAGACAACTTACTATCTTTAGTAAGTGTCAAAGTTTTCCTTTATTGACCCCAAATGGCGATATTGACTTGAATGATTATCCTTCAATTTCCTTTTGTGCCAAACTTTCACTTTGAGAACAACCTGCTATTTTTAGTAAGTACACATGGGACAACTTACTATTTTTAGTACGTGTCATAGTTAGCTTTTCCCAACCTCAACTGGCTATGGTAGCTTGAATTATTTCTTCTTACTATGTTCCTCTTACCTTTTGGACCAATTGGCTATTTATATCAGGGGCTTGTGGAACCACTTACTATTTTTAGTAAGTGTCAATTGTGAGCCGAGATGACCTTTTTGATGACTTTTCCTGCGATACTCCCTCTATGTTCACTTTGTCTTTTTCATATCCTCTTCAAATGGTGGATTACCCAAAGTAACAAACCCTTATGTAGGAAGGCATGCTATTTTTAGTAAGTAAGTGCACCATGGATGTCAGATTGCAACAAAACATGTCTTGAAAATATGGGTTTTATTTTGGGGTTCCACGCTCCAAATTTTGAGTAATTCCTTTGTCTGAACAAGTTGGAAAATGATATTTTCATTGGTGGGGAAATAATAATAAAAAAAAACATAGCCCTCCACATCCCTAAAAAATAGGGACTTCATGACACGAAAACTATTTTACATGAAACTAGATTTTTCAATGATCCTTCCCTCTAATTTTCACGTGATTTCACCCACTGGAACCTTGAGAATTGAAGAGGTAGCTCGCTTCCTTTTTCATAGATTTTATTCATGTGACAGGGAATAAATCTAGTAGAAACTCAATCCTCTATATCCCTAAAAAGTAGGGACTTCATGGTGCAAACACTAGTTCACTTGAAACTTTATTTTTGAACGATCATTACCTCCAATTTTTGCGCGATTTCACCGATTAGGACCTTGAAAAGTGGAGAGGTTGCTCCCGATTTTTTCCACTATAGTGTCATGGTAGCCATTAATGGAAATTTAAATTTTCAGGTCTTGTTTTTTTCCTCATTCGTGGTGAAATAAATTCAATTGCGATAGGTGTTTTCTTCTCGCGTCTCACTGGTGAAATTTCTCTTCGATCTGGTTTCCGATTTAATGGGAATTTGAGCTTTGTTCTTCATGTTGCCGGAAATGGAATTTATTTGTTGTGAGAATTACTTTCTAAAAATGGGAGGTTTGAATATGATTTTTTAATGGCCTTCAAGAGATAATAACTCAGCAATAAATGGTTTTTTAATCTGTGTACTAGTTTGTAAGATCTCTTCCATTTTCGGTTTCATGGCAATGAAGATTTTCAAACTTCTGGCTTCTTTGTTCTTCGATTGATCAATATTTCTTCTAGATTCTGAATATTTTTATGGAGTGAAGTATTTATTTTCTATGGAAAATCTGGTTTGATCTTTGGCAATGGTGGAGTGGTGGTGAGAAGTTGCATAGAAAGTTACAGAGTAAGCTGTGCACGAAGGAGTTAGATGTTAGAAGTTAGAAGCGGGAGAGGCTTTTAAAATTTGAAAATTAAAGCTGAGAAGGGATGGGGAAATTTTTCAAGGTTTGATGTCCCTCACATGTGAGGGACATAAAATTTCACAGTGAGTAAGGCGACGACACGTGGCGGGGATTTGACGGCAGGGAATGAAGGCTCAAAAATCAGTTTTAAAGCACTGAGGGGATGGAAGCGGGTCATATGGGTGACCAAAAGTCTCCCTTAGGGGGCTGGTCACATTTTTCAAGTTTTTATGTCCTTGACCTGTGAGGGACATTATGGACATCAAATTGCATGGTACTCTGGAGCTAACACATGGCGAAGATCCGTCGACGGGGAATTTGAGATCACATAAGCACGTTGTGGCTAAAGTGGCAATCCGGAGGTTGCACGAGGATCAAGAAGTCATATGGGGATGGAATTTTTTTAAGGTTTTATGTCCCTGACCTTGAGGCACGTGAGGGACAAATTTTTTTGTTAGGCTCTGGAGTTGACATGTGTCGTGATAAAATTTGGCTAACTCTCAAACTTGCTCTAAGAGGACAACTTTAAATGACAATAAGTTGAGCTCCCGATGGAATTTTTGATCAAAGTTTGTATGATCCTGAATATAAATGGCCATTTTAATGTAATGGTGGGAGGTTCAAGTATTTATTCTTCTACTTGATCCCTTAAAAATGGGATTTTTGATTTGGTACTCCACTTGTGTGTGTGAAAAAATACTTGCAAACTTAACGTGACAAAGTGTTATAAAAAACATAATTTCACCATATTTTAAGGATTGGAATTATATTTCTAGATAAGTTTTATTTTTCTCCTAACTCCACCCGGAGCTCCCTTAATCACCTTATGAAGCTCAACAACATTTTTGTCCTATGCGACCGCATAGGCTTGGGAACCCTAATTTTGGTGAAACTGCCCCAACTTCTCTGAGTCCTTCCAGAATCTTCTTGAATCACTGACATGATGTCACAAGACCTTTGAATTGCCTCACTATCCATTTTTCACTTTTTTGCTCCACTCCATGGGGTTGTTCCAGTCCTAGGAAGGCTAGTGATAACCCTTCCTGCAACTACTTGAAGCTTGCAAATTTTAATGAACTCTTAAAATCACCTAGGGGGAATGAATGGACTTTCCTAAATCACCTAGGGGGATGAAATACCATTAATGAAGAGGTAACTTATACTGACTAGATAGACTTGGGGTTCTTTGGAATGGTAAAACTTGAAATTTTTGTACAGGGGTATCGTTGTCATGCTTAGATATTGTCAATTCCCCTGTTGCACATTTGCACAAAAACAATTCCATTTCATGCTTATCCTATTTCTGATATTTCTTCTTCTCCACTTAATGAGCACCACGCCACCGTTTTTCATGTGCCTTATTTGAAAAGACAATTATTGCCAAAGATTCCACCATTCAAGCTTTCTATCCATCCTCCTCCACTTCCGTTTGTAACTCGTTTTGTCAAAGAAACCACTCCTATTACTAGTCAAGACACAATTCAAACTCCACCTCCATTATGTAAGGCTCCTTCACCATCACCATTTCAGCATCCAATCACTTTTTTTCTGGAAACTACTCCTTACATTGATCCACTTACTATCTTTTGACTATACCTTCATCGCTTACACACTTGGGGGCATAACACTTCACATCCCCCACCTCATCTTAGCATAGTCATAATCATCATATTTTACATTCTTATACATTCATATCCTCGCATTAGGCATATTCATCATACATTTTAATGTCATTTCCTAATGACACACACTTTTTCTTTGGTTCACACTTGGTCGTTGAGGAATTATCGCTACACTTAACCCCACACACTGCACCATAGGAATTACACATTATACTTCATCACACATTACACATCATACATTATACAACACGTGGTCATTTTTGTCTTACAGTTCATACACCACGATAGTTGCATACATCTACATACCATACATATTACTTCGTGCCTTTTCACAGATACTCTACATATCAAACTAGTCTTCATCATTTGTGAGTATAGAATTACATCACCTTACATGATATGTTACTATTCCATCTATGCACATGCCACTTTACATATTCTACATATCTCGCATTTACATTTTACACATAGCATATTTACACATTCTACACATTACATCCTTACATATACCACTCATCATATGGTCAGCTTTTATCCTTACATATACTACATTATCTTCTACGTGTTGCACTCACCACCGAGATGGCATAATTTAGTTCCTCATTCCATAGTCTCTTTGTTGGGGTTAGCACACTGGCTGTACAGATAATATATCAGATCTAAGCATACGTGAAAATAAAAGTGGATATTCTACAAGAAAATACACGAAACATGAGACATAAATCAACACCGGATTTAACGTGGTTCACCCAGTGTGGGCTACGTCCACCAAGAAACAAGACAATATATTATCTAAAGCTTTGACAAGATATACAATGAATATTTACAATCTTCCACACCTCGGATGTACAACACTTTCTTTCTTTCAAGATTTTGATTCCTCTCCAAGGATTCTCTCTCTCACAATTATTCTCACAATAATAATCAACTTTTGTAAGTTCTTAATTATTACTTCTAAACCCTAGATTTCATGCTTATATAGACATATACAAACTTAGGGCACTTAGCAATGCAATTAAAATCAATATATATATGCTTTAATAATAAATATAGATATAATTCCCGTCGAGTTAATTAAAACACTCATATATAGGTAATCGACGCGATTAGCCTAATCGGTGTCGGTTCCTCCTTTTCTGATCGATGCTGGGTTATAGGTGACCGATGATGGTCCATATATAACCGATGATGGTTAACATGTTTTCCATCAAGATTCACATGGTATTCTAATCCGAAGTAATTGAGCTCCACAACTCAACAATCTCCCACTTGGAGATTAATTATCATGCCATACATGTACGACATCATTCTTGGATCCTTCCTTAGATTTGTTTCTTCCTCTTCAAGTATCAAACTCGAAGACCAATAGAAGTGGAGTGTAGCTCCAAATTCTCCTTTGCTAATGGGTTTTTAACAAATTCCTAGGGTTATCATTCGTATGAATCTTTTCCAGATTCAACTTCCCATCCTCCAATACGCCTTATATGAAATGATACCTCAATGAATGTGTTTCATTCTCAAATGAAACGTTGAGTTATTTACTAAATGAATTGCACTATGACTATCCCTATCATCTCCTTGCTAGCCCTCTGTAGCTGCAACATACTTTGCCTTTGTAATCGATAAAGACACAACCTTCGCAATCTTGAAATCCAGCTCCCACCTACTATGGAAATATATCCAGAGTGCTCGTCCTACCATCTAAATCTCCAGCCATATCCGAATCAACATAGCTACATAAATAAATATCCAAACCTCCATAGAATAAATGCATGCTAGATGTTCCTTTCAAATAGATGAGTATCCATTGGATTTGCTTTCCAATGCTCGTTACCTATATTGGCCATATATCTACTCACAACTCCCACCTCTGTGTAATGTATGGTTTGGTACAAATCATAACATACGTGAGAATCCCAACTGCTGAAGCATATGACACTCATGTCATGTTTTGACCTCCTCATTTGATGAAGGACACTGCTATTTAATCAATTTGAAGTGTCCAACCATGGTGTACTAACAGGTTTTGCATCATGTATCTTGAACCTTTCTAACACCCTATACATATAATCCTCCTGAGACAAATACAATTTCTTATTTTTCTTGTCTCTATTTATTTGCATGCCAAGGATTCTTTTGCAGCTCCTAAATCCTTCATAGCAAATTTGAGAGCTAGCTTTCCCTTAAGCTCACCAATGTCCTACATACTAGATCCTACAATAAGCATATCATCCACATACAATAACAAAATAATATAGCTGCCATTTTCAAGCTTCTTGAAATAAACACAATGGTCAAATTCACATCTCAAGTAACCATGCTCATGAATAAAACTATCAAACCTCATGTACCATTTACTTAAAGCTTTCTTGAGCCCATATAGGCTTTTTTTCAACCTACACACTAATTTCTCCTTACCCTTTACTTCATACAAAAGAAATTGCTGCATATAAATATCTACATCCAAATCATCGTGAAGGAAATATGTCTTCACATCTAGTTTATCTAAATGCAAATCCTCTACTGCAACTAAACTCAATACAATACGAATAGAAGTCATCTTAACAACAGGAGAAAATATTTCACCAAATTTAATACTTGATTTATGTGCAAATCCATTTACTAAAAGCCTTGCCTTGTACCTTTTTGTCCACCCTCTTATTCCTTGATCCGTAAACCCACTTGTTCGAAATGTCTTTTTACCTACCGACAACTTAACAAAATCTGAAGTTTGGTTCTGTTCCAAGTATTCCATCTCCTCATACATGCCATGTTCCCACTAGACATGGGTCTTATCTTGCATTTCTTCTTCAAAACTCTCTCGGTTCACCATTATTAGTCAATGATAAATAAAATAAAGGTGTAAATCTTTCTGGAGGTTTACTTACCCTTTGTGACCTTCTCACAGGAGTTTGGGGTACTGGAGGCTCATTTTGGACCTCTTCGACATTTGTATCCAAATATGTTAGTGACCGACACCTATTACCCGTAATCGATGCGTTCTTGTAACCGATGTCATCGTAAGGGGTCAACCAAAACCGATTCTTATGTAACCCTATCGGTATTATTTTTAAATCTGAGAGTTCATTTTCATTCACAAACTTCTCAACTAGTTCATCCTTGGGTACTAAAATTTGATCCTCACATACATTCTCTTTTCATTCCATTCAATATCACGACTCTAATAATTTTAGAACTCTCTAAATCCCAAAAATGGAATCGAAATCACCAAATCCATAACCAATGAAAGTGTATCTCTTGGATTTTGCATCCAACATTTTTCTATTTTCCTTATCAATATGCACAAAAGCTTCTGAACTAAAAACTTTAAGAAAATAAAGATCTACCTTTTTTCAGGTCCAAGATTCCTCTGGTATTCCTCCATCTAAGGCCCACGGTTAATCAAATAAACCATTGTATCAACTACTTCGCCCAAAAATGCAAGGGCAATCTAGAATATATCCTCATACTTCTAGCATGTTCTATGATTTTCATGTTCATTCTCTCGCAACACCATTCTCTTATGCTGTTCTTGAAACCATTTTTCTATATGTATCCCATTTCTTGAACAATAATCATTTCGAAATACTTGCTACAATATTCACCACCATTATCAGATTTAAGGAACTTTAAATTATAATTTGATTCATTCTTAACGAGGGGTTTCCATCTTTTAAAAGTTTCAAAAACATCGATTTATGTTTAATACAATAAATCCATTCATTTCTTATAGCATCATCAATGAAAGTAACATAATACATGGATCCTCCATGAGAAGCTACAGAGCTGGTCCCCACACATCTAAGTGTACAAGATCCAATTTATGCTCCTTCTTAGTTTCCCTAACTCGAGAAATCTAACTCTCTTTTGATTTCTAAAGATACAATGCTCACAAAAATCAAGATCTAAATATTTCAAATTTGATAACTTACCCTTAACCTTTAAGATCCGCATTCCTTTTTGACTCGTATGGCCTAACCGATTATGCCACATACATGCATCTACATTTGAAGTAGATAATGCAGAAAAAGAATCGATAACACAAGAAGATAAATATACCGTTCTTACCTTCTTACCTCTCACACAACAAAAGCAACCTTGGTGACTTTCCAAGAGTCTCTGTAAAAGTAACCATAGTGTAACCATATTCACCTAGTTGCTTTGAATAAATAAGATTTCTTCCGAGGTTTGGAACATGCCTCACATATTTCAATACCCATGTATTTCCATTCTAAAATTTAAGAACTTCCCATTTACTAGTAATACCGCAAGGTTAATCATCACCTAAATAAAGATTCCCAAAATTACTTTGGACATAATTTCTGAAATAGCCCTTATTAGGGGTTGCATGGAAAGAAGATCATGAATATAAACCCATGATTCAATTATATTATCTAAAGAAAGAATAAGAGCATCTTGCATTACCTCTTATGTAGAAATATTTTCTTCTTTACCTTTATCTAGTTGTTGGTTCTCTTTATCCTTTGACCAATAATATTTCTTTGCATGTCCTTTCTTTCCACATTTCCAACAAGTAATTCCCTTACCTCTGGATTTAGATACGATATCCCTTGAATTTGATTTCCCATTAATTTTACTCTTGGATCTATCCTTCATGTCCTCGCCCCTACTTTCTACAATTAAAGCATTCCCGGATGATGATTCCTTTGTAATTTTCCTACAAATTTCTTCATTCAAGATTATACTAACCACATCATCAAACTTCAAAACATTATTAGCAGATGATGTATTTATAACAACCATTACCAAGTTATCCCAACTATCGGAAAAAAAAAAGAATAAAAGTTCTTTCACTTCGTCATCAAACAATATATCAACATATTTTAACTCGATTTACAATAGATCGAAATCATTCAAATGACTAGATGGATATCCACCTTCATGCATCTTAGACCTAAATAGTTTCTTTATCAAATACAATTTATTTGAAGCACTAGGTTTTTCATATAAATTAGTAAGAGATTTCATTAAACCTACCATAGAAGTTTCTTCACGTAATATTGGAATCTACGGATGTTTCAGGATAAATCTTATAGATCCAAGAGCCTTTCTGTCACAAGAATATTTCATTCTTCATCAGTCATCTTTGTATGTTTAGACTTCTCATCCAACAGTAAATACAAATCTCTTTGATATAGATAATCCTCAATCTACATCTTCCATAATTGATAATTTTGGCTGTCAAATTTCTCTACCTTGTATTTGTTTTCTTCTACCATTGTTGTAGCTCCCACTCAATCAGAAAACCCTCTATGAGTAAATGTCAACACATAAAACCCTCAAACAAATATTTGATACCAGTTGTTGGGGTTAGCACATTGGTTGTACAGATAATATATCAGATCTAAGCATACATGCAAATAAAAATAGATATTCTACCAGAAGAAATACACAAAACAAGAGACATAAATCAACACCAAATTTAATGTGGTTCACCCAGTGTGGGATACGTCTACCAAGAAACAAGACAATATATTATCCAAAGCTTTGACAAGATATACAATGAAGATTTACAATCTTCCACACCTCTCAGATGTACAATACTTTCTTTCTTTCAAGATTTTGCTTCCTCTCCAAGAATTCTCTCTCTCACAATTATTCTCACAATAATCATCAAATTTTACAATTTCTTCTTAATTATTACTTCTAAACCCTAGCTTTCATGCTTATATAGGCATATACAAACTTAGGGCACTTATCCATGTAATTACAATCAATATATTTTCTTTAATACTAAAATAATATCTAATTCCCACAAGTTAATTAAAACACTCATACCAGGTAACAAATATTGGTTAGTCCTAACCAATGTCGGTTCCTCCTTCGCTAATCGATGCCACCATAGGTGACCGATGCAGTCCCTCCATAATCGATGATGGGTACTGTTTTTTCCAGAAAGATTCACGTTGCATGCTAATCCAAAGTAACCGAGCTCCACAACTCAACATCTTTGCCGAGGCTTTACAAATCAAATGGACCCTACAATTATCACACATTTACTATTCTACCTTTCATCATGCAACATTACTAGCTTAGTCACATAAGCTTTAGGTTAAATCATCACCTATTTTATAATATTTTAGTGGTATACACCTTAGGTTACATCACCACACCATCCTTACATTCTATAGTGATACACGCTAAGTACTAAATCATCATTTAACCATTCATCTTATAGTGATATACACTTTGGAATGCATCATCACTCCACATTTAATCTCATTAGGGTATATGCTTAGGCTATAAGGTCCACACACATCTATTCTACATGTCACATATCATCACCACTACACATATACACATTTCCTCACAACGTGCTAGAGACGATACACACTACTCGACCATTTACTAATGATCACTCTCGTTTATGGGTCATTATTGATTGATAAGGGGAAAATAGAATGAACCTTAATACATACATTTTCATTGACTTAGGTGGCATGCGGCTCCTACCACTCCATTTTGAATTCCATCCCATACATCCATAACATGCTACAAATTATGGTTGCTTATAATATTACTTACTTTTGTTGTTCATGATCACTTTATTACACATGTTAGTTAGATTACTTGTGTGTCATTTATCTATATCTTCTACACATGCGTGTTCACATATTAATAGTTGTGATCACAGATACAAGTCTCCTATACATGGTACAAATGCTTTCCGTCTACCCTTCCTACATTGGTCACTGAGGGCATCCCACATTCATCTCTTCCAGGTGTTATTGTTTCATTTTATACTTAGTACTCTACATTACTTGCTTATACATGCTTTTGACATACTAGCTATCTTTATAACATGCTAATAAGTGCTTCATCTACAAGATTTTTATCCAAGGGTAATTGTTTCTATACTTGTTTGTTAAATTGTCTACCATTGTTTGATTTTATTTCATGCCTTGCACTTTGTTTGGTGTGCACACTTGTTTGTTGTTTGTGGCTATGATGACCTTTCGTGTCTTACAAAATCTTGAGTGATGTCCCATTTTTGCAACCTGATTTGTGTGGAATAATTTTCTTCTCGCGTGTTTACATTACATGGCTTGGAAGCTTTTAGACTGTTGACATAGCTTATACATTATTTTCTACATGCGTGCATGTTTTCAGTTGGATTTGGCTAAACTTATTGTTTGTGTGTGCCTTGGTTTTTACCAAGCTATTTCAAAGGTTACAACATACATGCAGTTGGTCCTCTTTTGAGGCCTCATGTCTCCTATCATTTACATCATATGTTCCCCTAAAGAGGGGGCATCGTTTGGGGTTTCAACTAAGACATCAATTTACACCGGTTGAGTTCGGTGCACTCTTTTCCCTTGATATTGTGAGTTAAATAAAGTGAGTGGGTTCAAACCAGTCTAAGAACCCCATACATAGAATTTTACAAGACATGGTGTCCTTAGCTCATTTTTGGAAGAAATTATAGGATTGAAGGCTACGGTGGGCATGTCTCTCTACACTACTTCAGCTAGTGGAGTCAGATTGGAAAAAAAACCCCGAAGATACAGAGATATCTTCACATAAATTCAACAGAGTACTTAGATCTTGGAGGACATAGAGCATTTCCTCCCTACACTTATTCATCCAGGGTGACACAAGATCACCTAAAAAACTTACAGTACATGATATCCTTCTACACATTCTCTGATGACATGGATCAGTGCACATGATCCATTTAAATTTTCCATTTCCATTAGAGTATTTTACATTGCATTTTTACACTTACATACATACATATTTGACTACTTGATCATTTTCTCCTTATAAGTCTAGCCATATGAGAAATAAAAAGTCAAATGGGGGCAAAAAAAAAGAACAACAAAAACAACGTCAACAATAACGTTTCAAGGTATCACACATGCTTTACTAACCATGCAGGTACACTACACACCACAAAAACTACACACATGCATTTCTCCGTAGGTTCACTTTCATCATTTTTCTTTGCACATTTTTCATCTATAGTTTCCACACTCCTCCATATATTGTCATTCCATGCTTTTTCTAGTCCTTCGGCATGCTTCTACTACAATATTTGTGGACATCAGTGTACACATCTCTATTTAATTTATATTATTGAGATTTCGATCACCAACATAAAGTGGGGGAAAAATAAAGTGACAAAATCATGCACTTTATACATTTATTTATCTTTGTATCATACTACTATTTAGTAGGTTCTTGAGTGAAGAAAGTACTAATTAATCCCCATCTTTTGTACATTTGGTTTATTTTATTTCATAATTTTTGACCTATTGTACCCATATTCCCAGCCATTTTATGATATTTGTCATAATTTTAGCCTCGGTTGGGCATCCAAATTTAGTACTGGGGCATCCATGGGCACGCTTGGACCCACATGGGGAGCCGCGGTCCTTTTACACTTCCCCACCACTTTTTAGACCTCTTCTATCCATTTTACATCAATATCTTTCTTTTGGTCTACCTTTTCGGGGTTAATTACAAAATTAGAGCAAGAGAATCCTATAAATATAAAGTTATGAGACCATAATGAGGGACCTAGCATCATCTACTACTATCACTCCATCTAGAGTTACATCCATATATTGTATTGAAATCCACATAGCTCAATCTTTAGGGCACAAGCTATGACATCTACACATCATACTTCATAGGGGAGGGATTCTATTCAGTTCTATGCACACATTCTATTACATTTTTACGTTTATCTATTGCTTGCTATTTCACAAAGTATGAATGGCACAAGATAACATAGGGCACGACATGTGCACACACACCACAACTACATCAAGATCCAAATTGTAGTGTAATTCTCAATTATTAAGCCCAATGTATTGGAAGTTGAGGTAAGTCTAACCTATTTATTTACATCTTTATTTTTTTATGGTTTTATACTTCCTTTTGATCTTTTGTAAGTTAGTTCTTCTTAGAATATTTGGAGCATTCGGAGGATTATAGAAAAATTAATGTGACAAACAACGAAGGTTATCGATTATCTCCAAGATATGTGAAGAACAATTCCAAACCTTTTACCCAGACCATGGTGCATTTTTTTTACCAGGGGCACCCGTGGGTGCCCTAGTCCTCTCCCTGTGTACTCCAGTCTAGCAATATCCCCAAATCTATCCACCGCAGACTCTAACACATTCATTCCTACTTCTGATCTATCTAGTTACTTATGCAACACTCTTTGTTTCATAAATATTTGTTATCATATGAGTTCTTTCCTCTTCTATCTTGCACATTAGGGTTTTAGTATTTCATTTTATATATTTGTTTAGGTAATTAACATAATATTTGCTGCATTTAATTACTTCATTTACAATTGTTCATAGCTTAGATTAACTATCTCCATACTACCTATTTTATTCCAATTTTAGTTAATCACTGGTGAAAGCATTTAGAGGTCTTAAATGTGTCATAAAGGGTACAAACTAGTTTTGTTTCCAAAACTAGTTTTTGGGCGATTCAGGTTGCTGAAGAGAAGAAGTTGTTCTATTTGCATTGTTTACTATTTTATGAGGTCTCACATGAATGATGATGTTATACATGTTAATTTATTTTGAATTATTGGTTATATGTGATAGTTGAGGGTTTTTAGTGTGATCTTGAGATGCATTGATGAAGACTGGTTTCAGGAGGTGCCTGATTTGAGTAGGAAACAATCCAACTTGATGTTGTTAAGATGAAATTTTTTGGTAGAAATCATTGTGATCTAATGAATGATTTTTTAATGGTATTATATACATGTGTGAATCATTTTAAATTTATGAAACATCTTTATGAAGTGCTTAGAGGTCTTTCGGGTTCTCGGTGAAGGACATTTTCTTGGTTTCGGTCTAGTTTGGCTTGATAGTTGTCTTGGTGCATTTCCAATGTAGGAGGGTCCTTTATGATGCTTTATATGGTGTTGTAGATTTGTTTTTAAGTTATTATTACCAAAATATAATTGTCATGGCCAACCTTGTTATGTTTTTTCATTGAGTCATGTATAAAAATGCATGTAATGGTTCGTTTTGAACTAGTGTTTAATGGACGAAAAAATGTGAGCTATGTAAGAGAGTGAAAAATTCTCAAGGGAATAAAGAAAGAGATGAGAGAGTGTGAAATTTTTTGAGGATTTTGAATAGCTAGTGTGCAATATGTTTTTTCCAAATAAGTCCATGTTTGAGCAAGTTTGAGTGAAGTAGGAGATGGTTTTTTTGCAAAAGTTTTGAAGTTTTATGAGCTAAATTTTGTGATCACTATCAGATGTGTGTTTTGGAATCATATATTTAATAGTATTCTAATAAAAACATGTGTTATGAGTAATATTCATACAAGTCCTTTGTTGTGAGTAATATCAAGAACGGTTTTTTGGTGTTGTTGCTCCTTGTGGGGTTGGTGACTCACTAAAAAAATATTTTTGATGAGTCATATTCATGCCATTCATTTTTTTAGTATTATAATCAAAATTTTCAGTGGGTTTTCTTCCCTTGAGGGTTTATGACTTATCTATTTTTTCTTGTGTATGTTCTCTTATTCATGTTCATGTTGATGGTTGTTTCATATTGTTTAACTTCAAACTAATGCATGGATGAATGTTAATTTTTAATATAAGCTTAAGTGATTGAGGGTAAAGTTTTGGACTGATTCAGCCCCCTCTCACTCCATTTTCTTCCAATAACTGCGGTATCATACTAGGTCCTTTTGGAGAAGTTTAATCACTGGAAGGATATCCTTTGAAGAAAAAATGGTGAATCAATAGAGTGGCACTTCTTCAGAAAGTATCCCGTATTTGATGGGATAAACTATGATTTTGGAGCTTCCATATGAGGAATCACATCATATACTTAGGATTTGATATTTGGAATTTTGTATTGAATGGATATAATGTTCCTCAAACACCCACAACAAATGTTGCAGACAAGAAACTTAATAGTGACAATTCATAGGCTATGAATGCAATCATTTGTGGTCTAGCTAAACTTGAACTCGTGAAGGTAATATATTGCACATCGAAAGGGATATGTGGGAGAAAATTTATGTCATTTATTAAGGGTATTCCAAGGTAATAATAAATAAGCTTATAAATTTCAGAAATCAGTTTAAAGGTTGTAAATATGACTGAAGAGGAGTCCATTGTTGCATATTTTTTGGATTTGATAAGGTTGTCAACACCATGAAAGGAATAGGTGAATAAGTGAAGGAATAAGTTGTTGTACAAAAGGTATTAAGGTCTCTAACTCCTAAATTTGACTCTAAAGTATCTTCCATTGAGGAAGCTAAGGATTTTAAGCTCTTAACAATGGATGAGTTACATGGAAATTTGATTTCTTATGAGATGAGGGTTATTGACTCTAAACCAATCAAGAAGGATATTTATTTTAAGATTGAAATGAAGAAAAATGGAAAGAATGCTAAGGATGATGATTCCACTCTGAGATATGATGATGAAGAACTCTTTGCAATGATTGCAAGAAGACTAAAGGTTGGCTCTTTAAAGTACTATAAAGAGAAGATGTCTTTCAAGTGCTTTAATTCTGGTAAGATAGGTCATTTTGCTATTGAATTCCCTTACATGCACAAGGGTGAAGATGATGATGACCATAAGAATGATAAATATCATGACGAGAAGACTCACATGTTTGAAAAAGGAAATAAGGATCTCAAATGTTTTGACAACAAGAAAAAGATAAAAAGAGCTTAAACTCAAAGAAAGAAGCTTGTTCATTTGAAGCAAGTAGTGATAGTGGTGTCTCTGATTCTGATTCTGAATTTAGGAATGGTGATGTTGGAGATGAGTTATTGTTCATGGCCAAGGATACCATGAGGTCTACAAGTGATGGCTCCAAATTGTTTGGTGACTTAATAAATTAAATATTACTGGGACTTTGAATAAGAAGAAGATGATGACATTGAGGCTAAATTAGTGTGTGTTCAAACTGAGTTAAAGCATGTTGAGAAAAATAATAAGAATATGAGATCTCAAGTCATGTAATATGAGGAAAATATTCACAACCTAGAGGATAAATATTGGAATGTGATGGAGAAAATTGATGAAACTATAAAAAGGCTAGAAATGCAAGATGAGCTCCATTATTCTAAGAGTGTAATCCAAGGAAGAAGTTATTATTATTAAGGAGAATTATCTGATGCAATCCACAGGGATGAATCATACCAAAATTTGAGATAATCACCAAGACTCTTGATGAAACTCGAGTAGTTATAATTATGCGGAGATAATACATGAATGGGATTAAAGGATGACATCAAATGAAAAGGAGTGATGCAAGATGAAACTGTTTCTAAGAAATGATATTTGAGGGTCAAGAATCAAAGAAGAACAAAAGGATAAATATGCCAAAGACAATGTCAATTAGGAAACCTAATGCTTCGGTAGGTGAGAGATCATTTAATGGTTATCGTTACACTTGTAATGGCTTTGGACACAAAGCTAAGGAGTTTAGAAGGTATTTAAAACATGACCACCCTTGCATGGATAACAAGGATGATAAATCAAGAAATTTAATATACTACAACCGTCAAGATAGAGGTCATATTTCTAGGTTCTGTCTATATGAGCCACCTAGTCAGTTATGGAGAGATGAAGGTTTCAAAGGTAAGAGAAATTTTGGACACTTTACCCGCAATGAATTTGGTCATGTTGCTAGATATTATCATCATGATTGTTTAAGATGAATCAAGAGGTATCAAAGTTCTATAATGAAATAAAATAGGAAAAATAGGTCATGGCAGCCTAAAGTGAACAATAAAGTTCCACCATGAACTCATATGGATACAAATCCAGGAAGTTCTCGGGATAGAGATCGAAACAAGAATAAAGAGGATATTTATAGGTATCAACGAGCACTTGGTACATCATTAAGTAATTCTTAAATATTTACTATGAAGTTATACGTCTCTACTAGGATTCTTAGAGGCATAATAATCCATATGAATCATCAGTAAGAAGGGGGATGCTTAGTTTGGAGTATGATATTTTAGGAGTATTTTCATTGTGTGAAGATATGTTTCTTATGATCTTAAATGATATCAACCATTCTTGAATGTGTTTTATATAATTTCATGGTGCAAGGTTGTTAGATTCATAAGGTTCAAGTCATTCAATATGACGAATTGATCAGACCTTCAAATATAAGGTGAAATGATTCTTGTTAGGTATGTTCAGAGTTTTCTAAGTGTGTAAAGTGTTTATTTACCTATTGATTCATGTTTTTGGTTTATCAGAAAAATTGGGAACCATAAATATAACATGAAGAAGTATGAAACATGACAAAGACTATGAAAAGCAAGAAGATATGATTTTCAAAGTGTTATGGATGGACATAAGGCCCAACTGAGTGCTTACTCTTCTTCAAAGTGGTTTCAAGATGTAGGTGTACTGTCACAGTGGAAAAATATGATCATTATCCTCTTGAAGTAGTTGGTTTAAGGTAATGTCGCATGATAGGTGTGCTAGTTTCATGAATGAAAATTCATTCAACATGATGACTTGATAAGACATATGTAGTAGGAGATGTATAGCTTTCCAGGTGTTTGAGTAAGTTAACATTGTCTATGTTGAGTTGTTAGGCCTTGAGAAATGCTTGAGATGTTTCTATGAGAGTTCAAGTATCATAGAAGGTGTATGGATATCGGGTACGCATTGATAGTTATAATAATATCAAAAGATAAGGGCTTTAGTTGCTAATTATGTTTTCCTACTTGTGCATAGTTTCTTGGAATTATATAGTGGTGTCACGAGATAGGTGTATGAAACTTATTGATGATTGCTAAGCTATCCAAGACTAAAATGAAGAAATAAACCTTGTTAAAGTCATATGAAGGGTTTGCAAGTGCACTATTACTTAGAGGTATGTTTTTCATACCTGTATCATGACCTCTTCTATATATGAGTGATATAAAAAAGTGTGAAAAATGCATTGTGATATAAAAAGAGAGATTTTAAGCTAGAAAAACCATTCAAGGTACTTGTCTTTGGTTGTTTGAATCTATTCTTGACGATGAAGTGTTAGTTAATATGACCCTATCATAAGGATTGGAATCACTTGTTGGAATAGTGTATTTCTAAATCTCTACCAAAGAAAGAAGATTGACATGTGCCTTGAAAATGCATGACCAGGATCAATATGTTTTGCAATGATTTTGCATCCCGATATAGGTTCATGGAGACTATGCAAATACTTATAAACTAGATCATGTGTGTTCTTTGATTTTACTTCATGAAGATGTAACAAAGTTACAAGATCATGAGGTTATTGTTATAATTAGAGCATTATGTTCACGATGTCTTTATAATAGTTAATAATATTAAAAGGGAGCTTGAAGTGCTCTTTACCCTTGAAATGAGAGGAAACATATGATTAGGACATCTATGATTGAATGATGCACTTTATCAAGATATCGTAAATTGTTTTTCCTACCATGACGAGCTACATATATGTAGAGGATTTTTAATAGGTATATGGGAAAATAGGATTATTTTCAAGGATATATGCATCTTGATGATTCTAAAAATCTTACAGAGAGATAAGGACTTGTTTTGCTGATCATTTACATCCCAATAGGTACTTGTAGGTTGTTGTTGTGCACTAAAATGGTGTACTACAGATTGTGGAAGCTTCTTAAGGAAGGGGAGATGGTAGCGGACTGTAAATCAAGAGTTCTAGGTGTTTAGAATGCCTAGTGAGAAAAAATATGGGTGCTTGTAAAAAAATTTCAAGGGGATCAAGTCATATGTCCAAGAAGGCTATAATAGCATAGAAAAGAGGTTGAAAACACTAAAAGGTTGGTTCAAAATAGAGGCATTGATGTTGATCACTCTACATGGCATATATGCAAGGTATGAAATATTATTCTTGTGTTTTCAGTTAGATAGAGGTAGAATGAATCCAGGGGGAGCTATAAGGTGTTGATTCATGATGTATGTGAACCTATAGATCTAGTAAAATTTGGACTAATTTTCTCTAAAAATATGCTTTAGGGATTTTAGCCCTAAGAATGCTATAAGTATATGCATGGTAGTTTCAAGCATGTTTTGAGTATCTTCAGTTGAGAATGGTCTGAATAGGTGCTAGGAGTGATGGTTCATGATAATAATGATTGTTGGAATGAGTATATACACTTGCCTGTGGGGAGATATAGTGAAAAAATGCCATAATGAAGCCAAAAAAAAGTAAAGAGAAGAAATACTGATTTGTGTGCTTATGTGAGGAATTTAATGGATGTTTCCAACTAATAGGTTATCACATTATTATGATTAATATGAAGATCATGAGCTACATGTATTCTTTTCATTAATGTAAAAAGGGGAGAAGAACTAGGTGGTTTTCCATCAATGACAAAGGGTGAGATTGTTGGCATGAGTGAGATAGAGTATTTCCATTGATATAAATGCACATTAATGAATAATAAGATGATCTAGGAGTGTTATAATATGCTTAGTATGATGATGACATGGCAAAAAGGGTGGAAGCAATGAGAAAGGCTTGGCCTAGTAGGCCTAATCAAGTGACTTAGTTAGCCTAAGTAATAGAGCATGATGGATATAGTTTTATGATAGTTTAAGGATCATGGTAGAGGCATGCGGAGCATAATAGAATTGTATTGGGAAACTCACATGATATTTAGAGTTTAGGTAGAGGTTGTAGACACGGTTATAGGTGCTCATGTAGACCTAGTCTATGTGTTTGGAGGCCAAATGAATAATGAGAGTGAGGTTTAAAGCTATTTGAGATCATGGAAGCATGTAGGGGTTTGTGACATGTTTTCTCAAGTGTTCTAGGTCATTTTGGTGAGATTGTAAGAAGATGTGAGGTGTTTTCCTACTTGATTTAGGTTTAAAATAGACCTAATCCTAGTTCATATAAGCTTAATAGGGCATGCTAGTCACTCGTAGGTGTCCGTGACCTCTTGAAGAAACTAGTGGAGGCATGATAGATTTTTTTAGAATGTATAGGAATTTACAAGATGTTTTATGCTTTGTTTTGGTGTTAGATAATTTTTATGGCCTAAATTATGTACATGTAAACCCTAAGGCCTAGTCATACTAGTCCTATTGGTGGTGAAGATGAAGAGATATTTATGACTATGTGAGTATTGGAGATGTTAATGAGAGGGTTATATACTGTTTTGGGAAATATTTCAGTTTTTATGAAGAGAATTTTGCAAGATATGAGGTTTTGACCAAAATAGGGTTCTTGAAAGCATGTTTTCCAGCTTGATATGAAAGAAATGGACTTGGTTGACATGTGTAACATTTTAATGGGATCCTAATCTTTTCATGGATTTTGAAGCATGGAGATAAGAAGGTTTCATATTTTCAATGAAGTTAAATGAGTCCCTATCTTTTATGAACGATTGTTAAGAAGGTAAGAAGGTTAAAACCCTTATTAAACCCTAGTTTTATATCGATGGGGTAAATATTGTTTATTTGAGAGATGAATGAATTGGATCATCAAATGTGACTATTTGATGATGGATAGGACTCTCCTATATTTTATATGGTGGTGGTTTCAAGTCATGACACTTAGTGGAGCCCACTCAAATTTTCTTATTTCCTAGAAATAAGGTTTTACTCTCATGTTTTCCATTAGACGATATTCATAAATTAGTTTAATGAGATATATGAGAGATATGATACATGCTTAAATTAAATTAATATCTTGGTGAGGTGATTTGATTACCTCCACATGCTAAAATTGGTTGACTTGTTTTTGGGGTTAAAAGGGCAGTTTACAAGATTGGTGAATGAGAATGCTTGAGAACTTGTGGTCTTTGTGATGAAGTATCATGCTCTTGGAAGTATTTTTCACATCCCATGTGACATGTTTAATTTTGTTTGGAATATCTTAAAGTGTGATGAGGTGGCATGTGTGAGGTCACAAGTTGACATAGTTTGATTGGTTCGGGACATCAATGCATTGATGAGAAGATTGATGTAGAAGATAATATTTTGGCTTAGAATGTGATTTCCATCCACTTGAGAGTGAAGAGGGATGATTTATTTTACTATTGAATTCATTTAGAGGTCATAAATTTGTTATCAAGGGTGCAAACTAGTTGAGTTTCAAAAACTTGTTTATGGTCAATTTAGTTAGATGAAGAGGAGAAGTGGTTCTATTTGTATTATTGATTGTTTCATGAGTTATAACATGTATAATGATTTTTACATGTATTTGTATTTCCAATTAGTTTTGAAATGGAATATTTTATGTCTATTTGTGTCATCTTGAGCTTGATTGATGAAGACTAGTTCTTAGAAGTGCTTGATTTGAGTAGGAAACAATCCTACTTGATGTTGTTATGATGAATTTTCTTAGTGCAGAGTATTGCGAGCAAATGGATAATGTTATAAGGGTATGATGGAATTTTTTTAAGCCTTTATAGGCATGAAAAATCTTGATGAATTGTGAGCAGATCTTGAAGTGCTTGGTGAAGGATATTTTCTTGTTTTGAGCCTAATTGGGCTTGTTAGTTGTCTTAGTGCATTCCAACCCATGAGGTTATTTTATGATGTTTTATATGGCATCGTATATTTGTTTTTAATTTTGTATATATGACATATAATGATAATTTTTGACCTTTTTATGTTTTTGAATTGAGTCATGTATAAAAGTGCATGTAATGGTTCAATTTCAACTAGTGTGGAGTGAGGAAAAAGTTTGATCTAGGTGAGAGAGTAAAAGTGGTTCAAGAGAATCAAGAAATTCTTGAGAGAGTGTGGAAATGTTTGAGGAGTGTTAAAGATCTAGTTTTCAAGATTTTTTTCCCAAATCAGTCCATGTTGGAGGATTTTTAACAAAAGTAGGAGATTGCGTGTGTTTCAAGAGAGTTTGAAGGTGTATGAGATGAATTTTGTGATGAATATAAATTGTGTTTGTTGGTAGAATATCTTCAGTGGTATTTTGATCAAAACTTGTTTTATTATTAATATTCCTAAAATTCCCATGTTGTAAGTAATATCAATAAGAGCTTCTCGGGGTTCGTGCTCCTTATGGGGTTGGTGCCTCACTAAAACAATCTTGTTTGATGATTCATATTCATGAAAGTATTTTTATTTGATTGATATAATCAAAAAAATTTGTTGGTTTTCTTCCCTTGATGGTTTCCCACTTATGTATTTTGTCTTTTTAATCTCTCTTATTCATGTTCATGTTGATGGTTGTTTCATATTGGTAAATCTTAAATTAATGCATGGTTGAATTTTAATGGTTAAAAAAATATTAAGTTATTGAAGGTATTTTTTTTGAAAAATTGACTAACCTCCCAGTCCATTGTGCTTCTAACACAATAAACACTTACTTGCATGCAAACAACACAACATGATAATCTGCATATAATAAAATAAATTTCAAATTAACAATTTATCAAAAGCAAATAAGATTATCTTGTTAACATGAAAGTAATAATATTTATCTTTCTTGATACAAAAATTTATTTTCATCTATAAATATATGCCAATTATTTCTACCATTAAAATTTTACATTGCATTCATTAAAGAAAGTACAAACTATCATCATAACATATTCGCATGATTTTGAATCCTCTATCCAAGGTAACTAAAACCACAAAAATTTCAACACAAAGATGACATGGAATCTTCCTACCATCTAACACAATTAAAGATTTAAAATTTCTCCATTCATGATAATTACACACATAACACACAACAAGGGAGAGTAAAGAAATTAAATACCTTTCATTTTCAAATCACGAGAGAGAGAGAGAAACCATCTTTCCACAATTAATTTATTTACAAAACAATAGTTAAAGGAAAGATTAGTAAATTCATGTGTTAGTGTTTACAATGTTTCCCAATCGATATTATGATTGGATAAGGTCGATAATTTTTTTATCATTTAGTGGTAAGTTTCCAAAAGCATCAAATTTACCCAAATTACACAAGAATCTAAGTGCAAAAAGAATCTCCGAGGCCTAAACACAAAAGAAATAAAATCCCTACCTAATCCCCTATATAGAAGGATACACCTAGAGCTAATGAACCCAAATATGGTGAAGTGGGTTTAATTAACTACCATGTTTCTAGAGATACCGATCATATTTGTACTTGAATGGCCTCGTTGCACAACGAATCGAGGCTTTGCAAATCCTAATCTGGAAAAATGGCCTACATAATTTTTTAATTCAAACTAAGGGTTGGTAATTACGTCATGAAGAAATACTAGAGATATGTGGGACCAAATACTAATTATCCACCTCAAGCTTGAACTGTGGGTCAAAATGAAATCAAAATTTTAACTTCCAAAGCATCTACCCAATGTTGCAATGGGGTTAATAAGACTAATTATATGTTGTGTTAAATGATCAAACTATCAAATAAGGGTGCTACAAATTTTTTTGTGACATCTCATGTTAATAGGGAACACTGTCAAACCTTGATTTTATCATTTTGGCATCAATAGAGATATTACATGTCTCATGAAAAACTAATTTATTCCAGTTTAACAAGGATTCCTAGTGGTATTGTTTACTAAGTTTCGAGATCAATATCCTACATAGTGTCTTTGGTAATCGGTACTATTAAGTTTTCCAAACATCTCGTACATGTACATAGGAAAATGGTTTCATGTTTAAAGTAACCCTTAAAGTTGTGTAAAAACAAGAGGTAAATTGCTATACATTTTTATGCCTTATCTAATTCACTTTGAAAACTTATTCTTATATGGTTTTAATATCAATTTCATTAAAATTGGAAATGCTAAAACATTAAAATAATGCAAGAGAAGGATAAGATGACTAAGCCTTGAATGAGTTGGTGAAGTGGTATGAGGTATCCAATCTAGTTGATCGTGCCTAATTTGTGAGTCCACCTAAGAGAAATTGTAAACCAGAGAATGAACATTATATGTTGTTACTACCCAAGATAACCATGTTCACCTCTAAGACTGTTGTAGGTAGGTTTGTGAAATATGCAACTTGACTTCATCCGTTCTAAAGGGCAAGGTCCTTCTAAGGATGGTTAAAAAAGTAAACTAAAGAAATTTGGAACTAAAGGAAGATTTTTATGCTCAATGATCCTCCATATCCTTATGTGTATCTATCCACCAAGATAAATTTCGTAAACATATTCACACTGATTGGCATACTTGAGGTAGAGTGTAGTGTCTCCTCAAGATCACGGTAATTAAGTCAAACATGAACCTAATTATTAAAAATATATGTCATTTCATGATGGTAGGTGATTTCAATTTCATGATAGTTTTTCACTTCAAGATATATTAGAGTTTTACCTCAAAGGTAAAAAAATAGACTTCATATTTAATCCCAAACCATTCTTTAGGAAAACCAATATTGGTTGGGTAGAAACATTACAAAGGATTTTTCTTAAAAGATCATTGAGATGTACCCATTTCATATTACCCTTTTTTGCAGATTCAAACCTTCGTCACATATTTTAAACAAACCTAGTAGTAGATGACTCCACATCTCCCAAAAATGTCCCATTAAACAACTCACTTTCCTTGTCGATGCATCCACATCTTACATTTATAACTACAAGAGCCATTGAGACCACACAAACTACCAACAAAATAACTGTATTCATTTTTTGTTATTAATGAAGGGTCTATATCCTATGTATCCTTAGGTTTCTATAATATAGTTTACAAACGAGAAAATGGCAGAAGATTAGGAAAATATGAAAAAGGTCTTGATGTTTTGTATTACCGTGTCAATTGTATGCTCCCACATTTCATACAAAAATAAAAAAAGTAGAAAAATACAAGATATCCATGGCCAAAATCAGTTTGCATCATTATAAATCAATTTTCAACAAATCTCATTACCCATACCTTACAATAATTTCTATCCATAAAGGACACATTTCCATTTTTGTATTTTTTTCAAATAGCTAATGTCCCTTTTCCGATTTTTTTTCATTTTAAATGAAATTTAGTATAGAAATGACATCTACAACCTCTGAAAATATACTTCTATCCTTACACCTTTATGGGCGATCACACTCGGTCCTAAATCTCCCATGGAAACACATGTTGGGAAGGAGATATAAAGATTCACTATTTTTGTTGTGCCATTTTCCAAACATCCTTTTGGATGAGAAGACTACGTTACGGAGCTCTTATCTTCACGTAGATAGGGATGATAAAGGATGGCGTTGTGTAATTTGAATTTACAACTATTAATGTAGTCGCTCAAAGATTCCAACACAATTCTCGCAACCCATTTTTCATTAATTCCTACCAAACCATTAACAACTAAAACTATAGACACAAAATTATGCACTTTGGTACATTTCTAGGTCCTAAAATTATGTTAGAAATTAACATGATTTTTAAGAAAAAAAAACTAGTGGTAAACCACTAACCTCTTTTCTTTGTCTCTTACTTTCTCTTTAGTCTTACACACACTACATCCCATTCATAACTGAACTTATCTATCTTTTATGGCTTCACACATAAGTTCCCATCCAAAAAAGCAACACCTAAGCCCTCCTATCCGTCAGGGTGACCACTGAACCTTTCTTACCGTAATCTCTCTTTTTGGGTTTCTTTTATATTTTTGGCATATTTTTCATTTATGGGTCGGCCTTTTATTTTTCAATTACAAAATTCAAACAAGGAAATCGTATAAATACATAGTTATGTTTTAAAAATGGAGGACCATGCACTAAGTATTACTATCGTCGAGATAAGCTTATATTCAAAGGCATTAAAGTTATTTATATGAATCCATATAGCATTAATTCGAGGAACAAGGTTTGTATCATGTATGCATACATTTCATAAGAGGGGAGTTTATTCTATTCCATCCACACATGATATACATTGATACATTCTAGATACAACCCTCTATCAAGTGTAACTTGCACAAGGGCATCCTAGGAATCATTTGTATACAAACACACTAGAACTACATGGAGTAAGAGATATAGTGGAGCACTCGGTCATAAGTTTACTCTTCGGGTGACCTATGGGGTTAGTTTGACTTCCCACTTGTACATTTTATTTTTTATTTTTGATGTGGTTTGTGGGTATGTGTAGGTGAAATTATTTCTTGCATGTTACGGGTTTCTTAAACGATCAAGGAGTGAATATACAACGATCAACATAAATGAAAAGTGAAACTATTGAAACACATAAGAAAGAAGATCATGATGTATTACATGGAAACCAACACCCAGAGCTAGTCACCAAAGTGCCCAAGCACCTATATTCTACACTAGGTGCCCTTGTCTAGCTCTCGTCCCTGAATCCCATAATTTATAACGAGAATTGATGACATTTTCTATAGTCTGCTCAAAACTCACACATGCCTAGATGACTTCATTTTCATTCGGAAATCAGCTAAGTCTCCCCATATCTCCTTTCTCTATTAGGATTTTACATCTTACATTCTTTATTGCTTATGTTATTACTATATTTTATCATTTATACATCATTTATTACAATAAATACTCTACAATATAGATTTGATTCAAATTAAAATAAATCATTTGGTAAAACCACTTTATCAAACCATACCTTCTTAGAATGTATCGAAATCTATCCCCTTCTTATTTCATGGATAAATCTTCTTGTTCCTCCAATAATCCAACCAAATTTTCTAGAATGGATGAAACTGATGCTCATTTTATGTGGGTCTATACTCAACACCCTCCCCACTTCATTACTCTAATTCTTGATCTAATCATCAATGTATTGACCACTCATTGCACATGTCCCCCTATAGCTCCTCCAAACTTTGTCCCACCAACTATTAGTTCTACAGTTCCTACCACCACCTTTAAAGGTCATGACATCATTTATTTACTTCATAATAGACCTTCCAAAATCTCCCTCTATGATCTCTTACACAAGTGCACCCAATTTCCATCATACATTAGAGTCCACCCTTCGCTCCATCCACATTGAAAGTAGTAATTTTGTTGTTGCATTTTCTTATCTTATTAAATCCCTCAAGAATATACCACATGCCATATGTTTTAGTGATGAGGATATCCCTCCCTATGCTACTACAAATCCTTTTGCCCTTATGAATATCACCACTAATATTGGATTTATTTGTATCAAGTGTGTACTCATTAACAATGGATCTGATACAAATGTATGTGCTCTATCTCTCCCCAGGAAACTACAAATTTATGATAACTTAATCAATAAATCCTCCACTCTCATTTACAGATATGATTCCACCACTTGCACATGCATGGGAACTAAAACATTACCTCAAAAAGTTAGGCCTACAATCAATCCTAATCTATTTTTTTTTTGTCATGGACACATCATTTTAGTTCAATTTCTTACTCAATAGACCATGGATTCACACCACTCATGGTGTTCCATCTATAGTTCATATTTGTGTTAAATTGCTACATGATTTATATGAACATACCATTGGTGTTGACCTTGATGTGTTCAAGTTTTTCCACGTATGCCTAGTCTCTGCCATGCCCACACCTACACCGCATCATATACCATATCATACTATCAATAGAAATTACATGGGAAAATCTAGTGCTTAACATTAATCTTCTACCTCCACATGCATTTTTTCCATCCCTAAACATACTACTGATATCCTATCACCCACCATGTCTACCTCTCTAGCTACAAAATCTCCACCTATCATCACTCCACTCAATCCTACATCTAGCTCCATTCCTACGAAATCCTTGATAATGATATAAAACAAGATAAATATAACACTAATTTTTTTAATTAAAAGATCAATGCCATAGAGATTTATGATGATACATTATGCAATCTAAAATTTACACCTCTTGAAATAGATGGATCCTATTTCCAAGATACACTTGTTTTTATTGGCCTTGGTGAATACCAATTAAAAATTCTCTTGCCTCAACTAATTTCATAAAACCTTTCCAGGGGACACTTCATATGTTGTACACTTTACAACCTACTCCATCTCCCCGAACTCATTTTGCGTTGTGCCTTGATCCTTTCACATTCACCAACTCTCTTCATACATGAGTACTATTGGAATCATATTCCATAGGACCCCGCTATATTTGAATTTTTTCACACGCATGATGGCTTATCATGCCTAGGATTCAAAATTTTTGACCTCCCTCCCACTTCACTTTCCTCACCTATATCATAGATTTGTATTTGCTACCACAGCCTATGGCCTCTGTGTCTTCCATTTATCAGTCTTCCTCACACATACTCCTCATTATTCTCCACTCAGAGTTGGATAATTTTGGCTTTAATAAATTGGTGGAATTATCCATCCTAATCATACTAATATCACATTTCCCATTCCTTTTGCTACATCTATATTTGTAATGATTCATTCCACAGGTATACTCAAAATATAACTCGGTGGTATGTAAAAATTACCAACAACCTCATTTTTTTAATGAAGAATACTCTATGATCACTTATAATTTATGCCAAACTAACTTTCTTTATGATCATCCTCCTACTATCACCTACCAAGTATCTAATCCATCGCATCAAGTTCACGACCACGACACGACGCGATCTTCTTGATGATTTTACACGATTATTTATTCCTAGCACACTTAGGGGGAATCTCACATCCTCCCCTTCCATTCTTCTTAGTTTTCTCTAATACATACTACTAAAATACACATTGTGTGCATCATGTGTGATCTTTATAAGAACTCGCACACCCTTTGATAAACACATTGTCTCGTCATTACCCTATGATGCACTCTAGTTCCATGACTCATACTCGATTTCGAGGGTATAATTATGAATTGAACCTCACATCATTCCATCATTTATTCACATAACACACTCATTTTTTAGATGAAACACTCTTGTTCTACAATTCATTCTTGATTATTGAGGGTTCCTATAAACTAACTTCATCTCATACACTACTTAGGGGGCACATTTCTCCTATCATCACCAAATTTTTCATATTGCACCATAACACTCATTCAAAAAATTTACTTATCTTTGTTGCATTTACACTTTCTAGCTTGTCCTATTTACATGTTGCACTTTGTCTTCCATGCCGAGATAGATTCTTAGTATGCCATTATCTTTCTATATATACACATGCATGTTCACTTAGTCTTTGAGGTGAATGTAAATCTCTTACAAGTTCTTATTTGCTACAAATATTCATGGAAATATAAATTTTATCGATCCCAATGAGGCTCTTGGGAATATACTTTGAATACCATCACAAAATACATAGGGTTTATTGCTACACAATTCACTACTTCTCATTTCAGTTACTTTACTTTTCACTAATATATACATTCCTTGACATACTATTTATCATTCTAACATACTAATGGGTTCTTCATATGTAGCATTTTCTTTGCAGGACTATATGACACCATGGTTTTCTAGATACATTTTACTTCATCTTATTTTCTATTGCTTGATATTGTTTATGGGCAGTACCCTCTAACTTGTATGATCATTATATACTTGTTTCATCTTCGGCCTTGATTGTCTTGTAACATTATGAGCAATGTCCCATGTTTGAAAACCTTTCTTCACATTCTATCTTATCTACACACTTGTTTGATTGTTACATTGTCTTATTTTACATGCTAATTTTACTACTAACACATGTTACAAGCCTCTCTTGTTTGCATGTGTCATGGTTTCTACTATGCACATCCCCTACCCCATGTAGCTATCCACTTCATATCAACATCATGTCCTCTCCTTTGGGCTGCTTCCTCCTACTATTATCACATGCACCCCAAATGGGGGTGGAGGGGCATACATTGGGTGAATAAATAACCCTTATTGCATATCGAGCTACAATTCATAGCCAACACATAACATGAACAATATAGGAACAAAGTCATAGAAACGAATCGAATAAGACTTGGCTGAATCATAGAGAAATCACCAATGCTTAGAATCACTTTGTAGATGCCTGGGGTTTGTGTCCTCCTCTAGGAACTAATGTCTTATATAAGATATAAAAAATTCTCATTACAACACCATTTGTTATAATTCATAGAGAAGTACTAAAATTACAAGCACAAACCTTGATTCTGAGAATGCATGATATCTCCTACAATGACTACAATCAGGATCTAATAAGGAAAAATGGTAAAAATTTGGACGTACCATATGTAGTGGTGTTTATTGGCATAAAACTAAACCTCTCTCCCCAACATTTTCTCTTTAGGGTGAGATTTCAAAAAAATCATACTTCGTGTGAGATCACCCAAAAAACATGAACTTGGCTTGATATGGCCTAAAAACTCACTCTTTGTGTGAAATCTCCCAAAAACATGCCTTCAACATTCAAATTTTCAACTTCAAGCAAAATGACACTTTTATGCCTTTTACTCTCTTACATACCAAGTGCATACTTTCCTATTTACACACTTTTACATAAATTATTCATATTTTTAATAAACAAAACTTTGACTAATTTCTTTCTCTTCTTTTACATGTACATGCTTACAAGAAATAGCTCACACAAACTAACTCAACATGCTATAATGCACACGCTTCGCGCCTAGGGTAAACTTCCCCTTCCTAGTCTCCACGCTTCACTTTGCAATAACTTCATGCTTCACTTGACCACTTGGCACACTATTCACCATTCTCTACAGGATCATAAGGTACACATCTCTTATCTACTTTATGTTATCAAGTATTCACTAAATAATATAAATTTGGGATAAATATAAAAAAATTCACACACTTGGGTGCATTTCTAGGTCCTTAAAGCATCGTAGAAATTTACATGATTTCTAAACAAGAAAACTAATGGTTGACAAATATCTTTGTCATCTTTTCTTTGTATTTTACTTTTTCTTTGGTTTTACATACCCAACAACCCAATCGGAACTTAAATTGTCTATATTTTATGGCTTCAGACATCAATGCCTAACTTAAAAAACATCGCATAGGCGTTCCTATCCCTCCTGGGTGCCCCTGACCCTTTCTTACCTTTCTAGTTCTTTTTGGGTCTCTTTTATATTTTGGGCATGTTTTTCACTTATGGGTCATCCTTTTAGTTGTCAATTATGAAATTCAAACAAGGGAATCACATAAATACATAGTTATGATTTCCAAAAGGAGAACCAAGAACTAAGCATTAATATCATCACCTAAATTTACATCTAAAGGCAATAACTCACTTCAAAGGTATCCATATAGAATTCATTCAAGTGAAAAGGAATGCATCACTTCTACATACATTACATAGGATGGGGAAGTTTATTCTACTCCATCCACATATGGTATACATTGCTACGTTAAAACTACAACCCAATAGTAAGTGTAACTTGCAAAAGGGCATCTTAGGGCATCATTTCTACACAGACACACACAAAAACTACATAGAATTTGAGATGTAGTGCAACGCTTAGTCATAATTTCACTCTTCATGTGATTTTTCAGAGTTAGTCCAACTCCCCATTTCTACATTTCCTTTTAGGGTTTTATGTGGTTTGTGGGTATATGCAGGTGAGATTATTTATTATAAGTTAGACGTACCTTTGGTGATCAAGGAGTGAATATCAGGTGACCAAACATAATCAACAATGAAACCCTTGCGATACAGAGAAAATAAGATCCTAATGTCTTAGATGGAAACTAGGGAAAAGACCTAGTCACCGGCTCCCACATGCCTCCACGCTACTGCTGGGCACCCATGTCTTGATCTGTCTTTGAATCCCATATTTTATAGTGAGCAAAGGACCCTGTCTATAGTCCATTAAAAAATCACACCTAGCAAGATCACTTCTGTTCACTCATAAATTAGCTAATTCTCCCTATCTCTCCTTTCCTGCTTAGGGTTTTATATCTTATATGCTTAATTACTTATTACTTTACTATATTTTATCATGTATACATCAGTTATTATAATAGTTACTCTACAATATAAATTTAATTCAAATTAAATTAAATTAAAAACACTACCAAGACTCCTCTATTTCTTTATAATTTGGTTGATGTATACAACGTGTCAAAGGCTCCTATAAATAGATTTTTTTGAACCAAGTTGTTGATATAGAAAAATAGTAAATTTGTTTTGTGAGGATGCATTTATATTTTGTGCCAATGAAGACATGCTTACCTTGTGATAAAAACATCTATTAATTCTACATCTCAATGTATGTGTCAGTGGTCCACCTCGCAGGAGGATTTCATAGCTTAGATCATTTTTAATGGGATTCCCTATGGATTAGGTTGGTTCTTGGATTGGATCCACTAATATACCATTAAAGGAAGTGGTGTTCCTAAAAACTCTGACGCGATCTTGAGTTAGCAACTATTGAGCTCTCCTCTATATAGAATCCTAAATGAAGTTATAAACACATTCTTGTGAATATATAAGGAAGAAAATGCCATCTAGGTTCTATGTTTCATTATCATGGAGGTAGAGAGAGATACAATAACCCTAAATAAAAAATTGACCATTACACCAAAGAGTATAAAAGGTTCAAAACTCCACCGGGTGGTACACAAATTATAATTTATTAATTAAGAATGACACAATTTAATTTTAATTTTTTTATCATTATAATATTTTTAATGCTAACCGATTATTATTTACGGTCCAATTCCATGTGATTAAAGTATGAATTTTTATGGGACAATGGGATGACAAATTGGGTTTAATATTTTTGTTAGATGAAATTTAGGCTTGAACCCCTGCTAGTGGAGTCGAAAACATAGAGACAAGATGGGTATTACATCTCCCTTGCATTGTAAGAGAATCATCCTCGATGTGACACAACACCAAGGTAGAAAGAGGGATAAGAAAAATAGGAAATACAATTAATGATAACTCTATTTAGGTATAAAAGGATCTTTGTCTTAAAATATGACCACCATAAAGTTAAACGCTTATTTAAATTTTTCCCAAATTCTTAATGTTCTATGAAGATTGGCATCACTCCTTATTTTATACCTCAATTAATATTGTACTTAATACCTTTTCTTAGTTTCAAAATCAAGATATTTCATTTTTCAATAGTTAAAATACATATTGAATTCAACTATTAATTTGATAATCATTTTGTAGTCCGTTAGCTTGTGTTTAGTCATAAATGTGTTAAAAGTTTATTAGTTTTACAGATTGCACCTTTTACTTTCTCAAAGTTCATGATGTTATGACTTGTTAAGAATTTAAATTTTATGTTTCCAATGGGTTTCCAAAACACTTGACATCAAAAATTCACACAAGGTCAAACGAACAAGAGTAACAATGCACAAAATCATTGTTAACACATTTTCATGACCTGTCTCACAATGAGAATGCTAACTGATGTAGGAGCATCACCTCTAGTATGTGTATAAGGGTGGAAACATCCAATTTTTGGGTTTTTAGGTGTGTTCAAGGTCCTAGAAGTTGTTAAGAGTCATTTAGAGGTGGTATCTTGAGTCTAAGTTTGTTAAAATTTGAATAATTGGTTTTCCCTCCAAAATGCAATTTGGAGTCTTTTGAGACCATTTTGGCTTGCTATGGTTGTTTTGATAGAATATTGAAGCCTATAAGCATGTAAGGGGATGAAGTGAAGAGTAATTAGGTGTCTTAGGTCCATATTAGGGTCTATAAAGGCATAATGGAAGTTTAGAAGTCAAGGAATTACCTTTTAGTTAAGGAACTTAGTGTTAAGCCTAAGTCTATTCACATGACCAATGGGTCTAAAGACTAGAATTCAGTTAGAAATGGAGAAGATGACTATAAATTGTAAAATGGAATTGAATTTCATTATTCCCATTCAAATGGAAATCAAGAAATGCTTTAAAGAATAAAATACATTGTTTTTGATGGTATATGTCAACTTGTATCGTGTAACATTTTCTTATGCATGTCAATTATTGATATAGATTCAATGTATGTAATGGAACAGAGAGAGTGGGAATGATATAAGAGTTTTAAAAAAATATTGGTAAGTTTTAATGTTTTCATGAAGTGAATGTGTGTGGTTTGAAGGTGTCTGGATTGTTTAAACATGCAACAATAGATTGAGAGCTCATTTCAATTAAAATTGTCGGTTTAAGGGGAAGATCATTAAAATATGTTACAATGTATATTAAGGGAACTTTTGGAGATTTTATAGTTAGATTATTTCCAATATAATCTCATGAATGTAGGAAATGGAGATTGTTACTATTAATTGTGCGAGGGACTGACAATACTCTATTCGAGAGACGAGAGAAGTGAGAGGTAGGATAAGTGCTTGAAGATATAAGGTCATCATCAAATTCTTCTTATTATATCCACAAAAGATAGGTTGTATAAAATTTGAGATGTGAATTCTAATTGATCCATATTTGATTAAGAGCCATAATTTCCAATAAACTCCCTTATCTAAACATGTAGTTGGACATTTGAGAGGAAAATGCTAACTAGAAGTTGAAATATGGAAGTGATTTGGAAAGAGATAAGGCATGTCATAAAAAGGAATGTTTAGAGAGATATGAACCCTGATTCAATCTAGGTTATTGATGAAATGAGTTATAAATCATATTAGCACTTGAAAGGGGAAGCATTCTATGTTTATCCCAAAACTTTACAATTAAATTTCTCAGCAAACTCATCGCTAGGTGAATGTTTGGAGGCTAATGTAAGGATTTTTTTATGAATAATGTCATAACAAAGGTCTTATATAAATTTCATGCTTTGAAAAAAATCTATATGTAAATTATAATCATTTTTCTCCCTCCTAGGTTTCTAGGAGGGTTTGATGGTCTGGGATAGGGTTAACCTTTTGAGGATTAAAAACACTTCCTTTAGACTCAAAATTTTCTAGAAATAATCCTAACCATCTCTATAAAGGGATGATGAATATGTTTTAGGTTTCTAATGGTTAAATTTCTTGTTATTTGTGACAGTTGGAGAGAGAAAGTGGAAAACATCATCAAGACTAGTGGAAGGAAGGTAAGTTACAAAGGAAGAATGACCTAGAGGTGGAGTTAATGAATGGAATTTTATACACATTGAAAAATCATTTAAGGGTGCTTAAAAAGTCATTCATTCTATTTTGAATCTCTTTAGAAGATATTTTGTGCATAAACGTAGCAGGAGGTTGACCTAACGAAGGGGTTTTTAGCAAGAATGCCAAAAGTGAAGAAGAGGGAATAGATCAAAGAGGGAGAAATTGAAGTTTTAAATACACCTTGGGTACATTGAATAGTGATTTTTGATTGTAGTAGTTCATTGTGGGTACTGTACGATGGAAAAATGACATGCGAGCATGGGAATCTACAAGTAACTCTTCCTTGTACCGACCTCCCGAGGTCATGCCGAGACAGTGGTGAATGTGGAATATATGTGGATGTAGACAAACTAGTTGGGCAATCTTATATCCTCAATACACAATAATGGAATCTACGAATCTAAGGTGAAGAAGGCCCTCCTAACCTGAATTGGTGTAATGGATTGTTCAGATATAATAGCTGTTTGGAGGCTCCAATCAATGTCGAGCTCTGTCGAGATCCTGTTTATTGGTTGTTGGATACGTGGGAAGTGACCTATGGGAGCTTCGTATATATTTCAGACAAGGTCATGAAAATGGTGATAGGAGGTGTAGTAGATTCTCTGGGGTTTTATGGACGATTCTCTGGTCTAGTCCAAAAATCTTTAGCTTGATTGGTTGCTATGTTTAATAAGGAGAATTGTGTAATAATATCCGGTGGAAGTGGCGAGGACCTAAATACTAGTGTTTGTAAACCAACATCAATGTCTGATTGATTAGTAGGCCCGTTGGGTTTTGGGACTGTGGATCGAGAACCATAAGTTCGAGGTTGTGGTAAACCTCCTATGGTCATATGAAGACTCAATCTCTCCTTCCGACTATCTAGTAATCATACGCCTTTTCAGCCTCTATGTTTAGAACTAGAAGTTGTGTAATTTTCTCGAGAATACCTTACAGTGTGTTCGGAAACTTGATTGTGTACGCTAGTATCTATGTCAACGAGGAGGTCTCCTATATTAGGTTGTGGAACTAAAGAATTGCAACCAAATACTTGTTCTCTTTCGAGTCCTCAGACAGTCATACGGATATTCTATCAAGCGGTCTATAGTAAGGATGATTTTACCAAAATGTGTATGCCTTGTCGTCTTCAATATTTAACCCTCTCGCTTTTCACTAATTGCTTGTAGGTTTGTCATTGCTTGAAAGACCTATATCCTAAGGTCTTGATCTATATCAGCTAATGTTGTGGGTAGATTTGGTTGAGGCACTATTGGTTCAAATATGTATTCTCTGGGATCTCTAGGTCCCGTGATTATCATGCAAAATGATTCAAATTTTAACTAAAATTAATAAACTAATTATGAAAGATGTATCTACACTATGCATGTATTCTTTTATTTTTATATTTTCGATGAAGTATTTTAACGAAATTAAAGAGCAGCTATTCTAATATATTTAGAAAATGGACAACTAATCTAGTAACATAATTAAAACAAACAAAATAGCCTGGTGTGGCTATTTGCTGTGCAGTTGTGAATTTATCCTAAATATCTAAGTAACTAATTGTTTTAAATTGAAAGAATCTTGATTCTACCTCAGAAGTGAGGAATGAATAACAGTTTCTCATAAACTATCAATCCCCATAGCTTCCCTAGCGATATTGAGAGCGAGCTTTTGACTTAAATAAAATAATTTACTACTCTATTTGATACATTGTAACTAGAAATTTGATAGCTCAAACCTGGCATTTACATAACAAGTGGTAAATCCAGTTGTGTGTGACTTTTCCCCTCAGTGTGATCTCCTTGTTCCTTCATGTTCTCTTGAATCTAGAAAAGCATGTATATGATAGCATCAGCAGAATAAAGAACTTGAACAATGACAACTTTTGGATATAGACCAAATACAATGTGAGTAAGAGAGAGATAGTGCAAGTGAACAGAGCTTGACTATGCAATTCCTAGCGGGATTTATTGTGGGAATACAACACAAATGCGTTGAGAGTTTTAGAAGCTATCTTTTGTGACTAAACAAAACCTGCAACTCTAAATGGATTCCAATCTAAGAATGAAACTATCTTTATTTTAAACTAACTTGCATGGAACAACAATGAAGCAAGAATGAAACAAGAAGATTGAATGACCTCTAAATAGCAAAGGAAGACCAACAATGGATGCAAAACATGAAACTATTGGAATTCTAAGCAAGAAACTCAAAGACTGAATGATTAAACAGAGAAGGAGAGGGGCCATTTGTTTGAAAACAAGTTGGCTATTTATAGCAAATGCATTCACTAGAAGGTAACTTGGAATGGAACTCTTTTACCATTAAACAAAGTGAAAACACTATTCACAGGGCAGCCAAAACATAAATGCAAAGCAAAGTAGCTGAAAAATGTGGATAGAAATTGAAAATTTATGTTTGACGCAATCATCGGAACTTTTTGGAAAATACGAACAGGACCGCCACCCCGTCTGTCTGGCGGCGAATCATGGGATCGCTACCAGCGGGCGGTGGTCTTGTCACTCAAGACCAAAATGCAAAAAAAAAAAAAGGGATAGAGGGTAGAATAAAGTGCGGGAGGCGGGTGAGGCATGTGGGATAGAAACGTATACTTGGCGAGCTTTTACGGATTTCGAACACCTTACGAGGATACTTGTATCATCATTGGGGTATGTGTAACATCTTTCAAAGTGGTGTAGTACTTTACAATTTTCGATACGTACGAGTACCCTTGGGTTCATTTTACCAAGGATGAACTAAGAGCATTGTCTTAAGAGTTAATTTTCCAATTAGAGCAAGTCACAAAATATTGAGTTATTGATTATTTCTCATCAAATTTATGGAAGAATTAGTATTTCCTTTTTTGTATGAATAGGTTGCAAGTGTACAATAGGTTAAATAATGCTAAATGGAGCAAGGTTTATTATTGAAATGAAGGGAAAATTTAATGAATATTGGTGAACCGATGTGAAAGAAAGGTGAGAAGGACAAATATATGACTTGTGAGAAATCTAGTTGATGAATTATCATCACTCTCATAGTATATGTAGGCTATTTAGTTACACTAGAAATTTTATAGAGGAAATTAGTTCAATTCTTGCATTTATAAGTCAAGATAAGTACATTGTGAATCTTGTATGACCTTTCATATAAATAGTAATGTGAATATTGTTGTTGTAAGCCTTGTGCTAGATGACTTGTATGGTTGTTGATGATTCTTGAATCCATCATTTTTGTATCAGATCACTGGGTGTGAGTTTGTATGAAATTATTTCTTGAAGCTAACAAGTTGAATTGCAAGTGTTGATGAAGAAAATGCGGGGACAATAACATGAAGATTCAAGGTGAGGTGTATGACATGGCTAAAGAGTATGGTTATGTGGTGCCTAAGTGGCTCAATAAGATGAATGAGGGTGTTAGCTATGATCATTCAACAAATTAAAAAAGGAAGAAAGAGAGAAGTAAAAAGAAGAGAGATAGAGAGAAAAGGAAAGAAATGGATGGAATAAGAAATAAATTCACTTAAGAGAGATTTGGAACAAGTATCAATATTGATAAAGCAAGGCCAAGAAACTTAGAAAGAATATGCTAACAAAGAGAGTCAAGTGGCCCATTAGGCTATTTATAGAGGAAAAAAAGGAAACCTAGAAGGTGGATAAAAGAGGAAGATTGAAGGATAAGAAGAATGAAAAGAGGATAATTCAAGAGAGTTATCCTAGAAGAGGATGAGTAAAATGAAGAAGAAGAGATTATAGAGAGATTTTGGCATCTCTTAAAGAAAGTAAAGAAGAAAAGAATTTGAGAAAAGAGGAAGAAGAGTTCCTAAAAGAGCTACTCAAGGGGCTAGAAAGCCTCCCATTCTAAAATTTGACTTTGAATTTGAGTGTGTGACTATAGGTACATAAGGAAATAAAAGCAGCCTTAAATGAAGAATAAAAGAACACAAATGAAGACAAGTTGGAAGAAGAAGTATGTGGGCCACATCAAGCTCATGATGAATCAAATAAATAAAGGAATGCAATAGGTGGCATAATGAATAGATAATGGAGAAATCTTACGGTTATGTGGAGTTGGCTTAGTGGAGAAGATGAGATGAAAGCCAAGGGGAATTCTAGACAAAGCGCGGGGTCTAAATAAATTATAGACAAAGATATGGATATGAAGAGTGGAAAGGAACATGATATGGATGAACCGAGTAAAAAAGAGCAGCAGAGAAAGGATTTGACTCATTTGGACTTCAAATAGAGAAAATAAATTTGGAGTTGGATTTTGGCAATATAGAGTGTATAAGTGAAATCAAGAAGGCATTTGGAAAAGCCACAAACAGAGAAAAGATGCAAAAGTTTCTAGTAATGCTGGAGGAGGAAATAAAGCTGCATGTTTTTACAACTAATTATGTTCCTAGCTGTGAATGTTCAGGTGTGATAAAGAATGAGAAGTATGAGTCATTTCCAAGACTCATAATGAAGAAGGTGAATCCAAATAATAATTTAAAGGAAATAATCATGGAAGAGGAGGTTAGAACTAAGAATATTATATTCTTGGAGAAGAAAGAAGAAATGTAGAGAGATGAGGAAAATATGCATAAATTGAAAATGCAAAAGAATTATAAAAAGAAGAAGAAGAAAATCTATACGGTTAAATATTTTCTACCCCTAGAGTATGATGTAGGAGTATCAACTCAAGTATTTTTATCGGGTGGAAACATCTGTTTTTTGAGTTTTTAGGTGTGTTCACAGTCCTAGAATATGTTAAGATTCATTTAGAGGTGGTAGATTTAGTCTAAGCTTGTTAAAATTTGAATAATTGGTTTTAACTCCAAAATGCAATTTGGAGTCTTTTGAGATGATTTTGGCTTACTATGGTTGTTTTTATAGAATATTGAAGCCTATAATAATGTTAGGGGATGGAGTAAAGAGTAATTAGGTGTCTTAGGTCCATATTAGGGTCTAGAAAGGCATAATAGAAGTTTAGAAGTCAAGGACTTGTATTTTAGTTAAGGAACTTAATGTTTAGCTTAAGTCTATACGCATGACCAATGGGTCTAAAGACCAAGATTTGGTTAGAAATGGAGAAGATGAATATAAATTGTAAAATGGAACTGAATTTCATTATTACCATTCAAATGGAAATCAAGAATGGCCTTAAAGAAGAAAATACGGTGTTTGTTATGGTATTTGTCTCCTCAGCTGTGTAAAACTTTCTTGTGCATGTCAATTATTAATAGAGATTCAATATATGTAATGGAACAAAGAGAGTGGGACTAGTAGAAGAGTTGTGGAAAATTTCATGGAAAGTTTGTAAGGTTTTCATGAAGTGCATGTGTGTGGTTTGAAGGTGTCGAGATTGTATAAACTGTAAAAATAGATCGAGAGATCATTTCAATTCAAATGTGTCGGTTTAAGGGGGAAGATCATTAAAATATGTAGCAATATATAATAAGCTAAATGTGGGAGATTTTACAAGATATATTTTTTCCAATAGAGTCTTGTGAATAGAGGAAAGGGATATTATTAGTATTAATTGTGCAAGGGATCGAGAATTCTCGAGTTCTTATAAAGAGAAGTGAGAGGTAGGGTAATTGATTGTAGATATAATGTCGTAAATAACTTATTGTTATTATATCCACAAAGGAGGGGTTGTATAAACATTGAGATGTGAATTCTAAGTGATACATCTTGGATTGATATCCATAACTCTCCATAAACTCCCTTATCTAAACTGTAGCTAGACATTTTAGAGGAAAATGCAAATTAGAATTTAAAATATGGAAGATATTGGGAAAGAGATATGACATGTGCTAAAAATGAATTTTGGTATAGATATGAACCCTCATTCAATCTAGGTTACTAAGTAAAGGATTTACAAATCATCTTAGCACTTGAAAGGAGAGGCATTCCATGGTTTTCCCAAAAGCGTACATTGAGCTCTCTGTAAACTCGTTTCTAGGTGAAAATTTGGAGACTATTGTTAAGGATTTTATATGAAGAATGTCATAATAGAGGTCTGAAATGAATTTCATGCTTTGGAACAAATTTATATGTAAATTATTATCATTTTTTCCCCTCCTTCGCCTCCAGGAGGGTTTGAGTGGTATTCGGCTAGGGTTAGCCTTTTGAGGGATTAAGTCACTTCCTTCTGACTGAAAATTTTGAAGAAAAAATCCTAAGAATATACATAAAGGGATGATGCATAGATTTTAGGTTTCCAACAGTTCAAGTTCTTATTATTTGTGACAATAGGAGAGAGAAAGTGCAAAACACAGTCAAGACTAGTGGAAGGAAGGTAAGTTACAAAGGAAGAATGACCTAGAGGTGGAGTTAACAAATGAAATTTTATACACATTGAAAACTTATTAAAGGGTGCTTAAAAATTCATTCATTTTTTTTTGAAGATCTTTAGAAGGGATTATCTGTATAATAGTAGCACAAGGTTAACCTAGTGAATGGTTTTGAGAAAAAAATGCCAAAAGCGAGGAAGAGGGAATGGATCAAGGAGGGAGAACTTGAAATTTTTGATACACCTTGCATACATTAAATAGTGGTTTTTGAGGGTAGAATTTAATTGTGGTCACCCTTAGTTTACTTTTAGCAAGGATGAACCAAGATCATTGTATTAAGGATATAATTTACCAATTAGAGAAAGTAGTAAAAGATTGAGTTCTTGATTCTTTCTCATCAAATTTGTGGGAGAATTAGTATTTCCTTTGATGTATGAAGATGTTACAAGTTTACAGTAGGTGAAATAATGTGAAAGAAAGAAAAGGTTGATTATTTAAATGAAGGGAAAATCCAAGGAATATTGGTGAACCAAAGTAGAAGAAAGGATAAAAGGACAAATATATGACTTGTGAGCATTAGTAAATGAATTATAATCACTCCTAGAGTAGAGGTAGGGTATTTAGATACACTAGAACTTTTCAAGAAGAAATTTGTTGAATTCTTGCATTTACAAGTCAAGATAAATACATTGTGAATCTTGAATGACCTTTCATATAAAGAGTAAGGTGAATATTATTGTAGTAAGCCTTGTGCTAGATGACTTGGAAGGTTGTTGATGATTCTTGACTCCATCATAAGGTACCATGGGAATGAAAAATAATTATCTACACAACATAAGAATCTATTCACACATGCCCAAACATAGATCCAAAATACACAACATGTGCCTATCATACCATAAGGCATCATCGAATATGTATTCAAAAAGTTTTACATGACTAAAAACCATGACTATAACCACACAATAACAATAAAAAAAATCCAATAGCATACATGTCAACAAGGGGGAACATCAAACCTCAACATCACAATATATAACATGAATCACAAGAGTAATTCATGAATCATACATGTTATTATCTCAAATTTCCTCCCAAATCTCCATATCCTCCCAAAACCAATTTGGGTCACACACCATCTTGCCTAGTCACTTGAATATAAGAACCATAATGTAAAACCTAGGCCGTGTCACTTACCAAAGAGTGCGTCACCTGAATATAAGAATCATAGTGCCAAAAATAGGTTGGGTCGGTCACCAAATAGACCTTTCCCTAAATATAAGAATCATAGTGCAAAACCTAGGCTACGTCACTCACCAAAGAGTGTCATCACGTTATTTATCCATTAAGTGAGACCGGGTCACCCTATGCCCCTAGGCACATAGACCCTTGTCACCTCCACACAAGTGGCATAGTAATATGTATCTCTAAAGATACAGAGTCCCATGACCCCATTGGGGCATACCCCCATACAACGAAGTGAATCCATAGGTCCAACCACACCATGGAAAATCTCACGAGACTATTCCATCACATCACGCCATTAGAACCAACATAGCTATTAGTTTCGAATTCGAAGTGGCAAAATTCAAAGCCTTGAGAAAGGTTAGAAAAATTTTAAACTCTAAAAGTAAATATCAAAATAAGAAAATAAAATGGCTAAATACCTACAATAATGCAAAGGCCTCAACTCAACACAAAAACAAAATTAAATTCCCAAAATTTATGAATAAATCAATCAATAAAATTACTTGTTCTTACCTGGAAATATAAACTTATAAATTTATGAATAAAATATGAACATAGAAAATTCACATTATGATGACTATGTGGCCTTTACGTGGAAAAAAGGGGTACTCATTTAGGTGCTAGCATTCGATATCAATCCTCAACTCGTAAAATAAATATAACTAGAATACTTGTATCTCCATATATCTCGAATCACATATACAAGGATTCACAATTTTAATATAACATAGGATTGTTTGATGGACAACCAACATAAGAGAGAGAATGGATTCAATTTTTAATAATATGAGCCTAAGGTTGTGCACACCAAAAATATAATGAGCAAGCTTGAAGTATACCAAACTGATAAAAGAAGTTTTTATTCTACATGACACTCCACTTCCAAAATTATGGAAACCTAGTTCACACCTTATCTCTCCGGACATACACTTTTATTGATTTCTTCCCTTAGGGTCAGTTAGTGTAGGGTACACAACATAACACAAAACTACATTACTAACACAATTATGTATGTGAACAATAACCATAACATATTATGATTGGTAAAGTTACGAGGTATAACATAATAATACTCCGCAAACTTTTCAAACATCATGTTACCACATAACGCACGAAGAGTTTGAGTACAATACATTCGGTGGTCATAAAATTTCTATATGCCCCCAATTCACAATCTTAATTTATCATATGATGTAAGAAACCATGTGAAAATTGCCACAATCTAACATATTTCACAATGAAGCACTTTTTCATGCAACATATAGGTATTAAAATGCAATATCTCATGATAATGAAGCACTACAACACTCCCGTGGGTTACAAATTATTTTTTCCACATACGTGAAATTCTAGTTGAATCCATGAGAGAGACAAAACTCTGATAAAAAACACATTAAAATCATAGATAGTTCACACCAAGTGCTAAGTACAACATGTACACACACATGATCACAATTACAAGTTGTTACATCATAATAAAATAACACAATAAATATGAACCTTTGGTCTCATGGGGGGCTGAACGATAGGTGAGAGGAATGTGGCTAGGGGGTGGTCAAGTGGCTTTGACTTTCCTTGAGCCATCCTTTCCTCTGTTGGTTTTTTCTCTCAATTTTAATATTGGGTTGTATGTTTTTCTCTTGTATGGTATTGTTGACCACTCCACTTTGTCTTGCTTTTGAGACCTTGTGCTTGTCTTTCCATTTGTAAAGGGTTTTTTTATCCCTTCAAAATCAATTTTTACCTTATCTTAAAAAATAACACATTACTCTTCAAACTCCACCTTCATGAATAACCATCACTAAACCAAGCTGTCTCGAGAGGTTAGAGTGTATAAACCTTGCTATAACACCATATATCGTGCTCACAATTACACACCCAATTAATCTAGGACTAAATAAATGAGAATAATTTTTTTAACTTTCATTCTTTGTTATAAGAAAGCACATAGGCTTACTCACAAGATTCCACATCACATAATATGCTTATACAAATATGAACCCACTCATACAACATGAAACACATGATGGACATCAATGTATTAATTTCTCAAATGAATTTTACCCAAAACGGTCCCCCATATACAAAAGTATGACTCAACATTGGCATTTTCCACAACATGGGCATTTTCATAGTTTACATATTTACCACATTTAGGTTCCTATAGTCAAAAAATCTATGCAATTGGGTACATTTCTAGGTCCGAAAATCATGATAGCATTTATATGATTTATAAACAAACAAACTAGTAATTGATAACTTCTTTTAGCCTACTTCTTTATCTTCTAAAATTTTATTGGCTTTATACATCTTAGACTCTTGCCAAACTATTTTATCTTTCTATGGCCTCGGGCACTAATACCCAATAAGGACACTAGCACCAGGAACTCATGTACTCCTTGGCACTCTTGTCCCTCTCTATATCATTTTCTTATCTTTTTAGACACCTTTTGCTTCCTAATTACTTTTCATCACTTTGGGTCGGTCTTTCAATTGTTAATTATGAAATTCAAACATGGGAATTATATAAATGAGTAGTTATGTATTAAAAATAAAGGACCAAGCACTAAGTATTACATTCTACCACCTAACATTCCGGTTAAAAGAAAAAAATAGCATCAATGGAATCCATCTATCATCCATTCAAGGGTAAGGGAAGCATACTTTTGCATACACAACATAGGAGGGGGAATTATATTCTATTACATCCACACATTCTATTCATATTCTATATTCTAGATCTAGCCCGTTATCATTTTTACAACTTGCACAAGGGCTTGTTAGGGAATCATTTCTACACACACGCAAAAGCACTACATAGAGTTTGAGAAGTAGTGCAACACTCGGTCATAAGTTTAGTCTTTGAGTGACCATTGGGGTAACTATAACACCCCATTTTGAATTTTACTTTTAGGTTTGATGTTGTTTGTTGGTATGTATAAGTTAACTTATTTCTTATAGGTTACGAGTGCAGTCACAAATCATAAAGAGAATCAAGAGTCACAAACAAAGACCTAAAGAAAATATTATCGATGCTAAAATATCTAGATCCATGGCATCTACCTTGGACACTAGCCCCGAGACCTAGATGCCAACACCTAGGTGCTCATGTCCTCCTATGGGTGCTCCTATCCTATGAAGTTTTAGAGTTCGAGAACCTCCGGCCGAGCCTCTATGACACTCTTCTCGGTGTGTTCCAAAGTATTTCATTAGCCTAGTCCACTTCTGTATGTTCAAATATTAGCTAAGTTGTCATATATATCCTTCTTGCTTAGGGTTTCATATTGTAGATGTTTTATTGCTTTTGTTTTATTGTATATTATCATTTGTACATAATTAAGAACAATTGAGTCCGGAAATAAGATTTTATTAATTCAATTCACATTAAACCATTTGGTGAATCCTACTTGTGAATTGTTATTCATATATTTATTTTTCACATTACCTTTTCTTTTATACCACCTATAATTCCTCAAGTTTCATTGTTTGAATTGCGTCAACAACACCCACCTTGCAAATATGTCCTACAAAATCCCTTGAAACTATGTATCTCAAGAGTAATATGTCACCTCAACAAGTAAGTTCCATCTTCGATATTCTTTGTTAGGAATAATCCATGGATTAGTGCTCACATTATTGTTTTTAATGGTTAAATGTAATATTCATATATTTCATTAGTAATTTAGTGTGTTAGTAAGATATTTATATTGTTATATTAATATCATATTTGTGTGAGAAAAATAAAATTTTGTAATATTATTAATATGAATTATTAACCAACTCATTATTAAAAATATAAGATAATATTTATTAGTTATGAGTTTGTTGAATAAACAACTCACGTAGCTATTTGGGTGTTGTGTGAGAGATTGTTGGGTTTGGGAGTGATTATAGGAGATATATGTGAGGATGTTGTGGGATTAAAGATTGGAGTTGAATCCTTTTTTAAGGAGTTCATTCTCTTATATATTGTATGCTCTCGATCATGTAATGTCTCAAGTTTTATTCTATCAATAATATATGGTATTTTTGTTATAACTTATCCTCTACAATTTTGGTCTTGTATTATGCAACTTTCCTCCATTATTAATGTGATTTTTCTTTAAGTATATTAGTTATACTATCAATTTAACATCATCGGTATCGGAGCGAATAGGATGAGTTATGAGATTCATTGTAGAACAAAAATGTAGCCTCTTGAATACGGATCAAAGAGTTTTGAAGCTTCATCGTTATTTTTGGATTCTATCAATAATATGTGTTTAAAAAAATCCCTTGAAATAGATATGAGACTTTTAAAAAATGACCGGTAATTTGTGTTTTTATCAAAAACTAAGATTTAGAAGTTTGTGAAATGTTTTGGGTTTGTTTCTTTGTATTATGGGAAACTTGTGTCAAAACCTTAAAGAAACCCATTTTGTATTTTAAGAGAAATTGTGGAAATAATTCGGCGTTTCGATTATTTTGTAAAGAAATAGTCACCGATTTCTAGCAATAAAAATATGATATGCTTTTATTATTTTGGTTAGATGTAAAGCTGATTATTATTGTAAGGGTGCATTATTAGTTCAAACCGACACCTAATAGAATTTTAAAATGATCCTCAAAGATAAATTTGGTTGAGTTAGCATCATCACGATGGAGGAAAGGAGGCAATGGAGGAAGGAGGTTAATCAGTGACCTCTCCCCAACCGCAAAAGAAGGGGCCACATAATGAATTTGTGGAATTTATTTTTGTTGTGTTTAATTTTCATTGTGTGTTTTAATAATAACAAATGTTTTATTCCTGTTCAGTCTTGTAATAAATGACCTCTTGCGTGAAAAATATTGCTTGTATTTTCCCTTGAATGTAAGGATGGGGGTGGGGAAACATGTACGCTATTATGGAGTGGTTGGTGGTCCACTAGAAAACCAATTTGATAGTTCTTGAATCTCTTAGAAAATCACATACCGTAGATTGAGCAATAAAAGGCGAAGCACGATAAATTATATTAAACCCAATCAACTATTTACATAGGAGTGAGCTGCAATCCTTATAGGTATTGTACAACTGAATACAAACAAGAAACTAAGTTACACAGGTGTAACCATAGTCCAGATTACATAATCTTCCAATATTACATCGAGGAAGCACAACAATAATATTGTTAAAACAATATAACAGCATCATAATGTTTAAATAAAACAAATATGGTTAATAAAACCAAATAACAACATTATTTAATTAATAACATTAATTATATAATGCATAATTAATTAACCTAACATTCCCCCCCTTAATTGTGCATTGTCTCAAGGGATGAAGAGAGGAATTCTCTGAATAACTTGAATTTGTCATGTGTAAGTGACTAAGTGAAGATATCTACCTATTGTTCATCTCCTTGTTGGACAAAATTGAAGTTGGATGTTGTGCTTCAACACATTCTTGCATATGAAATGAATCAATACCTCAATGTGCTTTGTTCTTTCATGAAACATTGGATTGCAAACAAGTTTGAGAACACCTTCATTGTAAACATACATGGTGGTCGGTTTGTCCTATGGTATTCCAAGTCCTTCGAGTATGCGACGTAGCCAAATCACTTCATAGAAATATTCTCCTACAGAACGATACTCAGATTCTTTGGAAGAACGAGAAACAAAGTGTTGTTTCTTGCTTCCCCATGATATTGTTCTAGATCCCATAAAAATAAAATCCTAAAGTGGATTTTTGTTGTCGTCAATATTACCTGCATAATCGAATCGAATATCCGGTGAAGAAGAATTTTTCATTCTTCTTGTATCCTAGACCAAGATCTACTGATCCTTTGAGATATCTCGAGATGTGCCTTGCTAGTTTCCAATGATAAACTTTGGGTTCTTGCATAAACTAGGATAGATATCTTACTACAAAGCTCATATCCGGTCTAGTGTAGGTTAGGTAAATGAGACTCCCAATCAATCTAAGTCGATAGTGAGTGGCACTTACCTCGGGAGATGGATCTGAATGAGGTAACCGTAATCTATTATCCATAGGTGTAGCAATTAGTGTGTAATCCATCATAATGAATTTCTCGAGTATTGTCTATATATATTTAATTTGAGAAACAACGATGTGATTATCTTTCGCCATACTTCCAATCTAAGACAATAATGCATCAGCCCAAGATTTGTCATGTCGAATAATTGATTAAGATATTTGTTTGTTGCATCGATCATCCTCACTAAACTATCGGTGATGACTAGATCACCGACATAGACAAAAAAAAAAATCACAATCTCTACGACCTTGGAGAAAATATGATCAATGCAACAAAATCTAACTCTCACGAGTTGTCACTCTAGATAGTGGAGATATTTTCTAGACAAGGTTTAGGCTACTAAAGACATTAGGAACCCTGATTGTTTCTACATGTTTTGGTAATGGAAATTATGCATTTGTATACACACAGGAAAACAAGGGTAGTAAGTAGGATTGGTTGTTTTAAATGATTTTTTTGGTGGGAGGTGAGGCAAGATGAACTTGATTTGCCAGATCTTTGAGAGCTTTTACAAAATGGAATGCTAAACAACAATAGAATGCCACAAAATAGCTAAAATGTTTCTTTAACCAGAATATGTGCTTCAATGGAGGCCCAGATTTGCACTTTTTCACACAATCTATGAGATTAAGCATGAAGGCTCGAGTTAGAAAACCCAACAAAGCATCAAGATCTAATCTAAGCCCAATCACGCTGAGGTACACCCAAAGGCTTACAGACAATCTCTGTCAACAGATGAAAGAAAAGTGATTTTAAATCATTTATTTCACTCCCAGATGAAAGCTCTTCTGAGAAATGAAATTACAGATGCCACTAAACTATCACAAGGATTGAGACCTATGTGATTGAGAAAGATTTTGATACAAGATTGCAATAGGAACAAGAAAAACTATTTGCAGACATTCAAGAAATAAAACAAACACATTTTGCTCAAGATCAACATAGAATAACTAAGTTTGATTAAATTTATCAGTAGGGGAAAGTTTCTAGAACAATCTCAGAGCTTGTCAATGGTTGTACACTCACAACCACCTTGACACGATCAAATTTAATACAAAAGAGATATACAGGTTTCTCAGACATGACTTCTCAAAAAGAGATGGGCTCTATCAAGATTTTTCTCTTAGAAAATCAGTCCCGACCTCTAACACTCCAACCTCTCCAACCATTTACACGATAAATTTGTGCCATTTATAACATTTTACAACAGAGTTTTCCCCCAAAAAAACTAGACATTGAGTGCACCAATGTTTTCCATGATCTCGATCGCGATTCCAGAATCAGATATGTAAAAAAATTTCAAGTGCTCGGGGGAAGATCTCTTGAATATCTCCCGCATTCAACTCCTTCCTCTGGTAGATCACTCTTCCTTCTATTCCAACCACTTCCACCCCTAATATCAAATCTGGTTCCTTGCATGCTCGGGAGAAGAAAAATGGAAAATCAGATCGAGCCCAAGGGTCAAATCATTTTAATGGCGAAAGACGTCTCCAGATCTTCCCCCAAACTTAGATATCAAAATTAACTCTCCTCTCTATTTGGTGTGTAGGAAATACCAAGAAATCATGAAGACTCGCACTTCCAGGAGCTTTTAAAAAATGGGGGAAAATCAAGATTCAGACACACACACATTGTGTGTTGATCTCTACTTTGAATTTGGGCCATCCACGTGGAAGATTCAATTTAAAATGGGCTCGGGGTTCCTTTTCCTTTTACAACTTTTTTGAAAAATGTAAATTTTTCACATTTTCTCTGCACCTCCGCCCTTGAGAAATGAGCGACATGTGTCCTAAGGTGGGTCCTAAAGGAACCATGGCTAAATTCTTCTATTTGACCTCTTTTTTGGAAAAGGGAAATTTTTCCAAGTTTTCCCCACATCTCCGCCTTTCACTTCTAGTTTCCAATGTGGGTCCCAGTGGAACCACGCTTCCTTTTACACTTTTAACTCCTTTCTCCCAAAAGGAAAATTTTCCAAATTTCCCCCGAGAGTCCGCACCTCCATCATTGACTTTGAAACAAACTTTGATTGATCCTTTGTTAGGCTTGCATGCCATTTTGATATTTAATCCCTTTAATGAGAAGAGGAAAAAAATCCAAGTTTCCCCCGATGGTCCGCTTCCCGTCCTTTTGACTTTTCAAACTTCCACGTGTCACAATGGCGCATCTTGAGATGGTCCCCAAAATTTGAGACCTTGAAAGAGCATGGGCTCGCCACGTGTCTGGCTTGGAAAAATTTGTTTGAAGGCTTAAAGCTCAGTGGAAGGTGCCATGTGTCAGGGTCCGAGGAAATCTCCTTTGGCCGTTGAAAATTCAAGCAAAATGCAAAGTGAGCGGAGGCCTCCAAGTGTCCTCTGGCGCTTCTTTAAAATGAAACTCAAGGGCCGGTCCCCAAACATGTGTGGTTCCTCCACGTGTCCCATACCTCCAAAACCTTTTGAAAATTCTAAGTATGGGAAGTCCTAAGTGGAAACCTCCACGTGTCTCCATGGCGCAATTTCAAAATGGTGCCCAAGTTTGAGACCCTGAATGAGCGTGGGCTCACCACCATGTGTCCCTGTCCCACCAAACTATATTTAGCTACATAAAAATTTATCTAAGTCTAGGAAAAGTAGCGGAAACCTCCATGTGTCCTCCCAGGGCACTGCTACTCAAGGCCAAACCAAAAGTAAATCTTCAAATGAGTGTCGTTCCTCCACGTGGACAAATTTTGAGTTGAGGAAATTCATGGAATTTTTGAAGTACCCTTTGAGCCGCATCCAACCAAAAGAGGCCACGTTTCCTGTTGATGCAAGGATGTAAATTTGACTAGGAGAAATGCCCATCAAACCGTAAAATGTAGAAAAATGACCATTTGAGCCGGAGATGAAATTTTCTCCAAGGACAAAGAATTTAGAAATGTTACAAGGCTCAAATACATTCTTTCAAGCTACATCCATTCATTTTTCTTCAAGTATTTAGGGAAAAAATGACAAGGACAACAAATCCGACTATGGAAAATGGAAAGAATGGGAGAGCCCAAGTTTTTAGATGAACAGAGAATGGGAGACCCAAACTAGACTTTTTCAAAGGAACAGAGAAATGAGGAAACAAATATGGATCCATAAGTGATCTTTGACCCAAGGAAGGATTGATTATGGCAAAAAAGGAAGACAAAGTCTTTTCAAACACAACACGAGGAGATAAAATGTGATAGAGACCGTAAATCAATAGATTTCAAAGGCAAAATGGGGCGAGACTATTTTGAGCACCAACATCGGCTCGACTCGGGGATGGGCACTCCCTGTGAGTGCCACAAGAAAAAAGGTAGACCAAGTGCCAAAAATATCCATTGGGCAATAGAGTCAGCTTCATAGAGCAGAGAAACAGAGCCATCTCCCAAAAATGAAATAGAGAAACCAACAAAAATAGGTCACCAAGGACCAGAACAAGCAAAAACACAAAAGACAGGAAACAAACAACAAACTATACACTGTACAAAGATGTTTACCTTGATTCAAGGGAATCAATCCAAGAAATGCTTCAAATGCCTGCCATTAATAGGTAATTCAAGAAATTCACCATCCAAGTCCTTCAAGAAGAAGGTATGTTCACCAATTCTAATATCAATGGAGTAAGGGCCCATCCATAATGAGTCAAATTTTCCATGCTTTCCCTTATCTTCATGCTTACTATCCCATAGCAAGCACAAGATCTCCAATATTGAAAGCTCTGGGAGTGACCTTCTTGTCAAATAACTTTTTCAGCTTTTCTCATGAACTTTACATGCCTCGGTGGGATGCCCTCCTTTCTTCATCAAGTTCAACAATCTGGTTAATGTGAGCATCATAAGGACTTACTTCTTGATCTTCCAAGTTGTTGAATGAAATGATATGAGGATAATTGCATATGTAGGGCAGCAGAGGGCTGAGTTCCATACACCAACTCAAATGGACTCTTTCTAGTGGCTCTTTTAATAGTAATTTTATCAGCCCAAACAAACAAACTTCAACTATTCACCCCATTTTCTCTTGTTCAGCTCCAAGGTTCTTTTGATAATCTTCAGCAAGTTTTTATTACTGGACTCAGCTTGTCCATTTCCTTGGGGATTGTAATTAGAGGCATATGTCAAGTTGATCCCATACTCTTTGCACATTGCCACCAAAGGTTTAGCTTGAAACTCATGGCATTGTCAGCTACAATTTTGACTGGCACTCCAAACCTAGATGATATGGTTTAACACAAAATCCATGACAATTTGGTGTGTTTCCTTCTTGGTGGGGATTGCCTCCACCCATTTAGTAAAGTAATCAGTGGCTACAAGAATCCACTTATGGCCAGCACTTGAAGGGTCTGAAATCTCACCAATGAAATCCATTCCCCATTGCTTGAATGGGGCTTCAATTGATACAGGATGCAAAGGCAGGGAGCACAAGCTTTCAGTCTTCTAGAGAAATGCTTTGGCAACTCTCACATCTTCTAACCAACAAGGTTGTATCCTTAAAGAGAGTTGGCCACCAATAACCAGCCCTCATGATCTTGTGTTGTGACTCTTGCAGCAAAATGCCCCCACAAACTCCTCCATGGAGATCAACAATTATCTTGGGGCTTCATCTTCAGTAATGCACCTTAAGAGGACTCCTCGGGTTCTTCCAAGCTAACCCATAATCAGTAATGACATATTTTTGGGAGGCCAACTTAAGAGCTCTTTTCTGGTTCTTACTTAAATACTCAGGGCAGTATAAGTGTCTGAGATAAAAAAATCACATCCTTGTACCACTTAGAACTCATCAACTTTTCAAAAACACCTACCCTTTCTTCTTCTACCTCATTTACCTCAATAGTTTGCAAGTTTCTCTCAGCCATAAGCTTAGCCAAGCCCAAACCTCTCACCAACTTCATGGTTTGGATATCCATGTCATATTCTTGCAACTTGTTCACCCATCTACATTTTTCTTGAGACCTCCATCTCTGATAAGATGTCCTTCACCATGGTGTGGGGAACATAAGAAACAACTTTTGAACTTAGAATGTAAGGCCTGAAAACCTTTTTTGCTTTTACCAAGGAAAATGCTGCTTCTCCATAATAGTGTATTTCAGTTTCAGCCCCCTGTAATGCCTTACTGAAAAAGGCAATTGGCCTCTCAGCCCCTTCATCATCCTTTACTAGTAGCAAGACATAAGCAATAGTGTTCTCTGAAGAAAAGGAAAACAATTGGAAAGGCTTCTTATAGTCTGGAGCTACTAAAACTGGGGCATGCTTCAATGCCTCTTTGATCCCATTGAAATCTTGGATGGCAAGCCTCCTCCCATTTGATGACTGGTCCTTCTTTAGCATGGAAGTGATTGGAATGGTCAACTCAACAAAGTTTGATATGAATCTTCTGATGAAGTTTATCTACCCAAAGAAGGACTGAATTCCTTTCTTGGTTCTTGGAATTGGGACCTTGTTGATGGCCTCTACCCTTTCTGGATCAATCATCACCCCTTCTTGTGACACAATGTGACCAAGAAACTTTTCCTTCTGCACTCCAAAATGGCATTTCTTTGGATTGAGTGAGATGCCATATTCTCTACATCTTATCAACATCTTCTCCAAGTGCAGCAAGTGATCACTTCTCTTCTAGAAAACACAGTTACATCATCTTGGTAAACAACAATAAACTCATTGATGTAACTAGAAAAAGCAACATCCATTGCTCTTTGAAAAGTGGCTCCAACATTCATCAAACCAAAGGGCATCCTGACATACACATAGGTTCCCCAAGGAGTAGTAAAGGTTGTCTTGATCCTTTTTGATTCCTTCACCACAACTTGGTTATAACCAGAGAAACCATCAAGGTAGAGAGAAATTCAAAACTAGTCACTAATTGCAGCATGTTTTCCATGTTTGGTAAAGGATAATTATCCTTCATTGATGCTCTGTTTAGATTCTGAAATCCACACATAACTGATATCACCATTCTTCTTTCTTACTGGTACTAGGTTTGCAACCCAAGAAGAATACCTTGTGGGCTGAATAATCCCTCCATCTCTTAGTTTCTTCAGTTCTTCTTGCATTTTAAGAGATAAGAGTGGATTGATTGGCCTTTGTTTCTACCTGAATGGATTGCATTGGACTCAAGGGAATCTCATGTTGAAACAGATCCTCTCTGTATGCTTTTAATTCAGAATAGGTCCAAGCCATGCAATCTTGGTATTTTTTCAACAATTGGATGTATGATTGCTTCTCCTCCTTGTTGAGATTGCTGCCTAACCAAATCTTCCTTGGTTTCTCCTTTGTACCAAGATCATGCTCCTCAACATCCCTTGAGGCTGTTATATGTCTATTAATAATGCAATCAACATTATCAAAGTTTGATTCAAGAGCAACCAGCCCTCTAGGAATGGTATTAGTTTTTAGTTGGATGATGCCTTTTCCAAACAAGGTTTCTTTTCCCTCTGCTACACACACCATTGGCTCCCAATCAATGCATTGATCAACAAACTCTCCCTTGTTCTGCAGAAATCTTCTGATCTGAGCATCATCATCAAAAACTTGCCAGTGTTTAATATTGTCAGGGATAGAGGGTCTTGTCAATACTTCAACATCATATTCACAATATGGGGACATTGTACAATTGTCAAACCGAGATCCCAACACTGCAAGCTTTTGGAAAATCATTGAACTTTCTATCATGATGCACAATGTTGAATGAATCAAACATCTCAATAAGATCCCAAACTGCATGCTTATATTATTTTCATTTGATGATTTTTGTGGCATAAAGTTTTTGACTTGCTTTGACAATTAATTTTGAATCTCCTTTGACAATAATGTCCTTGACACCATATTTCCAAGAAATTCTTAAACCTAACAACAATGCCTCATACTCAGCAATGTTGTTAGTGCACTCAAAGTTGAGTTTGAAGGAAAAAACAAACTTTTCTTGGCCTGGAGAAATTAGAACAACACCAACACCATTTCCAAACTTTGGAGCAAGCTCCATCAAACAATAAAGTCCAAGGAGAGCCTGTTTGTTCAAGACACTTGCATTCTTCAATCTTGTGCTCCTTTCCATCAGCAAATCCTACAAAATTATCAAGCATCAACACTTGTGTACAATACTTCATAGGATGCATTGTTGGGATCTTCAATAAGGTGCAACATCTTCTTTTCTCCATAAACTTGACAAGGCTTCCCTCAATTGGGATGGTGGCATAGGACATGTCCATTTGAACACTCCCACCAACACTTGCAACCCATTTTCTAGACAAGCAACATACCCCACTTGGCTGGGCAGTCAACAATGACAACATCAAGTTTTAAATTTTTACCTAGGTAAGCTGCAAGTTGCACCACCAAACCCTTCACACATCCCACTACTGGCACTTCTCTAGAGTCCATGGCAGTGCACTTCCCATATGTTGTTGTTACTTTGATATTCAGCTCATTCATGACTTCCAGAGGCATGACATTGCATGATGCCCCTGAGTCAAACATACAATTGTGGAGCAATCTGTCCTTTATGATCAAAGTGGTGAAGAATGGATCCACATTTAACTGAGATTCCACCAAGGATGTCCCCAAATAGACCTCAGGTGGTTCACCTAGTTCCTCCAATGTTGGTGGTGTTTCTAACTCTTCAATGATTGGAGGAGTCTCCACAATGTTTACATTTCTACCTAGGGCAGTCTTCTCTTCTTTCAATCCCAAGTATTCAAATGCTCTCCTTTTGTGCTCAGGAATCCTAAGCAACTCAACAATTGGAACAAAGACTTTGATTTGACTTAAAACTTGGGAAATGTCATATGGGACATTCTTTGGCAAGGAAACATTAGAAGGGAGATTAGCAAACTCATCAGATGACATAGGTTTCTTGATAGTTTGGGCATGAGGAGAAACATGATTTTTGTTTGGGACAACAGGGTTTTTGGCAGATGCATCTTTCTTAGGAGCCTCTTTAGGAATGTTTGAAAGTAAGGGAGTTTTTGGCTTGGCTTGAGGCCTATGTCCCTTTGACAACCTTACTTCTTGTGTTATATTCCTTCTCTTGGGCAACAACAACATTCATCAACAATTGCTGTCTTCCTCAGAAGGGACTCCTCCATCATACTTCTTTATCATTAGAGCTCTTAAATACTCAAATTCATTATTAGGTATCTCAAAATCTTGTACAATATATCTACTTCTAAAGTATGAGAGGGAGGAAGAAGTGGTACCCTATGAATGCAGTCCCAAAAAGTGGCAGCAGTCAAGCACTTATCACTTCAGTTGAAGTTGCCCCTTGTTGTGAGCTGGTGGAGCAACCCATCATGCAAACATCATCATCATTTTCATCATCAGCTTCCTCTTCTTCTTTTGATATTCTTCACAAGGAGCATGGGGCATGAAACATTTGTCACACCAATCAATGACCTTTGTTTCTTCCACAACAACAACTCTGGCAGCCAAAGGATCAAGGCACCATTCTATTTTCCCTACCTTGGGGTTGCCTATTTCCAAATCAAATAGGTCCTTGCCTCTTATCATCAGTTATTTGATGATTTATAAATCTATCTTGGCCTTGTTGCTTGTGTTGACCTTGTGAGCTCTACCCAATTCCTTTCTCAGCCCGAGCTAGTTTGTAGGAAATTTCTTTGACATCCCCTGCCAAAGTCTTCACAACTTCCTCCAAATCAACAACCTTACTTGTTTGAGGTTTTTCTGGGTTAACCAGCTTCACACCATCCCTCTTAGGAGGTTTTCCAATTTCCTTGATATTGTTTTCAATTTGCAAAGCCATAGTGAAGGCCTACCTCAAATTGGTAGGGTTTTGTCTCTCAAGTAGTAAGCAACCTTTTTATCAAATGCATCTGAATATTTGATCAAACATGACTCATCACATGGCCTCAAGTTAACAGGAAACCTTCTCAAAGTCTTATTGAACCTTGTGTTGAAATCATGTACTGACTCATTAGGATTCTTCTTGATATTTTCAAACTCTGATAGAAGAAACCTAGGGTTAGTCCTATCACCATATTGCAATCTAAATGCATTGTTCATCTCAGTCCAAGAATCAATAGAGTTATCTTGGAAATGCTTTATACCAGTCCCTTGCATCCTCTTCCAAAGTGTGAACAAACAATTTGATGTATACATCTTCATGTTCAATCTCAAAGTCTTCCATCATGTTGATAAAAAGCTTTAAATGTTGATCACCAGTTATAGCATTGTTTCCTGGAACTTTGGTAATCTGTTCCTTACATCTTGAGGTACTGCATTTGGATAACCAGCCATTCCCACAAAATTTATAGGTCCAAAGGTGTTACAAAAAATGGAGGTCTGGGTGGGGGATGAGCCATATTGATTCGAGGAGGTGATCTTGGGGGAGAAACAAATTGATAAGGGGCAAGGGGTCTTTGAAACACAGGAGTATAGCTTTCAAAATGGATATCCTCTAAAGGCCTTGTTTCTTGGAAATCCCTATCAACCTTTGAAAACACAGGGGAAGAATGAGAAGCAAACCTTTCAAATTCAAATGAAGGCCCCTCTCCAGATGGAGAATTCAATTCCACAAAGAGACTACCTGATTCAGAAGCACTTGAATGAAAATCTTCAATGATAGGCTGGTCACTTTCACTAATTGGGATCTCTTTTCTTGACTGTTGTTCTCCCACAACTCTCCAGGCTCTTCTTCCTTCTGAATTTGTTTTTCCTAGCTCTAAAAATAGTGTCCTAGTAGGATCCTTAGAGAAGAAATATCTTCTTCCTTCAGTTTTGCAAATATTAGTAACAAATCTCACTTGATAGAGGTTTAAGACACTGGTCCTTATCAAAATCAAATCAACAGGGAGTCGCCACTAAGGATTTCCACCTTAGTTGTGAAAATGCACTAAAATATGATCTGTCAAATGTATCAACACTAGAAACTGGAAATGAAAGATCTGACCTTCCTTTACCAAGATTTATCAAGTGAATACTAGCAAAACTTGTAGAAAAACTTGTAGACACTTGTAACTTGAAACTTCTTATAGGCCGAAAAAGTTATAAAACAGATTCTAGCACTTGAACTTGAAACTGAATGAAAATGAAACAGATGATTGAACAATATTCTAGCACTTAGAGCAGAATATAAAAAATGCAAATCAGGTCTAGTATGAATTAGTAAAACTGCAAATGAAAATCAGTAACTCCTCCCGATAATGGTGCCATTGGGTGTTGGTACCCAAATTGATTCTCCCTCAAAGTCGAGAAACATCACAAGTATTGATAGGAAGCTTAGAGATAGATAGATCAAAATGAGTCATTTTGTAGCTGGGGATGGGATCTAACTGGCCTTTTGTCACTCAGATGTGGAGAAATGGATAGCACCCTCAAGAGGATTTGATCTATCCTCACTACTTTATGGTTGTGCCTTTCAACTAGGGTGAGAGGACCCTTTTGTAGCTTGTTGTTTATGGAGGAGATGGAGATATCCTTCTTTATGAGGTTATGAATAAGACCTTGGAGAAAATATGATCAATGCAACAAAATCTAACTCTCATGAGTTGTCACTCTAGATAGTGGAGATATTTTCTAGACAAGGTTCAAGCTACTAAAGACATTAGGAACCCGATTGTTTTTGCATGTTTTGGTAATGGAAATTATGCATTTGTATACACATAGGAAAACAGGGGTAGTATAGGTAGGATTGGTTGTTTTTAAAAGATTTTTTTGGTGGGAGGTGAGGTAGGATGGACTTGATTTCCAAATCTTTGAGAGATTTTACAAAATGGAAGGCTAAACCAACAGAATGCCAAGAATAGCTAAAATGTTTCTTTAACAAGAATATGTGCTTAATGGAGGCCCTAAATCAACACACTTTTTCACACAATCTATGAGATTATAGCATGAAGGCTCGAGTTAGAAAACCAAAAAAGCATCAAGATCTAAGCCCAATCATGCCTAAGGTACACCCAGAGGCTTACAGACAATCTCTATCAACAGATGAAAGAAAAGTGATTTTAAATCATTTATTTCATTCCCAGATGAAATCTCTTCTTGAGAAATGAAATTGTAGATGCCACTAAACTATCACAAGGATTGAGATCTGTGTGATTGAGAAAGATTTTAATACAAGATTGCAATAGGAACAAGAAAACTATTTGTAGACATTCAGAAATAAAAAAACACATTTTTCTCAAGATCAACATAGAATAACTCGAGTTTGATTAAATTTATCAGCAGGGGAAAGTTTCTAGAATAATCTCAAGAGCTTTTCAATGGCTGTACACTCAACCACCTTGACATGATCAAATTTAATACAAAAGAGATATATCAGGCTTCTAAGATGGCTTCTCAAAAAAAGATGGGCTTCTATCAAAATTTTCTATTAGAAAATCAACCTCTAACACTCCAAACCTCTCCAACCATTTGCACAATAAATTTGTGCATTTAACATTTTACAAGAAATTTTCCCCCAAAAAACCAGACATTGAGTGCACCAATGTTTTCCATGATCTCGATCACAATTCCAAGAATCAGATCTGAAAAAGTTGTCGGGTGCTAGGGGGAAGATCTCTTCGAATATCTCCCACATTCAACTCCTTACCCTGGTGGATCTCTCTTCTTTCTATTCACCAACCACTTCCACCCCTAATCTATCAAATATGGTTCCTTGCATGCTCGGGAGAAGAAAAATGGAAAATCAGATCGAGCCCGATAGTTAGACCATTTTAATGGTGAAAGACGTCCCCAAATCTTCCCCACCAAACTTAGATATCAAAATTAACTCTCCTCTCTATGTTTGGCATGTAGAAATACCAAGAAATCATGAAGACTCACACTTCCAAGAGCTTTTAAAAAATGGGGGAAAATCAGATTCAGACACACAGTTGTCATTGATCTTTACTTTGAATTTGGGCCGTCCACGTGGAAGATTCAATTTAAAATGGGCCCGGGGGTTCCTTTTTCCTTTTACAACTTTTGGAAAAATGTAAAAATTTCACATTTTGCTCGCACCTCCGCCCTTGAGAAATGAGCCTGACACGTGTCCTAAGGTGGGTCCCAAAGGAACCGTGGCTAAATTTTGCTATTTGACCTCTTTTTTGGAAAAAGGAAAATTTTCCAAGTTTTCCCTACAAACTCCGCCCTTCTGCTTCTAGTTTTGATGTGGGTCCCAGTGGAACCCCACTTCCTTTTACACTTTTAACTCCTTTCTCCCAAAAGGAAAATTTTCCAAATTTCCCCGAGAGTCTACACCTCCGTCGTTGACTTTGAAACAAACTTTGACTGATCCTTTGTTGGGTTTGTGGGCCATTTTGATATTTTAACCCTTTGATGACAAGAGGCAAAAAATCCAAGTTTCCTCCAATGGTCCGCTTCCCCATCCTTTTGACTTTTCAAACTTCCACGCGTCATAATGGCACATCTTGAGATGGTCCCCAAAATTTGAGACCTTAAAAGAGCACGGGCTTGCCACGTGTCCTGGCCTGACAAAAGTTTTTTGAAGGATTAAAGCTTAGCGGAAGGCGCCATGTGTCAGGGTCCAAGGAAATCTCCTTTGGCCATTAAAAAGTCCAATCAAAAGGAAAAGAGGCCTCAAGTCCTTGGCATGCTTCTTTAAAATGAAACTCAAGGGCCGGTCCCCAAACATGCGCGGTTCCTCCACGTGTCCCAGACCTCCCAAAACCTTTTGAAAAAGTATAAGTATGGAAGTCCCAGTGCAGAAACCTCCACGTGTCTCCATGGCGTAATTTCAAAATGGTGCCCAAATTTGAGACCCTAAATGAGCATGGGCTCACCACATGTCCCTATCTTGCCAAATTGTATTTAGCTACATAAAAATTTATCTAAGTCAAGGAAAAGTAAGGAAACCTCCACGTGTCCTCCCGGCGACTACTCCAAGGCCAAACCAAAAAGTAAATCTTCAAATGAGCATCGTTCCTCCACATGGACAAATTTTGAGTCAAGAAGATTCACAAAATTTTTGAAGTACCCTGGCGAGCCGCGTCCAACCAAAAGAGGCCATGTTTCCTGTTGATGCAAGGATGCAAATTTGATTGGGAGAAATGCTTGTCAAACCGTAAAATGTAGAAAAATGACCATTTGAGCCTGGAGATGAAATTTTCTCAAGGATAAAGAATTTAGAAATGTTACGAGGCTCAAACACATTCTTCAGAGCTACATCCATTCATTTTTCTTCAAGTATTCAAGGCAAAAACGACAAGGAAGGAAAATCCGACTGTGGAAAATGGGAAAAATGGGAGAGCCCAGTTTTTTTGGGAGACCCAAATTACAGAACCTTTTCAGAGGAACAAAGAAACAAGGAAACAAATATGGATCCATACGTGATCTTCGGCCCAAGGAAGGATTGATTATGGAAACAAAAGGAAGACAAAGTCTTTTCAGGCACAACATGAGGAGATAAAAAGTGACAGAGACTGTAAATTAATAGATTTCAAAGGAAAAATGGCATCTACTTTATACTTTTTTTTTTTAATATCCATATGCATCCAATGGGTTTCTTCCCTGGTGGAGGATCGAAAAGCTGCCAAGTGTTATTTTTCAGCATTGATTGATATTCATAATCCATGACATCTTTCCAAACTTTTGACTATATGGCTTCCTGGACTGTAGAGGGCTCATCAGATTCAATAACTCTACTCATCAAATAAAAGTTAACTTCTTCTCTTTTTTACCATGAGTCCGTGGTCTAGGGGTGGATGTATCCAGTGGAGCATCCATTCTTATATCTTGTAATGTGATAGTACAACACTTGGGCATATCTTGAACTGTTCCCATGGGTTGTAGTTCTATCGATTAACACTATCATCCCCATCTTCACTTTCATCATATGTGGGAACATCAGCTTCAATTTTTAAAGCAGGTGAAAAATCTACATCGGTGATTCGGATGAGGAGACTCTACTTCTTTCTTCTCAAAAACTCAACATCTCTACTAGTGTATACTTTTCTGGTCTTTGGATCCATCAATCTATACCCAAGAGTCTCTTCACTATACCTAATGAAGATGAGTTTTTGTGACTTCATGTCCAATTTATTTCTGTTCTTCTTGGGTATGTGCATACTTACTTTGCACTCGAATACTCTAAGGTGTGCAATAGATGGTTTCTGCTTTGACCATGCTTCTTGTGGTGTTACTCCTTCAAGAGCAACTATGGGCACTTTGTTCAACAAATACACTGTTGTTTTTTTACGCTTTTACCAAGAATGTCTTTGCAAGTCCAGAATCATCGATCATGCATCGCACCATTTCCATGATAGTATGATTTCTTCTCTCAACAACACCATTTTGTTGCGGTGTGTGTGGAGGAGGCATTTGTCGATGAATCCTGTGAGTTTGTAGGTAGTCTTTGAACTCATTATTGGTGAATTCCCCCCTCAATCTGAGTAGAGAGTTTTGATGTGACAAATAATTTCATTCTCAATGGCTACTTTGAACCTCTTGAAGGTTTCAAAAGCTTCACTTTTCTTGCGAAGACAAAAAATCCACATTTTCCTTGAATAGTCAACACATAACATGAAGTACTAAAATCCATAATGACTTGGTTGCATCGGACCGCAAAGATTGGTATGAACCATATCAAGCTTACCATGAGCTCGATATGTACTCTTTTGGAGTGACGCTCTGTGTTTTTACTCTGCTAGGCGTGCGACACTTATCGTATCGTTCTTAAGAGATGGTAGCCCATGCACCATATTGCCTCGGTGACGTGTCTCAAGATACTTGAAACTAACATGACCAAGTCTCCGATGCCACAACTATGTTGAGGTAGATTTCTTAGCCATAATTACTTGATCATCTCTCTGGAGAAAATCAAGTTGGAAAATGCACCCCACAATGGAGGCTTTTGTAACTATTTTCAAGCCTCGTGATTTGTCTCGAATCAAACATGTTTTCTTGCTGTAATGACTATCAAAGTCAATTTTTAGGTTATGATCTAGGAGATTACTGACTAAAATCATATTCTTTGTCAACCTAGGGACATATAAGACATCAGATCATCTATAGTTGCATGAACCAAGGGGTAGAGAGATGTTCCCAATCCCCTGAACTGTATATGAAGGATCATCTCCCAATGAAACATGATTTTTTGATGGTGTGTCCCTCATTGAAGTAAACCAATATCTGTGGCTGGTCATGTGTTGAGTGGCTCCCAAATCAACATACTAGACATCACTAGATGACATGGATGGTTCACTTGATTGCGCAGTGAATAATAAGTCTTCATTATCGAATATTCTTCTTGTTCAAGTAATATTTTCTTCTTTGATGGGGTCTTCTTTTCTAGTTCCCCTTTTTTGCCCTTGATTGTAGTTAGAATTTCCCTTGTGAGATTTTTGTGGATTTCCAAAGTTGCTTGATGAACCTTTCTTTTTAGTATTATACCAACAATCTTTTAAGTCATGTCCTCTTTTACAAATTGGACATTTCTTCTTGTGTTGTTTTTCCCTTTGATACGATTCGATTCGGGAATTTTGATAGGAATTAGGTTTTCCTTTACCTTTTCCTTTCCATTTTTATGTGAAGAAAGTTCCTACTTTTCTTCATTATCCTTATCATGCATTGTTTCCTCTTGTTGCAGTAGGTTTACCAATTTTTCAGAACTAACTTTCGTAGCTGACAAGTTTAGTGTTGTTAAAAAAGTACACCATGAAGAAGGGAGTGCTCTCAAAACAATGGGAACAAGATCATAATCTTTGACCGCTTATCCTAGGGCTAGAAGTGAAGCCATCAATTTTGTAACTCTTCTTAAGAAAGCTTCTATTTTTTCATTCTTCTTGAACTTTAATGTGTGTAATTGACTATGCAAATTTAGTATAACATTCTTGTTCTTGGCCTCGTATACTGTGCTCAACTTATCCCACGCTTATTTTATTGTTTTAGCATCTCGAATGTGGGGTTTCACATCATCAGACACTCCAAACAAGATGACGAGTTTGGGCTTCCGATCTGCTTTATAAAACTACCATTGTTGTGTTGTATCAGTAGTTGATCTAGTCAGAGTATCATTCACAATAGTCCAAATCTCTTCAAACTCAAGTTGTGTCTTAATTTTAGTCTTCCATGCAACATAGTTGTTTCCTCTGAGTAGTTTTGAATTAGGAAGAAAGAATTTGGGGGCATTGGTGCCCATTTTGTAGAAAACACTGATAGGGTTTGGTTCTTATCACTCTAGGTATAAGGTCTCCCAATCTATATCTTGTCATCGATATACCGAACCTTTATATATACGCACCCTTCCAATATACCGAGCGAAGACGTGGAATAAGCTCACCCTTTCTATATAGCTGCTGAGTACGTGAAAGAGGCGTTAACGTACGTGAAAGAATTCATTATGTTGTACCAAGAAAGTATTGAAAGGGGTGCATGTGTGATTATTGACACTAGATCAAAGAATTATCTGCATATGTGCATGTAACTTTGCTATATACTTGGATAATTTCTCGGTCGATTTATGTCGTGTAATCATTCGCAAACGGATGGGATGACTCATAGTGTGTGCACCTTTGTGACCTTATTACTCCCGTCAATATAAAGGGTCGATGCCCAAATGACGTTGTTGCAACTATATTAGGTGTTAAGTGTAGTAGTAGTTGCGATGGCTTTACTGTAAGCACTTCCCCAGAGGCACCGTATATACTAAACACTGCGAATGAGATCTAGGATCTCGTGAGTGTTACATAACGAATTTTATAGTATTTTTTATAAAAAATATGCCAGTTTTTGAGCAGTTACAATATTTGTGGTTGACTATGGTAAGCTACAAATTAGTACAATATATTGAAGCATGTAATTATATCCAAAAATTTAGAAAAATTTAATGGCAGGAAATTATTTTTATTTTGCGGGCCCTGGTGGCCTCCAGAGCCCAATACGACCCAAAATACAAATAATTGCTAGAAAACCAGCTGAAAATGCAATTTTTAGATAGGCCTCCTTTTACAAAAAATGCTCGGAATGAAAAAACATGCCTATTAGGAGAAAAAATTTTAAACCCTAAATTAGGGTTTTCTCGCTAAATATTTAGTAGTTGGTTTAGTTGTAACTATGTTGTTTAGCGATTGTTTTTATGCAAAACTCACCTCCAGATTAAGTAGTTTTGCAATTTTTTCCACTAACCATTAAAAATCAAGTTGGAAGTGGGATTTGAACCCCACACCTCCCGCTTCTAAGTCATTCCACTTAACCACCTAGGCTCTATGAGCACTTGTGATATGAAAGGAAGAAAATTATATTTAATAAAGAGACAAAATGACTCACCTTTTGAAAAACGTGATGTAGTTTGGAGTCCCACGTGGCTTGCATGTGTGGTAATGTGGATTTGGATTAGGTTTTCCACGTGAAGCGGATCTGAGACGCCTCTTCCTTGTTTATCCTCTGTTTTATTTTCACATTGTTTTTTTTTCTTTGGCCACCATTTTTATTGTTCCTCCCTTTTGTTTGCAAGTCATGGCTTTGAAAGCTTGAATCTCTCACCATTTTTTTATTGTTTTGTGTAGGTGATGTATGTGAAGGAATACTCATCCTTGAACAATGCAAAAACGGTTCAACTTGGTTTGAATGCAACGTTGGTGAGCACTTTGTCTTTTTGATTGCTTTTTGCAGGTCACAGAGTACTCATCGAAGAAGGCTTGAGCATGGGGGAGTTTGTTTGGTGTTGCGCAGTCGTTGTTCCATTATGCGAGGTTTGGCTCGGTCTTTGGGTCACCAAAAACTAATGAGTGCACACCTTAGCTCGGCTACAATAGAACTCAACCAAATAAATTGTTCTATGGTTGCAATACAACTCGCATATGTCCCAAACCAGCTCGGTTTTGTATGAGCTCATTCAATGAAACAACATGATCTGAATGCAAAGTAGCTCGGTTAACCATCGTTGCTTAAAATAGCAGAGTCTCCTCCAATTGTAGTAAATTGCTAGATTTAGCAGAGACCAAGTAGACCTCTAAATTTAGAGGAAAAACCCTTGTTGGGGAATTTTTTAAAAATAAAAATAAAAATAAAAATTCTCCAAAGCAAATGTTTTCCTAGTGTAGGCTGCACTAGTGTAAAAAAAAATTGCGTTCCAAACACCTAGAATGAACAAGAGGATGTGGAGAGGCAGGCATGGGGGTGGGAGGTTGCATGAGGCTACACAAGCTCTCAATTGCTGCAAACGCTTCTCCAATCTCCTCTTTCTTCTGCTTCTCTTCTCCTTCCACACCTATTCTCATTTCACAGTCCAGATTCTTTCTTTGGTACCAAATGTAGATTGAGCAACAGGGGCGGAAGCCTAATAAATTATATTAAACTCAATCAACCATTTACACAGGAGTGAGCTGCAATACTTATTGGTATTGTACAACTAAATACAAACAAGAAACTAAGTTGCACAAGTGCAACCATATTCCAGATTACATAAGCTTCCAATATTACATCCGGGAAGCACAACAATAATATTGTTAAAACAATATAACAACATCCGTAATGTTTAAATAAAACAAATATAGTTAATAAAACTAAACAACATTAATTAAATAAATAATTATATAATGAATAATTAATTAACCTAATACATACATAGAGGTTAATGGTTCCACTAGACAACCTATTGGAGTTGATGGTACTCTTTGAAAACCATCGTATCATGAGAAGGTACTATACAAAACTCATCCTCACACCAAGGGGCTAATTTTAGGAATAATCCATGGATTAGTGCTCACATTATTATTTTTAATAGTTAAGCTGTAATATTCATATATTGCATTATTAAGTTAGTGTGTTAGTAAGATATTAATATTGTTATATTAATATCATATTTGTGTGAGAAAAATAAAAGTTTGTAATATTATTAATATGAGTTATTAATCAACTCATTATTAATAATATAGGATAATATGTATTAGTTGTGATTTTGTTGAATAAACAACTCACGTAGCTATTTGGGAGTTGTGTGAGAGATTGTTGGGTTTGGGAGTGATTATAGGAGAGATATGTGAGGATATTGTGGGATTAAATATTGAATTTGAATCCTTGTTTTAAGGAGTTCATTCTCCTATATATTGTAATCTCTCATCATGTAATTGCTCAAGTTTTATTCTATCAATAATATATGGTATTTTTGTTATAATTTTCCTCTACAATTTTTGTCTTGTATTCTGCAACTTTCCTCCATTATTAATGTGATTTTTGTTTATGTAGCTTAGTTATACTATCAATTTCACATCAGTCTTTTTGTTGACTCTATTAGTTCTAATGTCACACCCAATCAATCAATTTTCAAGTCAATTCAAGATTTACATTATTTATTTCAAGATAAAATTCAAGATATGGAATTCACAATTACATCACGACATCCGAAATCCAACATCTTGATGCTTGTTCTCAAACCCTTTCTAGTTCTTATTCTCCAATTCATTATAATAATATGTCTACTACATATGATCATATAAGTGAAGCCCAAGTCTTACCGCTTTCGACACATCTCAATTTTTATCTAAATGCTAAGAAAAGTGATATTGTTCCTAAGCTTCTCACTCACGAGTTGATCAATGTGTAAAATGTTCATTTCTACCCTCCGTATCAGTTTTCCAAATACATAGGTCTCCTAATTTTCAATTATCAAATAGTTAATAGACATAATGACAATGATTTTTATGCTTTATGAAGAGGAATTAAGTACTTTAAGTATCGGTGTTTTGTTTCATTTTCTACATAACATACTACTACATGCTCATCTCATATTGTTAAATCCTATTGGGCTCGAAAACATGTTCCCTATATGACTAATGAGAATTATTCCATAATCATTAATATTCCTTCTTCGATCAATCAAGAGTCACCTATCCAACCCATCCCAACTAAGAAACCGCCTCTCAAAATCCGTCCTCGGTTCCTTCTCCTATTAAGTTTTCTACAACATTATAAATTAAAACTAAGAAAACATCTCTCCAAATCCTTCCTCCATCCCATCCTCATATCAATTTTTCTATGTTGTTACCAATTCCACATAAGAAAATACTCACTAATCTAGAACTAAAAGTCTATATGATCTCTTTAAGCTTCCTCAAGTTAACCCAAAACCCAACACTTGGTCCTACTCTTGCTCATACCTAACATTTTGGAAACGATATATTTTCTTATGAAACATTCTAAACTTTGTCATAGATCTCTATTCCTCATACACTTTGGCGGCACCGATTTACTCCCCCTTCTAGCGGTATTAATTGTCTCTAGTGTCTATTCTTAGACTTCATGGTTCGCGTTGCATGTCTACATTTTATAGCATACTCACTTTTCTGTTACACACATTGTATCATCATCACTATATGACACACTCTTATGTTATGGTTCACACTTGACTGTTAGGGAACACTATATGCTTGAACCTCACCTTCCACTCTTTTTTCTCTATACATAATAAACCCATTTCCCGATGACACAGTCTTAATATAGGGTTCATTCTTGACTATTGAGGGGAATTTAAAAATGAATCTTGTAACATCCCACTAATTAATCCTTTTTATTCGACATTTAATTATTCAAATAATTATGAATAATGGGAAAATGAACGTTTATTCGGATAATTAAGTATTATTTTTGGATGATGGTAATTAGTCATCTAAGTACTTAATTAAAGATTAAGTACTTAGATAACTAAATATTGCCTTTTATTATTATTAAATGTAGTTTGATTTTAATGAGGTGCTATGTATGTCTTGTTTAGATTTTTGTGTTGGGTGTCAAGTCGATTAGGACGACACCATCCTTAATCGATATGGTCGTCGCACAACATTGATGTTGTGTTAGTGCCCATATGGACTAAGGGCGATGTCACTCCTAAGTCAACTTGTGTGTCACATTTAAAAAAAGCTTGGAGCAGTGTCTATTATGTTGTAGTAATTTGTTTTATTGTTAAGAATTTTTTGGAGATTGCATTTCATGTAAAAACAAGAAGGCTTAAATAGCCTTGGTAAGTTGATATGGTAACATTAAAGTTATGATATTATTTTTAAACAATAAAAGGATGGGGGCATATGGTCATGCCCATCAAATGGTTTAGCTTATGTGTTAATTGGAATTGAATTAAATTCAAAATGGTAAAGAATACCATAGGGTGCATGGTTAAACATAATGATGGATTTTATTTGACTTCAATTTAAATTGGTGTTGAACACCATATTGGCATGAATAATGGGTTAATGATTAATGTATCCACAAAGGTGAACAACCACATAGAGGGGCAGATTGGAATTATTAAATGAATATTAAATTTTGATTAAGGGAGATCCCCTCCCCATGATGGCATGGGCCTCCATTGCCACCCACTTGGCAGGTGGTTGGTGGAAGTAAATGCATTCAAGGTTTTTAGATTTCGTGGAGAAAAGGGGGAAAAGAACTGGAGTTTTTTTCATACAATTTCGACTTACAGTTGGAGCTCCAGTCATGGAGAAACTTTCCAAAATTTCGTTGCATGTGATTGTGGAATCGATTTTTATTTAGAACCCTCTATTATTAATGAGGAGTGCATTGTGGAGGTGTTGGTTGTTTTGGAGAGTTGGAACTTACGTACTTAGAACAAATCAATTTTAGCAAAAGGTTTTAGTGAGTAGATGGAAGTAAAAATGTGGCTGCAAATCGAGTTCAGGAAAGGGGTTACTCTCCTTGTTTCTCAAGGTTTTTTGTTTTTAAAGGGATTGTCTTTTTTTTGTCTGGTTTGTTTTATGAATGAGTTATATAAAAATACACCTTGAATCTGGTTTCTTCGAGGGAAAACGTATGGCCTTACCTTTTTGTTTAACTTGTAAAGAGTGTTTTCTACAATATGGGTTGAATAAATAGTTGAAAAAATCTATTTGGAGGGATTTCAAACTGGTATTTGTCTATATGAAATCGTATGGATTTTATTTTTCTTCTTTTCCTTTTGAGTTATTATGGTTAAATGAAATTTATGGGTTCTTTTGCTTCACCCAAACTTGTTTCGCTATTTCCTTCAAATAGATCGAATGTCTCTGATTTTTATAGTTTATTGTGAAATTGATATGGTTGTGGGGTTGTGTAAACTTACTTGAAAATTTTGTGGGTTTTAGAACCTGGTACACTTGCTTGAGATTTGTATGGTTTTATGGGTTGATAAATAATCTGAGAAATTGCTTGTGGGTTTTCAGATTTGAGATTGTTCCCTAAAAACGTATCGTTGTTTAGTTTCAAAAAAATAATCTGTTAAGTTTTCTGGGTCATAAAGTTATATTCTTTCCATATATTTGTACAATAGTTTTGGTTGTGGGGTTTGGACTAAGATTTCTTGTTATTGAACTTAGGTTCTTCAAGAAATAGTATGGTTGTTCCTATGACCAATCTGAAAAGAAAGATTTAGTGGGTTTATTAAGAATGTAGAGTAAATTTGTGAATGGGTCTATGAATTAGTTTGAGAATTTTTGAGTTCCTTGAAAGAAATTACATGAATATGTTTTCTTCTTGCCCTAATATTCTATTTCAAATTGATAAATCAAAACTTTGTGAATGGTAGCATTGAATGTTTAAAAAATAGAGTGCTAAAGCTATACTTCGGTGTTGGATCCTAGCTATTAGGAATTAGTATTTACATTGTGTAAGATAATAATTACATTGGTAATTATTATTATATAGTTTAATATGTTATTAATATATTATTGTTATATAAACAATAATATATTATTAGTGTTGAGTTGTGTATTGTTACGGGAGTAACAATCACAACTAAATAGGTTTAATTGTTGTAACACCTCCCTATTTTGTAGGAGGTTGTTTTGGCTATGCATATGGCTATATAATAGCCATGAATAAATCTTGTGTAATGTGACAGAGAAGTAATATAATAATTACGTGCATTGTTTTGTGTAAAATTTGATTTGAGTTTTCATTTGGCATCAGAGCGATTATGGATTCCTGAGCATTATGTGGGGTGGATCCAAGTTATTCATGGTCGCCCTTGTTATGGTAGTGATTTTATTGCATTGTTATTTTACCTATAGGCGTGCTCTTTATTGGATTCGTTGCATTTCAAACTGACCTGCATCATCTGTTCTATTCTTTTAAAGATTATTGTTTAGACAGTGTAATCAGGAAAAATAAAAGGCGTTTGAAAGGTCCCCATATTGGCTTTGAGCCTGCTTACTCGGTGGCATCCAGATAGCAACCCAACTCAACAACAAATTTCTTGATTGAATTCAGTGATCTTCTTTGCATTTCATCAGGGTGGTTGTTATTGAAACTACAGAATAGTGTTTCCACACGTATTACTTCTTGCAGCTGTTAAAAAAAAAAAAAAAGAGAGGAAGAAAGCATGCTTTTTTAGCCGGTTTAGGCGTCAAACTTAGTCAAGAACAGCTTTCATATCATGCAATGAAATAAAAAAATGAGTACCATTGCAAAGCTCTGGAAATAAGCTTTCCGACGCATTAAACGGTTTGCAAATTGGAGCTCTGGTTCTCAAGTTATGAACAAATCATTGTTGGTCACTTCAAAAATCAGCCGTGAGTTTCTTGCCTTACCACAACCATTTCTGATTGGCTAATTATTTTATAGTTTTGCAAAACTATAGTTTGAAAATATTTATTTTTTCTATAGTTTTTGCTTAAATAATTGCAAATTGAGGGAAAATAATACATTTTTGGCCAAATTAATACTTTTTGGCGCGAGTTCTTGAGGTTATAAATATTTTTGGAATCTACATTTCCTCTCGGTTCCAATGAGTGGTCACACGATAAATTTTCTCTCCATCTTGAGTAAATTTTTAATCGTTGAGCCAATTTTAATTAAATTGGGTCTTTTTACGGGAAATTGAAACCTTAATAACTTTTGCACGGTAACTCAAAATAGAGTGCCGATTTTTACAAAAGTGCTTGTTTTTTCATCCCCATCACATTGGTTTCAATTTCGTTGAAAAATTCCAAGTTCAAAAAATACCCTCTTTTTTGTACCCTTTTTGAGCCTTATTGAGTAATAAATGTCAAACATTAAGAGATCCTCGACGACACCGTACCGTTAGAAGATGATCGGTCGAGTGAATACGTTCATTAGCAATGGTGATCATGTGCAACAAGATCAAGACAGCAAGATCCAGTTAGTATGATACAACACTGATACATTTTTTCCTTTCGATTTCTTATTTGGAATTTCACATTGTGGGGGAATACATACCAATGTTCCATTCCCATTCGCACCCAAAACGACTTAGTCAAGGAAGCTTCGGTGGTATTGGTAGATGCTATTCAAATTTTACGATTGATCCGAGAGACTCGATTATTTTCCTCATTTTCATTTGATACCGTGACTTTTCCTAAGCGTTTTCACTTCGCATGCTTTGGATAATACCATCTCAAAATTGCTCATCGGACTTACGGATAGCGATATATTCAAACCACGCGATCGCGGTTATAAACGCGAGGAGGTAAGTCCCGACTCATTATTTTCCTCATTTTTCATTGTAATCTAAACTTTTTTTTTTACCATCTCAAAATTTTAGGACTTACGGATTTTTTTTTGAGGAGGTTTTAGGTAATTTTTTGCATTTTCATGGGTTTTTGAAATGTTTGTTTATGTATACAATTTTCTTGTTTTATCGGTTGTCGGCAAGCTCGAAATCGTGCAAACCATCAAAACATTCGTCAAAACATTCCTCAAAACCCTCAGAACATTCCTCAAAACCCTCCTCCAAACATAGATCCGCCTCTGTGGCTCTTACATCCCCATTTGAGCCAGGCAGCGGGAGCGCAAGATAATATCATTGGAAGAATCAAGAAAATAAAATTGCCATTGAGAACCTAATTCAAAATATAAGACAAAATCATGCTACAAATCCATCGCATGACTTTAGCCAATACATTGCAAACATTGATTGGTGAAGTCGAGTCTGCAACCAACCAAATACATAGATGGAACACCTTTAGAAGTGACTGTAGGCGGTGGTATGCGGATAAACTATCCCATGCGGCCGTCAAAGACAAAAAAATTGGAAAAGACCTCATTTGTGCATTATTTACCGACCCTAGAACCAATGCCCCCTGCAGTTACTTGCAAACGGTTCCCAATCCATTGGTGCCATGATGATAGAATCAAAAACAATTTTTGGGACCGATGGTGGATGGTTTTTGACTATCCACCATGCAACAACAATGAGGTTCCTCTTTATTTTTTGAAGAAATTATATTGTGAGTTCGTGCTCAATGAGGTCCCGAATTATTTTGACTTTTGACTTTTTTGGTCGAGGAGGTGGCTCTGCACAGAGCAGACCTGGTGCACGCGTAGGTCAGCCTAGGATCCCCCATGCCCCAAAACCCCCACTACCTTCAGTTATCCCTCCTACAGTGAAGGAGGTTGTGGAGATTGATACATTGCATGCATTGAGGGAGCTCACTGACACTCTCACCTAACATAGCACCAGATTGCATCTGATGATGTTGGTGGAGGCACCAGTTCTAGTGCACCACACCACTTTGTGGATCATGTGGTGCCGTATGCCTTGCGGGCGAGACATCATTTCTTTGGTTCACGGGATTTCTTTTCTATAGATGAGATCTTTGGGGAGTGTTTTGGGGCTGGAGCCACTTGATATTGGTCTTTCACGGGTAAATTTTAAATAAATTTAAATAATATATATATATATACTGATAGTTTAATTCACATGTTTGAGATATATATATATATATATTAATATATATATATTTGATTGTACGTCATGTACATACATGTAAAAAACTAATTTTTATTTTATTTTAAATAGCAAGAGCGGTGAAGGAAACATCCGGTGTCGACATGCTTAGCTCTCTATGGTGGGCGTGTTTCAAACGTAAGTTTCAAGTTGTACAAACTTACATTTTTAATAAATCATTTAATTGCACTAGATTATTATTATAATTTGTTTCACGTGTATGTTGTACATGTATTAATATTTTCTCTCTTTATATACGGGGCACTGGTGGGTCATCATCTGCTCGGGAGGCGAGGCTCTTGGCATGCCTCACATGAGTTTTACGCAGGTTAGTAAATCTCTTTACACTTTGTTTCTAATTACTGGAAGTTCACGCACGGATTGCATGCTTTGGACCTCTGTGTACATGAGTTTCACTTTCTTATACTCAACCTATATATTATTTAGTAGGAAATGCCAATTCATTTGATATAACTAGCCATACAATGTAATCATATATTGGTTTTACATGTCTTGAAAGTACCACCTGGGGTAAGATTGTATAGTAGGGACGGGAATGAATGTATAATTTCCCTCCTTTGTATAGTTTTTTTACCTTCTTAAAATCTCAACATGTGGAATGAGTGCTTGTAAATGTTTCATGTACCTATATATAGATCTGGTGTTTCCTTGATGAACGTGAAAAGATATGTTTAGAGTGTAGGGACCTTTGAGTTCCTTTACTATTATTTTTTTCAATAGGTTTCGATAGGAGTGCTAAGCTCTTAAGTAGATTTTAATATTGATTTGTACATGTTTTTTGTATAGCTTATGACTGCTAGAGAGACTCCTCCATATATGCAGACTGTGGAGGCTGCTGTAGATACTGCCATAGCATCTGCAGATCCACTAACTGAGGTACACAATTTTTTAAATTTGTTAAATTTTGGAGACCTTCATTATTTTTATTAAACTTAAATCTACAATATCAAATTTTGTAGGTATATATGTGAAATATTTAATTTGAAAATTAATTATTTGTATGTAGCTTACCCCTCGTGAGTCTATTGTTGTCCATATGACGCGTCAACAACAAATTGATAGGGATCATGACATTGCGGTAAGATTTCACATGCATTTTAACTAAATTGTACAAGTTTCTAAATTTTGAATGTATTTTAAAATTTTGGGTGTTAAAAACTTGTTGTTTATGAATGTGCAGGTTAGGTTGCAGGCATGCTTAGAGACACCTAGGACCACACGGATGAAATCCGTAGTGGCATCTCCCTCCACTACATCCCCAGGTCGTGGACGTGCTACTTCTAGCAGGGCGAAGAGAGGGAAGATGTTTCATGAGTAGATTTATAGTGGACACCTGGATGTACATATGTGGTCATGAGTAGATTCACAGTCCATTGTACTATATATAGCCTTTTGCGACCGCATGTGGTCCCATATGTACATTATGACACGTGCTTAGTTCGAGATGTATACATACATTATGAACTTATGTACATATATATTTTCAGAGACGTGCGCGTCACGGAGCACACTTTGTTTGACACTTTGTTTGATTCTTATATATATATATATCCATGTGTGTTGGTTAAATCATATTTATTTTGGTTATTTTGGTATTATTGCTAACTCTGAGAAAGTGGGTTTTGATCTCTGTTCGTTGGAACTTGTAGATGCCCCGAGTATTCTCTATCTGTGAATTTATCTGTACCCAAACTAGGTTAATAATATTTGTATTGTTTATTAAATAAAATTTAGTGTTCAAAAGTATACATAGATCATAGTTTTTGTTTGTTGATAAAAGCGATTCCTCCATATATGGAACTCCTATGGATATCTCTGCTACGGTTTTGTTTCCGAGGCTATAAATTTGAACTATTTCAGGTCTTTTAAATCTTGAGGTGGATTTAGTGTATTACTTCTAGTTATATATTTTCTAGTATCTTTCTGATTATTATTTGTGGTATATTTCACCATGGGCATTTTGAATTTTTATTTTTCAAACTAAAACAATATTGTTAGCTCTATTGCCAACTTAAGTATTAGTAACTAAAGCTTATATATTTAATGGAATTCATCAATTTATCATCCTGTTGTATTTGGAAAAGTGTGCAATATGAGTTAATCCTTGAAGTTAATATGGAATTCATCAATTTATCATCTTGATAATATTACAGGTATACCCAAAATTGGGTCTGCATTGTTTGTAACTTTTGTGTACATATGAGTTAATCCTTGAAGTAACTGTATTGATTTTCCAATCCTGTAGCCGTACTGTTCTTTTGTAACTCATAATAATCCTGAAATATTGTTAAATCTGAATGATATGTGGCTACATATCTTTATATTATTTTTATTTGCATCATAAGCTTGTACTGTATTTGTATTTGCATCACAACCTAGAAGTTATTTTCAAATGTATTTGTACATTTGTTTTAGCTGATTGCTTCATGTATTTTGAGTTCCAAAACTGTGAAGAAGTTGTAAGTACCTTCCAACATGGATATTGAACTTGGCAGTTGAAGATGGTAGTTGATCATTTTGATTACGCTCATAGTATCTACATTAGAGTTAGATAAATAATATCAGTAAGAAACCATATAGAGGATAAGGGATAATATTAAATTTGGAGTACATGTTAACTAGTGAAAAGGAGTTGTTTGAACTTGATCAAAAGACAGAGTTGAGTTTTTAGGGAAACATAGAAACCATTGAATACATATGTTATAAATTTTTTGAACTGCAACATGTGGTATCATAGCTTGAAGATCAAGGAAGATTAGCTAAAAGGATTTGAGATAAGGTTGATACAGTGGTCCAAGAAGAGAGACAAAGAGATAGATGAAAATGATGGGTGAAGTAAAGAGTGAGGTCATGGTTACAAAATGCCACATTGGATGGAGAAGTTAGTATCAGAGAGATAAGATGCTAGACTAAAGCAATTACATGAAAGGATAAGAGAGTTCAAGAACATATGTGAAAAATAGAAAAGATGAAGAAACGTAGAGAAAGGTAATTGAAGGTTATTAGGCCTCATGAATCAGACTTGATATATGGTGAAGAAGAAGAAGAACTAGCAGGAAATGTGATTCAAAGGTTGATAGAGCTAATGAGGTACAAGAGAGAGAGAGAGAGAGAGAGAGAGAGAGAGAGAGAGAGAGAGAGAAAGGAAAGAAGAAAGGATGAAGAGAAGATAATTATGGTTTCACAGGAGGTCAGAGAGTTGAATCAAGAGGTAGCACAACTGATGGTCTTCATAGAAAGAGAGAAAGAAGAGAAAGGAAAAGAAAACCGTAGAACAATATTACCCATAATATTATAACAAAACCAAGTGTTAAGGATAAGGCAGAAAATAAGATTCATGAGCCCCATATATCATCCTACCAAGGACACTTGATGTGTGAGAGATAACATAACCAAGTCATTGTAATTTAATTTAAATAAATAAGGAAACACTATATTTTGCAAACGGTGGGTCGTGGCACCAAACGGACTGCGCCGACACGTCTGGGTGGCCAGGTGAACGCTAGAGGAGGTGGTGTTTCGGTGCGCGAAATGGTCGTTGCTTTCGGGCTACTTCGTTTGGGGCGCGAGTCCTTAAGAGCCACGAGACCAAAAATATCGTTCAACTTCGACGGGTGACTACTCGAGACTCTGTGGCACCTAGAGAGGCCTTGTCGATCTGAAACCTCGGTGTAGGGACCCTCTCAATAGCCTCTCTCGGTTTTCCTTCTCATTTGGTGCTCTCATTTGTCTCTATTTTTGCAAACACGCGTGAAATAGTGCAGTTGGAGCCAGTGTAAGGTTGTCAAACGCTATATTTTGCAAACGGTGGGTCGTGGCACTGAACGGACTGCGCCGACACGTCGGGTGGCTAGGTGAACACTAGAGGAGGTGGTGTTTTGGTGCGCGAAATGGTCGTTGCTTTCGGGCTACTTCGTTCGGGCGTAGTCCCTTAAGAGCCCTGAGACCAAAATATCGTTCAACTTCGACGGGTGACTACTCGGACTGTGGCACCTAGAGAGGCCTCATCTGATCCAACACCTCGGCATAGGGACCCTCTACAATAGCCTCTCTCAGTTTTTTCCTTCTCATTTGGTGCTCTCTCTTTGTCCTCTTTTTTTGCAAAGCGTGAAATAGTGCAGTTGGAGCCAGTGTAAGGTTGTCAAATGCTATATTTTGCAAACGGTGGGTCGTGGCACCAAACGGACTACGCCGACACGTCCGGGTGGCCAGGTGAATGCTAGAGGAGGTGGTGTTTCGGTGCGCGAAACAGTCGTTGCTTTCGGGCTACTTCGTTCGGGCGCAGTCCCTTAAGAGCCCTGAGACCAAAATATCGTTCAACTTCGACGGGTGACTACTCGGACTCGTGGCACCTAGAGAGGCCTCATCTGATCCGACACCTCGGCGTAGGGACCCTCTACAATAGCCTCTCTCGGTTTTTTCCTTCTCATTTCGGTGCTCTCGTTGTCCTCTTTTTTTGCAAACACGTGAAATAGTGCGGTTGAGAGCAGTGTAAGGTTGTCAAACGCTATATTTTGCAAGCGGTGGGTCGTGGCACCAAGCGGACTTGAGCACATCCGGGTGGCGGTGAATGCTAGAGGAGGTGGTGTTTTGGTGTGGAGAAATTGTCGTTGCTTTAGGGGCTACTTCGTTGGGCGTAGTCCCTTAAGAGCCCTGAGACCAAAATATCGTTCAACTTCGACGGGTGACTACTCGGACTCCATGGCACCTAGAGAGGCCTCGTCTGATCCGACACCTCGGCGTAGGGACCCTCTACAATAGCCTCTCTTAGTTTTTTCCTTCTCATTTCGGTGCTCTCATTTTGTCCTCTTTTTGTAAACGCGTGAAATAGTGCGGTTGGAGCCGAGTGTAAGGTTGTCAAACGCTATATTTTGCAAAGCGGTGGGTCGTGGCACCAAGCACGGACTTGTGTTGACACGTCGGGTGGCAGGTGAATGCTAGAGGAGGTGGTGTTTTGGTGTGCGAAAACGGTCGTTGCTTCCGGGCTACTTCGTTCGGCGTAGTCCCTTAAGAGCCCTGAGACCAAAATATCATTCAACTTCGACGGGTGACTACTCGGACTCCGTGGCACCTAGAGAGGCCTCGTCGATCAAAAACCTCGGCGTAGGGACCCTCTACTGATAGCCTCTCTCAGCTTTTTTTTCCTTCTCATTTGGTGCTCTTTGTCCTTTTTTGTTTGCAAACGCGCGAAATAGAAATAGTGCAGTTAGAGCCAGTGTAAGGTTGTCAAACGCTATATTTTGCAAATGGTGGGTCGTGGCACCGAACGGACTGCGCCGACATGTCCAGGTGGCTAGGTGAATGCTAGAGGAGGTGGTGTTTTGGTGCGTGAAATGGTCGTTGTTTCGGGCTACTTCGTTCGGGCGTAGTCCCTTAAGAACCCTGAGACCAAAATATCGTTCAACTTCGATGGGTGACTACTCGGACTCTGTGGCACCTAGAGAGACTCGTCTGATCTAACACCTCGGTGTAGGGACCCTATACAATAGCCTCTCTCGGTTTTTTCCTTCTCATTTCGGTGCTCTCGTTGTCCTATTGTTTGCAAACGCGTGAAATAGTGTAGTTGGAGCTAGTGTAAGGTTGTCAAACACTATATTTTGCAAACGGTGGGTTGTGGCACCAGCCGAGCGGGATGCATGCAAACGTCCGGGTGGGTGGCAGGTGAAACGCTAGAGGAGGTGGTGTTTTGTGGGTGAAAAGGGTCGTTGCTTTCGGGCTACTTCGTTCGGGCGCAGTCCCTTAAGAGCCCTGAGACTAAAATATCGTTCAACTTGACTGGGTGACTACTCGGACTCCGTGGCACCTAGAGAGGCCTCGTCGATCTCGGAAACCTCGTAGGGACCCTCTACAATAGCCTCTCTCAGTTTTTTCCTTCTCATATCGGTGCACACGCGTAAGTATGGTCTTGTAAACACTTGGGGAGGAGTCGTTTTCAAAATTTACAACTTTTTCAAAATTTACAACTTTTTCAAAATTTACAACATTTTCAAAATTTACAACATTTTGAAAATTTTGACATTTTCAAAATTTACAACATTTTCAAAATTTACAACATTTTCAAAATTTACAACTTTTTCAAACAATGAAAGCTTCTCTTAGCTTCGAGAATTTAAAATTCTCTACTAACAGTGCCAACCACGTGAAGGTGGAAGCTTTTATGGCACCACTAACCTAAATAAAAGTGTTAGTCAAAGAAATTTAAGTTTCAAATCAAAACCATATATACTATAGATAGATATAATGTACGTGCAAAATACACAAATTTAAAATAAAATATATATTCAAACTTAAATCTAGATCTTTAATTTCTAAAAAAATTATATATATATAAATTGAAAAGAAATTATATATATACCAGACATGCTCGCATTGTAAATTCATTCCAATGAACCATCAGGATCGGATCTACTCTGAATAGCAGACAAGATTGCTTCATGATCTGACTCTCGAACCTTCCAAAGAATCTTGTTATTAGGCCTTCCTCGATATCTATACAACTGAATATTTTTCGCTAGAACTAGATGTGAATATAAGAGTATTTTCCTGTGTGTCTCAAAGTCTTCAAACACCCAAACAGAGGAGTTTTTAATGGATACACCGTCGAAGCCAAGTTCGATAACTACAGCCTTGACCCTGTAGGATACTCAATATCTTCGCCATCTATAATAGGAGAAGTCAACTTCTTTCTTTCCTCGATGCAACGACATAAGAAATAGTCTGTTCCTTCTTCATTGTCTTCTGTCGCAATTACTGCAAACACATGTCCTACAAAAAAATAACCAAGGAAAGTTGAACAAATCAAATTTAAATTACATATTAAAATTTCAATGGACATATAACTCAATTTACAAAAATTAAATAAAAATAACCATATTTATACCTTGTCGCACCAAAATTGAAATTTCGTCAAAGTCCTTGGATGTTGTAACTTCATCTGCAAAAACAAGTCGTAATGCTTGTGGAGGTTGATAACTAGGAAGCGGAGTTAGAGGCCTACAAATCCATCCTTCCACCCATTCTTGTGAATCACACTCAGCAGTGACAAATTCGATACAAGATGCACAAAAGCATGTCAACTTTCTTGTCCATACGGCCCATGAAGTAGCGTCTGAGCTACAAAATGAGTGCATATCACTGGACCCAGTGAGTGTCATACAATCCTCGTAGTTAGCAATATGTTTTTCCTCTATCGACCAAAAATATCTGCAAACTGTGGAATTTTCTTGAGAACCTCGGGCCATGTTGTCAGTACACCATTCCACTATGCTCTTTGCATCTTTTAATTTAGCACCATCTTTGTACTTCAACTCTTCTCTTGCAAGAGCTCTTTTCACACATGCCCCCTGCACCGTCATGCTCTCCTTTTCCATGTCGGCCTCGGTGAAACTCCAAATATGTTGCACACCCATCTTGACGTGCATTCTGCTCATCTAATAAAACATTCGTGCATTCTTAAACTGAGACGTGCAATTATCTGACCATATATAATGTTGTTTGAAGTGGATGTCCCTATCAGACAAGTTTCCATAAAATAGCTGGAAACACCCTTACACAAATTTGATGGTAGAATGAGTATGATCATCAACGATATAAAAGTGGTACTCTCTTAAGATTTTTGATCATTCTCTATCTTATGTCGGAGAATGTAGAAATGCTATATGCACAAAAATGGCAACTTGTCTTGAGTTGTAATATTGCGATTGAACCTCCATTTGTGGTTGCGATGTGTAATTCTCTACAAAATCGACCCTTTGAAACAATAGTACCAATAGGAAATGTGTCTTTGCATAGCTTGAATTGTTCATCCAACCATCGAGCTCTATGTGTATGCCTCGCATACTCATAAACAATTTCATCCTTAAATTTTCTCATAAATTGAAAAATGGGCATTTGTTACGTAACTAGCTCACCGTTTCGACTCTTTTCCATCTTTCATTTGGTATGCAACTGATTTATATTTATCAAATTCAACTAAATTATGTCCTATTGTACCTTGATTTTCTCATGGATGCAACTTTCCAATTTAGGTAATCCGCCGCATGTACTCTGACTTCCATCTAAACAATCGACTATAAAAAAATTGTCAACTTCTTTTTCACAAAATATAAAGTAGGAATGAAATCCTGGAAGATATTGGTGGAACTTGAACACCACATTCAGATAACATAGTTTCAGAATGAAAATTAGAGCGAATACGTAAAAATTTAGCATAATGCATCGCAAATTCAACATGTTGCCTATAATAACAAGTGGTGCGAGCATGGTTGATTTTCACATAGAATGGTTTCAACATTTCAAAAAAACGTTGACTAATTTTAATTTCCGGATTCTCTTGTTCAAACTTACAAAAAAATTGAGTTTGAGTCATATCTAAGAAATGCTTTGGATGTGGTTCACGATTAGTAGAACCAACTCTCCGTTTTATAACATCTCTTGTATTAGGTGAAACTCTAGTGTTATCATGCCAAAATTTAATAACAACTTCTCTTATAGCATCAGAATTATTTTTGTCCTTACGCGGTGCTCTAGCAGAAAATGCCCAAAAATTGGCATTATTGAGTGATTGAAGGATATTACGTCTTTGATTGCTTTCATTAGATTTTTCGATTAACTTGCATGACATTCGACTTGTTTGCGTAATCAAAGCGTTGTTTTTATTGATTCACTTACAACACTAGTAGCAAGTACACGGCCGCACAATATTACTATCCCTAGTGCGTCTCTTGACTTTGATAGTGTGATATGCATCATGAAGGTTTTCAACAATTGTAGAGGTTTGTCCACGTATATTAGATGTTGTCAATCTAAGGTGTTTAATGTAGGTCTCATTTTAATCAATTTCATCAAACTAACCAACAACTGACATCTTTGGGAATCATTTAAAATTTCAAAATGATTATCCCAAATTTTAGTGGCTTTTCTTCTGATTTGTCGTTCAGAAAGTTTGTCAGACATTGGTTTCAAAATGTTTTCATCAATTTCAATAAAAAAATTAGGTTTCTTATGTAAAATCCTAGGAGGTGTTTTTGTCAAATTTTGCTTGTCTACAGTTTCAACATGAATTTCCTTATTTACATTTTCATCGTCTCCTTGATTTCAACATTTGCTACATCATGAGTATTTAATTCTTCTTGACATTGTGTAAAAACTTCTTCATCACGAGTATTTAATTCAACTTCAACATTGACAGTAGAAACATTACCTAGTTCTTCATTGCTTACAATAGTTGGGATTGAAGATGAACCTCTTCTAGATTCACGAAGTTTCCGCATTCGCTCAGCATTTTGAATTTTGTTGGCCTCTAATTCGTTTGGTGTTTTTTTACTTAATGACTTCCTTTTTTGACTTCGTTTTTGTCTCCCATGATGTTTTGCTTCCGGTGATAAGAAAAATGTGCAGAAAAAGACAAATTTGTAATAATTCATACGGTAAGGTCAGAGAGTAAAAATCACATGGTAATTCGAACATTGGGATGTGTGTAAATATGATTTATAAAAACCGCGATCGTGCTTTATAAACCGTGATCGCGGTTTATAAAGCGCGCTACGGTTTATAAAGCATGATCACGGTTTATAAAGCGTGATCGTGGTTTATGTTTAAAAAACGCGATCGCGGATCTATCTGCTGAACCTAAGGCTCGGAAAATCTTTGTTTTTCACCAACCAAAGCTATGGAAGGTCATTATGAAGTGTAAAGGTCAAAAACCTCAAATCTGCTCTTCAAAGACTTGAACGTCTTAAAAAACTGAAAACATTTCACAAAAATGGTGCCATCGCGTAGGGGAGACTCTTAGCTTCGTAGAAATATTGTTTTTAAAGTGAATAGAATAAGATAAATATCATTTTATAATTTTTACTAACAATAGGTCTTTAAGACATTTTTTCCCGTGAATGTTCATGTCTACATTTAAATTTGTAACTTTTGTTTCACTTATCAAAATATGATAAAACTTATACCATCCCAAGCGTGGAAAAATTCTATACGTTAAAAAAAAAAAAATTGATTTGATATTTTTGATATAGTTATGCGGGCAAGCGGAAAGCGCTCCGTTTTCTAAATATTTTGAGACCACTTTCACGGAAAAAATCATAAAAAAAAAAAATATTGCTAAAAAATACAAAATAAAATCCATCCCAAGATAGACAACTACATCTAACATTTCACCAAAGGAAAAAAAAAAACAAGATTTGGTCATCAAAATGCGGGCAAACGGACTCTGATCTTATAAGTTTTAAAAAAAAAAAAAACTAAGTCATATAATTTTAAGTGTTTAATATAGCTAAACTTGTCCGTTTTTACAAAAATTAGTAATTTAGAAACTAGATTCGAATGCTACGGAGTTGGACATGCCATTGGGGTGAGCATCTTTCTTTGTTGAAAGTGTGGATTTTTTCTACCATGTAAACACTAAGGGGGAATGTTAGGAATTAGTATTTACATTGTGTAAGATAATAATTACATTGGTAATTATTATTATATAGTTTAATATGTTATAAATATATTATTGTTATATAAAAATAATATATTATTAGTGTTGAGTTGTGTATTGTTACGGGAGTAACAATCACAACTAAATATGTTTAATTGTTGTAACACCTCCCTATTTTTTAGGAGGTTGTTTTGGCTATGTATATGGCTATATAATAGCCATGAAAATCTTGTGTAATGTGTAAGAGAAGTAATATAATAATTACGTGCATTGTTTCTGTGTAAAATCTGATTGATTTTCACTAGCATCTTCATCTGTGTGTTCAATCATTTGTTTTGATAATAAATAGAGGGACTCTTGACCATGATTCTCATAACATATTTCAAACTTGTTCTCTTCCAATAAAATAGTATGGCTGATGTTGATTTATTGTTACAGTAATTATTAAGTTGTTGGTACATATTGATTGGAATGAACAATGGTTGAAATGTTTGTTTTCATGTTGTGATATGAAATGAAATGGGTACTAACCTATGGAAAGAAAAGGAAGAAATTAATTCTGCAGTCCTTGCTTAAGTTATAGATGCAAGAAACCCCCTGCAGGGACTTTTGGAAATGTTAATGAATGTTGATGGTTCAATTGGGTAAGTTTATTTGTTGTCAATTATAAGTTTGACTTGATATCCTCATGACTTAGAGGGTTAGATCATTTGATCCATAACTTTTCATTTATTGCATTTAGTTCATTATTTGATTTAAATTAGTTAGAAAAACTTTCTGGAAAATTTTAAAAGTGAAAAATACAAGAAGAAACTCGAAAAAATGTTTCCATAACTCTATAGTTAGTCATTTTTATGGATTAAAAATTGTGTGGATGAATTTTATGGCATGAAAATTATTCTGTGATAATATATGATGCAAAAAAAATTAATTTTCCTTGATTGTTAGTTCACTTAAATTTGTCGTTTTGTTTGATTCTTGTGCGTGCAAAGATAGTGGTTCCACCATAGATCAGGATCCCAAATCCTCCGCCAATCACATGGTATGTTATTAAATAAGTAGGAGGTATGTATGCGAAATTTTCCTTCAGAACACTTCACATATATATCCGATGTTTCTTCCATCGCCAACTATGGGATTTCTTGGACATCTTATTACCGGATTATGAAGAGTGGTGTTAGACTTGATGATTTATATTACGGATCTTTGATTTGAGTATACAGTTAATTATGGATATATAAACTTGTCTTGGACAAGTTGTTCTTTTCTTAGTCAATTTATGGGCAAGCCTTGTAATATATAAATGTGATGGTTGATTTCTGTATGTATAAATATTTTGTCGCATTATGGGTTTGGGCATCAAAATGGTATATTTGATAAAGTTAAGGTTTCACATATTTAAATATATTATGCTTAAAATATGTATGATTATGTGTTTGCGAGAAAAATTTTCTTGTTGACAAATTGGTAGGTTTTAAGCCAACGCTATGGGAATCTAAGTCCCTCTACTTGAACGGTGCAACTTCGCGTATGTGCATGCAAAAAGGTGGATTTATATTGTGGCCTTTTGACCAAAGATCCAACAGGGGAACTCCACCGACCCTGTGGAAAAGCTAGCAATTTATCACTAGTGAAAAATTTGTCCGAGAAGGGGAAAGGGAGTGAGAATGGAGGTAGGAGAAATTAACGTTGTTAGTAGAATATCAGATGCCCACACACATTACTTAGAAGTTTCATTTACATGTGTTTATAGTTAGAAGAAAAAAAAATGCAACGAAACTACAAGACCAAATGAAACTCATTGTTTGTGAAGTACCAATTAATTCCTCAATCAAAAAGGAAAAAATTCCTTCTTTTATTATTGAAGCTTGAGTAGAGTTTTGTTAGAGTAGTTATTTACCTTAGCTCATGTTCACCTAGGTACTTTATTTACCTTTATTGTATTTATCCTCACCCACTTATGTGTGTGGATATTTATTTTATTTTATTTAGATATTAGGAGATATTATCTAGTTGTTAGGTATAGTTCTTTCCTTGATCTATGGTCTTGACTAGTTCTTTGATGACTAGTTATTTCCTTGATTTATGGCTTGATCTACAACCTTGACTGGTTCTTAGATTGTTATTCCTTGCCTATTTAAGCAAGGCCCATTCTCAATGTATTGTATTGAGTTCCATAATAATATATGATATTGCTGCTCATTTGTTTGTAAAGGTTTTATGTAAAGTTATTTTGGTGAATTACTTTCATCTTATTGATCGTGGTGTTTGATTAGCATCTGTGTTCTTGGCTTGGTACGATCTAGTTATTGTTCCTTTCAAGTTTGTACATAGCTTGAGAATGGAAGAAATTCGAGGAAGAAGAGAAAATAGAAGAAGAGTGGGCTTTTATATCTTTTCAGTGCAAAGCACTCGGTATTTTGTGAAATCAATCGCCAACCCTTGGAATGACGTCGAGAAGCCATTATATTCTTTACAAGAAACTGTTACAACTTCAAAAATCATTTATGCCTCTTCAAAATCCTATGTTGCGAAGAAAACACTCATGGCGGGTTAAAAACTAGATCTTTTAAAGCTTTGTTACATTCGATTTGCGGTTTAAATCTAGACGGTTTGATTTTCTCCTCTAACTCTAAATTTTAGCCATGCACGTGGTAGGAAGGGATTGGAGTGGTTATGGGGAAGCCTTTCAAATTTTGTGATTTTTATGAGATTTGGAAATTTGGAACAAATTGGCCCATGACCTTGCTTTGACTTTTTAACTTAGAAACGTGGCACATTCGTATTAGAAATGGGATCGCGACTCTTTCCTTAAAATTTTAACCTTTTTGAAGAAAAAGGCTCAAAAATCAATTTCCTTCGCCAGCCCGCTACTCTGATTTGAATTTTTAACTTAGACACGTGGTATGTTCCGATTAGGATCGGGGGAATGTTCTTTTATAAACATTTTAACCTTTGACTTTTTCTTGCGGGCTCGAGATTTGACTTTTTCCTGCGAGCCTGATCGAGGCTGCGGGTTCCTTTTTAATTTTTCACCTTTTTCACAAAAAGGCTCAAAAGCTCAAATCCCCCCAATGGCCCACTCATCTGATTTGAATTTTCAATGACGAGCTTTTCCTTTGACTTTTTCCAACCATGTGGCGATCTGGCGCTGATTTGGTAATTGGCCCTTTTTGCCCGGAATTACGTCGTTGCGACACGTGGAGCCGTCCACTGAGCCTTCCATACTTAGCCAATTTTACCTTTATTTTGTACTTGGGACACATGGAAAGCCCACACTTAATTGAAGACTGTCCCTTGGACCACTTCCTTTGAATTACATCGTTGTGATAAGTGGATCCGCCCACCGATCCTTCCATACTTAACCTATTTTACCTTTATTTTATACCTAGAACACGTGGAAATCCCACACGTAATCAAGACTGTCCCTTGGACCCTGCCCCTGGAAATGCACCATTCGACACATGGAGCCATTTCTTGAGCCTTTGAAGTGCGACTGCAGACCACATCTTATCGAGGGACCCACGTATCATTCGGGATGCGGAGGAAAAATTTGATGGGGAAAGAAACGCCCATAACTTTCGATTGTGGAAAAATACATAAAGGAAGAGAACTTCGTCATTTTGAGTCCATTTTTTGAATTTTCTTCACGAGCCGGATAAAAAGAGTTTGTGAGAATCGAATCAAAAATGAGGCACCACGAAGTAGTTGCACTCCAATTGAATAATGATAGCTCCAAAGAATTGCAAGAAAGAATTGATCAAGTAATGGAAGAACTTACTCAATAGAAATAAAGCTTCAGATATAGAAGAAAGACAACGGAGTGTCTTGGCATGCTCATAAATGAATAGAAAAGGGGTACATATAGGGTGCTAAGTAACCCTAGTGCATGACACACATGATACCCTAAACCTAACTCTAAAACTAACCCATGTGAGATGACCCTTAAATATGAGATGAGGACACATAGGATAACTCACACTAACACCTCCCCTTCATCGAAGCTGGGGTAGCATTGGCTGTGATGAATCGGATAGAAGAGGAAGACACTCCTAAAAACTAAGAAATATGTGTCAATGGGGCCCGACAACTAAAGGCCTGATAAGGTGCCCATATACAAACACAATCTTCCTAGAAGAAGAAGAAGAAAAATGGGTCCCGGCATAAAGCCTGATGAGGTACCCATGTACAAAAGAAGTCCCAAGTAGTGAAGGAAAACCCAATGGGAAAAACATCCACCACAAGAGAACAAAAATACTCTCTAATCTAAGAAAGATGCCAAAGATGGGTCCTGGCCATAGACTAGCCTGTAAAGGTACCCATGTACAAAGGGGAAATCTCTTGGAAAGATGAAAAAGAGAGAAGATGAGGGAGATGAGATGGATGCAGAAGATGCCATGGATGGATCTGAACTCTATAACTCTAAGAAGTCTCCTAGAAGAATGTCGATGATGAGATCCTCTGCCTCTAGAGGCGAAGAAGAGCCATATACATGTATCTTGTGTGTCCGCCTTAGGAAGGACATAAAAGATGTGCTAGAAATCTACCCACTCCACGAAGGAAATCTAAAGACAGTAGCATGAATAACTCTGAGTCTGGTCCATGAAAGTGTGACATAGGTCTAGCAAGAAAGTGCGAGGGAGCGAAGGGTAATGTAACGAGTGCAGAAGCTGCGAGTATGAAGGGTGAACACCTGTAGAAAGGATTTCCAACTGATGTGAAGGAAATAAAACATCCCCCATGACAGAAAATGAATCCACAAATGTGGGTGGATTAATGAAAGTCTCTGGTAAAGTGGAAGTGGCAAGAGTCCCAGAAGGGGTACTCCCAACAACGAAGATGATGAACTCCTCTAAAATACCTGTAGATGGATGAAGAACCTATAGTACATCACAAGTGTACTATATAGGAGCCATTCAATATCTGATGAGATGTGGGATGTGTCAATACTCTCTGGAATAGTGAGAGAAGGAGGAGAAGAGTCCTCTATAGTACTCTCGACATCAGAACTAGGTGCACAATCCTCATCATCAGAAGTAGAACCAAGTGAGTCTATATCAGTGGAACTGTCATCACACGAAGAAATAGAGGAGACAACAAAATCAGAAGCAGAGGTGAAGAAAGAGTGGGGTCCAACAAAATCTGAGTGAGTATGTCTCATATCCGAAGTATCTCCAACTAAATCTCCAGCACTTTGCAAAGTTTTCCTAGCCCAAAGAGGACCAGGAGAATCAAGCTCAGAGTCAGAAGATTCTTCACTCGAGTGAGAAGGGACATAGTCCTCATCATCACTACTGTCAGAATTGGAAGACTCAAAAGTATGAGAGTCATGAAGAGGAGCACACTCAACAACATCATCATCTGAGGAGTTAGAGTCTGAATCAGAGAGCTAAAGAACCTCAGTAGGTAGAGAAGTAGAAGTTGAATCAGAAGTAAAGTGGGAAAAGGTATACAACCGTGAATGGTGATCTGCCTTTCCCTCAGCCACTGTAGTGTCATCGTTAAGCTCACGAATAATCACCGAGTTAGGACCAAATTCCACTCGCATTCCTTCACCAAGGTGAGTAATTTGGTAAACCGATAGGAGATTGGTAGAGAGATTAGGAACACTTAACACTTGGTTGAATTTTCCCCATCTATCTCTACTGATCCACTACCGGAAACCGACACTTTCGTGTTATCACCCAACGTGATTTGGGACATATCACAAGGTTCGATGTTGGAGAACTCAACATGCGAAGAAGCCATGTGGTGCAAGGCACCGGAATCTATAATCCACGTCAATGAAGGAGAAAATCGAGCTACGAGGGCCTTTCCTTTCTTCTTATCAGATTTAGAACCTTTTGCAGTGGAAGACTCGGCCTTCAAAGCATTTTGTTTTATGGATTTAGGAACACTTATTTTATTCTTCTCAAGTAAATGAGATAAGTGATCAATCTGTTTTTGAAAATAGTGTTGTTCATCATGACCAGACTTCTTGCAATAGGAACACAAATACCTGTCTTTCTGTGCTCTAGGCTCAGAAGTCGAAGTGTTCATGTTAATTTTAGTTTTGGTCTTGGTTTCTTTCTTAGGTTGATCCTTTTTCTCTATCTCATTATCAGTATTATTTTCCTTACTAGTACTTGCTACAAGGGCATGTGACTTGGACTTGAGAGACCCCATTTGAATGAGTTTTTCCTATTCTCGAATGAGTTGGGATGAAAAATAGTCAAAGGAGGGCATATTCTAATCCTTGCCCAAAGACAACTTTTGTAGCATAAAAAGTTGACACAAAGACAGAATATTCAGGACCTAACTTAGAGAGAATCGACAAGATCAGTTGAGAATCTTTCTTTTCTACTTGACATTCCTTTAACAATGATCTAGTGTTGACAAACTTCGATAAGAATGCTTGTAGGGTTTAAAAATCACTAGGATCTAACCCCTAGTAGTTCGTTTTCCAACTCATGCGCTCTCATGTCATCGTGTTGTCCAAACATTTCATCTAGCGTTGTCCACATAGATTTAGGTGTTTCAGACGCCTCAATGTGGAAGAGCAAGTTAGGAGAAACAGACATGCAAAGAAGACCTAAAGCTTCATCACTACGGTTTAACCACTTAGATTTTTTAGGTTCGTCATCTGGTTCAATATCGTTCCCATGGTGATGTGGAATAACCCTTTACCCCTTAGTTTCATTATTATTTTCAATCTCCATTCGAAAAAGTTGAACAGCGTAAGCAAAGGAATTGAAAGTGCATCCATAGTGAGAGAGAGAGAAAGAAATGCAAAAAAGAAACACAACCACCAGGACAATAACAACCCCCTTGCTTTCGACACTTTATAGTTTAGTGCGTTGATTACAATCGGGTCCGTGCGTGTGGTTTGAAACACTTGGTAACTCATCTTGCAATCAGCGTAATAATGTGCAAGAGAGGAGACCACAACAGTGTTTCGTGGAGCGCAAAAAAAGGACACCGTAAACAAGCACAAGCAAAAAATAGAAAGGAGGTGAAAGCCAACCCTGGTGGTGAGAAAAAATGTCTCACGTCATAAAAGGAAACCCCCTTGCTGCAGACTGTGGTGGACATGCTCACTAGTCGCAAGCAATAATAAGGGTGAAATACAAGGTTTTAAATGAATTCAAGGAGTTCAGAGAATCTTCAGAATGTTGGAAAAGAGATCGGAAGGAAAACAAGTGCTCAGAGTGATGCTACACACTTGAGCACACGATTAGTGAAAAAAATCGACAAGAATGCCTAAATTTTACCGATTTGGAAACGCCCAATTTTACTATTTTTAGAGCTATTGGAGTTTTAAAAAGATGATAAAAAAGGGTTATTTAGAGGCCGATAATTAATATTTACTGATCGTGATAAAGGAATTTTAGAAATTAATAAACTAGACTTAATTAAATTAAATCTAATTAATTTCAAATAATAATAAAAAACTAATTAAGATCTGATAAAAAATTAAATCCTAATTAATTTAAATAGAAAAATTCCTTTCCCTCTTTTTGGTTTAAAAAACAATTTTAAATTAAAGGAATCTAAAAAAATGTTTTAGAAAGAAAACTTTAAATGCATTTTTAGAAAAAGAAGGAAGGTTTAAAATATACGAATCAATATTAATTTAGAAACTTTTGAGTGTTTAAAAAATTAGAAAAAGATATTAAAAAAAGGCGATGAGAATTTTTGGTGTTTAAAAAAGGTAAGAAATGGTTTTAAAAGTTTTAGAAACTTAAAAAAATATGGTAGAATGAAAAGAGTTTGCTTTGTAAAAACTTACCAAAAAAAACGTACCACGGCCATTGGGAAGGAAAACGTGTGTAGTTTTGTAAAGATTTTTTCTTGTAAACCAAAAGTAATGCTTTGAAAGCTGCATATTTTTTTGTTTTATTGTTGTTGCTTTGTGTTGGAAGAGCCGTAGAGGGCAACGGAATAGCGGAAGGGTGCGGTAGCACACAAAGAAAAGACCACGTGCCACGGGACAACAGCCACAAGGAATGTGACGCACAGCAAAAAAAGAACAACCGTTAAAAACACGAGAGATTTGGTTGTTTGGTGGCCGAAGTTTACGGTCACACTAAATGCTTGAACTAATGGTGGAGAGGGATCTCATCATGTTAATCTACGCCAACATCCTCCCGCACGATGAAGCCGAATGTAACCACGTGAGCTCGGGCCCACCGCGTATACACCCAATCGGACCAAAAGCATTAGGAGGCGGTGACACTGGGAATTTCTGGGAGGTCACCCATTGCCACACTACTCGGGGCTGGTGCGCTTAACTACCTAGCTCTAATACCAAACGATTTGTCGTCACACCTGGCTCAAGCGATGGTGGAGAGGGATCTCATCATGTTAATCGATTCTTTATGCCAATACCCTCCCGCACGATGGAGTGGGTATACACCAAATAGGCCCAACATCATTAGGAGGCGGTGACACGGGGAATTTCCCTGGGAGGTCACCCATCCAAGCACTACTGCGGGGTGGCGCGCTAACTACCTAGTATCGGAGAATTTGACAACTTGCCGTCACACGAAAAGCTTGAACTAGTTGTGGAGAGGGATCTCATCGTGTTAATCGATTTGCTATGCCAACACTTTCCCGCACGATGGAGCCAGGTATACACCCAATCGGCCCAACAACATTAGGAGAAGGCGGTGACACGGGAATACACCCAATCGACCCAACAACATTAGGAGGCGGTGACACCTTTGAGAAATTCCCAGTGTTACTTCCTTCTAATGTTGTTGGGCTTGATTGGTGTATACCTAACTCTATCGTCTTTGGAGGGTTTTGGCGTAGCACTGGTTAACACGATGGGATCCCTCTCCACCATAAGTTCAAGCTTTTGGTGTGACGGCAAGTCATGCAACTCTGATACTAGGTAGTTAAGCGTGCCAGCCCTAGAGTAGTGTGGAGATGGGTGACCTCGAGAAATTCCAGTGTATTTTGCCTCCTAATGTTGTTGGGCGATTAGGTGTATACTTGACTCCATCATGCGGGAGGGTGTTGGTGTAGAACCCGATTAATACTGATGAGATTCATCTCTACTATAATTTCGAGCTTGTGGTGTGATGAAGCAAGTCGTTTGAGTATCGAGCCGGGTAGTTAAGCGCGTCGCCCCCAGTAGTTGTAGGATGGGTGACCTCCGGAAATTCCCGGTGTCACTTCCTCCTAATGTTGTTGGGCCTGATTGGGTGTATACCTAGCTCCATCGTGCGGGAGGGTATTGGCGTAGCAACTAATTAACATGATGAGATCCCTCTCCACCATCAGTTTGAGCTTTTGGTGTGATGGAAATTCATGTAGCTCTGATACCATGAAAAGAGTTTGTGAGAATCAAATCGAAAACGAGGCACCATGAAGTAGTTGCACTCCAACGGAATCGTGATAGCTCCAACAATTGCAAGAAAGAATTGATCAGTAATGGAAGAACTTGCTCAACGAAAACAAAGCTTGCATATAGAGGAAAGACAACAGAGTATCTCGACTTTCTCATAAATGAATAGAAAAGGGGTACATATAGGGTGTTGAGTAATCCTAGTGCATGACACACATGAAACCCTAAACCTAACCCTAAAACTAACCCATGTGAGATGACCCTCCAATATGAGAGGAGGACACATAGGATAACTCACACTAACACTAGAGGCATGAATACAAAACAATGATTTAACGACCCAGGCCATAGAACAAGTAAAAACTTTTGATCAAAAATGGGGGGTGCAAAAAGGATATTACGTGCACTGAGATAAAAAAGAAGAGTATTTCTAAAAGCGAGCAAAACCAAGGTTTAAACAGCTCGAGGCACGGTTTTTGCTAATTTCTTAAATCTCAAACCTGGCTCAAACACCAACGAAGGGCATGAACTCAAAAAATTTGAATTTGGCTATGAAAACGTAGAGCTGTTTTTGAGAGACAACATTATGTTAATAAAGCTATAGCTTGTATCTATTTGTCTCTCCATTGTTGAAAATAGATTATTTAGGTGAATAAAAAAATGTTAAGCGAGTTACAAAATTATTTTCGGAAGAGTAAACAAAAGTAGGTTGAAGGTCTCATCTTTTGGAAGATTAGAATTTGATTATGGGTAAGATATTGATCCAATTTACAATAATGAACAATAATTTAATATTAGATAGTAATCTAGTCAAAGATTTAAGTGACTAGTTCAATGTTAAATTAACTTTAAAAGGATAAGAATCTACCCTTGGTGACATATTGGATTAATCTAAAAGTGTTATGCAACAAGTCCATAAATGATATTAGTCTAGTCAATCTTAGTTTAAAGGAATTTAAAAAGAGAAGTATGATAAACTCATCATGTAAAATTAGTTTACTACCTTGTAAGATTTAAGGTTATATAAAGGAATTCATCATACTCCATAAAGCAACAGAAGTGCACCTTAAGCTGAGATTATCTCTAGCTTAAATCAAGATGTGTGAAACAGTCCTAAACAAGTATAGATATAACTTGATTAAGGGATGTAGAATCAAGATAAACTGTGGTAAGATTAATAATACTATTAAAACCTTATGGAATTATGACTTAGGGTTTAACACACTTTTTCTATTAAAGTGTTAGTATGTGTGGATAGGGCAGCTATGAGATAACCACTTTATGATCTTATCTCGCCTATCCATTTAATAATTAGACATGTAAACTATAATTCACTAAGTAATTGGACTAATTTTACAGAATATAGATAAAATTGATGAGATGTTTGTGAGGTTATGGGAAGACAAGTTTAGATGCAATGTGTAATCTTCTAAACTAAGCGTACATAGTACAACTAAAAACTTTGGCCAAAGTAATGTGCTTGCTAGGTACATTTTCTAATCACCGTGATTCCTCAAATCAAGTATATGATACATGATGGAGTTTTACTAAATGAAAGTATAGGTGTACACTAGAGGATCAGTCACATGTTCTCACTACCATAGTGCGGTAAAAACAAGTGAGGTTAAGTATGAACATTCAAATGAATGTTAAGGGTGATCATGGAGATCAGGGATAACTAACCCTTACAAGCTGAACAAGGTTTATCACTATGTTATAGGATGGATTAATTTAATAAAATATGTTGCATAAACTAGCTTTCGCTAGATAAATTATTTATTTATGTAGAGGAATGTTTACTTATTGTTAATTAAATATGACTTGTTACATTAAATAGTTGTAGCTAGTTATCTGATTTATATATGTAGACGAATGTCTATTTGTTGTTAGAGAAAAAAATCCTACTAATTCGGGTCTCAAATTTTAGGTTGTTACATATCCTCATTTCATGAAAATATGCTCGGGACAACGTAACTCCTCCCATCTTCATAATTATACATAACACACCATTACACGATTAAACACATTTTCATATCTTGGTTGCAATTATTCTTGCTTGTTTGTACTATTATATGGTGTAGTTTCTCGACTATTCTAGACGAATATTCAAGTATGTCATTATCTTTTCTATAGACACATGCATGTTCACCTGGTCTCGGAAGTTAATGCAGATCTCTTACAAATTTTTAAATGATGCAATGATGATTGGCCTTTGTATATTTTACTAGTCCTATCGAGGATCCCGGGGGCATCTACTTTTACTACTCTCACATTCTACACATTATAGGTTCTATTGATACATTATACACTACTTATCATTATAGATACTTTACTTTTCTTTGATTTATACATGATTTGATATACTATTTATCCTCCTAACATGCTAAGGGGTTTTACATCTATATAATTTTCCTTGTAGTACTATATACAACTATGGCTATCTGTCACATTTTGTTTAATACTATTTGCTTTTGTATGTTATTGTTTTCATGTTATGACCTATGTCTTGTGTAATGCTTATATGCCTTTGGTTTCTTTGATCATGGTTTTCTTGTGACATTATAAGTAGTGTCCCATGTTTGAAACGTACTTTGCACAATCCATCTTTTTACAAACTTGATTGTTACATTGTCTTCTTATATATTGTAGCTACTTTTATTACTAACATGTGTACTAGCCTCCTTTATTTGCATGTGCCTTGGTTTCTACTATACACATCCACCACCCCCAATAGGTTTCCATTTCATATCAGCATTTGGTCATGTCCTTTGGTCCACACTCTCTTACGGTTATAACATGAGCCTCAAACAAACGGGGACATACATTAGGTGAATAAATCACCCCTAAAAATATAATAACAAGATTTCATATTAGCAAAGTATAGAAAAACACCGTTAGGCAGTCATGGATCATTCCATAATCAAACTTTGACTTCATATATAGTACTGAAAATAGCACCCAAATCTAAACACTAGCGCTTAGGCACTCTTATTGTAGATAAAATATAAGGCACTTGGGTACATTTCTAGGTCCTAAAAACATAATAACATTCATATGATTACTAATAAATAAAACAAGTGGTTAAATACTATATTTAGCCTCTTTTATTTGTCTTTTATTTTATATTTGGTCTTGCACACCATACAACCAATTCAAAACTTTAGGCTTTTATATTTCATGGCTTCAGACACCAGCTCCGAGCCAAGAAAGAAGTGCTAATGGCTCTTGTCCCCTTTGGGCACCCTTGACTATTTTTTATTTTACTTGCTCTGTTTGGGTGTACATTTGGGCATCTATTTCACTTAATGTTTAGTATTCTAATTGTAAATTACGAAATTCATACAAGGAAATCATATAAATATGTAGTTATGTGTTCAAAATCAAGGACCAATCACTATGCATATACTATCATCACCTAATCATGCATCCAAATAACCTAAAACACTCTAAAAACCTCATCTAACATCCATTCAATGGACAATGGGATGCATACTCGTATTCACAACATAAGAAGGGGAATTTTATTCTATTCCATCCACACAACCTACTAATTTTCTATATTCAGCTAGAACCCGCTATCGAGTGCGACTTACACAAGGGCATCCTAGGGAATCATTCTCACACACACTTAAAACAACTATATGGACTCTACGATGTAGTGCACCACTTGTACGTAAGTTCACTCTTGGGGTGACCGTCGGGGTCAGTTCAACTCCCCATTTTGCATATTTATTTGTAGGTTTGATGTGATTTTTGGGATTGTGCAAGACAAAAATTATTTTTCAAGTGACACGTACCTTCCGCGATCTAGGAATTACTATCGGATGTTCAAAAAGAATAAAAACAAAAAAATTGTGACACACGAGAAAAAAAGATCCCGAGCTCGTGTGAAGTCACCCGGTACCTAGAAGCGAGTCTCAAGCACCCATGCTCCCTTTCCTTGTCCCAAGCTCCCTGTGGCCAACCTCATCGTTACATTTCCAAATTTATTATGATCAATAACGACACTCATTATATTATATTCATCAATTATATCTTCCCGGTTCATTCCCAAATTGTAAATAAATTAACTAAGTTATCTTTCCCCTCTCTCTTTTGCTTAGGGTTTCATATTTTACATCTTATTTTTTTGTGTCAATTCATTATTTCAGCATTTATACATCATTTATTTTAGTAGTGACTCTTCAATTAGATCTAATTAAAATTAAATTAAATAATTTGGTGATCCCAAATCGTTATCAGTCATTTGGATCCCTATTCTCTCTGTTTATTTTTCATGGCTCATAATCTTCCACAAGTCTCCTTACATAAATCGCTTCAAATGCACCCACCTTACAAAGAGGCTCTTCAAAAATCCGTACGATGACTATGTACCTCCTTCGCAATATGCCACCTTCCTAAGTAAATTCAATTTTCAATCATCTATCGATGACTCTATCGGTCCTAATCCTCCAAAGAATCAACCCTTCTTAGAGTCAATTCAAGATTTACATTTTTATTTTAAGATAAAATTCAATCTATGGAAGTAACAAATCTATGGAAGTAAAAATTACATCTTTTAAATCTAAAATCCAACATCTCAGGGATATTTTTCAAGTCCATTGTTGGTGCTCAATTTCATCTCACCTGTTTGTTCGAATTTCTCATTCCGCATGGTTTTAAGTGAACTTTGTCTCCCTGTATGGATGCATGAAATATTTCTCCTTCATTTGGTTGCCATTTTTGGTCATTTCCTTGGGTCATGGATCACATTGAGTCTTGGTTTTACTTACACTCTTCTATCCATAGGGAAATTTTTTGTTGTTGGGAATCTTCCATAAGCTTTGTGTCTCCTTCGCCAATCCTGTCCCAACATCCATGGATATGTGGTCCTTTCCGATTGGATGCAACCCGGTGGGTCTTTTTGGTGAAACTTGTCACTTTTGTTACATTTGTAAAAATACCAAATTGGTCCCACGGCCCCGATAGTATATAATTTTCTATTCAACAATATGAAGTAGCAGGGAAAATTTCTTACTTTGACCCCTGAAGAAGGACACATGGTGGTTTGAAAGGTCAAAGGCGGAGAGGTGGATCGTCGGAGGATTTTGAATATTTTTGCCTTTTTGTTAGAAGGAGAAAAGTTATAAAATGATCTGTGACTCCACAGGGGACAAATTAATGTCACATGTTTGAGTCAGCATTGAAAATTCAAAGCGGGGAGGTGGGTCGTTGGAGAACTTTGGAGTTTTAAGCTCTGTTTTGAAATGAAGAAAAAGTATAAAAGTGAGTCGTGACTCTACTAGGGCCCACATCAAAAGTTATAAGTAGAAAGGTGGGTCACCGGGGAATTTTGATATTCTTAGGCACGCTTCAACTCAAATATTTTCCATATGGAGGGCCTACGCTCATTTGAGGATCCACTCTAGGTATTACCTTTGGAGTTGCACCAAGGAGACATGTGGAGGAGTTTACAGGCTCCTCTTTATACTTAGAATTTTCAAGAACTCGATGTAACTTTCTTAGGCCCGGGACATGTGGAGGGCCCGCGCCTATTTGGGGACTTGCCCCTAAATTTTACTTTTGAAAGAGTGCCAAGGAGACACGTGGAGGTTTCCGCTAGATCTTCCCATACTTAGACTTTTTTCAAGTGTCGGTGTAACTTTTTTGGACCCTAGACACGTGGAAGGCCCGCGCTTTTTGGAGTCCTTATTTTGAGCTTCATACCAAAAAATCTCCAAAGAGACACGTGGAATATTTTGCTTGCCCCTGCCCATACTTAGACTTTTCAATGGTTGAGAAAATTTCTTGGACCCTAGGCACGTGGCACCTTCCGCTGGTCCTTAAACTCTTTCAATAACTTTGTCAGACTGAGACACGTGGTGAGCCCATGCTTGTTTGGGGTCTCCACTTTTGGGCACCATATCAAAAAGTGCTGAAGAGACATGTGGAGGATTTTGATGGCTCCTCTTTATACTGAGAATCTTTCAAAGGCCAATGCAAATTCCTTGGGCCCAGGGCACGTGGAGAGCCTACGCTAGTTTGAGGTCCCGCCTCGATTCTTCATCTTTAAAGTTACACCAAACAGACACGTGGAAGCTTCTTTGGACCCTCCCATACTCGGAATTTTTCAGCAATTAGTATAACTCTCTAGGGTTATTAACACATGGAAGGCCAACACTCATTTGGGAACCTTCCTCTGGACTTCACCTTTGTAGTTGTGCAAAGGAGACACGTGGAGGTTTCTGTTGGCTCCTCTTTACTCTTGGCCAAATCACACAACATAGATATATGATATAATCCATGTGAGGGCACTCATTTTTGAGAGGCACGAATGTAGTTATCCATGCGAGGGAACTCATTTCTCAAGGTGTATTCTCAAAGGTGAAAAGGATTGCTTTTCAGATCAAGCCATATGGAGCCACATGAGAATTATTAAAAGGGGGATTTCCTACATGAAAGAATAAAAGAATGATTAGAAAGACTGCCAAAATATTATGATATGGCATCCCAGTCATAGTTAAGGGTCTGAGAAACGTGATCAGTTCATGATTTATCCACCTAGTAGCTTTTGGGTGTAAATTTGTTAAACATCACTTTCTGGAAAAAACTTGTAACAAACAAAGGATTCCTCAAATATTCTTCTTTGGGGGAAATTTGGGATGAGTGAGTGAGTGAAATGTATAAATGCAATGAGAATACTCTTGCAAATGGGGGGGTTAATTTTTCTGAGAAAGTTTGAGAAAAACCATTTTCCTGAGAGACCATCTGAGAGACTAGTTCATTTTCTTATGTCTTTGGATTCAATCACGTCAAGGTGGTTGCAAGTGTACAACCATTGACAAGCTCTGATATTGTTGAGGAAACTTTCCCCTGCTGATGAATCTAATGAACCTTGAATGAATCTATGTTGATCATGAGCATTATTGTGTTTGTTTTTATTTCAGAATGTTTTCAAATAGTTTTTCTTGTTCTTGTTGCAATCTTATGTTAAAATCTCTCTGAGTCACACAAGATATCATCCGTGTGTTAGTATTGTGGCATTTTCAATTTCATTATGAGAAGAGCTTTCATCTGGTAATGAAATAAACAATTTAAAATCACTTTACTCTCACTATGTTGATAAAGATTGTTTGTAATCCTATGAGTGTATCTTAGGCATGATGAACCAAGGATTTCTAACATTTAATTGAGTCTTTAACATGAGCCTTTGTGTTGAATTCTTGAAGAGTGTGTGAAACCATGCATCTCTGGGCCTCCATTGATACACACCTTCTGGTTGAAGGAATATTTTGGCTATTTTGAAGCATTTTGTCTGTGAGTTTTCCAATATTTGTAAAGGATCTCAAAGATCTAGTATAATCGACTTTATCTTGCTTAACTTCCCACCAAAAATTTCTCAAATGATGAATCCTACATGAACCACCCCTGTTTGTATTGTGTATCCACAAATGAACAAATTCCATTGCCAAAGTATGCAAGGACAATCAGGATTCATTATTGTCTTTAGTAACCGAACCTTTGTCTAGGAAACATCTCCACTCTCTAGTGTGACAACTCGTGAGAGTTAGATTGTGTTGTATTGATCATATTTCCTCAAGGTTCTCATGAAAATTGTGCAAAGAAGGGTCTCTTGATGTCCTTCACAAACATGGGTTATAGAACATGGGTCCTCTCACCTTGGTTGAAGGAACAACCTAAAGTAGTGAGGGTAGATCAAACCCTCAGTAAGGTGCTATCCATTTCTCTAATGCCCGAAGTGAAAAAGAGTCATTGAATCCCATCCCTAGCTACAAAATGACTCATATCATGGTTCGTTTGTCTCTAAGCATCCTTGCCAGTTTCGTGATGTTTCTCGGCCCTTACAGGAGAATTAATTTGGATACCAACACCAAATTGGCACTATTTCCAGGGATCAATTTACTTTGGGGATTATTTGAACTTTGGGACCTATTTGTGTGGCAACAACACTAGAATTGGTATTATTCGGGATTATTTGAAATATGGGACCTATTTGTGTGGAAACAACACCAAAGTGGCATCGTTTCCGGGGATTATTTGAACTACCTATTTGTGTGGAAACAACACCGAAGTATTTGACCGTTGCCAGAGATTATTTAAACTCCGGGACCTATTTTTGTGGCAACAACAATGAAGTGGCGTTGTTTCCGGGGATTATTTGAACTCGGGATCTATTTGTGTGGCAACAATGCCAAAGTAGCATCGTTTCCTGGGGACTATTTTTACAAATGCATACACATACCGACCCTGGTAATGTTTCTTGCATGATTTAAGTACAAATACATTGTTTAAATGTCATCCTTTGTTGAGATCTATAATATTTGTGCAAGATTACATGTTCATTGTGTAGTATTTCCAATTTCTAGTGGTTATTGCACTAAATTTGCATCAATAGTGATAAATTTGGGTAAAGGAAGGTCAGATCTATTAAGATTTACATAAATTAAGCATTGATAGACACTTGGCAAGTTACTTATAGTGCATCTACACAACTAAGGTGAAAATCCTTAGTGGCGACTCCATGTTGAATTGAAATTTTGATGATTACCAGTGCCTTAACCTATGTCAAGTGAGATTTTCATTAATTTGTGTAAAGATGGAGGAAGAAGATCTCTCTTCACTAGGGATCCTACTAAAAGTTATTTCTAGAACTAGGAAAAGCAAATTCAGAAGGAAACAAATCTAGAAAGTAGTAGGAGATCAAGAATCAAAAAAGGAAATATCAGTCTAAAGGGTGATCAATATGTGGTTGAAGATTACCATACGTCTTCAAGTGATTTTGAACCAGGTAATCTTTATATAAATTTGAGTTCTCCACTGGAGAGGGGCCATCATTTGTGTCTGAAAAGTGTGCTTCTCAATTTTCCCTGTTTCTTCTAAGGTTGATAGGGTTTTCCAAGAAGTTGAGTCATTAGAGAATATCTATTTTGAAAGCTATACTCTGTGCTCCAAAGACCCCTCGTTCCCTATCATTTTGTTTCTCTGTAAATTCACCACCTCAAGGAAATATGGCCCAACCTCCACCTAGACCTCCATTTGTTGTCAACACTTTTGGACCTATAGATTTCAGAGGTATGGATGGATATCCTAATATGGTGCCACAAGATGTCAGAAATAGGTTGCCAAAATTTCAAGGGAATAATGCCATCACTGGTGACCAACATTTAAAACTCTTTGTCAATATGATGGAAGATTTTGAAATTGAGTTTGAAGACATGTATATAAATTTTTTATTCATACTCTTGAGGAGGATGCACATGAATGGTACAAGGCTTTACCAGATAATTCAATAGATTCATGGACCAAGATGAAAAGTGCCTTTAGATTGCAATATGGGGATAAGACAGATCCTAGGTTCCTTTTATCTGAATTTGAAAATATAAAGAAAAATCCAAATGAATCTATCCATGATTTCAATACTCGGTTCAATAAGACCTTGAATAGGCTACTGTAATCCTAAGGCCAAGTGATGTTTCTTGTTTGATAAAATATTCTGATGCTTTTGATAAAAGGTTGCTTATTACTTGAGAGATAAGAACCCAGAACATTGAGGCAGGCTTTCACCATGGCCTTACAAATAGAAAATAACATCAAAGTAGTTGGAAAGCCTCCTAAGAGAGGAAGGTGTTAAGTTGATCAATCCTAAAAAGCCTCAATCAAGCAAGGTTGTGGATCTAGAAGAGGTTGTAAAAACTTTGGTTGGAGCAGTTAAAGAGATATCCTATAAACTGGCTAGAGCAGAAAAAGGGATAGGACAAAGTTCCTAGGGTCAACACAAGCCACACGGTTAGGAGAGATCTAGAAATCATCCCAGAGGTGATCACAGACCAGATGATAGAGGGAAAGGGCTCATGGGATCAGGAAATAAACAGCCTCAACCTAGGGAGAATAGATTGGTTCTGATCCTTTGACTACTAGGGTTGCTACTTGTGGAGGAGGCCAATGTTATCGAGTGGTGTGATAGGTGTTTATTACCACACTCCCCATGTGATGTAGATCAAGAAGTTGAGGAAGCTGATGATGATGAGACATATGATGATGTGTGCATGATGGAATGCCTGCAAACTCATGGCAGGGGGAAACCTCAACTGAATTGATAAGTGCCAGAACTATTGAAGATTTATGGGATTGTGTCCATCAGGTATTGCCTCTTCCTCCCATTAATACTTTTAAAATTGATATGGTGCAAGCATTTGATCTTCCTAATAATGATTTTGAATACTTAAGGGCTTTGATGATTAAAAATTATGATGGAGGGATCCTTCTGAAGAGGACAAGAAACTGTTGATGAATGTAGTAGTTTCTCAGGAGAAAGAATATAACACCAGAAGTAAGGTTGTCAAAGGGGAGGTCCACAAGCCAATCAAAAATTTCTAATCTTACTAGTATCCCTAAGGAGACCTAAGAAAGATACATCTGGAAAAGGCCTAATTACCCCAAATAAAACCTATGCTCCCCATGCCCAAGACTCTGAAAACTCCTATATTATCAGATGAAACTGTGAATCTCCCTCCTAACACTTCCCTACCCAAATATGTTCCTTGTGACATAGCCCAAATATTGAGTCAGATCAAGGTCATTATTCCCATTGTTGAATTACTAGAATCCATGAGCATAGGAAAAGGGCATTCAAATATTTGGGATTTAAGGAAGAAAAAATTACTCGGGGAAAAGTGTGAAAAATGTAGAGGTTCCTCCCATTATTGCAGAATCAGAAATACCACAAGTATTGGAGGAACTGGGAGAATCACCTGAGGTGTATTTGGGAACTTCTCTGGTTGAATCTTAGCTTGATGTGGATCCATTTTTTACCACTTTGATTATTAAAGATAGCTAGTACATAACTGCATGTTTGATTCAGGAGCCTCATGTAATGTAATGCCTCTTGAGGTCATGAATGAGTTAAATATAAAGGTAACAAAAACTTATGGGAAATGTATTTCTGTGGATTAAGGAGAAGTGCCAGTAATTTGATGTGTCAAGGGATTAGTAGTGCAATTGACAACTTTCCAGGAAAGTGCTTAACCATGAATGTGGTTATTGTGGATTGTCTGCCAAATGGGGGATGTTATTATCCAGAAAATGGGCAGCTAGTGTGGGTGGAAGTGTGCAAATGGACATGTCTTATGTAACCATACAAATTGAGGGGAACCTTGTGAAGTTGTACGGTGAGAAGAAAATGTTATATCTCATTAAGGACCCTAACAATGCTTCTTATGAAGTATTGTACACATATATGTTGATGTTGATAACTTTGTGGGTTATGCTAATTTTAAGGAGCATAAAATTGATGAGTGCAAGTATCCAAGCAAATTGGTTCTCCCTACACTCTGATGTTTGATGGGTTTGTTCTAGATCTGGTAAAGGCACAAAAGATAAACCTCAGAAAATATGGCTAGATAGCAACTTTGATAGAGAAGAAAACAAGCATATGTCTAGTTGTTAAAAAAGTATCAAGACTTCTTGGCTTGGTCATACTTAGAATGGAAGGAACTTGAAACATCTCCTTGACTGATTTCTAGAATCAAGGCACACATCATTATACAGTGTACAATTTTTTTTTTTCTGTTTTCACATTTTTTGTTTTAGTTTGTCCTGGTCCTTGGTGATTGGTTTTTGTTGGTTTTTCGGTTCATTCTTGGGGGAATTGGTTATTGTTTTTCTTCTTTGCAATATTTTCTTGACTCTATTTCCCAATGGATTTTTTGGCACATGGTTTGTTGTTCTTGCGGCACTCGTAGGGAGTGCCCATCCCGAGTCGAGTTGATGTTGGTGCTCAATTTAATCTCACCATGTTTGTTAAAAATTTCTCAGTCTACATGGTTTGAAGTATTCTCTATCTCCTGTATGGATGCGTGAAAGCTTTCTCCTTCATTTGGTTTGCCATTGTCAGTCCTTTCCTTGGGTCATGGATCACATTGAGTCTTGGTTTTATTTACAGTCTTCTCTCCATGAGGGGGAATTTTTTTTGTTGTTGGGCGTCTTCCATCGACTGTGTCTCCTTTGTAAATCCTATCCCAACATCCATGGATACGTGGTCCTTTCTGATTGGATGTGGCCTGGATGGGTCTTTTTGGTGAAACTTGTCACTTTTGTTACATTTGTAAAAAATGCCAAATTGGTCCCATGGCCCCGATAGTATATAATTGGCTATTCAACAATATGAAGCAGCAGGGAAAATTTCTTACTTTGACCCGAAGAAGGACATGTGGCAGTTTGAAAGGTCAAAGGCGGAGAGGTGGATCATCGGAGGATTTTGAAGATTTTTGCCTTTTTGTGAAAAGGAGAAAAGTTATAAAATGATCCACAACTCCGTGGGGGAAAAATTAATGTCACATGTTTGAGTCAACATTGAAAAGTCAAAGTGGGGAGGTGGGTTACTGGAGCACTTTGGAGTTTTTAAGATCTATTTTGAAATGAAGAAAAAGTATAAAAGTGAGCCGCGACTCTTTGGGGCCCACATCAAAAGTTAGAAGTGGAGAGGTGGGTCACCGGGGCATTTTGAGATTCTCAGGCCCACTTCAACTCAAATATTTTCCACGTGGAGGGCTGTGCTCATTTGAGGATCCACCTCTAGGTCTTACCTTTGGAATTGCGCCAAGGAGACACGTGGAGGATTTAGATGGATCCTTTTATACTTAGACTTTTCAAGCACCCAATGCAACTTTCTTAGGCCTGGGACATGTGGAGGGCCCACACCTGTTTGGGGACTTGCCCCTGAATTTTACTTTTGAAAGAGTTCCAAGGAGACACATGGATGTTTTCACTGGATCTTCCCATACTTAGAATTTTTTCAAGTGTTTGGTGCAACTTTTTCGAGACCCTAGACACGTGGAAGGTCCGCGCTTGTTTGGGAGTCCTTCTTTTGAGCTTCATACCAAAAAGTGCCAAAGAGACATGTGGAAGATTCCATTGGCCCTGCCCATACTTAGAATTTTCAATGGACGAGGAAACTTTTCTCGGACACTAGGCATGTGGCACCTTTCGTTGGTCCTTAAACTATTTCAATAACATTACTAGACAAAGACACGTGGTGAGCCCACACATGTTTGGCATCTCTACTTCTTTTAGGAACCATATCAAAAGTGTGCTGAAGAGACATGTGGAGGCTTGTTGGCTCCTCTTTATACTGAGACTTTTTCAAAGGCAAAGGCAACTTTCTTGGGCCAGGGTATGTGGAGAGATTGCACTCATTTGAGGTCCCGCCTGTAATATTCATCTTTGAAGTTGCACTGAACAGACATGTGGAAGCTTCCATTGGACCTTCCCATACTTTGAATTTTTACCAATCGGTGCAACTCTCTAGGGTTCTGAACACGTGGAAGGCCCGCACTCATTTGGGAACCTACCTCTAGACTTCACCTTTGCAGTTTCCCCAAAGACACATGGAGGCTTCTCCTGGCTCCTTTTTTACTCTGGGCTGACTTGGACTTAGAGCATAGATATGTGATATAATCATGTGAGGAACTCATTTCTAAGAGGCGAATGTAGGTATCCATGCGAGGGAACTCATTTCTCAAGGTGTAAAGGGTGAAATTGATTCTTTCAAATCAAGCCATATGGAGCCACCTAAGAATTATTAAAAGGGGATTTCTTACATGAAAGAATAAAAGAATGATTAAGAAGACTATCAAAAATTATGATATGGCATCCCAGTCATAGTTGAGGGTATGAGAAACGTGATCAGTTCATGATTTATCCACTTGGTAGAATTTTGGGTGTAAATTTGTTAAACATCACTTTCTGGAACAAACTTGTAACAAACAAAGGATTCCTCGAATATTCTTATTTTGGGGGAAATTTGGGATGAGTGAGTGAGTGAAATGTATAAATGCAATGAGAATACTCTTGCATAAATGGTGGGGGTTAAATTTTCTAAGAAAGTTTGAGAAAAACCATTTTCGAGAGACCGTCTGAGAGACTAGTTTGTTTTCCTGTGTCTTTGGATTCAATCGCGTCAAGGTGGTTGTAAGTGTACAACCATTGACAAGCTCTGAGATTATTGAGGAAACTTTCCCTTGTTGATGAATCTAATGAACCTTGAATGAATTTGTGTTGATCATGAGCATTATTGTGTTTTCTTTTATTTTAGAATGTTTTCAAATAGTTTTTCTTGTTCTTGTTGCAATATTATGTTAAAATCTCTTTGAGTCACACAAGATCTCATTCGTGTGTTAGTATTGTGGCATTTGCAATTTCATTATGAGAAGAGATTTCATCTGGTAATGAAATAAATAATTTAAAATCAATTTACTCTCATTATGTTGATAAAGATTGTTTGTAATCCTATGAGTGTATCTTAGGCGTGACGAACACGGGATTTCTAGCATTTAATTGAGTCTTTAGCACGAGCCTTTGTGTTGAATTCTCAAAGAGTGTGTGAAACCGTGCATCTCTGGGCCTTCATTGATACACACATTCTGGTTGAAGGAATATTTTGGCTATTCTCAGCAGCATTTATGTCGTGATTTTCCAATATTTGTAAAGGCCCTCAAAGATCTTGTATAATCGACTCTATCTTGCTTAACTTCCCACCAAAAATTTCTCAAATGATGAATCCTACATGAACCACCCCTTTTTTGTACTGTGTATCCACAAATGAACAAATTCCATTGCCAAAGTATGCAGGGACAATCAAGATTCAATTATTATCTTTAGTAACCCGAACCTTGTCTAGGAAACATCTCCACTCTCTAGTGTGACAACTCGTGAGAGTTAGATTGTGTTGTATTGATCATATTTCCTCAAGGTTCTCATGAAAATTGTGCAAATAAGGGTCTCTTGATGTCCTTCACCAACTATCATGGTTTGTCTTTCTCTAAGAACCCTTCCATTTTTGTGATGCTACTCGCCCTCGCGGAGAATAAGGTTGGACACCAACACATAAAATTAATGGAAATAATGACAATGAATATTATGCTTTAAAACAAATAATTAAGCTCCTTGAGCATCACAATTTTATATCATTTTTGCTTAAATTTCTTCTTCATTCTCATCTTGAGTTACTAAATCCCAATGGGATCCCAAATCCAATCGCTCTATGTCGATGAGCATCATTCCATATTGACTCATAATCCTTCTTGAAGCTTCCTATCCAATCCATTCCAACTAAGAAACCTCCTCTAAAAATTAGTACATCCCCTCCTCCTCTCAAGCCTTCTATAACATTACCAATTCCAACTAAGAAACCTCCTCTAAAAATAAGTGCATACCCTCCTCCTCTCAAGTCTTCTATGGAATTATCAATTAAAAATTAGAAACCACTATCTAAGTAAGATCAAGAAACTCTAGAAAACGTCTTGGGCTTCCTACTTTCAACCCAAAATCCAAGCTTGGTTCTACTCTTGCGCATGCCTACCATTGTGATGACTCTATATTATCATAACACATATAAAACTCTCCCACAATTGCATGGTATCTCTTTCATTATGACATACATTTCAATCAATGGAACACTTGGGGGCATTTCACTTCTCCTCTTGTAGCACTATCGTTGTTTATAGCACAATCTACTACACTTTGCACTTCGTGCATTATACCTAATCTTCTTACATATTTGAAAACCCTTGGATACACACATTGTATCTTCATTAATCTATGACGCACTATATTTCCTTGTTCATACTTAGCTTTTGAGGGTATAAATCATCAATTAACCTCATTGCATTCAATTTTCATGCTAAATGCTTCATGATCTATGTATCTAACACCCAATCTCAAACCGTTTCACGATGACACACTCTTGTTCTATGGTTCATTATTGATTTTTGAGGGTTATTTTATAACTTAAATTGATCTCATAAACATCCACTAAAATACACGTTTCTCCTACTATATTCACACATTATATACCATCCCATCACACTCATGAAATTTGCATATTTTGGTTGCAATTACTCTTTCTTTATTTTCTACTTACTTGTTTTCATTTTCTTACTATGTTAGCCGATACTCAAAAGTATGTCATTATCTTTCCATATATAAACATGCGTGTTTACTTTGTCTTTTGTGGTGAATGAAAATTTCTTACAGGATATTACACACTTCTATGATTCTTGACACTGTATCCTTTTCCAAAGACCATGAAGGCTCCTAGGAAATCTATATTTCATATTCTCACACACTAAAGGTGCTTGTATTTCATCATATACTACTTCCTATTCTTCCTAGCACATTACATTTGATTGATAAATACATGTCTTGACATAATTTTTATTTTTCTAACATGTTAATGGGTGTCTCACGTACAACATTTTCTTTGCGAACTATATGCCACCACGGTTATCGATGCATTTTTACTTGCCATTTGTTTCTTATTGTATTCCATTTTACAGGTTATGACCTATATGTTGTTTAATTATTGTTTGTATGATTTTGGTCACTTCACCACTGATTGTCTTATGACATTGTGAGTGATGCCCCATGTTTGAAACCCACTTTTCATGGTCCACTTAATTTTCACACTTGCATGATTATGTTATCCTTTATTGCATGTTTTCTAATTTTTATACTAAAACATGTTACTACAAATTTTGTTTTATTGTGCCTTGGTTTCTAAAATACACATCCCCTACCCCTTGCAGGTAGCAACTTTAGATCAACATCAAGTCCTTTGATATCAGCTGCAAATTCCTAGAGTCTTCGCATACACCCCAAATATGGGGGCATCCATTGATTGAATAAGTCACCCCTATAATAGCTTCTAGCTACAGATTAGGACAAAAAATACAAAAATGAAATAGGAACACAATCATAGAACTACCCAAAATCTAACTTGGGTCCTCGTAGAACACAAACAATAACACGTAGACCTTGACAATAGTTATTTGGCACTTGTGCCTTCTCCTAGGTGCTAATGCCATGGAGACACAAACAATCATCTACTTAGATTATCACAGTTGACAAAAGCCTTCAAAGTAGTTCTACTGATTACATACAATCCTTTAGTTACAATATGCATGTAATCTCCTACAATCAATTTCAATTGGAACACTCAAGTATATTTGGAACTAATTTGGGACATCGAGAATAAATTAGGGACGTATCATGTGTAGTGGTGCTTATTGCGTAGATTCATGGAAGGAGAGTAATACTAGACCTCTCTCCCCAACACTTGTTGTTATGTGTGAGATTACACAAAAAAATCAAACTTGGTGTGAAATTGCACAAAAAAATCAAAATCGGTGTGAGATTTCCTAAAAAAATCACTCTACAGAGCATTTTAGGACAGGTTTCTATCCTTATACAATCTTTTACATCAAGTGCACACTTTCCTTTACACACTTCTACATACTTATACATATTTTTCTATGATTTATCATATACAAGAATGTGATTACATTCTTTCTCTTCTTTTGTAGGTCTGTCCTTACATGAAGTATCAATCACCATCTACATCAACATGTACAACACAATGCATACTCTTTACCCCTAGAGTCATTTTTCCTTTCCAAGTCTCCATGCTTCACTTGTCCACTTGACACAAATTTTTCCGCATACTCTATAGGATCATAAGGTATGCGTTTCTTATCTACTTTATGCTATTGAGTATTCACTCATTAACATAAAGTGGAAAAACATATAAAAACAAAAGCACACACTTGGGTACATTTCTAGCTCCTATAATCATATTAATAGTAATATGATTGTAAGAAAGAAAACTAGTGGTTGATAATTATATTTGGCCTCTTTTCTTACTCTTATATTTTTTATTTTCTCTTACACACCCTACAACACATTCAAAATGTTACATGTTAATCTTTCTTGGCTTTAGACAACAACGCCTAGCTAGGATAGAAGTTCCTGTGTGCTCCTATCCCTCCAGGACACCCCTACCATTTTTCTTTATCTTACTCACTCATTTTTGTTCACTTTTATCTTTTACACATATTTTTCACTTATGGAGTGGCCTTCCAGTAATAAATTACGAAATCGAAATAATTGAATCATATAAATACATAGTTATTTGTTCAAAATAAATGAACAAACACTAACCATATACTATCATCACCTAATCTTACAGACCCAAAGGCACCTAAAGGAATCCAAGGCATTCATATAGTAACCATTTACGGTGATCCATAAAGAGAGGGCCAAAAATTTTAAACAACCTCGAGAATCCTATATGTACTTGTAAATAAAATCCATAAAATTATCAACTTAAAAGGAAATGCAATGGAAAAGTGACCACCACACACCTGCAAAGAAAGTTGATAATGGAGTTAAAAATACCTGTCTGGGTTCAAATGTAGGATTGATTTATTAACACTTTTGATTGAAAACTTGTAAAATTTATAATGAAGATACGAATGCGTAATAATGAACAAAGTGTTACCATTTATTTCCTCAAGAACTCGAACTATTGATTCAAAATACTAGAAATATCCATCTTCCAACATAGAATACACCTCTACATAGAAGAAATTTTTGTGCCAAGACACTTTCCTTCAACCCAATGCATGGTATCTACCTCTACATAGTATAGAGAAGTATACGTGAGGCCTCTACATTGTTGCAAGTCTCTAAATGATGGTATGTACCAATCTACTACACTAGTAGAAATAATCTCTATATTAAATGATGTTTTGACCTAATGCCAAGTCCAAAATGATCAACTACCATTCTCGCTGAATGGCCTCAACCCCTACATGAATGATGATCTAAGTTGATATCAGGTGACCATGAATATTAGCTACCACTCTATTTCATGACCACAAGCCTATATGCGAGAATGACCTGGTGATGCGGAATCACATCACCCCTGATTGTTGCAACTCGATAGATTGAAACTATTAGTGTGATTGCATGACATGGAGGTTTTCCCAAAGTGTGGGACTTTGCAATCGGGAAAGCTCTCTAGATTAAGGTTGGTTCCTATCCTATCCTAGTGCCAACTAATTTTAAGTGCAGAGAGTTGTATATCTAACCCTAATCTAATATTTCCAAGGAGGCAAAGTAAAGAAAAATCATAAAAATAAAACCTACTCTAAGGGAATGTGATGCAATAAGAAGCAGGTTGAACAACGTGCATAATAAACATAACACTACTAGAAGCTTGTAATTAAAACAACAACAATACACAATAACCTTGAATGCAATGAAAGATAAAAAAATTGCAATATAACATAGAAGAGGGTTTGAAGCATCCACAAATCTGATTTTATTGCTCCCAAAATTGATACAATACACCACACTGAAGCTTAAAGGCACATATTTTGCATTATAATGTCCAGTAGGGAGGTTTGGAATCTCCACAAAATATCTTACAGAATAGAAGAAGAAGGGAGGGGAATATACAAGTTTTCTAACATTTTGAAATGAGCCCCTCCTTACAATATATAGGAAGAATGAGAAAAGGGAGAGAGAAGGAATTCAAAATCTTGCTTCAACCACCCAAAAATGCATTAAAATCACCTACAACAATGATGGGTGCCACTACAAAACCCATACCTCCATGTACCTTTCCTTGTTGGGAAGAAAAGAAGCCCATACCTTCATCATTTGGGTAGGTGAGAAATCTGGAACATTCCTCTAAAATGGAGGACTATATTTCCTCATTTTTAAATACTTAGTCTCACTAAAATTAAGAAAACGAGCCTCTGTTGTGTGGACAACACTCGAGAGTTTTCTATAAAGTCTTATTTTGAGTAAATCCGAGCTCCATGTAAAATTTATCGTCATCGAAGATGAGGGTGCCATACTGCAATAAATGTTACGGTTAATATGCATTTTTAGAATCCGAACCTGCATCGCACCCTCTGAAATCTAAAATTTTATAATTTCAGGATTTCAAGCTTTGGGAATTTTGACTTCGGAGGTCACTGCACTGTTCATCCGGTGAGATGGCTCGAAGGTTCCAAAATTTGGAACCTTTGAAGACCAAAATTTGAATTTGAGTTCGACTCAGAAATCATGTTGTGTGGCATTGGGGCTTCAATATTCCAAAATTCTAAAACCACGAAGTCCATAGTTCGGACTTCGAGTTAGAGACATTTGTCTTTTTGGGGATTCGGGTTTCGGGATTAGGGGGATTGGGTTTTGGTATTTCGGGAATTATTAACCCATACGGTCATCGCATATCTCCAAACTTCCAAAATGCCGATCTATGAATTTCGGACTTTGGTTTTCGAAACTTCACCCCTCCCCACATGGTACTATTCATCACTTATGAGCTCATGAAACCTCCGAAGCTCCGAAATCCCAAAGTTTGAATTTCATACTTCAGGTTTTGGACCTTCTGATCATTTTTCGTGCTTCTTTCCGTAAGTAATTGTGAATTAATCTTTGTCCTACCTCCGAATGATCCTCGAAGTTCAAACTATTTGGAATGACCCCACCTCGAAGTTGAAAATTTGGACTTCAGAGCTTCTTCATTTCCCAAACTCCTTTGCAATGTGCTTGACCTACTTCTTTGACTTGCTCCAATCAAAACATGAGTTCCCATGGCTGAATAATTCCTCCAATTTCCTCTGTACCAAGTCAGGTCTAGCCAATTTTCTTGAGCAAAATTGGATAACATTGGATTTTCGAGATGATATACAAGCTCAACAATGATGAATTCTACCCCGTTACATGGTTATTGCCTCTACAAGGTACGATGTCTCTAGTTGTTGATGAATATCGGGTATTACTCTATTCCAAGGCCATAAACCTCTATACAAAGTGACTATCGACGACGATGTCAAATTCTAATAGTGATCAAATACCATTCCGCTACATGTTCGAGAATGCCTCTACACAAAATGAACATCTTAGATGACACCAAATGAGATCAATTGTCTGCGTAGAAATGGACAATAAATCTCTAAGCTTATAAATATTAGTTAAATCCCATATAAAAGTTGTAATAGGCACTCAAAAGCTGATTAAAAGATATAATTGGAGTAATCCAAATGTAAATGCGAGAAAAATAATGAGTATGATAAACCTGTCCCTTATCCTATCTCAAAAATATGGACTCCAAAAGAACAAGTTAATGCCAACACACTATCAAATATGCCCTCTTGAGATATTGAATATTAGCAGGTTTCTCAAAAAGATCAACCATTATGATACCAACTTCATCCATAAACAAAGGGCCAAAAATTTTAATGGGCTTCAAAACCCTATAGCGGTTGTAAATAAATCCCACAAAATTATACACTTAAAAGGAAATGCAATGGCAAAGTGAAATCTCACACACCGCAAAGAAAGTTGATAACGGAGATCGAAAATACCTACATCTCTAGGTTCAATTGTTGAACCGATTCATTAACACTTTCAATTGCAAATAGATACAATTTCAATGAAGCTCGAATGCGCAACAATGAACCAAATGTTACCAGTTTATTTCACGGGGACCCCAAAGCTGGTCTCCAAAAGAACATATAACATTTGATTCTAATGAATCTAAACTCATCCTCTTATGTAAAATAATATTTTCCACGAATATCTACCACTCTGTTACATGACCTCAAGAAGCCTCATGTAGACAAAAGATCTCAATCGAACAAATACAAAAGAAAAGATACCCGAGTTGATCCGTAATGGATCCGAACTAGAACATAAGGGTGATAATATAACCAATTGATTCAAATTAATCCAAACTAGATATTAAAATGACCATATAATCCATTTGATTAAATATGAATTTGAACCAAATTACTGAGAAGATGATCACAGATCCGGTTGACTTACAAGGAATCGAACTAGAAGATAGTGTGATCATAGGTCCGGCTGATTCCAAATGAATATGTAAACTAGAAAATATGAAGACAAGAGCTCCTCCATTTCGACAGAGTAGTAAAACCCAACTTACGGTGGATGATGTAAAAGTATAGCTCTCCAAAATGTCTTCCTTCAAGAGATGTATGCTCGATGCAAGATCCGAGATGAATGCCAAAAATTCAAATGACTTTAACAAGATAAAATGGAGTCGTAACATCTCCAAATCTGAAGATGAAATACACAACTAGGAGCACATTGAAATTATGAGCATATCTCTACTTTATAACAAAGATCGATTCTTCCTCTAAGTGCTCCTAAGCGACAACTCTACTGAGGTGCCTTTTAAGCGAGCACGACTTATAAACGAGATAGTGATTGAACCTATATCCATAATTCTCACCTGTAAATATAAAATGGAATAATAATATGTATATAAGGAACATCTCGGGGTGCTGGATATTTCTCCAGTTGACGCCGAGTTATAGAAAAGATCTTAAGTTCCCAAAATGACTTTTTACAATATGGCCTATAATAGTCCTAGATCACAATACATGCTGTGTGCAAACTTGTGTGTTGACAACACCCACTTATATCCCTTTAATACTCACTGATATCCCATGGAATGGTTGTGGTAATTTATTTTAATACGCGGATGGTTGGGGTTCGAATCTTCCAAACCAACCTCTTTGTAAATACATGGCGGTGGGTTTTAATATCCCACATCGATGGGATTAATAACATGGGAGGTGTTTACTAAACACCAAAAACTCCACATAACCATGGCATGGGCCACATAATACCATTTTTCCACGTGGAGTGGATGCTTCGTCTAACTCGTTAGTTATATAGTTGTGAGCAGTGAGGTAGATTTCATTCATTGGCCATGTAGTAAGGTGGGTAATATATAAATTAATATGCTCATGTTGATAGTAAATGTGGGTGGTGTATAATTCCACATATGTGGCTTAGATAATATATTTCACACTATGATTGCTCCTCCAATGTGGATAATAACTCTCCAAACATAGATAATAACCCGTCGATTTGGGCTTGTCGGTTTACCATGCACTTTGGAATAGCTCACCCTCTATGTGTGAATTCTCTCTGCCAAGATGGTAAGTAACCCAACCAAGTTGGCTCGAGTCAATGCACATATTGATGGTAGGCCAAGTGATGGAAGGCCTTCCCGAGGTCTCACCATGTGGAGAAATATTCCCGACCAATAAAAAGTGGGGTCCACCCATCTAGATACGAGTGTCAAATAATGGAGTCACAAAATCACAATTTAATTTTTCTTCTTCGAGTACACTCTTCTTCTTCCACGTGTTCTTGCTGCATTGACCAGTTGACTTTGTCGAGTCCAAACTACGACCAAACTTTGACCATCCATAACTTGAGCATACGAGCTCTGTTTCTAGTGTTATAGGTACTTGTTGGAAAGATATCGAATTATCTACCACTATAGAATGATTTTACAGGTTTAGAGAACTATTGAATTCCCATGATTTCCTCTAGATCATAGGGGAAAAGGGGTTACATACTCTACATACAAAACATAGCATTGGGAAGTTAATTTTATTCAATCCACACATTCTACTAAATTCCTACATTTATCTACAGCCCACTATCAGTGAAACTTACACAAGGGAATCCTGTGGCATCATTCTCATACATAGTCACATGAGCTACGGATTCTAAGATTTAGTGTAGTGCTTTGTCATAATTTCACTCTCGGGGTAACTATGGAGGTCACTCGACTCCCCATTCTACATATTTCTTTTTAGGTTTGATGTGGTTTGTAGGATTATCTAGGTGACCTTTTATTTTGAAAGTGACAAGTACCTTCATCGACCAAGTATCGACTATTAGGAGATTCTTAGGGAAATATAACAAAAAACTTCAGACATACCAGAAAGTAGGTCTTGAGCTCCTATGCACTCGCCGGTGCCAAGAAGTGGCCTTCAGTACCCAGGAACACTTTCCCTATCCCAGACACCTTTATCCGGCCTTATCCCTATATTTTATAATTTACTGTGAGCAATACCGACACTCATTTTAGTATGTTAGTCACTTATCTTAGCCCATATCAGTTCCAAATTGGGTGGAAATCACCAAAGTTAATTCCCTCTCTCTCTCTTACTTAGGGTTTCATATTTTACATCTTATTTTTCTTGTGTCATATTTGTATTTCAGAATTTATATCATTTATTTCAGTAGTGAATCTACAATTATATTTAATTCAAATTAAATTAAATCACCCCTCCTCCTGGGTGCTAATGTCCTAATGGTAGAAGCATGTTATTTCCTAAGTTGACACAATATTCAATAGTTTATAACATCGTTCTCTAGTATCGGGAACTTTCCTCCGAATACATAATGCATTCTATCTCCTCCAATTAGTTATAATACCGGTCAATACAAAATAATACGCAACCATGTGGAAAAACATGGGATGCACATGTTATCCAATTTTGCCCCTCAGGAAAAATTGATCAAACACAACCTTGCACAGGAGAAAATTGAAGGGTTGGTTTGATCATGCAAGCTCACAGGTGATTTTCAAAATTTAGGTTGCAGACGGAATCATCATGGCAATGCAAGGGCGGAAAATCAATGGCCAATGGAAATGTCAAAGAAGATCTAAGCTCAAGAGGAAAGCAATATAGAAAATCCTGAAATTATCAATTTTTGGAAATTTCTCAACTTTGGGAAAATAGGGCAAAAAAAGGAGTCAAAAAAGTCCAAAATCCCAAAGTCGAAAGTCTAAAATTTTGGACTTTTGGGTTTTGAGTTTCGAAATTCTCGGGTGAAAAATGGAAAAAGGAGTCAAAAATTCTGAAATCCCGAAGTCAAAAGTCTGAAATTTCAGACTTTTAGGTTTTGGGTTTCAGAAATTCTCAGTGCAAATGGAAAAAGGAGTCAAAAATTTTCAAAATTCCAAAGTTTGAAAGTCTAAAATTTTGAGTTTTGGGTTTCGGAAATTCTCGGTAAAATGGAAAAAGGAGTCAAAAAGGTCTAAAATCTAGAAGTTCGAAAGTCTAAAATTTCAGACTTCTAGGTTTTCGGGTTTCGGAAGTTCTCAAGCGCAAAATGGAAAAAGGAGTCAAAATTTCTAAAATCCTCACGAAGTCCAAAAGTCTAAAATTTAGTACTTTCAGATTTATCGGGTTTTGGAAATTCTCAGGTGCAAAATGGAAAAATCCTTCAAAATGTCCGAAATTTTGAATTACGAAAGTCCAAAATTTTGGACTTTCACGTTTGAACTTTCGAGAACTCTCAAGTAAATTTGGTAGATGAACAATGTTTTTCTCCGAAATGAAAATGTCCAAAAGTCTGAATTTCAGGATTTGGGAGGTTGCATGCGGTCGGACTCGAAAAGTGACAAATCAAGAACCCGCCATTTTGCGGAATGACACCTCGACCTTGAGGATGGCCATAACTTTCGTTGGTAGCTTGGATTTGAAAAAGAGATGACTTTTTGGAAACCTCTCGATGTACATTACTCAACTAAATTAGTTAGACTAAGTTCTTAAAAATGAAAATACAAGTATGCCATTTTTGAGGTGTCCCAGGTTTCTCACCTACCACCATTAATGAGGTATGGGCTTCCTTTCTTTCCCAACAAGGAACAATACATGGAGGCATGGGTTTTTCATGGAACCCATCATTTTTTGCAGGAAAATTCAATGCATTTCTTGGGTGGTTGGAGCAAGAATTCGGATTTCTTCTATCTCCTTCTCTAATTCTTCCTATATATTATAAGGAGGGGCATTTTTCTAAAGGTTGGACATTTTTGTTTTGCACCCTCCCTTCTTCCCTTGTTTGCAAGTGAATTTGTGGAGTTTTCAAACCTCCCATTCAATTTGTAATGTAATATTTCCTCTTGTCCATTGTAGTGTATTGTATCAATTTTGGAGCAATAATACATGTCTGTGGATGATTTTCAACCCTCAGTGTTCATTGCATTCATCTGATCTCTCATTGTAGTTTGGTTATCTGTGCATGGTGGTTGTATTACAGTTTTAATGGTTTGTTTTTAATTGTAAAGAAGTTGTTCAAAATGCCTTTGGTGCATCACCCTTGTTAGTTTAGTTTTATTTCATGAATATTTCTCAACCTTATCTCCTTGGCAAGTTAGAGTAGGTTTTAGAGTAAATCCTCTGTAATTAAAAAGTGTGCACCTGAACAAAGGAATAGGAACCGGCCCTCATCCAGAGAGCTTTCACGATTGAAAAGTCCCAAACTTTTGGAAAATCTCCATGTTATGCAATCACACTGAGAGTCTCAACCCATCGAGTGGTAGACATCCGGGGATGTTGTGATTATGCATCAATAATACCATTTGTAGTGGTGCTCATTTGGGATTATTCATGCAAGGAGAGTAAAATAATACCTCTCTCCCCAATACGCTTCTCCTGTGGCATAAGATCTCTGAAAAAATTGCATTTGGCATGATATCGCACAAAAAACCACCGCACATGATATCTCCAAAAAAATCACTCTTAGCATGACATCACCAAAAAAAAATCACTCTTAGTGCGAGATTGCCCAAAAAAATATCCCTTTACATAATTTTAAGACATCCTTCTACCCTTTACACTCTTATACATTAGGTGTAAACTTTTATTTTTCTATACTTTCACACTTTTACATACTTTTACATACTTTATTCATATTTTTCAAATATATGAATTTGAATAGTCTTTCACTCTTCTTTTCTAGGTCCGTCCTTAATATGCAACAAGAAGCAACCCAAATTAGTAATTACAATAACAAAAAAATATCCAAGCTACGCACACGCTTCACCCCTAGTGTCCACTTCCCTTTTTGCTAGTCTCCACACTTCACATTGTGATATCTTCACACTTCACTTATGCACTCGACACACTATTCATCACACTCTCTATAGGATCATAATGTACACATATTCTAACTACAATATGCTATCGATTATTCACTCAACAACATAAAGTGGGGGGAAAATATATGTACTTAGGTACATTTTTAGGTCTTAAAAGAATGCATGCATTTTCATGATTCCTAAACAAGAAAATAAGTAATTGACAACTTCTATTAGCCTTTTTGTTTTTCTTCTACACTTTTATTGTCTTTATAGATCTTACACTCTTTCCCACATTTAGTTGTTTTATCTTTCTATGGAATAAGACACTTGCACCTAGTTAGGAAACTAGTGTCAGTGCTTTTGTCATCCTAGGCACTCATGTACCTCTTTATACTTTTAGACCCCTTTCATTTCCTAATTACTTGTTCTCGGTTTGGGTCGGCATTTTAGTTTTCAATTATCAAATTAAAACAAGCAAATTATATAAATACATAGTTATACTTTCGAAATAAAGGACCGTGTACTAAGCATTACATCACGCCACCTAATATTGCATGCAAAAAGCATAAAATCCATCCATGATCTAGCATCCATTAAATGGAAATGGTTGTATACTTTCACATACACATAATAGGACAAAGAATTCTATTATATTCCATCCAAAAATTCTATACATATTCTACATTATAGATCTAACTTGGTAGCATTTGTGCAATTTACACAAGGGAATCCTAACGAATTCCTTCTTAACAGACACACACAAGAACTACATTGATTATGATATGTAGTTTAGCACTCAAACCATAGGTTAAATCCTTGGATTCCCATCGGGTCAGATCAGACTCCCATTCTATATTTTATTTTTATTTTTGATGTGGTGTGTGGGTATGTGCAGGTAAACTTATTTCTTGCATGTTACTCATACGTTCACTGATACGACATCAAATCTGGAGTTAAAAACAAGGATAAAAAGTGAAGCTTATATGACATATAAAGATCAAAATCTGCAAAGCATCTACTTGGACATCTGGTACCTAGACCTAGTCACAAATGCCTAGGCACACTTGCCTTCCCATGGGAAATCCTATCCTGGGAAGTTAATGATATCAGAACCTCCAACGAGCCTCAGGACACTCTTCTTATTCTCGTTCTAGTATTTCATCGAGACAGATCACTTCCTCTTCACTCAAAAATTAGCTAGGTCCTCCTATCTCTCCTTCTTTTTAGGGTTCCTTATTACACATGATTTATTTCTTGTTTCTCATTGTATATTAGCATTTATACATCATTACGAATAATTATTACTCTAAAAATAATATTTAATTAATTCAATTCACATTAAACCAATTCCTATTGTATAGCCTCATAGGTTTCAAGAAAATTAAACATGTATCAATGTAAAACCATTTTCTCAAACTTCATATGCTATATTTTAGAAAGCATTAATCTTGAAAATGAGAATAGACTGCTTGGTTCCTTTCTTAATTGTTATTTGAAACATTCTAAACCACATACACAACTCAAGATGCTCATTCTTATGGTAAGTTTTTGTTTGGAAAAAATAGGTTTATACGACATTAAATTTACCCTCATTACGTTAATAAATCTAACATGAAGTCAAGGGGGATGAAGTCTTAAGAATTAAATGAGATTAATGTTCAAGTTAACTCTTTCGATAAAATTCCCTCCATTAAAGAATGTATATTCTCTCGCTTTAGTTTATATAATTCAAAATTTAGTTTGATTTAACTTAATATTTAGACGTCGTGAATTTATTTCTTTTTTTACATAAGAGTTTGTGTTGGATCGAATGTTTTATCTCACCAAGAAAAATTGATATTCATTGTTAACAATAAGAGAATTCATAAATCATGTATAAAGAATTCAATTATAACCATATTCCTAAACCACTATCTCATTTACTCTTGTTCTCATTACACTTACGTTGTTAATTAGGTCTTTTAGAGGAATTTCTAAAAAACAAAATGAGTTACGAAAGTATTTTCTTACACATATTGATTAATACATGATTTGAGACCTTTTAAACTATGTAAAAATTTTAAAAAAATGGTGTACAAGGTAATATCTCATGTATCTCGTATCTCACAATCCCACATGAGGATTTTCTTTTCTTCTTAATTTCATGAAAGGAATTATCTAGGGGTTAATGGATAAATTTTTCAATTTCTCCATTTCCCTTAAGTCATCATATTCCAAAAGTAACTTCGCTTGCTAATAATTAGTTACAATTGTCACCCACATGTTAATATCTCAATGCTCAAAGCGAGTTTAGTTTAATTCCAAATTCCCTCATAGGATCTCGTGCCCAACTATAAAACAATTTAAAGAGTGCAAACATCTTTACCATGTAAAACCTTTGTAAAAGCTTCGAGATGTTTTGTATTTGCTAGCCAAGGTTTAAAACATAAGAAAAATCATACAATCATTCCACTTGGATAATCTAGATCCCACAAAGAGACCAATTAATGATTAATTTAACCCATACTATCCTCATAAGAATACATTTGACCACTAGGATACCATGAACAAATGTGAACAATGAAATATAACTTGTCCATGAAGATGATTAAACCTATGATACAAATAAATGTTAGTCTTATTTATCATATAAATGGCAAGGTGAGTCAGCCGATATATTACTTCATGTAAGGAAACTAAAGTCATATAAATGGTATTTTGGAATAATTATAGGTATATGAAAGGAATACACCCTTGTTAGATCTAAGTTATGTCTCCAAAGGCATTAGCCATTTTCAAACTAGTCATGATGCCACTAAGAGAGGAGATATGGAAAAAGGATTAAAACTTAGCCATCTTTGATTATTTTAAGTGCAATGAATTTCTCTCATACATTTTGATCATTATGAGGAGAATATGATAATATAATCACAATAATTTATTACATACAAATAACACAACATGAGATTTTGCATCTAATACATCAAATTTCATCTAAACAATTTATCCAAAGAAAATAAGATTATTATTTTATCATGAAAGCAATAATATTTCTCTTTCTTGATACAACATTTTATTTAATTTTTTAATTTTGCACACACTAGTACTACTATTACCAATTTACATTGTATTCATTTAAGAAGGTACAAATCATCATCACAAAAAATTAAGCATGATTTTTAATCCGCCTATCAAAGGTACCTACAATCATAACATGGTCAACAAAAAGTTATCGTGGAATATTCCTACCATCTAGCACAATTAATGATTTCAAATTTTTCCATTCATGATGATAACACACATAACACACACCAAGAGAGAGTAAATCCATTGAATTCATTTTATTTTCAAAAGTGGAGAGAGAGAAAGAAAGAGGAGAGAGAAAGACATAATTTTTCCACAATTAAGTTGTTTACAAAACAAGATTCAAAGGAAGTTTCCTATAATCATTTGTTATTGTTTACATTATTTCTCAATTGATATTATGATTAGATAAGGTTGTATGACAACTTTGAACATTTAGTGGCAAGTTTCCAAAAGCGTAAAATTTACCGAATTTGCTCGAGAATCTACGTTCAAAAATAATATCGAAACCGAAACACACAAGAAGTCAATTCCCTACCTACTCCCCTCTATATAGGGAAACATTTAGAGTGACATCACCCAAGTTTTGTAAACTAGGTTCATTTCGCACCCATATATCTGAAGCTATCAATCGTAATAGCACCGAAATGGTATCGTCACCCAATGGTGAAGGCCTAAAAAACCCAACAAGAAAATTGTCCTATGGAAATAGTTTCTTGAACTAAGGTTTGGTAGTGATTATAATAGAGAAATACAAGAGGTTTATAGGATAGAAATACTAATTCTCCACCCCGAGCCTAAACTTTGGGTCAAAACCAAACCAAACCTTTAACTTCAAGTAGCTACCCAAATCTACAACGAGGTCAACATGACCCTTAACGTGTTGTGTTAAATAATCAAATGATCAAATACTAGCATTTTAGATTTTTTTGACATATCGTGTTAAACAAGAACAAGGTCAATATTTGATTTTCTCATTTTGGGGTCAATAGCGATATCCCATCTCTCATTAAAAAACAAGATTTATTACAATTTCAAAAGCTTGCTAAGATGTATTGTTTACTAAATTTGGAGATCAATGTGCCACCCACATGGCTTGATAATATGTCTTGTAAGAAGAGCTTTCCAAACATCTCAAGCAGTACATAGAGAACTAGGTTCATGTTTAAAGTAATAGTTGAAGTTGTGTAAAAACAAGAGGTAAATTACTATATAATTTAATGGCTTATCTAATTCATCGATAAATTATTTTTTATATGGTTTATATTTAAATTTCATTAAAATAGGAAAAAAAAAAATTTAAAATCATTTGGGAAAAGGATAAGGGATCGAGCTAGCGAAGAGGCACGAGTGATCCAAGCTAATTGAATGCACCTAATTTGTGAGTCCACAAAAGAGAACTTGTTAACTTAGAGCACAAACATTTCATGTTTTTTATGTCGATGGTAACCTCATTCACCTTTAAGGTTGTTTTGGGTAAGTTTGTGAAAGATGCAACTCAACTCCATCCATTCAAAAGGGAAAGGTCCTTATAATGATTACGATAATGTCAACGGAAGCAATTTTGAACAAAAGGAGGATATTTGTACTCAATGTTCCTACATATCCCCCATGAAGATAAATTATGAAAAAAATTCCCAAGACCTTATTGGCATGTTATAGGTAGAGTGTAGTGTTTCCTCAATATCACCACACCGCCAAGGAGGTCAAACATGAACCCAATTAGCGTGATTTAAATTTCCGATATTTTGATAACTTTAAGATATATTAGTGTTTTACCTCAAAGGAAGAAAAAATAGACTTGAGATTCAATCCACACCCTTTTACTGAAACCAATATAGGCTAGATAGAAACATTACACAGACATGTTCTTTAAAGAGTATTGCGATGTACCCATTTTATATTCCTCTTAATTGGAGTGACAATTTTTTTCACATGTTTGAAGCAAGTCCAATAGTATAAGAGTCCATGTCTCCCATAAACATCCAATCAAACAACTCATTTTCCTTTTCTATGTATCCAAATCTTGCATGTTTGACTATTAGAGTTGTTGAGACTACAAAAATACCAACGAAACAACCTTCTTTGTTTTTATGCTTTAAGGATACATATCCTATGTATCCTTGGAATTTTTAAAACAATTTACAAGTGATAAAAAAGGAACAAGATTGGTAAAATATGAAAAAGTTCATGATGTCAGGAGTTACCTTGTCAAGTATATGCTCTCACCTTTAATACAAAAATATAAAAGAGAAAAATCCAAGCCATCCACTTCCAAAGTTAGTTTGCATCATTCTAAAGATGTTTTAAAAGAATCCCATTTCCCACACCTTGAAGAACTGGTGTCCATAAAGGCCACATTTCTATTTTTTTATTTTTTTCAAAAACATTATGGCTCATTTTTTATCTATTTTTTTCATTTTAAAATGTGTCTAGCAAAGAAAAGGTGTATACAACATCTCGTGAATCTACTTCTCTCTGATTGATTTAATAGAAATAGAGTTGTGCTAAACCCTAGATATTTCAGAGTCTAGTATGATAAATAAATGATAAATAACATATCGACACAAGTCATAAGATAAATAAAAATGAAACCCTAGGTGCGAAAGAGAGGATAAAAGACTTAGCTAATATCAGAATAAATCCCAAAGTGTTATGGACTAGAAAACTAATGAACATGAGGAGGAGAATTTCACAACCGCACTTAGAAAATTATATAATTTTGGATGAGCCTAAAATAGGGAACCTAGGCTAGGGTGAGGGCACTTAGGCACTAGACACCTCTTCCTATGTTTGTAAAATAATTGGTATCTTTTTTTATTTTGTCATAAGGTGGTTTCTAACCTTCATTGTTGGTCACTTGTATGTCCTTTGGATGATAACAAAATTCTCTTGTAATATGCAAAAAAAATTATATCCCATAAAACCCCAAACAACATCAAATCATAAAAATAAATTTGTAAATGGGGATTCGGGCGATCCTTACGGTCACCGATAGAGTGAGCTTACAACCAAGTGTTGTAATTTATCTCGACTTCATGTAGTTCTTGTACATGTGTGTATAAATCATTCCCTAGGAAGCTCTTATGTAAGATGTGCTTGATAACAAGCTATAGCTAGATGTATCAATGAAGATATATGTGTGGATGGAAAAATTAACTTCCCCTCATATGCATGTATGCAGAAAATGCATTCCCTTGTCCTTTGAATGAAATCTATATGGATTCCTTTGATGTTCTTAGAATACCTTTGGATGAAACCTTAGGTGATGATAATATATGCTTAGAGCTTGGGGGTTTATTATGGTCACATAGCTTCTTGTTTAATTGATTCCCTTGTTTGAATTTGATAATTGCATGGCTAAAAGGCCAAACCATAAGAACAACAGATTCCCAAAAAGAGGCGAGTGAGATAGAAAGAGGTCGAGGTAGCCAGAGGGGATGAGGGAGCACAGTGTTGGCATCTGGCTGGGCGCTAGTGTCCAAGGTGAATAAAGATAAAGAAATGATGATCATACTAGGTTTTGGGGTGTGTAAGACCAGATAGAAAGAAAGAAATACAAAAAGAGGCCAAGTTGAATAGTTAATTACTAGTTTTATCACTTAGGAATAATATGAATAATAGTATGTGATTCGAGATAAAGAAATGTACCCAAGTGTGTTATTCTATGTCTACATTTTCCCCTACTTTATGTGGTTGAGTGGCTAATCCATAACATAAAGTAAATAAGAGATGCATACACTGGTAACCATGTAGATTGATGGCAAAAACATGCTAAAGAGACAAGAAAATGCGTGGAAGCTAATGATGAGGAAGTGGCCTTAAGAGTGAAACATATGTTTTACACCGTGTTGTACTTGTTTTTGTTGCATCTTTATAAAGGGTTGATTCTTGTTGCACATTAAAGAAGGACTTGAAAATTAATAGTGAAAGATTAGTCAAAGTCATGTGTTATGAAAACTCTGTAAAAATCATGTAAATGTGAAAAAGTAGTAAACAAAAAGTGTGCACTCCGATCCGTGATGAGTAAAAAGGCTAGAAAATGTCATGTAAATGTTGTAGAAGGATCTCACGCGAAGTGTCGGTTTTTAGGCAATCGCACACCATGTGCGAGTTTTTCAGTGATCTAACACCAAGTTTGAGTTTTTGGGTGATCTCACACAAGGTCTGATTTTTTTGGGTGATCTCACGCCACAACAAAAGAGTTTTGGGGAGAAAGGTATAGTGTTATCATCCATCCTTGATTTCTTCCTAAATTTATATACCAATACATATGGTGTGATCATGATTTGTTCCATGTTATTCTAGTTTGATTTAAGGAATTAGAAAAAGGAGATATAATCTGATTGATTGTTGGATGTCACGTGCCTATAATGTGAACAACTGATATGTGAAATCTTGAAAAGTGTGTCTTGATATGAGAAAATAATTGTAATTGCCCTGGGTCATAGGCACCGAGAAAAACTTAGGAGCACCCAGGTGCTATTTGAAGAAGGTAAATCACACACTTTGGGTATCTATGTATCCTAAATCACATACTACTATTCATATGAATCCCAAGAAATAAAATTATTAATTGATCCCTATCTTTAGCCATCTTTTCTTGTTTTACGGTTCTATTGTTTACCTTACACTCATTCTAACACGGTCTGCTTTTTTCGTACTTTGACATTTCTCACTCGAACATTGGCACCCATGTAGGACGCTAGCACCAAGAACCCCTATCTCTTCTAGGTGCCCCCGACCTCTTTGTACTTTGTTAAAATATTTTGGGTCCTCTCTACCTGGTTGGGAATATTATCTTTTTGGTATTCAACCTTTTCGGGGATGATTATGAAATTCAAGCAAGGGAATTAGATAATTATAAAGTTATGTAATTATAAAAAATGACCAAACACTAAGCATTTGCTATCACCACCTAAGGTTGCATTCAAAATCCATTACAAGGTCATGAAGCATCCATCTAGCATCCACACACAAGGGAAACAATTTGATACTCATGCATATACGTATAGGAGGGGAGTTCATTATTTAATGCATACATTTATTTAAATTTCTTACATCTAGATACATGCTCTCTATCAAGTGCGACATGACAAAAACACCACCTAGGGTACTATCTCCGCACACTCACACACTTAAAAGTACATTGGGTTTGAGATGTAGTGCAATGCTCCATCGTAATTTCATTGTGTGATAGTTTAGGAAAGTATGACCCCTCATTTTCATTATTTTATTTTTGGGATTTGATGCATTTTGGGGTTTTGCAAGTCATTTCTTCATTCTAGGTTATAGGTTACAAGAGACATCTGTGAACTTTGTGCGACATACTAGTAAAAATAAGAAAAACATGATGAGCATCTTGTAACACTTTGTGAAGCTATTTTGTGTCTTCTTGAGTAGTCACATGCACCCGGGAAGGTCTCTAGCACCATGTTGGCTAGATTTTATGCTCGGCTAAACAAAAAACCTAGGCAGTCATGGGATAAATCCCCTTCATCTAATGGTGAAGCTCCCATGTGAGTTATTTGTTTATTCTATGACCTATTTAAACTAAATTTGGGGTATTACTTTAGTTTAATAACTCATGAACCATAACTAAACAACTTGACAACAAGTAACCAACTTTACGTTGAAGTGATTACTTAGTAGAATTAGGAAAGGAATGTGGAAAACATAAATAACTTATTTGCAAAAAGTGTGTTTGGTAACAAGTAGATTTTAGAGTAAGTTACACCCAGATGGAATAAACAAACATTTAATGATTTCTATACCTTTTAACAAATGAATAAAAGCGTAATCATATGAAATTTAAGGATAAGACAAAGTTTACCATTATCTTCCATAATTTACATAGTAAGACTTCAGAAGACACAAATTTTGAGTAAAATCCTCCTTCCTTCTTATTGAACTTATAATTTTTACAATATGCACATCTAATTATTTTGACACAAAATGTAACAACCATATATAATGTAAAAAAATAGTTTTCAAAAAAATATCAGATCCACGACCTCGTAGGTATCTTCTTATATTTATAGACATCGTAAGGAGAATACAAAAGGGATAATGTCCATTCAACTTTCATAAATATCTAACTATGAATTTGTGAGGAGTTGATAACTCCCTTCCTTTAAATCCTCATTGCATGCCACATATGATTTTAGAATGTTCCATCTATTAATGATAACAATGGTATAGCTCTGATACCAAATGATAGAATAGAATTAGATTGCAATGACCAAAGAGGGACAGAAGCCTCACAAATATTATTGATCATGAAATCAGATTACATAACAATGCAAGAGCTGTAATATTTATAGATATTAGACAACCTCATATGGATAGACATGACACCCTATTAGGCACCAACTACGAGATGATAAGACCCATCTCACATGCACATGTAATTACTACTAATACCAATATTGAATGTTATCCAACATAACAATATTGAATGCAAGTCACTAGACTAGAGTGCACATGTTGCACATTATTAAATAAAAGACAATGCAATAAAATGTAATAAATATGCCTATGCTAAATTATGCTAAAAATTAAAACAAAAATAACCAACATTCTAATATCACCAACTAGTTTACTTTATCAACCAACTTAAAGTAACAGTGATGATCTGCATTACTTCAGTTATACAATGAATCTAATTACTTGATTACATTTAGAAGTAGTCAAAGAAAGAGAGGAGAAGAAGAAGAAGAATAAAAAATTCCAGATGAATAATTTCACTCTTGTTTTCCCCCTTTTTTCCAAAGAAGAACTGCCCATACTACATTAAATTCAAGAAGACCGGTGCCTATAACTATTCATTTTATGTTGGAAGTGTTTTTTCCATTTTTATCCCAACTACCCTTTCCAAAACTATATTTTTAAGATTCGATGATGTAGAGGACATTAAGAGATTTTTGAAAATTACAAAATATCAAAAACAAAGTACCGAAGAAATATTAATGTCCAATTGGGTTTTGACTTCCTATTATTTCTTTCCAGTGTATTTTGGATTTCAGGAACGACTTTAATTATTACTTTAATGAAGTAATAAGTTGTTGAAAACTTTATTATACTTGAGATTCTTTGTAAAAATTTCACCAACCTACACACATATAAATCTTATTCTCTTGATACGATGTTGTAGAGGAGTTCAATATTTTTCGGAAAGTCAAAGATCTTGAAAAATGGAGCATCGGAACAAAATTTATGGCCAAAATGAGCTATCAAAATTCCATTTGTATTGTGAGATTTCGACCCCAATTACTTATTACTTATAAATTCCTTTGTATTGTGGGCTTTTGACATCCCATTACTTATTACTTCTTACTTCCCTTTGTATTGGGGGATTTTGAGCCCCATTACTTATTACTTCTTACTTCCTTTTATATTGCGAGATTTTGACCCCCCATTACCTATTACTTCTCATTAATGTGCTGGAGATTTTTTTATTTTTATCTCACTTACTCCCACCAAAGACTTATTTTCATGATTTCATGGCATAAAGGATGTCGATATCTTTCCGAAAATTCCAAGATCTCGAAAAATAGAGCATCGGAGTAAATGTTATGGCCAGAATAAGTTGTCAAAATTCTTTTTTGAATGAATTCGACCCCCATTACTCATGACTTGTAAAAGTAAAGCAATTTCTCTTTATGTTGTGGGATTCTGATCCCCCATTACATATACCTTCTATAAGTACAACAACTTTGTTCTTTGTGGGATTTAGCAACTACTTTACTTATTACTTGTAGAAGTAAAGTAACTTCATTTTTCCGCATTACTCTCTTCTTTTTCCTTCTTTGCGGGTTTTTGCAACTGATTTACTTAGTTAAATTAATAAAAAAATTGACTCTATTTCTCTGCGTTACTCTCTTCTTTTTCCTTCCTTATGGGTTTTTGAAACTTCTCTACTTAGTTACTTTATGAAGTAAAGTAACTTCATTTTTCCACATTAGTCTCTTTGTTTTCCTTCTTTGTGCATTTTGAGAGGGCTCGTACTTAAGAATTGAAGTTAACAAGAAGAAGTAATTGAAATCTACATAATGAAGAGGAAGTAAAACCTCTTTAAAATAGTGCAATATATGAGAAATGAATTTCCCTCGATTTAGCGTAAAACATATGAAGTAATGACCTATCAGTTTTGTGCAACTTAGGTTATGAAGTAGAAGTAGTTCCAATCACCGTATTGTATAGGAAGTTGTAAGTAGTTGGTTTAGCACAAGACACCAACTTAGCTTTATGACGTTCAAGAATTAATTTGCTTCCTTGATATTAAAAAGTAAAAGCTATTTGGTTTAGTGTAAATTTGAGAAGTAAAAGCACTTTAGTTTAGCATAGAACTAAGGAGTATAAACCAGTTATGTGGAGTTCTTGAGCTAATTAACTTGCCAAATTTTAATAAGGAGAAGCTCTCCCAATCAGCATAAAGAAGGAGACTTTTGTGAATTGGGATTTGGGAACAAAAAAATTCTTACTTAGAAGTAAAGGACTCTAGGAAACCTTATAGCTTAAGGGAACAAGTAATTGGGTTTTCATTGTTTTTTGGGCATTTTGAGCACATGGGTATTGCTCCAATTGCTTCCAAGAAATATTTTTCAACCTTCTAGAGAATTCTAGATCAAATCGCAAAATTTATAAAAAGGGGTACCCCAAGATTTCTAAGTGAAATATTTGGGAACACCAATTGGCTCCATATGTAGACATATTTATATCTGCTAAAATGGAAGAAATGGAGATGAGATCCTAAAATATATGGTTTCAATTCTTGTCCATTGGGCTATGGAGTCGATTTTAACCTTTATCTTTCCCTTTGAAAATTTTCTCCCAAATCTATGATGAACCTAACACTGAACTAGAACTACGATATCTCGCTAATCGGAATCGATCTATGGAGCTCTAAATAAAGATGAGAAATTTCTTGAAGTATCTTATTTGATTATGAAGAGAGATGGAAACAACAAAAAAAACTTCCAAAAACTATATAAAAAAATATAAAATCATACATGTCCCAAGTTGAAACGTGTAGATTGTGCGCAAGAACTTATTTTACTAAAAACAAAACTACCTACTCTACTTTACCTAGAGGAAAAGGAGGCTCAAAAAATCTTGCAACAAGAAAATAGAAATATTTTCCTTTCCTCACAAACTTAGACCATGTAATTGATTTTTCATTGAACATGGTCCTTAGCAAGAGTGAAAAATTGTTCTAAAGTTGGTTCTCCACCCTTCTTACCAAAGTATCAACAAAAAAATAAAAAATAAATACCTCCTTTAGTTGTTTTATATTTTTATTTGAGAGGTATTGCGGTTGATCTTTGGGTTTTATATCTCATCCTCATGCTCTAAAATGAGCATGAAATATTGCAACTCCTCGATTGGCTTGAAACTAGACATATATGTTATTGGGCAAGGCCTAATGCTCATGTTTTCTCATTCCTTGTAAGCTCATTTCCATGAATGGGGAAACTGCGAGACTCTCCTTTCCATGAATAAAGCTATATGCAACCCAATCTGATCCTTGTTACACTTCCAGACAATTCTACAAAATAATCTTCCTTCTCCATGATGAATTTTGATTTTGCAATTGATTCATCATGGCTCTCCTCATACAAAGTGATTTAGGAAGCAAACTCTTCTTTATCCATTTCCTCGTGGCTGATTTGTAGGAATTTTCTTCAACAAAATGCTATTGGTATTGGAAAATACATGATGAAAATGCATGAGCGGTGAATTCAATGGCTTCTTCTTCTTCAATTCAGTCCTTTAGACATGATAAGAAATCAACCTCATTTTCTGATTCATAGTCTAGGTAGGCAATGTTAGAGTCACAATCAAGGTCTAAAACATCATGGTATTCGGTGGATCATAGTTAGAAGTAGCTTGATCTTATTCATTCACTCCTTCATTTTTCCTTGGGGAAGATTTAATTCCTAGTCTTTGAGGAGCAACATTATCACCTTGCGCCAACTAGTTTTTTATCTACAACATATCGGTTTCCAATCTTTGACATTGGATGAGAAGTACTAGCTAAATTAGAACCCTCAACCTTAGGAGTGGAATGCTTGATTTTACATAACATGTTAAAATCATTGTTTACTTTGATAGAAATGATTTGAGTTGTTAACAAGGTAACGTGAATTTTTCTACACAACTAATAACCAACTTTAGGAGATATAACATTAATGAAAAATACCTTCTCATCATCATCGCTAAGGGAAGTGGAATGTGGAATCTTATAAATAATCCTTTGGAACCTAGAAATGAAATCCCTCATGTGTTCATGTGATTATTTTTTCATCTGGGTGAGTTGTGCTAACAAAGTATGTGAATCATCCACGGGTTTGAATCTAGCTTCAAACTGTGTTCTCATAGTAGCCAAGTTGGTGATACATGCAGGAGGAATGATATAAAACCAATCTATGATGACACCTTAAAGTGTCTAAATGAACAGTTGTAAAGATACATCTTCATGAGGCACTCCCTAACTCCATAAGCTACAAAAAAAAAAATCGCTATATGCTCATCCGGGTGTTGCTTCCCGTCACCATTGAATTTTGGGAAATTCTTACATGATCCTCCCGTTAATTCATATATTGGTTAAACCAATGCAAGAGGGCCAATAGTTAGACCCTACGGAACTGGAGCTTGTGGTTGTTGCAAAACCACTTGTGATTGTTTTTGCAGAGCATTATTCTTGAGTTTACATCATTCTTTCTAATTGGACCGTGGAAAGAAACTATAGGAAAAGGTAAATAAAAAGTTTCGATTTTTTGGTTTTTTAATTTTTTTATGAAGTCGTCAATATTATAGTAACATTAGTCTTACAAAGTCACCAATTTATTTTTAAAATAGTCACGGGATAGGAAAAGATCAACGCGATTTGTTCATTTCCCTAGCAGGTCACAAAAACTATTGGCTAGATTTTATGCTCGACTAAACAAAAATCTAGGCAATCATGGGATAAATCCCCTTTTTTTAACAGTGAATCTCCCATGTGAGTTATTTATTTATTCTATGACCTATTTAAACTAAATTTAGGGTATTACTTTAATTGAATAGCTCATGAACCATAACTAAACAACTTGGCAACAAGTAAGCAACTATATGTTGAAGTGATTACTTAGTAGAAGTTTAAAAGGAATCGAAAAACAAAAACAGCTTATGTGAATGAAGTGTGCTTGGTAACAAGTATATTTTAGAAAAATTACTACGACCACACGGAATAAAGAATCATTTAATGATTTCTATAGCTTTTAACAAATGAATGAAGCGTACTCAAATGAAACTTAAGGATAACACAAATTTTACCATTATCTTCCATAATTTGCACAATTAAACTTTTGAAGACACAAACTTCAACCAAAATCCTCCTTTCTTCTTATTCAACTTATAATTGTTTACAATATGCACATCTAATTATTTCAACACAAATTCTAAAACAACCATGTATACCATAAAAGAATAGTTTTCCAAAAAATCTAAGATCCCTGACCTTGTAGGTCTCTTCTTCTATTTATAGTTATCACAAGGACAATACAAAAGGGATCATTTATGTTACACTTTCATAAATATCTAACTATAAAGCTACAAGGAGTTGAGAAAATTCTTCCTTAAAATCATCATTGAAAGTCGCATATGATTTTGGTATGTTCCATATTTAAAACGAGAATTACTAACTTTCCACTATCACCAAGTAGTTGAATTTAGCAACTGAATTAAAGTAACAATGATTAAAAAAATTACATGATTCATACAATGAATTTAATTAATTGATTACATTGAGATGTGGTCAAATAAAGAGAGGATGAGGTGAAGAAGAAGAAGAATAAGAAGAATAAATTCTGGTGGAACCACTTCACTCTTGGTTTTCACCTTTTTCCTAAGAATAAATCTGCCCATACTGCATTAAATTCAGTAGCACTATTGCCTAGAACTGTTCATTTCATGTTGAAAGTGTTTTTTCATTATTATCCTAGATACCCTTTCCAAAATTATATTTTTAGTTTCAATGATCTAGAGGAAATTGAGAGCTTTCCACAAAGTCCAAGATCTTGAAAAACAGAGCAATGAAGCAAAATTTATGGCCAATCGGGTTTTTGACACCGAATACTTCTTTCAAGTGTATTGGGGTTTCAAGAACTGATTTACTTATTACTTTAATGAAGTAATAAGTTGTTGATAACCCAATTATACTTGTGAGTATTTTTAGAATTTTACACCAAGTTACCCGCATCTAAATCTATTTTTCACGATTTCATGGTGTAGTGGAGGATTTCCATAAAGTCCAAGATCTCGAAAAATGAAGCACCGAAGAAAATGTTATGGCCAAAATGAGTTGTCAAAATTCCCTTTGTATAGTGGGATTTCGACCCCCATTACCTATTACTTGTTACTTCCCTTTGTATTCTAGTATTTTGACTCCCATTACTTATTACTTCTTGTTAATGAAAAATTCCAACACCCCGAATGGCCTAAGTTTGAATGGGGCATTCGGTGTAATCTACACGACATGGGTCCATCTCTCAAGTTGTGGGACTTGCAAACCTGAGATGGACCTCTAGAGAAGGCCGACTTCCTCTACCTAATCCTAATGCTAAACTACTCCTAGAAAGGGAAATGCAACTATCCTAACACTAACCTAGATTTTCCAAGGGACCAGGGAAGAAAGAGATGCATAAAATGAAATTCCTAAACTAAGGGGGATGATAGCACCAAGAAAAGGGGTGAGATACTCTGTTGAGGGAGGATGAAATAGGGAAAAGGGTGATGAGGGAGGTCAGAAAAATGTGACACTGAGACCTAGATCCTAATTCACCATTAAAATGCCATGGAGCGCAATATAATAAACCGCAAATGATAACATGCACAAAATACAACAATAGTAATGGAGAGGCACGGAAATACAATTAAAATTATCTTGGCTTGAAGGAACACCAATTTTTTTATTTCTTCAAAGTATGCACAAACAATTACATTTGATGCAGAAATGTATAATTACTTGTTAGGCCTAAGAGAAGGCACATAACTATAATGTAATAGAGCGAAAATTTTGCAAGATTTTCCCCAGCTCCCAGAATGTCTCCTTTAAAAATGAGGGGTTCGATTGCATTATATAGCCATTTTTCACCCACCCTCATTAAAGAGGTATGAACACCCATATAATTTCTCTTCCCGAGGGTACTTCTTTTAGAAAATACATGGGCACCATACCACATTAAATATTGTTGTTGGGATGTTATTCGTTCAACTACCTTCGCCTTCCTAGGACTCATGGGCTGCAAATACATGTAACCCATCCAACGGTGATGTACCACCATCGAGCATCCAACCTCATGACGCGTCTAACCATGCATAAGCCTGACTTTGACCATCCAACCCTAGGGGTTGGATGCCATCCAACTATGTGGGTCAGTACATTATTGTGGTCGCCGACCAACCTCAATCACCATCTCTACATCGTGGGTCATCCAACCTAAGGGGGTTGGATGACCATATATTTCTATCCATATAATGAGCTACCTAACCAAACTGATGGTCACCCATCTACTAGGTTAACCAAACTTGGTACCCATCCAACCTAGTGAAATACACGACTCGGAATGACCAACATGATGATCCATCCAACCCATCTGACCAACCTACTCGATCAAACCAACAAACCAACACGGCCGTCCAACCTTTTTCCGTACGATGCTGCCCCATCTGACCCATCCATGCAATACAGCCGACCAACCCATCCAACCAACTTGTCACCTGACCAACCCAGCAGACTAACTTGTTACCTGATGAATCGAGCCAACCAACCTGTCACCCAACTAACCAATCCAACAAACCTATCAGCTGACCAACCCAGCCGACCAACCTAGTCATCCATCTTGGCCATCCAATCCAGCATGTCACCTGTACACTTCATTACACATCTAACCGGTGACCCAACCATCCCGACCGACCATCCCAACTAACCAATCTAGCCAACCAACCTAGGTGACAAACCCGGTTGAGCCAAAACACAACATGCCTTTCTCTTATAACGGGGTTTAACTTTGATGTTCATCTCCACATCCAAGAATATGAACGGCTAAGTCCATTTATGATGATTTATCCAAATTAACCTGAGGGGGTGAATTTGGTATAACAATGATGACCTCTTAGGGACATCTTCTGCTAGATGTGTGACTAGTTTCCTTGAAGTATCCATTGGGCATGGAGTCAAGCCTAACCTTGAAAAAACTGATCCTTTTGAAATTTTCCCTAGACTTCGCATGAACTTAGCACTTGGGCTGAAATTTCCTTGGCCTACTCCTAAAGCTGATTTTGGGATTTTGGATAAATCCTGTAAACTGCCCCAAAATTGAAAATTTGACCAAGGAAAGGCATGGAGAACTTTGGACCCGTAACTAATCTATTGGGGCTGAAAGATTTACTTTGAAAACCACCCCAAAATCTGATTTCTTCCATGAGTATTGTTGCTTCCAATGAATGGATTGTGCATGAGCAACCACACACCACAACACACACTATGTACAAAACTGAAAATCATACATACCCCAAGTGGGATATGTAGAGTGTACAAAAGCATTTCTTTTGTTGAAAGCAAATCTACTCCTACCCTACTCTAACCAAGAACAAGGAAAGCTAAACAAATCTTGCAATAGGTAGGGAGAAATAGGTTCCCTTCTTTACAAAGTGTGTCCATGTGATTAAATTAGCAATGGACATGGCCTATAACAAGAGTGAACAATTTCCTTCCACTCTTCTACCCAAGGTATCAAAAAACAAAATAAATAGCTCCTCAGGATGCTTATCATTTCGTGGGAGGTGTTGTAGTTGACCCTTGGTGCTTTGAATATTATCCTCATGCTCTGAAGTGAGCATGAATGGTGTTGGCTTCTCCCTTGGCTCCAATGAAGTCAAATAATTGATGGGGCATGGTTCGATCTGTTGCACTTTCCCATTGCTCTAAATTTTAACCTTCAAGATAATGCTTTCTTGTAAAATTTCATGTGCATCCGCAAATATCTGATCCTCTTCTTTGATGATTGGTATAGAAGTGGTGTCATCCTTATCTTCCTTCTCCTTCATGGTAGATTCGTCGGCAAATCCAGACTCCTTGACTAAAAGAAAAAATCCTTCAATGATTATATCTTCATCAAGATATTTTGAATCTGATTCAGGGGTATTGTTATTCTTGGAAGGTTGTTATTGAATGATCTCTTCCATGGTAGCAAGATATTTTTGTTAGGGAATTAATGATGTAGCAGAAAAGGTTGTGATTTCCATGGGATCTTATTCATTAAAACATTCCTCTAAATTAGATAAGCAATCAAGCTCATCGTCATCTTGTTGTGCCAAGGTTTCTCCCTCTTGCATGATGGTCTTTGAGTCTGCAAATTTTTCATCATGTATAGCTTCATCTTCAAACATGAAGCTTGTGAGCTCAAACTCTTCCAAAAAATCAGATTTTTGGGGAGAATGAATGGGAGAGAGATCTGCAATCTTTTGTGCACCTGACTCATGATTCAAATCCTCTGAATTTATTTTACTCATCTACATATGCTCCTCTTCTTGTTTATTTGAAGCTTCTTCTTCCCTTTGAGATTTCACCCTTTTAACCTCAACCTCTTCTAAAGGCCTAGTTATCAGTGGTATTTTCTTAATATTGAAGCTTGCAATGCACTATTTCAAGTTTCTTACAAGTTCTTCCTTACTAGGGTCTTCATTTTTTTGCCCTCGTCTAACTTTTTGATCCTTTTCTTCCTCAAATATATTTGGGATTGAAATAGGAGGGTAGGTTAAGATTCAAGTGATGCAATTTTTATTGGTGGGAGGGATGGAACTTCCAATTTGTACAAAGGGAGTGATCATTCAGGAAGGAAAGGGGCATAAGAATTAAGATTAAGTGGAAGGTTAGAGGATAAATAATGGGAATCCACACTTGGGACAACATAAAATGGGCTTGACTCATGACAATGCTAAGATGATAATTCCGAGGGAGGGGGAAAAGGAAAGAAAGGAGTTGGTGACTGACTTACCCATTGACAAGGTTGTCTTGCACTTTGGTCATATGTTTCAATACCCTTAATCCACCGTGTAAGTTGAGGCAACATTTCATCCATGAAATCAATTTTTTCTTGTAATCTATAGTGGTTTGGAAAAGGGACTTCCCATGAACAAGGTGCCCTGTAACCAATCTTGGATGCCTTCATTTATGCTATAGCCCGAGATTGAACCATGCTTGCCACCATTCTTTGGATCTTCTCTAGTAGACCAACATCTTCCATCTGATTATACACATACCCATATTCTTGATAGGTTTCATATCCAAAATTGTTTTGGCATTGCTCATATGGGTAAGCATAGTGGTTATGAATCAGTGCTAGTTTGGAGGAGTTGTGAAGCTCATTAAACGATGATTGTACTCTGAAAGTGTGAATTAATTGTGGGGAATGAATTCATGATTTAAAAACTTCATGGAATGGGATAAAATGAGAGGGATGGAAAGAAAATGGAAATGGATGGAAAGGAGGAAGGTCTACAACTTAGAGAAGGGGTTTTTGACCAGATGGAGTCACCAGATGTGTTTGAGCATGCAACTCCAACGGCTGAAAGTTTACAAGAACACACTAACTTGATGAAATGAACTCTTCTCTGGGTGTTGAAGCGCACACCTACAAAAGGTATTCTCGAGTAATATCTGCAATGAAACACTTTTGAAATGTAAATATTTCACCTACTTGTCCCACTGTGCATGCAGAACTATTAATGTGAAATTACAAAGCACCCCCAAATGGCATGAGTTTGAATGGGGCATTTGATGTAATATGTATAACATGGGTTCATCTCTCAAGTTGTGGGACTTGTGAACCTGAGATGGACCTCCGGAGAAGGTCAGCTTCCTCTACCTAATCCTAATGCTAAACTACTCCTAGAAAGGGAAATGCAACTATCCTAACACTAACCTAGACTTTCCAAGGGACCAGGGAAGAAAGAGATGCATAAAATGAAATTCCTAAACTAAGGGGGTGATAACACCAAGAAAAGGGGTGAGATACTTTGTTGAGGGAGGATGAAACATGGAAAAAGGGGTTGAGGGAGGTCAGACAAATGTGACACAGACCCAGATCCTAATCCACCATCAAAACTCCATGGAACACAACATCATAAACCTGCAAGTGAAAGAACATGCACAAAATACAACAATAATAATGGAGAGGAAAGAAAATATAATAAAAATGAGCTAGGGTTGAAGGAACATAAAAAAAAATTTTTATTGCTTTAAAGTATGCACAGACCATTACATTTGATGTACAAAGGAATAATTACATTGCTAGGCCTAAGAGAAGGATTGCAAATCAAATGGAGTTGAGGGAAATTTTTTTAAAAGTTTCCCTAGCTCCTATAATGTCTCCTTTAAAAATAAGGGGTTTGATTACATTTTATAGCCATTTTCACCCACCCCCATTAAAGATAAAATTTCACTTCCGAGGGTATCATCGGAAAATACATAGCAGCATACCACATTAAATATGATTGTTGGGTTGTCATTTGTTTAGCTACCTTCACCTGTCTAGGACTCGAGCACCACCCAACAATGTAACTCGTCCAACAGGTGATGTACCACCATCGGGCATCCGGCCTCATGACTGTCTAATCATATGTCTCCCGACTTCGACTGTCCAACTATGTGGGCCATACATTAATGTGGTTTCCAAACAACCTCGGTCTCCATATCTACATAATGGGTTGTCCAACCCGAGGGGGGTTATATGGCCATTTATTTCGTCCGTAGAATGATCTACCCAGCCGACCATCGTTCGTTTCTTGAGCCGACCAAGCTTAGTACACCGCCCAACCCGGTGACCCATACGACATTGCTAGGATGAAAAACCTGATGATTTGACCAACCTAGCCATCTAAATCAACCGAAAAATCCGGTCAACTAACCCAATAGGTCAATCTTGTCTCTGTCACAATGTTTCCCCATCGACCCATCCATCCAACCCGCCGCCAACCCCGGTCGACTAACTTGTCACCCGACTAACCAAGATGACCAATCTATGAACCGACCAACGTAGTCAACTAACATGTTTGTCCAATCCATCATGTCACCCATACCCTTCATTACACATCCAACTAGGTGACCCTACCAACCCACCGACCATCCAAACTAACCAACCCGGTTGACCAACCTAACTAACCAACCTAACCGGCCAACCCGATTGAGCAAAAGCATGGGATGCCTTTCTCTTCTAATGGAGTTTAACTTTGACGATCTTCTACACATCCAATAATATGAATGGCTAAGTCTATTTATGATGATTTATCCAAATTAACCCGAGGGGGTGAATTTGGTTTAACACTTCTTACTTCCTTTCTATTACAGGATTTTGACCCCCATTACTTATTACTTCTCATTAATATTCTTGAGATATTTTTTCCATTTTCTCTCGCTTACTCCCACAAAAAAAATGATTTTGATGATTCCATGGCATTGGGATGTTGAGAGCTTTCCTAAAATTCCAATATCTTTAAAAACAGAGCACGATAAATCGTTATGTGAAAAATAAGTTGTCAAAATTCCCTTCTTGTGTGATTTCGACCCCCATTACTTATTACTTGTAAAAGTAAAGAAATTTCTCTTTTATTATGGGATTTTGACCCCCCATTACTTATTACTTGTAGAAGTAAAGAAACTTCTCTTCTTTGTGGGATTTAGCTACTTGTTTACTTGTTACTTGTAGAAGTTAAGTAACCTCATTTTTCAGATTACTCTCTTTGTTTTCCTTATTTGTAGGTTTTTTCAACTACGTATTTAAGTAAAGTAATTCCATTATTCCATATTACTCTCTTCTTTTTTCCTTTTTGTAGGTTTTCATCGCTTTACTAGATTACTTTATGAAGTAAAGTAACTCCATTTTTCTGCATTACTCTCTTCTTTTTCCTTCTTTTTGGATTTTATGGGGATTTTACTTAATACTTAAAGTTAACAAGTAGAAGTAATTAAATTTTTTTAATGAAGGGGAAGTAAAATATCTTTAAAATAATGAAATATATTAGAAGTCATTGGACCTCGGTTTAGTGCAAATCATATGAAGTAATGACCTATTAATTTTACACAACTTAGGTTATGAAGCACAAGTAATTCTAGTCACTGCATTGTATAGGAAGTTCTAAGTAGTCAGTTTAGTATGAGACATTATCTTAGCTTTGTAGCGTTTAGGAATTACTTTACTTCCTTGATATTACGAAGTAAAAGCTATTTGGTTTAGCGCAAAGATGAGAAGTAAACACACTTTAGTTTAGCGTAGAACTAAGGAGTATAAGCCGAGTTATCCAGAGTTATTGAACTACTTAACTTGCCAAATTTGAATAAGTAGAAGCACTCCCAATCAGCATAAAGAAGTATAGTTTTCAAGCAGGTTTTTGGGAACAAACAACTTCTTAATTAGAAGTAAAGTACTTTAGGAAAACCGATAACTTAAGGGAGCAAGTAATTGAATTTTCATGGATTTTTAGGCATTTTGAGTACATGGGTATTCCTGTAACTAATTCCAAGAAAAAAATTCAACCTTCTATAGAATTGTCGAGAAAATCAGAAATTTTTAAATGGGGTATCCCAAGATTTCTAAGTGAAATATTTTTGGACACCACGCCCCAAGCACCCTCAACCCTAGATGAGCACCCTTGTCCAAAGATATTACAACACCTCTACATTTTCGGGACTTCATTATGATAGTCTATAGTTCATATTTTTCATTTCATCAGCTTGTTTGCACGTTCTTCATCATAGGAAAACAACTAAGTCATTTTATCTCTTTATTTTTTTGATGAAAAATTATCTTATATTATATTAAATGTAACATGATGTAACATAATTTTTTAACGAAAAATTTGGTTGTATGAGAACATGTCCCACAAAGACCAACAAACTAGGTCGAGCCTAGGAGAACACTGAAACACTAGGAAATGCCTAGGAAACATTAAAAAAGGAACAAACAAAGATCAAGCCGTCAGCCACAAACATTACAGCCGAGGAGCGTCATGATCATTGGGCTAGCCACCACCAGGGGATATCCTTTCTTGTATCACGAGTATCCTATCGAACAAGATGGGGTATCCTCTTCAACTTCGATTGTCACCGCATGGGAGATATGGAAAGCGGAACCGTTGGGAACTTATCATAAGGTGGTGGGGTTTGAGGAGGAAAATTACACCCATCTGCGTGTGTAGCCGGCAGAGGCCACCGACGAGCCTCGCTTGGTTTGACGAGGTGGGGAAATCCCCAACTCTTATGGAGAGAAGGTGGAGAGACACTCCTCTCTGGAAGTTTGCATAGGGAATGGTATCCATGGAGGAAAGAGCATTGAAAGAAACATCGATATCCTATGTGGTAGAGATCTCCGAGAACTGACCATGGGGTAGAGATCTCTTGAGAAGTGACGGTGGCTCACGAGAATCATTACAAGGGCATACCTCTAGTGATGCAAAGTACATTCTCGCAAGTGCTCCACTTCGGGGTGACTTTTTAGTCTCACTTGGATCTGAGAAATAGATTGGAGATAACCATTGATTTTTATAAACCAAGAATTACCGATCAAATTCAAAATTAGAAAAGATAAAAGCATTAATTTCTTTCCATAACCAAAATAATATTTCCCCTCTAAAAACATTTCAAATCTAGGAGAACAATATCAGAATTTGGGATTATCTACTAGGAGAACATGGTGCTATGTGAAGCACTATGGCCTAAGAGGTTTGAAAAAATAGTGAATCAAATTCCAATCCGTCGAGCCTTGGGCGTAACTAGAACAAGAACATTAAATTTTCCAAATGGCCATAAAAGGGGCATTTGGGCGCTGAATGCCAATTTAAACCAGGAAGGACCATATAGGGGGAACTTGGGGATGACCACATGATGTGTGATTTTAGGCTCCACACATGCAGACCAAACATTTTCAAATCTATTTCTCCAACACAAGGAATAATAATGTAGTCCCCACAAGGAATTAAGTTTCTCCACCATAGTTGAGTGTGGGGAAAGACAACGATATCCTTCTTTGTCAAAATGAGTCCGAATGAAGTATCCATGAACCATTTCTAGTATATCCACCAAGGTTGGGATTAACAAATATAGATTTTGTTCAACATATGATCGAGGAAAGAATTGATGATAACAAATGATGATGCTAGCACGATCTTGGTTGATGAGATGAAAAATAGTTTTGACTTGATTCCAAGAAAAACTAGATTAAGTGTTCTTACTGAGAACAAATCTTGGATGATTGGGATTCCTCACTTAAGAGCTTGAGCATAGGAATTCTAGAGACTTCGGTGAGACACTGACCCTATTCTTGAATGACAAGGAACCACCACCATAGGATTTGTTGATATATAGAGAGGTCATTGTGAATGCCATTTCCTTTCCACTAAAGCCATGGTTTGATACATTCCCATTCTTTCTAGATGCTTTTAAGAACAAAGGTACTAACCACTTTGATATGAATGGGTGCAATGAGGATTTTGGAAAACCTCTAGACCTTTCCAGGTGGGATGACCATAAGGAGAACCTTCCCGATGCCATGGCGCACAAGAAATTTCCATATTTATTTTCCTCCAATTCATTAGATTATCCATTTCACACAAAGTTTTTCCCTTGTCATAGTATGTAAATAAGGCACATACCTCCGAGTCCCTAGAGAGGTAATAGATTTCATCGAAACTCTCATGGAATCCTCGGCCACAAGAAACATTAGACAAGAGAAAATTCTTAAGAATTTTCTCTTGTTTATGAAGGAGGCTTTAGAAGACACCCAACATGAGGAGTAATAAACATGGGTGGCCACAAGAACTTTGGAGAAAATATTGAATTTCCATGCTAAAGAGAAGGGATTGGTGATCCAATATTCAAGTTTTTTATGTACCCTTTAGACCACATATTCCCATAAATCCGTAGGTGACACTGGAAGGAAAAGGGAATGCCAAGAAATTTCAAAAATTTTCCATGTGTGAACATTTTGTAATAAAAGGAGGCTAGCTAATAAGGCGTAGGAAGGAAGGATTTCAGTAATACTGTGTTTTCTCGCCACTAGATAGAAGAATCAAAAGCTAAGAAAAAGAGATCCAAGAAGTGCATAACATTGTTGAAATTAGTTTCTTCCTCAATGAGGGTAAGAAACGATTCATCCGTAAGATACCCATTGAGAATTTGAGAGTTATTCGAAGAAGGAATCTTAATTCCTCAAGCAAGCCCTTGGGATTTGGCTTGATCAGTAGATAACAAAAACCTTTAGCAGTAAGAACATAGAGTACATAAGCTAACAGAAATCCCTATTGGATATAGAGAAATAGCTCAAATGACTTATAGCTAAGTCCATTAATGGTGATTTGAGTAGAGGAATTGACAAAAAGAATTTGAAAAAATTGAATGAAATTGGGTTCCAAACCAAGAGCTTGAAGTATGGAAATAATAAATGGAAATTCAATTCGATTGTAAGCCTTCTCAATTGATGAATAAGGTAGCTTAGTTGGAATGACAGGACCATGCCTTCCCAAACGGTGATCATATTATCAAGAATGAGATTCCCATCAATCAATACAAGTTTGTTTAGGATGGATGATAACATGAAGAATATGGTAAATGAATAGGCGGGGCTTTAACAATGATCTTATAAGAAACATTGAGCAAGGTAATGGGCCGCTAGCTGGTAATTTGTTCAGGAACCCCTATCTTGGGAATAAGTTTTATATTACCCTTATTGACCTACGCACCCAAAATTTGATTCTTATATCCTTCCAAGTAGACTGATGTAGGTCAGGGCCCATGGTGTCCCACAGAGATTTATAGAAATCACAAGGGAAATATTCACATCTTAGGGCTTTATCATTAGCCATTTATAGGACTCGCATCGTGAAGCTCATCTAAGATGACAATGTGATCATAGGATACCCCTGCACTGAGATGAGATATTACATGACACATCATCAAGGAACTAGTCAAGCACTGTGTGATACTCATCAAAGGGATTTTAGGCTTGAAACACCTACTTATAATGTTTGACAACATCCTGAAGAATGAGTTGCGTATCAAAAATCTGAGTTTCATAGTCGGAGATGGTACAAATTTTCTGGGAGGATTTATTAGCTTTGAGGTAATTAAAATTTTCTTTGGAAACCCAATCCTTGACCTTGATCCAAGCCTTGTGAACACAAATTTTAGCTCACCGGGAATTTTAATTGTCCGAAATTTGGATTTTCCGACAAAGCTCTGCAACTTGAAGTTGTTTCATTTTGGAGAAGAGATTTTCTTCAAGCTTCACCACTTCTCGTGAAGAACGGAGGTGGTATCGAGTATGAGAGAAGAATTTTAGCTAATTGCCAACCATAGATTCTGAGGAATCTAGTTGTCTAAGTTAGAGCATCCTCCCACCATTTAATCCATCTGGCATGCATAGGTGGATGAAATCGCTGAAGGTGACTTAGCCGAGTGGACATGTTCCCTACATGCCTACTCGATTAAGATTGGGCACATGTTCTATTAAGGCAATATTGAGAGAAAAAATTGTAATTTATGACGAAAGGAATGTGGATGTTGCCAAGTGATACATAATCAAATTGGGGAGTGGTCTAAAAGGAAAAAATTAGGTATGACCTCCACAGGTAAGAAATAAATGTTTTCAAACTCAAAAAATCTTGAGTTGATAGCATAGCTCTGTCGAGCCGTTTGAGAAACCGATCCGATCCACCTCGGAGATTGGACCAAGTGAATCATGCTTCGAGAGGTGGGTGTATGAGAAGCATTAGGGTCGTATTGGCATGAGCACACACTTATCGGAGGGAAACTCCACCATATTAAAGTTTCCACTTATTACCCACTTGGCATCGAGAATTGAGAAAGCTATCGGTTATATCTTGAAAGTGCACCCTGTAGAGAGATGGTTACAGGTGTTCTAAGCTTACAAATTTTATCTCTCTCTTTCATAGATACAATGGAAACACCTCAAGTTTGTGGGTATACCTATTTTGAGGTGAGTCTTTGGTATCAAGGCCAGTTTCTTATTGATGTATCCTAAACTAATTTCTGGGGTTTAAGGGTAAAACATGACTATAAAAAATGAATTAAAACTAAGGTGATACACCAAAATTGTATGAGGTCTTTCACCGAGTACATCCAAAATTGATATGGAATAAAATTCGATGCACAGCCAATAGATTTCTGAAGATAATTAAGGGTAAACACTTTGATGTATTGAGGGATAGAATCACAACAATACTACTAAGTTACACATACACATTAATATCATGCAGAGATTACTGAATTTGTAATAGGGTAAGATGATTAATCAGGGAATTCAACATTCACAAGATTAATGGAAAACATACACAAGACTGTAAATAATTGGAAAGGTAGAAAATACTTCACATTCAAAGGGAAAAACTGGCAGAAAATTACTTCAGCACTCTTGTATCTAAAAAGTCTCCTTTGTGCTTTGTCAAGGCACACAATATATAGAAAAATTGATTCACCCACCTTTCCTAGAAATAGACTAAGGTTGTACTCACCCATGCATCCTATTTTCATCCTTTATTTAATAATAAAGGAATAAAATAAAGAAAACTAATACAAAGAGACATTAATAGCCTTTGATTACATCACAGTCAAACGAAGTTGACTGTCCTATTTTTAAGAAAAAGCATGGGTGAATAATGCTAAAAATAAACCTTGCTTGATGAGAAAGTCTCCTTCTAGGTGCATGCAAATTTGTCTTCTTGTTGTTGATGTGACATCTAAAATTCTGATCCACTTGTCCCCTTGGATGCACATGCAAAATTTGATCTCTGTGTGTGAGTAAAGATAATCCATTATTTACAATATTTTGCAAAAATAACTCACTCAAGTATACATCTTGATGGGGACCACCTTTAAGATCAGGATCTGATATTGACATTCCCTTTGTCCCCTAGTGTGGTAACATGATTTATTTTTCTATCTTTTAAATATATCATTTGCAAAATACAATACTTTTTTCTATGCTAACTCCATGTGGGGACCACTCTAGATAGGTGCACATGTCTTTGTTGAGTTTGGTCTTCTTGTAGACTTGGGACATTGCCATGGTTTTAAACATATATATGTGGGAACTTTGTAAAAGGACACCATGCCATACTCGGCCACCTTTGATTAACACATGACCATGTAATTACTTGTCGGATTTTTCATTTTGAAGAGGATAAGGTTTAACTTTACCTTTTCGGTGATTATTGTTGTCATGTATAGTGATTGGCTCTCTTTGACCATGAGGACATAGTCTATGGTTTAGAATTTTGAAAGTCGATGCAATGATAATTTTCTTTAATCATGGGGCTGGCCCCCTCTCCATGGTGACTCACCCCTTCCATTTGAATTATCGGTGGCATCTAACCTGGGTTGAGTTTGCTTTGGAAAATGGTATCGATCTCGGGCCGTCGATCTCTATACTATTTGATTAGGTGTCGTTGATTCTTGACTTGTGGTTAGGGTTTCTAACCTAGAAATTAAGGTGGTCGGTGACATCTTAACCAAGGTGGTTTATGTTGATTTGAGAGATCGATTCTCGATCATTGATTTTCCCCACCATCTTATTTCCTCCCTCGATTAATTAACTTAAACGAGTTAGGGTTACTCGAGCATGTTTGGGATATGTAAAAAATGAAAAATGAACTCAAGTTCATTTTCTTTGGCTCCGTTGTAGTGAAGCTCGGAAAAAATTTCTCCGCCATGGTTGATGTGTTGAGTTTGATTCAGTTCCGTTTTGGTTTTTGAACACTGAAACATCTACATCTTTGTTATCTCTGATATGCTCTTGAGCTTTCTAAGTGGGATAGTCGATACTCACCATCACTGTTGTAACCTTCGAGCTTGGTTATTTGTGAAGAAGAAGTTCTAAGAATCAATCATCATGAGGTTCTCGGCATGCACATGCTTGGATTCAGCCATTGACGTTGTTTTAAGTTCTTTGTGATCTTTCTACTGTGTGGTCCATGGTGTATGTTTGAGCTTCAGTTTTTCTTTCTGCAAATCCACCTTGTGGGCTATGAAATATCTACATTTGGTTCTTTTTGCTCTATTTAGAGCTTCTGAGCAAGACCATTGTGGTCATGTCCACTATAGCTACAAATCTCAGGCTTTATTCTTTTGAGATCCGTGGTCGTAATCACGTTATTTGAGTAAGTTTTACTTTACAGTTGTAATCTTGACAATTTCTTCAACTCTGTTTGGAAAACATTTATAAAAGTTGAAGTATCAATTTTATTTCAAGCACTGATACTTGTGTTTCCTTGTATCATTCATGCTTGGCCATTGATTAGATGAGCTCGAAGAGCCTCTATGGTTATTGTGTTTGCTCATGTATTTTACTCAAAATGAGGTTCTCGAAATACCATCCTGTACATAGTGAGTTTCTTGTTCGATATTTGTCACTTCTGTAGCTTTCATTTTTCTTACGATGGAGGTGTTGTCCTCATGTATATTATTCTGTTGTGGGTTTTCTGCTTTGAGCTTGATTTGAGAGCCATTTGTGTGTTATCTTTACTTTGTATTCCCCTCGACTGAAACCATTTTCCCAAATCATACTTAACTTCCACTTCTCCTTCATTGAGGATTTGGGTCTGAGGTGTTTGTCGCTTTTACTCTTTTGAGTAGCTAAGAACCTTGATATTCATATTCCTAGATCTTGTGAAGATACTAGGTTTGCACTGTTATTTCTTAATTTATGTGATTTGCAGTAGCCACGCTGATACTTCTTCTATTCTCACCACTTCTTTTAGCATTTGTTGTATAAGTGACATGGGTGTTTAAGTTTCAGTTTCATCCTTTCTCTGATAGCTTCCTTTTCACTATGGATGCCATTCTTGTGCCATCAATCTCCATATTTTCTGGGATATTTGCTCTGTATTCTTTTCCCTAGGATTATCTGGGTTTCTTTAATTTTGAAAAGCTTTGAAACACCATTAAAATAAAACCCCATTCTTTGTTCTAACTGCTCCAAAATCTTCTGAGTTGTATTGATTCTGCCCCTGGGAGCATTTATATAAAAAAAAATTGAAGCTCATGTTGTGTTTTCTTCTAGTGATATCATTTATTGATCTCCCATGAAACTGTAGATCTATGTGAATCAACTTATTTCACTGCAAATGTAGATTCTATATTATTTAATCCTGCCTTATCCATTGGGTTGTACTTGAATATTCAAACTTGAAGTAATTGATGATGTTCATAGCAAGGTAGAGGTGTGGGTATATGTTGTATCATGCTCCAGTGCAAGTTGAGACTGTTATCTGGCATTGTAAATGTTGATCTCTGAATCTCCACATTTGGTGGCTTTTGGTTTGTATTCCTTCTATTCGATTCTGAAGCTCAATTTATTAGTGACTCGGGACCCTATTCAAGGCTCTGCATAGCTTTTATCTGTTTGGTCTCACCGTACGCATGTGCATTGAATTTTGAATTTATATTTTCTATGTCTTTGGCTTCTGAACTCAATGATTCAACTTTGAAATGGAAGTACTACCAACACTTAATCTTATTATCTGGTTTCCTCCATAGTTTTGAGATACTCTATGATCCTTTGATATGAATGCCTGATACTGTTGCTTAAGTGTTTTTCTTATTCTGTAACTTGTAATGTGAATACAAAATGAACATAGATGGATGAGCCTATAACTGAAAACTGAAAACTTGTACTTTGTTTTCTTGCTACCTCTACAATAGAAATTTGAATGTTGAATTCTTTTGATACTGAAACATGAAGTAGCTTGAATTCTTTCTTTATTTTTTGTTTCAGCTGTAATAGTTGTATCTTCTGATTCAGAATACAGAATGTATCATTTTCCTATTGAAGCTGATTTGTTGTTGGAAACTAAAACATAATAACTGTTATCTTGATCATGGCATACTTTTCTACTTTTTTGTATCACTTATTTGATTTACATACAACTTTTAAAAGCATGTATTAATTTAAAACAACATGATGGAAAGATGTAAATGTCCATTTTACATGGTAAAGCCCTGTCAAAATTTTCTCAGATTTCTTTCTCATTTTGTTTCAGCTGTAATCTTATCTTTCTAGTTAACTTCAGCTTTTAAATTCTGATCCTTCTTCTTTAGTTGCAATCTGAAACATGCACTTTGGTCTGCAATTCTTTGTTCTATACGCGAGTTGCATTCTTCCTTCATTCCAATATGTACTGGTCACTCATCTGCTTTATGTACCATAGGATAGAAGTTATTGAAATCTACAATCTTTATCCATAGTGAAGACTGTAAGATATGATTTATTTATTCTTGACTGCAACCTATTCTTGCACACTTGAGAAAATAGATAGAAAATATTTAGGATTTTTGGCCTCTCTTATGTCAATGTTTTCCTTTCTTCTCCTTATTTCCTTTTGAGTTAGTAAATAATGTATATCTTGTTTGATCTTCAAGCAATATATATCTCCTTTTATTAGAGATCAATGGGCAAGAATTAAGACAATATAGGAATATGGATTGTACCCTAAGCTCATAATTGATAGTTTCTTTTTTCTATTTTTAGGTATAGTGCTCTCAAAGCAATGAAGATGAAGAGGGAACAAAGATGAAGATGAGGATGCATCAACTGAAGGAAAAACCTCAAGGTAATGATGGGTTCACTCATACTGCTTTATTTTATCTTTCATGCATGTGTACCTCTTATTTCAGTAGTTGTACTTTACTTTCCAGTTACATCCCACGGCTTGTGTGGGAACATTTGAAATTCCTTATGAATAAAACATTGAATTATGAAATTGAGTTGTGTATTTATTTTTGCATTTACGCTTTCGATATGGATTGTATAATGAACTAAATGACTCAATACTATAATTGAATGTCTTAATCATGAAGGAAATAACATTAAAGAATACATGTAACATCTAGTAATGAACTTTGATTTCTGTAATTTGTAGTCTTGATTGTTGCTTCAAAACCTAACACTTAACTTATTATGCAATTCAGTGTCTTCATCAAGACAACACGGTTGTACTTCGGGAATTATGTTATTTTTGTTAGGAATTAATAGAATCTAATGCGAGAATAATTCCTCGAGAATCGCAATAATAAGAAGTATGAATAGAATTACTGAAATGAAATATGTAAAACACAAAGACAATATTTAATTTGGTTCACCCAATGTGGGCTACATCCACCAAGAACACTTGCTCGATTTTATTACAAGCCAACAATCTTCACGATTCTAATAATCAAATCTTGTTTGGAGCTGAACTCAACAAACCCTCCCGAATTCACACGTGAATTGACACACTATTCACCCTCACAAAATACACTCATATCAATCCTATTATATGTCCATCTATTTATAAGTACATCAATAGGTAGTGAAGAGGTGGATTTACAAACCAATGGGTACCGAATAACCATGTCCCCAAAACCAACCCATAACGGTTACCCATTACCCATGGGTTAATAAACCACCCATGAAAATTTGCTTGGGGCTTTGCCCGAACCCCTTAACCCGCTCACTAGCGAGCGGGACCACAATAAAAATATCTCGAGTCTAACACATGGAAGGTGTACCAAACTCTAACATGAAAACAGGCTCCACAAACATAACAATCTCCCACTTGGAGATTGATTTCCACTGAGCAAGCTTCTCAACACTTCACTGTAATCTGTGAAGGCCAACCAAAGCTGAACATAGCTTTAATTTATCCATTTTGACCACCTTGGTCATCATGTCAGTAGGATTCTCAGTGGTATGAATCTTCTCCAACTTTAATTTATCTTCCTCCAAATTTGTCACGATGAAGTGATATCTCAACTTGGAAAGCAGAGTTCTTACCTAAGTGAATAGTACTCGACTATCACTATATAGCTTTGCAACTTCCACCTTATGAACCAACTCATCAAGCAATTGTTGTAGCCAAATCATCTCCTTGCTAGCTTCTGTAGCAGCAACATACTCAGCCTCAGTGGTTGACAAAGCCACAACCTTCTGTAACCGTGAAATCCAGCTCACTGTTGTATCACCTATAGTAAATACATAACCTGTTGTGCTCCTCCTGTTGTCCAAATCTCTAGCCATATCTGAGTCAACATATCCACACAAAGTAGTGTCTGATCCACTATAACACAAAACAATACCCATGGTCCCTCTCAAATACTGAAGTATCCACTTTACTGCTTGCCAGTGCTCATTTCCTAGATCACTCATAAACCTACTCACTGCTCCCACTGCATGGGAAATATCTGGCCTAGTGCATACCATAGCATACATCAAACTGCCAACCGCTGATGAGTAAGGTACCTTGGACATCTAGTTTCTTTCCTGCTCTGTCTTGGGACACTGATCCTTTGATAACTTAAAATGGCCTGCCAAAGGAGTCCTAATCGGTTTAGCATCCCACATGTTAAACCTATCCAATAACTTCTTAATGTACTCTTCATGAGATAAATTCAGCTTCCGTTCCTTCCTATCCCGAGTTATCCTCATACCAAGGATTTTTCCTCGGCTGCCCCCAAATCCTTCATATCAAAGTATTCACTTAGTTGTTTCTTGAGTACTTTTATTTCCAGCATGTTTTTACCTACAACCAACATGTCATCAACATACAAGCATAGGATAATATAACTTCCATCCTCAAATTTCTTTGTATACACGCAATGGTCAGAATGACATCTAATTGAACCTTGCTCCATCATGAAGCTATCAATTTTCTTATACCATCGACGCGTGGAGCTTGTTTGTGCCATACAAGCTCTTCTTTAGTTTGCACACCATCTCCTCTTTACCTTTGACTTCATATCTTGGTTGCCGCATATATAGCTCCTCCTCCAAATCACCATGGATAAATGCAGTATTTACATCTAACTATTCTAAGTGCAAGTCTTTTGCTGCCACTATTCCAAGAACGATTCGATAGAAGTCATTTTTACTACGGGAGAAAAAATCTCATCAAAATCTATACATTGTTTTCGTGCAAACCCCTTGACCACCAACCGGGACTTATATCTTTTGTTTCCTCATTCTTCGTCTTTAACTCTATACACCCACTTGTTACGCAATGCTCTTTTGCCTTAGGTAGCTTCACCAAATCCCAAGTCTGGTTCTCCATGAGAGACTTATGCTCCTCATCCATGGCTTACTCCCACTTCTTACTAATGGCATCTACCGTATTGCTTCATCAAAGCTCTCGGCTCTCCACTATCGGTGAGTAACAAATAATAAAGAGAAGGAGAAAAATGTTCAAGTTCTTTTCTTACCCTAGAAGACCTCCTCACTTTGTAGGAGTTTGGGGTTCTGTTGAGTATGTTCTGAACCGATTCATGGGTCACTATCCCATTCGAAAGATCCTCTACCATTGCATATTATTTCTTGGATTCTTCCATGTTTTCCGCAATTTGTTTCTTATACATGACTTTCTCATTAAAGACCACATCCCTAGACCGAATGATTTTCTTGTCCTTAATACTCCAACATTTAAATCCAAAGTCATCACCACCATAACTAATAAAAGTGCATTTTTATGATTTAGCCTCTAGTTTGGTCCTATCATCCTTGTCAATATAAACAAACACCTCATATCCAAAGACTATAAGAAATGAGTAATGAAATTTCTTACCGTACCAAGCCTCCTCAAGTATGCCTCCATCCAAGGCACTTGAGTGTCCTCTTTTATCAATTACATAGCTATGCTCACCGCTACCCAAAAATAAAGAGGAAGTCCCTGCATGTATGCTTATACTCCTAGCATGTTCCATTATTGTTCTGTTCATCCTTTCGACACCCCATTCTGTTGTGGGGTTCCTGGAACCGTCTTTTTCCTATGGATTCCATTCTTAGAACAATAATTATCAAATTTATTGCTGCAATACTCCCCTCCATTATCTGACCTGAGACATTTTAACTTAATACTGTTTCATTCTCTACCAAGGATTTCCATTTAACAAAAGTATCAAATACATCATATTTGTTCCTAATACAATAAACACAAACTTTTCATGTTGCATCATCAATAAAAGTAACATAATAACTTGAACCCCAAGAGATGATACCTGAGCTGGCCCCCACACATCAGAATGTACCAGCTCTAACTTACTCTCTTTCTTCATAGGTCCAACCTTGAGAAACCTTACTCACTTTTGTTTCCCATATATGCATTTCTCATAGAAATCCAAACCTATTTTTGTATATCCAGGAAAATTCTTCTTTATGATGTCCATGCCCTTATGGCTCATATGACCGAGCCTATAGTGCCATAATGTTATATCTGCATCTGAAGCCACAAGATTACAATCATTAGTACTATCAGTGGTTAAATACAAGGTTCCAACCTTCTTACCTCTTGCCACCACAAGAGCACCCTTGGTAACCTTCCAAGAGTCAGCTATAAATATCACAGTACAACCATCACTTCCCAATTGCCCCGCCGATATCAAATTTCTCCTTAATGTAGGCACATGTTTGACATCCTTAAATAGACATTTATTCCCATTTTGCATCTTAACCTAAATAGAACCTTTTCCAACTATACTGCAAGTCTCATCATCACCGAGAAAAACATGCCCAAAATCCCCTTGAACATAATCAACAAAATAATGCCTTTGTGGAGTAGCATGAAAAGAAGCCCCTAAATCTAAAACCCAAGATTCAGTAATATTATGCAAAGAAAGAATCAAAGCATCCTGGCATACATTACCCGATGCCACATTTGCCTCCTTATTTTATTCCTATTGTTTCTTCTTATCTCGAATCTCCCAAAAATCCTTCTTTGCATGCCCAGAGTTTCCACAATTCCAGCATACAATCTTGTTCTTGGACTTTGACCTTGCCCGATATTTTGATTTTCCACGGTTTCCTCTATTCTTCTCTCCCTCTAGTTTCCCTTTGTCAAAGCATTCCCTGAAGTAGAAGTTTCCCAGAGCTTTTTCTTTGCATTTCCTCACTTAGCATCACCCCTACAACATCGTCAAATTTCAACTTGAGTTAGCTGGAACTGAGCTGCTTACCAACATTACCAGGCTATTCCAACTCTCAAGTAAAGAGCACAAAATTAATAAATCCCTAACTTCTTCATCAAATTCTATTCTAACCGAAGCTAGCATATTCACAACCATATTGAAATCATTTAAATGATCTGCTACTGAACTATTCTCATACATCTTCATATTAAACAACTTTTTCATTAAAAATATCTTGTTAGAGGCAGAGGGTTTTTCATACAACTTCCCTAATGCATCCATTAGATCTTTTGTCGTCTTTTCCTTTGAAACATTAAATAATACCAAAGATGCAAGACACAACCGGATCATTCCAAGTGCCTTTCGATCCAACAAATCCCATTCCGCATCTGTCATACTCGAGGGTTTGTTCACCTTCTCAGACAATGGAGTATAAAGATCCTTCTGATAAAGGTAATCTTCCATCTGCATCTTCCAAAGACTGAAATTTTTCCCATTGAATTTATCAACCCTAGATCTTCCATCATCTGCCATAGCTCCCACTCAAGCTAAAAATTTTCCCTGTGATTCAACACTTCAGAAAACCAAAACCTTGCTCTGATACCAATTATTAGGAATTAATAGAATCTAATGCGGAATAATTTCTCAGAATCGCAATAATAAGAAGTATGAATAGAATTACATAAATGAAATATGCAAAACACGAAGACAATATTTAATGTGGTTCACCCAATGTGGGCTACATCCACCAAGAACACTTGCTTAGATTTTATTACAAGCCAATAGTCTTCACAGTTACAATAATCGGATTTTGTTTAGAGCTGTGCTCAACAAACCCTCCCGAATTCACACTTGAATTCACACACACTATTCACCTTCAGAAAACACACTCATATCAATCCTATTGTATGTCCATCTATTTATAATTACATCATTAGGTAGCTGAAGAGGTGGATTTACAAAACAATGGGTACCGAAAAACCATGGGCCCAAAACCAGCCCATAACGGTTACCCATTACCCATGGGTTAATAAACCACCCATGAAAATTTTCTTTAGGGGCTTCGCCCCGAACCCACTTGACCAGCTCACCAGTGAGAGGGACCTCCATAAAAATATCCGAGTGTAACACATGGAAGGTGCACCAAACTCTAACATGAAAACAGGCTCCACAAACATAACAATTTTGTTTGAAGATAACATGAAATCGCAAGCTATGTGATATGTTATGTTTTGTAACAACACACATCATTTGCTGATTTCATGTAATCATTAATTAATTCAATAGTAATAATATTTTCTGAAATAAACTCCCCTAGCATAGGTATACATCACAAATGTTATCCATCACACCAAAGTTTCGAAGTTGCCCATTTTTGCACAAGTGCAAAAATTATGAACACTATCCATCGATCAGATCGTCCCTTTCGCCACATCATTCGAGGTATACATGTTAATGAGGCCAAAGGGGAAGCCTTTAATATTAAATAGGACCTATTTGGAACGGTTGGTAGGGTTAATGCCATGATCCATCAAAAAAGGGCCACTATTTAAGGGAAATAAGAGAAATTAATCACCATGCCCTCCGTCATGATTGTTACGGAAAGCCAGGATGTCACACTGTAGATTTACAAACCATCTCAGAATCGAATACCTATTGAATTAGGGTTTTAAATCTTAATTACTTATTTTCTTGGGTAAGATTTATATTTAATTACCATATCATTTTCATTTCTACATATTTATATTTAGACATCTATAAAATTCTATATTTTCTTAATCATTTAGTCAACTTGACTCATTTTAAACATTCTTAGGATCCTCAAAGTTTGAACTTTCAAATTTTTATTAGGATCATCCTATCACGGCTATCTCTATTCATGATTTCTTCCTAGCCCATCATGAATACCATGCTAAAATCATTAATCTTTTGGATACTACTCGTATTCCTTACACTACTCATCTAGATCTTTTAATCAAACATTTGTCAATGTATTTTCTCAAAAAATTATTTTTCCATCAGCTATAGTAAAAAATATTGTTATTTATGATAATGATTTTCCTTTGTATATACAATTCTATATTAATAACTTAGGCATCAAGTGTCTTTTAGTCGACATTGGATCTAAGCTCAATACCAGTCCTCTATCATTTATTCAGGCTATAGGACTTTATGTAGCTAACCTTAACCGAACATATCTCTATGTCTGATCATTTGATTCTACTGTTTGTCCATTCTTAGGAACTATCACTCTACCACTTAGAATTGGGCCAAAGACTATTCCAGTTCCATTTTTTTGTTGATCTCCCAATTTCATATAATTACTTACTTGGTATACTATGACTTCATTGAATGCAAGCAATGTCTTCTATGGTCCACTGATGTGTCATATTCTTACATGTCTGATTTGAACATGAGATTCCTACCGATAATACATCATTCAAATATTGCAACATAGATTGTGACACTGTACTACCTATTTTTGATTCTACTACCGTGCATCCCTGCTATTGTTCCATGATGCAAACAAGATCAAAATACTTACCTCCACTTGAAGGAACCATTTTCACGTTAGACGTTATTCCATCTAATTCCAAGTCCTCCTGCTTTTACTAATGTTATGGTACTTTATTGGGGGTATGTCCAAACATTGGTTTTAGTTCCATCTACTTTACTTCCTCATAAGCTACCTCCATTAGTGTGCCATCCATTTACATGCACGCTTTTCATGAATGACTCTTATTGTGAACACATTCCATTAGATCCTATTTTCTCGGATACTATATGCACACATGATGGATTGACTCAACTAGGATTTATAGTAGACAACATCTTTCCTCCACCTCATGATCCTCATATTTACCATGGATTTATTCACATTATTGTTGCTTATGGTGTTCGCATCTTTCATCTCATCATATTTCTTGCATGCGATCCTCGTACTTCTCTACTTACACTTGGATATTCTTGGCTTGATTACATCATGGGAAACTTTGACCCGGATCATACTTATATTTCATTCCCCATGCCACTTGGCTGCGTTTTCATTTGAAATGACTCATTGCTCAACTATTCACAAAACCTCACTCCTTGTTATCCAATCTTTGACATACATTGTACACATCTTGATGCACTCTTATATCATCATTACCCGATGACATAATCTCATGCTATGGTTCACACTTGACTGTTGAGGGCATACTATAAACATGAATCTAACAAAATACACACTACACACTATACGTCACACACTACACATTACACACCACACACTTGACATTCTACGTATTAATATATTTTTATGGAAAATTTAATCTACACATTAATGATATATCTTTCTTGCATATAATTCTATACGGTGCGCTCATTACCATATGAAAAAATCTAGTTCCAAAGTTTATACACGACTTCTAAGGGTTTACATATAAAATGAACCCCACCATACTCACTCATGCATTCTCTATGTTATACACTTTGATGATCATATCTTTGTAGTGGACACATTAAAACCATTTCCGATAACACTCTTGTTCTATGGTTCATTATTTACTACTGAGGGGGCATGTATAAATGAACCTCATAACTTGTATACACATTCACATTCCATTGGGGTTACGCAGATCCTATCATACTCACTTTGCATTCCATTCTATCACACTCATTCACAACATACCGCATATCACAGTTGCATTTACTCCTTATTTCTTATGCTTACATGTAGACATTATTACAAATTCTAGATAGATAATTTGTATGTGATTATTTTTTCCATATACATATGCACATTCACTTACCTTATATTTGTGATCATAGGATTTACATATATCGATACACGTATCATGGATGTTAGGAGAGGTACCTATTACCATTCCCATAGTGGCTCTGGTGGCATCCACTTGTATACGAAGATAGGTGATATTGTTTCATTTTTTCATTTCACATTACTACATCATATTATACAAGCTTTGGCATGCTATTTTTCTTTGTAACATGCTAACGGTGCTTCATGTGCATCATTTTATTTATAGGTTTGTTTTCCACCATGTTTTTCCGCTACTTTTCTTTTCTTGTCTTCCATTACTTTCTATTGTTTATGGGATTTTACCTACATTTTCTTGTTCTCTCGAGTGATTTTATGTTTGTGGCCACTTTGTCCTTAATTGTATTGCGACATTGTGAGCGATGTCCCATGTTTGAAACACACTTTCTAAGGTATAATTTTTCTTCTTACGTGTTCACAGTCTCTTTTTGCATGTAATTATCTTACATCTTGTCTTCTACATGTGTTTTTATCTTTCTTGTACTAATATTTGTCTCCAAGCCACTTTTTTATGTATTCCTTCGTTTCTACCAACCACACTCCCGTCATAAAGGTTCGATTTAGAATAACAATAATCATCCTTCAAGCCTGAATACTCCTCGGGAAATTAAATGTACCCAAAAGAGGGGGAATCTATCCGGTGAATTAGTCACCCCATATAGCATTTCACACGGTCACCAAACAAAATAATTTAGTACAGTACAATATAGTCATCAATCACAACAAAGGACAAGATCTTGACTTTGGTTCTTACCGCAACATAAACACCAACACCAAGACTGGATTGTAGCGCCTGGTCATCCCCGACCCTTCCTGGATACTTATGACTATGGGGCATTTACAAACCATTTTTAATTTATTGAATTCCATAACATCTCACACAACAAATTTTGTAGGACAAATATTCCTTCACCACTCAAAATGTGTGCACCGCTCTCTTTTGACTTTCACGTTGGATCGAAACTATTTGAAAAGGATCATATTTTTACACAACATACGGAGTGGTGTTTGTTGATGGTGAATCACAGCACCCATGAATGTCTGCAACTCAATGGGTTGAGACTCTCAGTGCGATTACATAACATGGAGCTTTTCCCAAGTGTGGGACCTTGTGAAATCGAAAAGCTCTCCGGATGAAGGCCGGTTCCTATTCCTCTGTTCAGATGCACACATAAAAATGCAGAGGGTTTACTCAAAAACCTAATCTAACTTTCCAAGGAGATAGGGTAAGAAGATGCATAAAAATAAACCTAAACTAAAAAAGGTGACGCATCAAGAACGAAGAACATCTGTCTTGCCAATAAACACAAACCATTAAAATGTAATGCAAGACCATGCATGAGATAACCATATTTGCAAAGTGAAATATTAGAAGGATGCAAATGAACACAGAGAGGGCTGAGAATCATCCACAGACATGCATTATTTTCTCTAAATATTAACACAATACACTACAAAATGCCAAGAGGAAAAGTTGCATTATAGTTTTAGATGGGAGGTTTGAACTCCACAAATCCACACGGCAAAGAGAAGAAGGAAGGGGAAAAACAAGAATGTCTAACCTTTAGAAAGAAGCCCCTCCTTACAATTTATAGGAAGAATGAGTGAGGGAAGAGAGAGGAATTCTAAATCTACCCCAACCACCTCTAGGTTGCATTTAATTCATCTCATTATGGTGGTAGGTGAGAACCCTAGCAAACCCAAAAACTGGCAAATTGTATTTTGCATTTTTTAAGAACTTGTTCTCACCCAATTGGACAAAGGACCTCGTAAGATTTCTGAAAATTCCAACCTTGAGTGAATCTGAGCTCCCTGTGAAAAGTTATGGCCATTTGAATATCTACGTCAGGGTTTGCTTTCTGTCAAGTGTCAACACTCAAAATGTTCAGCCTCCCGAAGATGCGCCTCAAAGCGCATCCATCCTCATGTTAACCTTTTTTAAGTGCGCCATAGGTGCTAAAAATGTGGTGTAGACACCTTGTGTCGTGCGCCTCAAACCTGAGCCATGGGCGCGACTTTTTGCATGTCGAAATATTCTTACCTGCGCCATAGGCGCATCCATTTTCATGTCGACATTTTCTACTTTACGCCTCAAACCTACGCCATGGGCGTGAATTTTGCATGTCGACATCTTCTTACCTGCGCCATGGGCACATCCATTTTCATGTCGACATTTTCCGCTTTGCGCCTCAAACCTGTGCCATGGGCGCGACTTTTGCATGTCGACATCTTCTTACCTACGCCAGGCGCATCCATTTTCATGTCGACATTTTCCGCTTTGCACCTCAAACCTGCGCCATGGGTGCAAATTTTTGCATGTTGACACTTTGAGTTTCCTTGATTTCCATATTCTTCTGCTCTTGTCTATATTTACCTCGGGGGGAGATATATACAACAATTTGGTGACTCAACGGGATCACCTGCCTGCTAGGTAGAAGATTAGTGTCCTTTTAGCAATCCATTGGGCATGGAGTCATAAGCAATAACCTGAAACCAACCCGATATCCGATCCCAAGCCGATACTACAAATCGTTTCTCCGAGAGCATGTTTGAACTATAAAAATTCAACCTGAGAGAAACAAAAATTGTGCCGAAGCACTTAGGGAAATTGAAACCTAACTACAACAAGACGATGTGCATCCGCACTTAGAGGAATTGAAATCTAGGCTAATATTTACAAGGGTAAACCTTTTCCTTTTAGTAGCAATGTTTAAGGTAGATAACGTTAACCAGAATCGGGAGTTCTTATCCATCCAATGTAGACAATTGGAAGGCATTACTACTTTTACATCCCGTGACCATGTGGGGGCCACTCCAAATGGCATCAAACTTGGAATGCCTTCCTGGTTTTGCCCGATCTGCATCCCATTTTAGAACTAGGTCCCCTTCTGGAAGGTCCTTTCTTTTTCTTTCTTATCAACCATATTTTTACTAAGGCTTGATCTTTTTTAATCATTTGAATTGCATACATTCTCTGATTTCTTCCAATTCCATCAACTCTGCATACCTGGCATCCATTGGTTCAAACTTAGACAACTCTAATTTCTTCATGAGCTCCAATGCTGGCAGTTCTAATGATATAGGCAACACGCCTCTTTCCCATAGACCAACTTGTAGGGGAATTACCAAGAGACCTCTTTGGTGTCATTCTGTCATCCCATAATGCTGATTTTAGCTTGGTATGCTATGTCCTTTGGTTTTCGTCCGAGTTCTTCGATGATCCTTAGCTAATTCTTGTTTGTGGACTCTCGTCATGTCCATTACCCTACGGGTAATAATTTGAATATGTGCTCAAATAGATTCCATTCTTGACAGCCCATTCTGTAATCTTGGAACCTATGAATGCTAATGCATTGTCTGATATGATAGTGGCTGGCACACCGAACCTAGTCACTATTCCTTCATAAAAGTCTAGTATGTTAGACTCATTTGCTTCTTTGGGCACTACTGCTTCGGTCCACTTGGTGAAATAGTCCGTTGCCGTGAGAATCCACTTGTGGCCTTGGCTTGAGTTTGGATTGATAAATCCGATGAAGTCCAATCCCCATTACATAAATGGTTGGTCAACGAAAATCAAAGTGCAATGGAAGCTCTTCTAGTATTTCTTTTCCGTGAAGAGTGCACATTTCTCTCTTTCTTATCCATGTATAGCAGTCATTGAACATTGTTGGCCAATAATACCATGCCTTCATTATCTTGAGATTTTTTTTTATTCGTGGGGCGAAATGTCCCCCAGAATCTCCATCGTGAAAATCTCATAACACCCTATCAATTTGACCTATCCCAATGCACCTCAATAGAACTCCATTGATGTCTTTTTTAAACAAAACACCATCAACAAGCACATATGGAATGGCTTGTAATCTAAAGTATCTTCTTTTTGCTTTGCTCATTTCTGGAGGGCATAGGCCTGCCTGTAGGAAGTGTATCATATTTTGAGTCCAACAAGGAGAGGGCATATCATCATTTTCCTGTTCTTGACCATCCTGTAGTACCAAGACAGTCTCTTTTTCATCACTTGCTTCAACTTTCCGACTCAAAGCTAGTTGTTCACATAGTCCTTTTCCACGTACTAGTTTAGTGACCTTAATTTCAATGTCATATTCCATGACACGAGTGATCCATCCTGCATGTTTCTCATTCAGATCCTTTTTTAGAAGGAAGTGCTTGACTCCCGCATGAGAGACCAATAATTGGATCTTGTTGTTTGAGACTAGGTGCTTGAATTTCTTTAAGCTCCTGATCACTTTGCAAGGACATGCTTTTCAATGAAAGAGTACCTAGTTTTGTATACCTCCAAGCCTTGATCAAGAAAAAAACTAGTTGTTTTGATCCTCTTTGTTTTGTTGTACTAGGATTGCAGAAATTATGTCTCCACCACCGAAGGCATATAGCATGAAGTCCTTGGAGAAGTCTAGATTGAAAAGAGTTGGAGCTTAAGATATAGCCTCTTTTATTGCCTCAAAACTTGCCTTGCCTTCGCTTGTCCACTTAAATGCCATGCTCTTCTTCAACATCAAGTGTTATTGGCTTTACTAGAGCTACAAAGTTTGGAACAAACCTACGACAAAATTGATCCTTCCCAAGAAGCTTTGAAGAGCCCTCTTGTGAATTTGCAATGGCAACGCTTTCGAATTGCTTCAACTCTTTTCGGATCAATCGTCAACCCCTCCTTTGAGACAATATGGCCTAGAAGTTTTCCTTCGTGAGCCAAGATTATTCATTTTTTGGGATTCAATGATACCCCAAATTTTCTACACCTCTGAAATACCTGCCTCAGATGAAAAAGGTGATCCGCTGCATTTTTGGAGAATACAGTGATGTCGTCAAGATATATTAGAACTATTTCATTAATCAACCCCTTGAATGCCATATTCGTTTCCCTTTGGAAAGTGGCTCCAGCATTTGATAGTCCAAATGGAATATTCTTATAGGCATAGGTGCCCCATTTGGTGGTGAAAGCCGTCTTGAACCGGTCATATTCTTTCACCATTACCTGATTATACCGTGAGTAGCCATCTAGGAGAGAGAATCTCTCCGAACCAGATACCACTTGCAATATTTGTTCCATTGAAGGAAGTGGGTAATGGTCTTTGAGAGATGCCCTGTTGAGGTCTCGAAAGTCCAGACATAACGTGATTTCTCCGCTCTTCTTCCCGAATCGAACCAAGTTTGCAACCCAGCTTGAGTGCTTGATCGGGAATATAATGCTCGCCTCTATTAGCTTGTTTAACTCTTTCTTCATTAGAGGCTCAATGTGAGGGTTGAATGGTCTCGCTTCGCCCGATGGGCTTAGCATCGGATCCATTCTATGGTATTGTTGTATATATTCCCCCGGGAAAATATGGATAAACCAAAGGAATCGGGTCTCAAGGCGTCGGAGGAACAAGGCGGAGAAACAAGGTGGGTTTCTGAGGCGGAACAACAGCAAAAGGAACATATCGGAGGGGCGAGATAAACCCGATGCAGCAAGAACATGTCGCAAGGGTCGCAAAACCCGACGCAAGGCAAATCGGGTTTCCGAGTCGGGAAAACAAGTCGGAAAAGCATGGGGCGAAAGCATGTCGAGCCACCTTCCAAACCCGATGCATATGCAAGTCATACCCCCGAACCCGAAAACAAAGGAAATTTGGTAATAGCGGCGGATGCGGGTTTCGGGAAAGCACGAACATCAAACACATGCCGCGGTGTCCTCCAAACCCGATGCGGATGCAGAGGAGAGTCCCGAACCCGACTGGAACGGACCTGACGTGGGAAATATGACAGTTCGCCATTTTTGGGTCGTTGAGGTTCTTACCTACCGCCATGATGAATGGAGTTAGGCACAGTCTTGGAGGTGGTTGGGCAAATCTCGATTTTCTCACTTCTCCATCTCTTTCCCTTCTATAAATATGTAGGAGAGGCTCTTATCAAATGTTGGACATTTTTTTTTTGGCCCCCTCCCTTCTTCTCTTTGGCAGGTGGAGTTGTGGAGCTCAAACCTCCCATTTGGAACTATAATGCAACCTTTGCCTATTGGCGTTTTTGTAGTGTATTGTATCAAACCTTCGGAGCAAATAAATGCATGACTGTGGATGTTTTCTCAACCCTCTATGTGTTTCATTTTGCATCCTCCTGATCTTTCACTGCGAATATGTTTATCCGTGCATGATATTGCATTGCATTTCTATGGTTTGTGTTTATTGGCAAAACATATGTTCTTCATTCCTCGGTGCATCACCTCCTTAGCTTAGGTTTATTTTCATGCATTTCTCTCTCCCTGTCTCCTTGGTAGTTAGATTAGGTTTTTTGGGTAAACCTCTACGTTTCATTGGTGCATCTGAACAGAGGAATAGGAGCCGGCCTTCATCCGGAGAGCTTTTCCGATTTCGCGAGGTCCCACACTTGGGAAAAGCTCCATGTTGTGCAATCGCACTGAGACTTTCAACCCATCGCGTTGCAGAGTCCCAGGGGTGCTGTGATTTTGAACCAACAGTTTTGGCATGCCCGGTGGGACAAGAAGTCATTCCATGAAAATTTGAAGGAGTTTTCGTGAATTTTGGCTCAGAAAATTGCAAGTTTTAAAATTTTGGATTTTGCTCCTCCCAGGCTGAACTCCGAAATCATTTTTTAAGGGTTTAAATTGCTCGAAAAAGGCCGAATTTTCACCGGTTGGTAGATCTGAGGGTAATCTTCAAAAGGGTATCTTTGGTTTTTTGAGATTTTGATTTTCAAAATTTCATGTTTTTTGGATTTCGGGTTTTCGGGGTCCGAGAACATCAAAGCAGACCCAGCAGTCATTTCGGGTTTTGGGTGATGCGTTGCATGGTCCTATTCCCGGCAAGCAGTTATTTCAGGTTTTCCGGGGTGTCGGACATGTCCAAAGTTCCGACACATGGTAGTTTCGGGTTTTGTGAGTTGCATTGCATGACCTGAGTTCCACCTGTGCCTTTCGGGGATCCGCAGCTGCATTACATGACATGAGTTCCGAATTGAAGACTACATCCTCCGGGTCCTTCAAATTTTTATTTCCGATTTTCAATATTGCCAGGTTTGATGTGTAACTTGGCAACATCCAGCGTTTTAGAGGCATGGTCGAAAACACATCTGGCGACTCCATCTGATCAGCAACCCATTTCTCTAAGTTGCAGACCCGTTTCCATTCATTTCCATCCATCTTTCTTTCCATCTCTTTCATTCTTTTCCATTCCATGAAGTTGTGCAACCATGACTTCATTTCCATCATGGAATTCACATTTCCAACAACAGCAAGTATATCACACCTCCAACACGTTTTACAAATCCTCCAGATCAGCATGCATACTCATATGAACAGCAATGCCAAAATCAGTTTGGCTATGAAGCTTTCCAAGAGCAAGAGTATGCATATAACGAAGACCATCAGATGCAAGATGCTGGTCTATTGGAGAAAATCCAAAAAATGGAGGTGGGGATGGTGCAATCCAGGGCTCAAGCACAAATGAAAGCTTTTGGAATCGGTTGTGGAGCACCCTGTCCATGGGTGGGACCTTTTCCAAGGCATTACAGCCCTCAGGAGAAACTTGACTTCATGATTGCAACGCTGCCATTGCTTGCAAAGTGGATCGAAGGAATAGAGGTGTATGAGAGGAGTATTCAAACAACCTTGTCAACAGTAAGCACACCATCTCATGCCTTTCTGTTTCCTCTTTCCCAATCTGTCTCATTTCAGCGAGTGTCAAGTTTTAAACTCTCCATCTGCTGTCCCAAGTGTTGAATCCATTTCTCCACCCCCTAGTCTTCCATCTCATCTCATTTCTGCTTTCCTTTTCCCTTCTAAGCGGTCATCCCCTCCACAAGAGCTAACGAAATACCCCCTCCTCCAAAGAAACAAGAGGTTCCACCGCTCCACCACCACAAAAAATTGTAAAATCAGTTGAGTTTTAACCCATCCCTCCTCTTGCATTCCCAATTCCATGTGGGGAAGAAGAAATTGAAAAAATCAGTCGGCAAGGACAGCAAGAGGAAGAGCCAGGAAAAGAAGAAATGATTAAGAGCTTAGTAAGTTTGGCTCTTAAATTTGGAATTGAAAAGATCCCTTTGCTGGTAAAGCCTACAGAAGAGGCTAAGGTTGAACAAATGGTGGTTAAGACTGATTTTGTGGCAGCAGAAGAAGAGAAAAAGGAAGAAAGCTCTGAAGAAGATCTTGCAGCCCCAACTTGTCCTCTAGAGCAGCAGATTGAAGAGTTTGACTTAAAAAACTTCATGCTGGAGGAAGAGTTATATCAAGAGCAAGATTGCCTTCGAGTAATAGAGGAGGGAGAAGCTGCTCCAAATCCAAAAGAAGAGGAGCACATTCTAGTTGTGGAGGAGAAAAGTGCAGATCCAAGGGCTTTGAGCACAAAGCAGGCTACAGGAGAACCTTCAGTTCTTCTTTCTACTTCACCTCTCTCGAGTTCTAATGCTGAAGAGGAGTTTGATCTCTCAAACTCAATATTGGAGAGTGAAGGAAACCATGGTGGTCAAGTTGCAGATCAAGAGGACACCATGGGGGAAGTTGAACACGAATAGCAGGACACAGAATGAGGCAGTTTACCTATCAGATTTGGAGGACTGTTTTGATGGAGAAGAACCGGTTGAGTTTTCACCATTCTCTCTTTCATCATCCACATTCCAAACACCAGAGTCTACTGTCATGAAGGAGAGCATTCATTTGCAGCAGCCCGCATCTTATAGCAGCTCTTTGGAATCAAAATTGGAAGATTTTAATCTTCCATGTTCTTCATTGGAGGAAGAGAAAGGACAGAAGGATTCCACCATTTCTTCCACATCATCCATTCAAGAGGGTCTACGAGAAAACTCCATTTTTGGAGTAGAAAATCAGAGCTATGGGCATATCAAACGGATCAGACCTTGCCCAATCAGGTATTTGGCTTCATTGGAGCCAAAGGAGAAGCCACAACCAGTCATGCTTGCTTCTGAGCATGAGGACGAGCTACAAAGTACCAAGGATCAGCTGCCATACCTCTCCAATCCAAATGCAGAGCAACTAAAAGAGGTGTTGGATTTGTTTTCAGCTGATACCTTGATGATTTGGATAGAAGACCAGCTTCTTGTTGATTTTCCATCCATCCAAACAGCCATGATCAGTGCCAAATCAATTGCATGGCTGCCAATTTTGAAGAAAGGAAGCTATTTTGCACAACCAGTTGCAGGGTTTGTTTAGCTTGCCTTTGCTTCCAGTTAGAGTAGAGTAGGTAGGTTTGCTTTCAGCAGAAGAAGTGCTTGTGCACACTCTGCATGTTCCATTTGGGACATGTATGATTTTCAGTTTTGTACATAGTTTTTGGTGTTGCTGGTTTTGCTCTGGCACAGTTCATTTCGGTGGCATTTTGGTGAGAACAACTCTAAGTTCAACGGGTTTCAAGTGGCTCAGAGGGAAGTTTCAAATTTCAGATCAGTTTCAGGTTATTGCTTATGACTCCATGCCCAATGGATCGCTAAAAGGCCATTGATCTTCTACCTAGCAGGCAGGTAACCCCGTGAGTCGCCAAATTGTTGTATATATTTCCCCAGGGAAAATATGGATAAACCAAAGGAATCGGGTCTCGGCGTCGGAGGAACAAGGCGGAGAAACAAGGCGGGTTTTGGAGGCGGAACAACAGGCAAAAGGAACATGTCGGAGGGGCAGATAAACCCGACAGCAAGAACATGTCGCAATTGTCGTAAAACCCGACGCAAGGAAAATTGGGTTTCCGAGTCGGGAAAACAAGTCGGAAAAGCATGGGACGAAAGCATGTCGAACCACCTTCCAAACCCGATGCATATGCAAGTCATCCCCTCGAACCCGAAAACAAAGGAAATTTGGTAATAGCGGCGGATGAGGGTTTCGGGAAAGCACGAACATCGAACACATGCCGCGGTGTCCTCCAAACCCGATGCGGATGTAGAGGAGAGTCCCGAACCCGACTGGAATGGACCTGACGCGGGAAATATGATAGTTCGCCATTTTTGGGTCGTTGAGGTTCTTACCTACCGCCATGATGAATGGAGTTAGGCGCAGTCTTGGAGGTGGTTGGGAAAATCTCGATTTTCTCACTTCTCCATCTCTTTCCCTTCTATAAATATGTAGGAGGGGCTCTTTTCAAAGGTTGGACATTTTTGTTTTGGCCCCTCCCTTCTTCTCTTTGGCAGGTGGAGTTGTGGAGCTCAAACCTCCCATTTGGAACTGTAATGCAACCTTTGCCTATTGGCGTTTTTGTAGTGTATTGTATCAAACCTTTGAGCAAATAAATGCATGATCGTGTGGATGTTTTCTCAACCCTCTATGTGTTTCATTTTGCATCCTCCTGATCTTTCACTATGAATATGTTTATTCGTGCATGATATTGCATTGCATTTCTATGGTTTGTGTTTATTGGCAAAACATATGTTCTTCATTCCTCGGTGCATCACCTCCTTAGCTTAGGTTTATTTTCATGCATTTCTCTCTCCCTGTCTCCTTGGTAGTTAGATTAGGTTTTTTGGGTAAACCTCTGCGTTTCATTGGTGCATCTGAACAGAGGAATAGGAGCCGGCCTTCATCCGGAGAGATTTTCTGATTTCGCGAGGTCCCACACTTGGGAAAAGCTCCATGTTGTGCGACGCACTGAGACTTTCAACCCATCGCGTTGCGAGTCCTGTGGGTGTCTTGTGATTTTGCACCAACGGGTATGTTGTGCCAACAACTTGAGTTGAATCCTCTCAAGTCTTCATAGCTCCAAGCGAAGACATCTCAGTAAATTCTTGGCAAAGCTGTATGAAATCTGATTTCTCCGCTTTCGGTGGCCACTTTACCAATTTGAAGTGTTCTCGCCTTTCCCAACCGGAATTGGCTCTAAATCTTCTCTCTTGACTCGTATGTTAGCCTTTTCCTTACTGAATTGGTCGTTAGGGTTCAAGATAGACACCAATGTTACTAAACCCTTGGGAAGCTTGTTTGTCTCCAATCGCATTATCTCGATCCATGTCTTCTAGTCTCTGCATCGATTCCTAGGCTGATAATTCAGCCTCTTCGCAAAAAAATTGACGATCTCGTTGATCGATCTCAAACACTCCGCCAGACTTGTGTTATTATCGTGCACCGCTGGCCTCACAATTACATAGATATGTGGCTATTTTTTTCCCTTTTTATGTTGTCAACCACATCAAACGTCACTCCAAGTGATGCAAGTCTATCTGCAGTTTCATTTTTTTCCGGGTATGGACACGATGTTGAAAGCTTCAAATCCTCAATGAGGTCCCATAACCCATTCTTGTAGTTCTTCAAGATGGGTCATTCTTTGTAGCATGTTGTCCCACGACTTGGGTGATGATTAGCTTGCTATCCCCAAACACTTGCAAGTTCTTTATGTTCTTTTTCTCGGCCCAATGAAGTCCATGAATCAAGGCCTCATATTGATTATGTTGTTTGAACAGAAAACTGGAAACAGAAAGTGAATAATATTTGATGCCTTGAGGTGAAACAAGCATAACTCCTCCTCCCGCACCTTGCTTACTCCTTGATCCATCGAAAAATAACGCCATATCTCATTGTCATCCTTGTGGTCTGGTTTGGTGATGCTAGAATAGGCTAGTTTTCTTCATATATGAAATATACTCCTAGCTCGATTCTTCTACTTCTTGGTAGGGATCAAAAGCATGTACCTTGCTTTCCCATTCATCAAGAGTCAAATATAGGATGGTTCCAACTTTGGTGTCGCCTTCATCTATGCTTGGATAATCTTCTTCATAAAATTTGAACAATTGGCATTGATTTGGTGGGAGTATGAGGCTTAATGTGAAAGTTTGCAATTGGTTCAGATCTGATTGTTGCTTTGGCCACATACCTCGTCCTTAAAATCATGTGTGACCAGTCAGCAGATAGGTAACCTCCAATTTTAGCTGCGAAATCCCTTGATAAGCATAGGGCAAAGAGTGGTGGCAAATCTATCACTGACACATTTTGCAAAATGGTAACATTGGGGCATGCATGCAAGGTAATATTCAAACCTTTAATCACTCCCACCGTTGCTACTGCTGTCCCATCTAATTGCACTACCCCCTTTGATATGACTTCGTATTGGAGACCAAGCTGATCAGCTATTTTCTTGGGCATGATAGAACTACTTGCCCCAGAATCAATCATGCAATTGTGTACTAGTTTATCCCCAATGATTAATGAAACATAGAATGGAGGGGGTTTCAAAACTTTACCTTGTTGTCCTCCATGATTCCCTTTAGGCTGAGTAGAATTTGTGAGGACATTCTCTTGCATATGGACCTGCTAGTTTGAAGTTGACCAATTCTTCATGGCAGCTTGTAGAAGATCTCTTTGTCCTGGGATGGATAAAGATTCCCACATTGAAATGTTCACATGTGTCTTCTTCATTTGATCAATGATGTTAAAAGGGGATGAAACATATCTTTGTTGTCCTTTACCCTACACATTCCTCTCTTATGCATGGGAAACAACAGATGGCATTTGAGTTGGTTTAGAAGGTGGTTTGGGTTGTCCTTGCATGTTTGGAGCTGTATTTTGCTTACCAACACCTTGTGGAGTGATGGAAGGTTGTAGATCACTTGGAGCCAATGACTACCCTTCACCAATATTCCTCTTCTTTGATCTTGTGTTAGCTGCTACACTCTGAGAAATTTTTTGATTCATGCCACAAAAATCCTCAGCTTGCCAATTCACAAGTGCGATATCATTTGGAGCTGTGTTTTGCTGAGATGTCCCTTGTTGCTGATTTGTTTCTTGACTCACTTCACCCTCTACAGCCAGTAGTTGTCACCATCAAGGCTTGGTTCAAAGCACCATTGAAGCACATAGATTGGTTGTGAGGTTCATTGCATGGGAAACACCAATCATACTCTTGAGCTATGTTGTTTTGCAGACCGCACTAATGCTTTAGAAGTAGATGCAACATTGGGGTTATAGGGCTGAAATGGTTTATTGGCGGGAGGCCTTACTTGGCTTTGATTTGTAGCTAGATTGGGTGGCCTATTGGGCTGGTATGGTTGCCTATTAGGTTGAGCTTGAGGCTGATAAGAAGGTCTAAAGCTTTGGCCTGCTGCCTCTTGAGTGTAACCAACTCATTTCCCAAATTTTGCAATTGTTTCATGACCTCTTGGAGTTCATTTGAAGCACTAGAGGATGAAGTAGAAGTTTCATTTGAACTTTGATTTCTAGGAGTGGGAATAGGAGCCAAAGTGGGTGCTTGACTAGTACTTGGATTTTCTAAGTTTGGATACAAGGGCATGGGAGGCCTAGGAGCCAGCTTACCAGCTTGAATAAGACAGTTTTCAGCCCTAATGGCAATGCTATAAGTAGCAGGTAAGGTTGTGCCTCCCATAGATTGAATTAACATAGAAATATCAGAATTCAAAGCCTTAAGATAGTATAGAAAAGCACCTTCAGCTGTTGGCCTAATGGCCACTGGAATCCTATCCCAAGACCTTTGAAATCTGAAGTTGAAGTCAGTCAGCTGCTCATTGGGAGCTCTCTTGATAGTTGTCAATTGTTCTAGTAGAGACAAATTGTCTCCCTTTTCTCCAAACTGCTCATGGAGAACTATGCATAACTGATTCCAATTTTGGATAGAACCAGCTCCAAGGCTCCTAAACCATTGCAATGCCTTCCCTTTGAATGAAGATGCCAGTAATTTGACAGCAACATCCATTTCATTTATCTCATGGATTGCACAAACGTTAGCAATGTCTTTGACATGATCACTAGGAGTGGTATGATTTTCTCTAGTGAAAAATGGAATGTTCTTCAATGCTGCAATTGGAACTGGATTCTGTGCATTGAGGGCAAGTGGGCTGCTGCCAGTGAAGTTGACAAAAGGGTTTTGTTGCACCATTCTGATTGGCCTGAGAACCCTTGTTGATTGGATGAAAGGTCTACCAGGTGGAGGGGTTGATAAAGTCCTGTTAGGTGGAGATGGTGATCTTTGTGGTCTTCTTCCTCTCCTTCCTCTTCTTGGTGATAGCTGCAAGTAGACAAATAACCCTTCTTCTTGAGTATCATACCTGGTTCGAATTCTTCTCATGTACCTAGGTAACTTGTGTTGCTATACCACTTAATTATGTCCCTTCAGAGTTGCCAAATGTGTTGGGGAATGAGCCTCAAAAGGCTGGATTTTGCCAAGTTACACACCAACCTCGACAAAAATTAAACTCAAAATTTTGAAAGACCTGTATATTTGAGATTTTAGGGTTTGGAATTTGATTTGGAATGACAGTCCTGAAAACCTGAAAATGCCAGACTTCCGAAATCCCAAAATCCGAAATTCAAAAAACTCTGAAAATTTGAAAATCAAAATTTCAAAAACTAAAGATACCCTTTTGAATATTACCCCAGATCTATCAAGTGGTGAAATTTTGACTTGTTTTGAGCAAGTTAAGCCCTTGAAAATCGATTTCAAAGTTCAGCCTAGAAGGTGAAAAAATATGAAATTGTAAAACCTGCCATTTCCATGTCCAAATTTCTTGAAAATTCCTTCAAATCTTGTGGAATGACCTCTTGGTCCCACCGGGCATGCCAAAACTGTTGATGGCGAATCACAGCACCCCTGAATATCTGCAACTCGATGGGTTGAGACTCTCAGTGCGATTGCATAACATGGAGCTTTTCCCAAGTGTGGGACCTTGCGAAATCGGAAAAGCTCTCCGGATGAAAGCCGGTTCCTATTCCTCTATTCAGATGCACACATAAAAATTTAGAGGTTTACTCAAAAACCTAATCTAACTTTCCAAGGAGACAGGGTAAGAAGATGCATAAAAATAAACCTAAACTAACAAAGGTGATGCACCAAGGAATGAAGAACATCTGTCTTGCCAATAAACACAAACCATTAAAATGTAATGCAAGATCATGCACAGATAACTATATTTGTAGTGAAAGCTCAGGAGGATGCAAATGAACACAGAGAGGGTTGAGAATCATCCACAGACATTCATTATTTGCTCCAAATATTGATACAATACACTACAAAATGCCAAGAGGCAAAGTTGCATTACAATTTTAGATGGGAGGTTTGAACTCCACAAATTCACTTGCCAAAGAGAAGAAGGGAGGGGAAAAACAAGAATGTTCAAACTTTAGAAAGAAGCCCCTCCTTAAAATTTATAGGAAGAATTAGTGAAGGAAGAGAGAGGAATTCCAAATCTACCTCAACCACCTCTAGGTTGCATTTAATTCATCTCGTTATGGCGGTAGGTGACAACCCTAGCAAACCCAAAACTCGGCGAATTGTATTTTGCATTTTGAAGAACTTGTTCTCACCAAATTGGACAGAGGACCTCGTAAGCTTTCTGAAATGTCCAACCTTGCATGAATCTGAGCTCCCTGTGAAAAGTTATGGCCATTTGAATATCTACGTCAGGGTTTGCTTTCTCGTAAGGTGTCAACGCTCAAAATGTTGCGCCTCCTGAAGATGCACCTCGGCGCATCCATCCTCATGTTAACCTACTTTTAAGTGCGACATAGGTGCTGAAAATGTGGTGTCGACACCTTGTGTCGTGTGCCTCAAACCTGCGCCATGGGCGTGAATTTTTGCATGTCGACATCTTCTTACCTGCGCCATAGGCGCATCCATTTTCATGTAGACATTTTCTGCTTCGCGCCTCAAACCTGCGCCATGGGTGTGAATTTTTGCATGTCTACATCTTTCTACCTGCGCCATGGGCGTATCCATTTTCATGTCAACATTTTCCGCTATGCGGCTCAAACTGCGCCACGGGTGCGACTCTTTGCATGTCAACATGTTCATACCTGCGCCATAGGTGCATCCATTTTCATGTCGACATTTTCCGCTTTGCACCTCAAACCTGTGCCATGGGCGCGACTTTTTTGCATGTCGACACTTCGAGTTTCCTTGATTTCCATATTCTTCGCTCTTGCCTATATTTACAGGGGAGATATATACAAAAATGTTCATATTTCGGGAGGGAATTAAAGGTTGTAGGATGAATTCATACTTTTCTCCCCATACTTATTCCATTCTTGGAATGAGGTCACCCAAAAACTCACATTTAGCACATTTGGTGTGACATCACCAAATAAAATCATTCTTATACATCATTTTCAGGATCCTTTCTACACTTTTCACTCATCACAGATCATTTGTACATGTTCCTTTTTTAACATTTTCACATATTTTTATGAATTGTTTTTCATAAACCCATGTATTTAACTACTTGTTTGTTCCTCTCTTTACTGTGTCTTTCCTTATGGGAAGAGGTCGTCACATCAATCACACATGATCAAGAAATCAAGTGACATAAACAAAAGATACCATCATGACATCTACACATACGCTCTTTCCCTAGGGTCATCATCTTCATTGTTTTTCACTTCCTCTTCTCTATCTTCAACGCTTCACATTTTTTTATTACTCCATGCTTTTCCTTGTCTCTTGGAACATTTTTTCTATTGATCTACACGTTTATTAGGTACATATCTCTTATTTACTTTATGATATTGAGCATTTTCTCAACAACATAAAGTGGGGAAAAATGTAGACATTAAATCACACACTTTAGGTATCTATTGAGTCCTTGATCACATACTACTATTCATATGATTCCCAAGAAAGAAAATTACTAATTTATCCTTGTCTTTGGCCATATTTATTTACTTTCTAATTGCATTGTCGATCTTACGCTCATTCTATCCTAATTTTTTTTTCATACTTGACATTTCTCACTCTTGAAACCAACACTCGGTCAAGATGCCAACACAAAGAGCCCCTATCCCTTATGGGTGCCCCGACCTCTTTGTAATTTGTTCACATAATTTGGGTCCTTTCTATCCATTTGGGCATCTTATATTTTTGGTAGCCATCCTTTTAGAGGTTAATTAATAATTCAAGCAAGGGAATCATATAAATATAAAGTTATGTGATCATAATAAAGCACCAAGCACTAATAATTAGCTATCACCACCTAAGTTTGTATTCAACGGCCATTACAAGATCACTCAAGCATCTATCTAGCATCCACACACAACATTAAGACAATGATATTTTTGCATAAACACATAGGTAGGGAAGTTGATTCTTTCATGCTCACATCTATTTACATTTCTTATGTCTATCTACTTGCTCTCTATCAAGTGTGACACACACAAGAGCCACCTAGGGCACTATCTCCGCACACACACAAACACATAGAATCTGGATTGGGTCGAAAGTTAGTGCAACACTTGGGTGTAAGTTCGGTGCGACATCCGAGGATAGTCCGACCCCCTCATTTAAATTATTTTATTTTTGGATTTGATTCATTTTGGGGTTTTATAGGTTATTTATTCATTGCACATTACAAGTGACATCTCGCAAACTTTGTGTGACATACCAAGTAAAAATAAGCGAAGGAAGACAAACATCTTTGCGACCATGCAAAGTTGGTTTTCTATGTTTATGAGTAGTCAAAGGTGCGCAGGAAGGTATCTGGGACCCCAAGCACCCTCGAAACCATGTACGGGTGCCCTATTCTAACATATTTTGACACTTCTACATTATTATGGACATATTTACGTAATTCTACACTTCACATTTTTTATTTCATCATTTATGTTAACCTTTAAAATCATAGGAAAACAACTAAGTCATTTTATCTCTTCATTTGCACTTAGGGTTTTAAATATTAATTGTTTATTTTCTTGGGTCATATTTATGTCTTAATTTCCATATGATTTTCATGCTATATATTTAGATTCGGAATCTCTAAAATTCTATATTTTCTTAATCACTAGTTTATGTATCGAGCGTTGGTGTCTATGTTGAATTAAGGACCCAAGTAAGATTCTCAATCATTTTTTTAATTGAAGATTATTCTTCTCTGTCATCGTGAGCTGTTGTATGGGGTGAATGATTCACCCAACATATACCCCTATCTTTTGTGGTGCTGTCACATCGCTAGGAGGATGTAGCCAAAAGGAGAGGACATGATGCTTATACGAAACTATATACATAAAGGGCAGGTAATGTTCATGGTAGAAATAAATCCACATTCAAACAAAGTGGCTAGAAACATTTGTTAGTAGAAAAAAAGAAAGCATGCTATAGAAGATAATGGAAACAAGTAATATTGAAGAAAAATTATACCACGAAAATAAGGTTTCGAACACGGGATATCACTCACAATGTCACAAGACAATTAGGGACGAAGCACCTAAAATCATATAAGCGGGACATAGGGAAAATCTTGCAAAGAATGGTAGACAATGAAAAAAATGAAAAATAGTATTAAGAAAACTAAGAGACAACCATGGTAGAAAATAGTCCCTAAAAAGAAAATGTTGCACACGAAGCACCCATTAGCATGTTAGAATGATAAAATTTCTATGAAGTTGAGTATATATTTCGATAGAGTAGTGTGCTAGTAAGTATAAGAAGTAGTATAAAATGAAACAATATCACTTGTAGTGTGTATAATAGTATATTCCCCAGGAGCCACAATGGGACTGGTAAGAGGTACATTTTCAAACATTAATGATGCATGTAAACATATACAAAAATTTTACATTCACGACTAGAGGATAAGTGAATGTGCATGTGTATCTATAGAAAGGTAATGTCATAATAAGTATTTGTCTAACATGTGAAACAAAGTGTACATGTAGCTAGTATAAGAAAGAAAGATTATGTGCAACCAAGATATGTAGTATGTTGTGAATGTGTGAAATGGAATTATATGGAATGTGAGTGTGATTGGAACAACATTACCCTAGGCGTATGTAGATGAATATGTATGAGATGATGTTAATTTATAACATATCCCTCGACAATCAAGAATTAACCATAGAACAATATTACGTCATCGAAAATGGTTTGATAATGTGTGCTAGATAGATAGAAAATGAAGCATAGAGCATAAAGATTGTGCGATTGTGATGAGTAATGTGAAGTTAATTTAAGGTTTAGACCCTCAACGGTTGAGTATGAACCTTGGAACTACAGTGTGTCATTGGGTAATGGTGTGAAAATAGATGCTAGAAACATAGATCAATGAAGCACATACCGTAGATTGTAGGATATGATAGAGACATGTGTGAGAAGAAAATGATAGATAAATGTGTCGTGAGATGCAGAGTGTGAAATGTGTAGTGTGTGAGGCTCATGGATTTAGTATGCACTCAATATTCATGTGTGAACCTTAGCAAAAGAGTGCACCATAGGATAATGATGATATAATTTATTTTTCAAGTTGTGTAATTATGCTTACAAATAAGAAGTATGAAGCAAAGAGTGTAGTAATAGAAATGATAGACACTGATAATTCTAGGAAGGGGACAAGTAAGTATTATGCCTCCCAAGTGTGTGATGAGGTGGCGATATAGTTGAGAGGATAAAAGACTTATTTGATATTTCTATAAATCCCAAAGTGTTCTAGACTAGAAAACTTATGAAAAGGAGGAGGAGACTGTCAGAATCGCACTCACAAAATTTTGTAACAATTGGATGAGCTTAGACTAGTGTGCTGGGATGGGGAAAGGGTTCCTAGGAACTAGAGACATCGTTTGCTTTGTGACTATGCGAATACTTAGAATTTGGTTTTTGTTAGAAGTCACAATGTGGTCACTAACCTTCGTAGTTGGTCACATGTATGTCGCTCGACGATCATAGAATTAACTTGTAACTGCAAACCTAATGGTATCCTACAAAACCCTAAACTACATCAAATCATAATAAGAAAGATGTAAGGGAGGAGTCAAACCGACCCTCGCGGTCACCCAACAGAGTGAACTTACGACCAAATGTTTCAATACATCTCGAGACTCCATGTAGTTCTTAAATGTCCGTGTAGAAATCATCCCCTAGGAATCACTTGTGCAAGTTGCACTTAATAATGAGAAATAACAAGATGTGGCAATGTAGAAAGATGTGTGGATGAAAAAATGAACTGCCCTCTTATGCATGTATCTAGAAAATGCAGTCCCTTGTCCCTTGAATGAAATCTAGATGGATGCCTTTGATGCTCTTAAAAATCCTTTAGATGCATCATTAAGTGATGATAATAGATGCTTAGAAATTGGTCCTTTATTATGGTCATATAACTTATGTATTTATATGATTCCCTTGTTTGAATTTTGTAATTTACAACTAAAAGGAGGAGGCAAAACTAAAAAATATTCCTAAAATATAAAAGAGGCCCAAAATACGTGATTAAGGTACAAAGAGTTTGAGAGTTCCCAAAGGGGACAAGGGAACCTAGTGTCTTTAGCGTCTGGCTTGGTCCGGGTGTCCAAGGTCACTAAAGATAAATCAATAAGGATTAGACTAGGCCGTGGGGTGTGTAAGACTAGAGAGAAAGTAAGAAAGATAGAAAGAGTCCAAAGACAACAATTAATTAACAGCTTTTGTAGTTTAAGAATCATATCAATAGTAGTATGTGATTAGGACCTAGAGATGTACCCAAGTGCGTGATTTTGTCTCTACAATTACACTTTTGTGGATGATCGCACTCGGTCTTGATTTTCCCATGGAAACACGGGTGTGGAAGGAGCTAGAATGGTTCATTTTTTTGTTGTTCCCCTTTCCAAATTTCATTTTTGATTACTAGACTATATTCCAAACCTCTTATCTTGGTGTAAAAAGGGAGGATAATGGAAGACGTTGTGGAATATGACTTTACACTTGTCAATGAACTTGTTGGAATCTTTTAACACCCTTTCCACAACCCATTTTTCAGACATGCCTACTAAAGCATTACCAAATGCAACACTATCGAGATTCTTCTATTTATTTATGATTTGATTGTCATCCACACTTTGTCCAAGGTTCCCATATTGACACGGGATATCAATACATTGGGAATAGTAGCAGACCAATTGGGAATCAACTTGTTGATACACCAAAATAAAATAAAAGCTACGTGAGGATGCCTTTTTATTTTGCACAAATGACAATGTCCTTACCCTATGATAAAAAGCATTTATTAACTCTACATCTTGATGTGTGTTTCAGTGTCCACCTTGTAGGAGAATTTCATAGCTTAGATAATTTGTTTATTGGAATCCTCAATGGATTATGTTGGTTTTTTGATTGGATCCACGAGATCCCATTAAAGGAAGTGACTTTCCTAAAAATCCTGACTTGAACCTGAGGTAGCGACTAGTGAGCTATCCTCCTATATACAAGCTTAAAAAAGCTCTAGAATCTAAAAAATTTATTGTTAATGTATGAGTAAGAACCCTCCGTACAAGTTCTATGTTTCCTTCTCATGAAGGAAGAAGAGAGAGACAAGAACCATAGAAAAACAAATGACCATTTTGTTATTCTAAAAGGTTCTAAACTCCACCAGGTGGTAACAATATTACAATTTATTAATTGACAACTACATAATTTGGTTTTAATTGGTTTATTGTTATAATTGATTAGTATTTATAGTCCAATTCCACTTGGTTGGAGTATGAAGTTGTAGAGGATAATGGGACAAAAAAATGGGTCTAAGACGGTCATCAAATGGAATTCGAGCTCGAGCCTCCGCTAGTGGATTCGACAACATGGACATGGGAGGGTCATTACGGTTATAATATAAAATATAAAGTTTAAATGTATTAAGAAAAATACATTAAAATCCTCTGAAATATAATTTTTTTGTGGAAAGTTATCAAAAGTTAAGACTTCGTTGTTCGAGTCAATTTTTGAGACATTAAGCATGTGGGATGCTACCTAAAACATCTCATCATAACCATCATTTTAATTGTTGATAGCTTTGAGTTTTTTTAAAGCACAGTTGTTGATAGTTTTTCGTTATTATTATTCAAGGAATTAAGACCTATATGTATCCTTATCTTATACTAATAATAGTCCAATCCAAATCATAAATAATTACAAGCAAATGTCAAATTAAAGATGACCGTTGTATAGGAAATTTGAAATAATAATATACCCACATTAAGAATAAAGACAGAGATGTAAGCTATGTACTGAAATATTCATGTCAATTTAGATAATAAAAATAAAATTAATGTCAAATTAATACAAATTTATATACAAACTATAGAAATATACATAAATATATATTTACAAGAATTAAATAAATAAAGAATATTTTTTTATATGACATATTAATAACACTAGTTTATATTTTGATTTATTTTTTAATACCTGCTTCAATCAACGTTTCTATTGCCAGCCACCACAACCTGCATGGGTTTGGAATTTGGAATTTGTTTTTGTATGTTTGAAGAGAAATAATGCAGAGGTGGCCGTCAAACTCAACCCCGAACGTTATCCTTTGGACAACTTTACACGTGTGGAGTCTGCAATGATTTAACTTGACTATCTTCTTTTAAACACAGAGTTTTCCATTCAATATTCTCTTTCACATGCGATTAATTTGCTAAAACGTATGCCCCTGCCATTAAATCAATACTAAAACATTCATTATAAACAATGATCCTTTTAAGGGCATAAAAACAAAGGAACCTTTCTATCAAACTCGTGTTCCAAAGAAAAAAACATCAAGAATAATATTTATTTATCCCAAACTCTTAGAAGTATGAGTATGTAGAAATTCCACGCAGTGGATAGAAGATCCATCATAAGGGATATGGTTATCCCATTCATTCACCATAGCTATAATGTTTAACCGTGCACAATTCAATAGCACATACTCGTTTTAAGGATTTATTGGGACCCAAACCATTAGAACCTATTAAGCAGTTTATTTTGTATTTCTAGCTATACAAACAACACTTTACCTCATAACAAATTAACAGAATCTTAAACACATTGAGCTCAGACGTCAAGAAGTGCATATCATTCACAACTTTTGAATGCTAATTACAAGTAGGAGTGTGATCATTATCAGTGACAACTCCATTAAAGTTAGTGAGCAAGTATGGCTTTGTCTTTTAAGTAAGAGACTGACATGATTATGTCGCAAGCTTCATCCACTTTTCTTTGGTCCCTATACCATTATTAAGAAAATAGAAAGCATGTTGTGGTCCCTATACCATGACTAAGAAGCTCGAACATGCTTTTGAGGTCAACATTCCTTCTTAACTTTGTTTTACGCACATTATAAACGTAGAATTATTACATTATTTTTTATTGATGATATACCTTTTTTAAAATGGGGCCCTACCTAGAAACAAAGAAGGCCTGCAAACCTAGATAAAGACAATAACAATCCAAGAAACAACTTCCCAAAGTAGTGAATGAAAAACTAGGTGGAAGAACCTGGTTTTCGTAAGACTAGATTTTTTTCTTCTTTTGTACCGCTTTCAACCCATCTCGAAATCTCCTCAACAAAGATAATAACATCACGATCTTTTATCAAGTAGGTAACAACTTTTTCTAAAAAAAAGAGGAGGGATATTTTTCTTATCCGCATTTCAAGAATTTGGTTCAACATTTTTCTTTCACTGAGTTTCCGCATTTATAATCTCCTTGTTTTGACTAGCTAAAATTTCTCAAAGAGTATCTCGAACCGATTCAACCACCTCCTCCTAGTACGTATTTGAGTTTGTGTCTTCCTTAGAATCAAAGAACAAATATTTGGGGATGACACATTTCCACCAATTGGTTTTCGCATTATTTCGCTTTGTCATCCCACAATCAAGAACAATGTGTCCTAGCTCAAAACATCTATTGCATCTAAAGCGTAAACCTTCAAAGTCTAAAGGTTGTGTCCAAGTTCTATTTTGGACCTTGAGCTCTATGTACGCTGCAAGGTTTTAGAAGTATCAAGCTCAAGTAAAATTCCAGCATATGCTATGTGTGCAAAAGTGGTTTGGGAGTCGATGTTTAAAGTTTTTCTCGGAACATTTCAAATGGAAATAAAATTGTCCTTGTCCCAAAATATCAAGAGAAAATAAGGTAGCCTAATCCAAATTGATTTGCAAGAAAAATATTCTGTGATTGGGTTAAAAGAGGGGAACCATGGTTTCATTAGAAGATAACGTTACTCACATACACATAGGTTTCCAACTATGATTTTCGTGTTAGCTTTTCAAGAAAAAACTATGATAAGATACCCTTTGCATAGGTATAAAGGTTGAACCTTCCATCGATGTGCATGATCCAATGCTAAGTTATCCAGCCTATAAAGAACATGTAGAGAAGGCCGAAACCGTTGAACTCGCAGATTAGAGCGTGATCCTAGTAGTATCTGCCGAATTCAAGAACCTCTTCCCCGAATTTTACATAGGGAGTAGAGGAAACATGGACTATGGGTTTATATATCCCCTGCAACACCTCCGAAATGAGCAACCAAGTCTTTTCTAGTCAGTAATTATAATGCCCACAAATCTGACATTCTAAAACAACATTAAACCTTAATAATTATCTCAAAAGTTGGGGCAATTTTTTTTTGTGTTTTAAAATATTGCAAGGTTTTCAAACCCTATAATACATTTAATTAATTCCTACCAACAATTTTGTACATTTCAATGGTGGATCAGTCTAGGTTAATAATTAAACATTCTTAATCCATTTCTAAGGTCAATATAATTATACTCCACTAGAAAGATGTCCATTAATTCTTTTACTTGGTTAAATAGTTTTCCCCCTTCTTAAGATAACATCCAAAATCACATTTATTAAACCCTTATCCTTAGTTACCTTAGTTACCTTAAATTATGATCCTTAAAGTGCATTGATTTTTTTTTAAAACATACAAGGAGAGTTACATAATTAACTTAAAATACAAAGGTAGTAAGAAGATCCATTCACCCATTTCGCACATACAAGTTTAAATTATCTAAAACCCAAATATAGATATTCTCACCTAAAAATTGTATGGTTGATTCTTAACCCTTGGATCAAATCAATTGTGGCCACTAGATCCTAGAGTTCCAAGCTAACCCTAACCATCCTTATGAAATTTTATTAAACCTTTCTCTTTGCCCTAGCCTCCTCATTTGGTCTCTTTTCTTTTCTTTAATTTGCAGGTTGGAGGAGTGGATGCCATGAAATCAAGGAGGAAGAATCCATGAAGGGATTCATTAGGATCAATCTTAGTTTAGTTTAGTTTATGGATTTGTTCTTGTAATGTCTTCTATTTGTTGATTATAGAGGTTTTACCCTAAACGGAGTAGCTATTTAGTTATCTCCATTTTTGAGTTCTCTAGGGTTATTTACAGTTTATCCTTAGCTTGAATTTATATGCCTAAAGTCACTAGTTGCAAGATGAACAACACTTATTCATTCCATGTCTTAAATCACTAAATTCAAAGATTTTCTATTTCAATAGTAAACAAGAAAACAACTACAAGAACACTTTTCCAATAAAATTGCTTTCAAGCTCAAATGAAGGAATGAAACTTAATCTATTTCTAGTATCATTGTTTTCCTTTCCACAACAAGAATGTAATCTTTCAAAAAAGTAACTTATTATAATTTAGTGCATCCTTCCATTTCAACTACAATCATTTATTCAAGGAAAGCACAAACAACTATTATACATTTAAGATTTACTAAGAATACATTCTCAATGATTTACAACTTCCAAGTTTCCCTTTCATTCTTACAATAATGCAACTCCTACAAATAACAATGAAATTTCTTTTTCTTTGAGCATAGCTCATTTCTTACAATTGAAATGATTTCTTTCTAACAATACATTACAACTTAATAAAAAAATATACAATACAACTTTTCTTTTAAATGCAAGACTACTAGCCTTCCACCTTAAGTGGGAATTACAAGAAAATTTTCTATAATGAAGGATTTCCTTGTTGTCTTCTACAAATGCTCCAAGTCCCAAATCTTCAAAGAGAACTCCACCATTTATTTTCTTCACTCACAAAAACTAAAAATGGGGGAGAGGCAACTCTCTACCTAAACAATAATCCAATGAGGAGAAGAAGCTATCCTCCTTATTGCCCCCAAGCCCCAACAAAAATTCATTAAGGAATGGATATAACTCATGGAAATTAACACAATGATTCCACATCACAATACAAAATTTCACAACCATTTAACACACATTCATAAACAAGATAATAATCACAAATGCAAGTTTCAAAATACACAAGGCTTGAAATCTCAAATCCAATGGAGCAAGGATCTATGGAGAGATCACTTATTCCTCGCAATGGGATTAGGTGCCCACCTTGAAACCCTCAAAAATACATCTCAAAACCCCTACAAACCTCTTATGCCTTCCTCAAGATCCTCTTATGTGTCCCACATTCTCATATGGCTCCATACAATATCTTATGTCTCCCTCAAAAGAACCAAGTAAGAAAAGCAAACATTTTCTTATCAAAAGTAGGACACCCCACCCAACTCCCTCTTAAAACATAATTTTTTTTTATGATTCCCTATAATAGAAAATCCCCATACCCTTCTCTTACGCCATACTTAGGCATTCTACCCAAGTTCCCAACAAGCACACAAACCATTCACTTACATGCAATACACACATATAAAACAAACTACTAAAACAAGGGTGTAGTTCCTACCTTTCCATAGTAATAACTTGATCAAAGAATCACACTCCAAGATCCTTTAAGCTCAATCCAACTCCAACAAGCTCCAAAACTTCAACAAGCACTCCAAAACTCTCTAACTCCAAAATACAAGTGCACAATAAAATGAAGTAACCCCCAAACAAACAAATAAACTTGCATATATAGAAAAAGAGGAGAGGAGGGTGAGGTGGCTCCATGTAGGATTCCACATCACTTATCCTCAACTCCACATCATAAGTCAAACCTCAACCCCAAGGAACAATAAATTGGTGGTTGAGAGAAATGACAAGCCTCTTACACACTCAACACAACCCACACCCCCTTAAGGACAAAATTGAAAACCAATGTAAGAAAAGTGCAATAAATATCACCTTTTGCCTTATAAAAGACATAATGTGGTCTATTTTTTACACCCCAACCCATAGGTATGGTTTTTATATGATATAAAGAGGTGTGGGACAAATGTAACTTGTCCCACAAGCCTCCAAAAATGGCCCTTAAACCCAAATCCGAATTTCCCAAGTAAGGTAGGGTGTACAACACTCAAAGTCACATACACTCAACTTAAATCACAAGATCCAAAGGACCAACTACTCTAATAAATGACCATTTTTTTCACATCCCCAATTAACTTAATAAACATGACTAATCCAAATAATTGAGGCACATTTATCAACAATGATTAAATGAATTACATCAAAAAATAAATCACATACTCTAAAATAAATAAATGAAAAAGGGAAAGAATTACACATATATCCCATGGTCACGCTTTGGAGGTCATTTACCCCATGGGAACCCCTAAAAATCTAATAACAAAACGTAACACATTACACAAGTTGCCATGGTGACCGTCATCAGTATCCATCTAGTATTCTCGTTGTTGTTGGTCTCCTAACCCCATTTTGATTGTTGTGATATAATTACCTGTAAAATCAAACAATACCTCCTTCAGCCTCGTGGCCGCATCAAATAGATCAAAGATAAAATATAGGTACATTAATCAATAAACATCCTCCTATAACTAAATCATCATCTCAAATAAAAAATTCTATCATTTGTCTAAAATTTTAACAACATCTCAATTCGAGCATTTCATCAATATCAATAAGATCACGAGATTAGTTCAACGCTAAATCATAGTCAACATGAAGAGAATTCCAAATGTCTGTAAATATATATGCTAACAACACATCATCATCATCAATATAAAATGTCTCTAAGAATCCACACAAATCATACTATGAATCACAATCCATCAATAGTCAAAATATCTCTATCATCTAACATCATGCTAAACCAAAATGATATGATAATATCCATGTCTATTGTCAATAGTAATCGAAATCAAAATATAATAAATGTCAAAGAGGAGTGGGCACTACATCCCCTCCCCTTAGACTCGACTTCCTCCTAGAAGTCACTAAAATAGGTGTGGAAACTAGAATCATAACAAATTAGCATCCTTTCATGTAAAAACCATCACATCATACCTTTCCCACCAGACTCTCACTTGATCAATATCTCATCCTCGAAGGCCCAGGGTATTGCGCTCTAAAATACACATATGCTCCACCATTATCTCGCCTCGCTCCTATACCTGCAATGCGGTCCAATCCAATAAATGAGAAGAATCTAGGGTATATCTCATAAGAACATATACATGGAACACATCATGCACACGAGACAAGTGGGTGGCAAGGCTAGATGATAAGCTAATGGAATGATCTACTCTAGGATCTTGAATGGACCCACAAATCTAGGAGACAACTTAGAGTCTTGTACATAAGGGATAGGAATTTTATGAGGTCTGACACGAAGAAACAACTTCCTTCCCACCTCATAACTATAGTCAAATCTCCTCTGATTTGCATACTTCTTATGTTTTTCATGTGCCTCCGCAACCTTTTTGGATCAAAATAACTTGCTACTCCATGTCCTATAAAAATTTGGGCCAAGAGATACTCCCCCAATTTTCCCAAACTCAATGGTGTCCGCACTTCTTACCATAAAGTGCCAGAAATGGTGCCATCCCAATAGAACTCTGAAAAAAAAATTTGTATGAAAAATAAACCAAGTAAAAGTACTCCGCCACCTCCACTAATCATTGATGATGTACATCCGAAGCATGTCCTCTAGAATACAATTCACTTGCTCCATTTTTCCATCTATCTCTCGGATTATGTGTTATACTGAAATTAATACTCATGCTAAGGGCCTTCGTATGGTAGTCAAGAAGTGTGAGGTGTATAAGGGATCGTGGTCAAAAATGATCTTCCATAGGATCCTCGTGCAATCTAAAAATATCATCCAAGTACACTCTTGTACGCACCAACTATATATGTGGTCTTTATGGGAGAAAAATGAGCCACTTTTGTCATTCTATCCACCATGACCATGATGGTATGTATTGTGGTGGTATTTTTACGTCGGTAGCCCTAAAATGAAATCCATTGAAATGGTGTCCCATTTCCACTCCGGTATAACATGTGGGTAAAGAAGGCCAGCTGGATGTTGATGCTTGACCTTCATCCTCTAACACTCTAAACAACACGACACAAACTGAGCTACATCTCTCCAAAGACCTCTCCAATGGTATAGTTGTATCAAGGTCATGTGCATCTTCTTCACCCCTAGATGGGCTAAATAAGGTGCATGATGAGCCTCTACCAAGATATCATGTCTCAAACCTCCATCCCTAGGTACATAGATCTAGCCTTTGTGTCTGAGAAGTCCATTTGAATCTAATGCAAAACCATCAAACTTCCCCTCAAGGGGTCTCTAAGACTCAATCTCTGATCTAGCTACAAGGTAGAAACTGTCATGTGGAAGTTGTCACAAAATCTTGCTCCGTAAATTTGTACCCATTGAAGTAGCCATAACCAAATGTCTCTGTCTACTCAGAGCATCAAAAACAACATTCTCTTTCCCCTTCACATGATCTATCTCCATGTCATACTCACATAGAAACTCCATCCAACACCGCTAACGAGTGTTGAGATTGGGTTACGTGAAGAGGTGACGTAAGCTCAAATGGTTTGTCCTGAGAATAAACCTCTTACCAAGAAGGAAATTACTCTAATGTACCAAAGCATGTGCAACTCCTGCAAGATCAAGGTCATGAGTCAGATAATTAAGTTCATGATGTTTGAGTTTGTGAGACTAAAAAGCAACCACATGCCCTCCTGCATCAAAACACCACCCAATCCTACCAAGGAAGAATCCGTACACAAAAAGAAATCCCTATGAGGATATAACACAACAAGAATCGGTGGTATCATAAGAATCCCTTGATGTACTAAAGGCCTACTCACATCCATCGGACCAAAAAAATTCTTCCCTTTACGCTAAAGGGAAGTGATGGGTTACGTAATCTGAGAAAATTTCTCAACAAATATTCTGTAGTAACCTTCCAACCCCATGAAACTACGCACCTCAGTCACATTATTTCACATGTGCCAATCCATAATAGGTGTAATCTTGGAAGGATCAATGGCGATGCCTTCCCCAAAAATGATGTGACCCAAGTACAACACCTTTGACTAAAAGAATGCACACTTCTCTAGGTTCCCGTAAAGTTGCTACTCTTTAAGACACTCGGGAAACCTGGAGAAGGTGTTCCTCATGATCCTCACACATACGTGAGTAACTCAAAATGTCATCAAGAAATATGAGCACGAAGCTATCTATAAATGCATGGAATACCCCATTTATCTAACTAATCAATACTGTGGGGGAATTCGTCAGACCAAAAGGCACTAATGTGAAATCGCAGTAGCCATATCTCGTACAGAAAGATGTCTTATGAATATATGCCTCTGTGATCCTAAGCTGATGGTATCTAGACTTAAGATCTATCTTGGAAAAAATTTTGGTCCCCTACATATGATCAAACAAATCATCGATACGTGGACATGGATAATAATTCTTGATTGTTACTTTTTTTCGATAATGATTATTGATACAAAATCACAAAGATCCATCCTTATTCTTTACAAAAATCACAAATGCACCCTAAGGGGATATAATGGAATAAATAAGTCCTTTCTCAAGAAGGCCCTCTAGTTGTAACTTGAACTCACGAGAGCCGAGGGGTAATCATATTATTAGGCACTCATGAGATAGGCTCGCTCATGGAATGAAATCATTATGAAAATCTTTCTCATGTGGGAGAGGTAACCCAAGTAGATCCTATGGAAATACATTTTAAAACTCCCTCAAGATATGATGATCATCAAGAGACGATCCACTAGACTTAGCCTCGATTTTTCGCTAATCGTGACATCATACAACTAGCAAACTTGTCATGCACACCGCTTAAGTTCAGATAGCAAATATGGTGTGAATAGAGGTGGGTCTCCTAACTCCCACTATCACTATCTCCACTCCCAAATCATCTACACATGATATTATATTACTGTGACAATCAACTCTTACCCTATGTGTGGATAACCAATCCATGCCCAAAATAATCCCATAGGAAACCAAAGGAAGGATACGAAGATCCAAGGTTATGGAAAAGGGTCCTAGGTCAACTATACACTCCTTGACTAAGGAGTCCATTGTGAGATTGAATCCAAAAGCCATCTCCACATCCCAACTATGACTCTACCTAACTGCCACCATCTTGCATCACTCTACTAAAAAGGGAGAAATTAAACAACTGAGGAGCTAGAATCAAATAAAACAGAAATAGAAATGCCATCAATTCTACCTATAGTCTCAATCACTATTCCCTAGTGCTCTGCTTGGTGGTTCTATACCGGTGCATATATCCTACAGATCGTAGCCATATCACCTACTATAGGCTCGAATTTGGTTCCTTACCATTGTTATTAGAAATTTAAGATCACTCTCTCCAATGATGCCTAAGTACACCATACCCATACTAACTACCGGGTACCCTCCAATGAGAAGAAGATCCTACAGGTACTCTAGTGGTATGTGTCGTGGATCTTGATGATCCTACTATAAAATGTTGTGGTCACTACTGATGAGCTCCTATAGACTAAGTTCTAGGCGGTGCCTAAGCCCCGACTGGTCCCATAGGAGGAGGCCACATATTTTGTCCCCTATAATAATCGAATCTCTATGGAGGCCTAAATAGAGGACGAGTCTTGTTGTTGCTGGCTGAGGTTGTTGTTGTGGTGTGCCACGAGGAGGAGTTGACCCCCTCGATTTTCTATCCTCGTGATCTCGTTGAATGTGGCTGCATAATTTATCTCTGGCCTGCTATGTCTTCCCCCTGGTCTTCTCCTCAATGTAGGCCTTTTCAATAGCCTTTCTTAATGTCTCATGACAATGAATGTGCACTGCCCCTCCAATGTCTTGGTTCAAGCCCCTGATGAACCTGCGGATCCTCACCTGCTCATTCTACATGTAGTCTATGTACTGAAGCAAGTCCAGAAAGTGACTATCATACTCTACCACTCTCATGGATGTCTAACAAAGGTTGTGGAACTCATCAATGCTCTACAGAATGAACCTCTTGGATAAGTATTTTCTCCTAAACCACTCCTAAAAGAGCTCCCATGTGACTATTTTAGAATCCACATGGAGCCTCTATTCCTCGGTGCTCTACCAAACCATGGTTCCGTCTCTTAGAAGGTGGATGGAAACATGAGCCTTCGTGTTGCTGGTACACTGACATAGCTTGAAGCATCCACTCAACTTGACCAACCATGCCTCTACTTGAAATAACACAAAGTGTCTCCAATGAAATGAGATGGATGGTGTTTTAGAATCTCTCGATGTGATTTGTAGCTATAAACTATATGTGTCTAGATATATCAACATGATCATCACACTACCTAGGGCTCCTAAATCCATCTCTCGTGTCATGTAGCCATGACTCCATGATGTAACGCTAACTAAAATCTCCCACTTGCGACCCATGAACAACCTAGGTTTAGTTAGAAAATTATGGAATAATTTTTTTTTTTTCAAAGTGTCAATGACCATAGTCTCAAGGACAATTACATTCAACTCGATAACTTTTCCCATTATAATAATTACTAATTCCACATTATAAAGAAACAAGTGTAATAAGTCCACACCTAGCTCAAATCTCCTTAGGGATTAATTTAATCACCGATTACATTGACATTTTATCTAAATATTCTCTAATTAAAATTTTAGGGGTAAGGACCAAAACAATTAAATACCCAAGGTATTTAATTCCACAAGATATAAGAAAAGAGCAAGGTTTAATTAAAGTGGGGAAAAGAATACATATTTAAAATCATCGAGTAAATTCCTACTTACCCAATCCCGAACTCGGTTAAAGATTCAATTTTATTTCTCCCATGATTAACAAATTAAAAATTCCTGAAAACATTCCCATTAGGTAGGGAATTTCATCACCTTTCTGGTGATATAAAGAAGTCCTCCTAACTCCTCATATTTATCAAGTTATGGACCGACGGAACTTGGGGTGAAAATTTTCCCAAGAGCGGGCTTGCGGGCACTGGGAGTAAAATTTTCCCCAACTCGGGCCTACGGACTTCAGAGAGAAAATTCACTCGGAGGATAAAAGTGGACCTGGCAGAGCAGGGAAGAAAAATTTTCCCAGACGCGGGCCGGCGGAGTAGGGAAGACATTTAGCACTTTTTCCATTTTATCACAAAAGGCACAATTTGTCTCTACGCTCCCGCGAGTCCATAAGGGAACAGGTCTCGACATTTCCATCTTCTGGAGGAAAGTCAGTTGCCCAAGAATTTTAAGGATTTTATCCTTTTTTTTTACCGAAAAGCGCTAAGGGATCAAAATGATCGTGTCTCCGCCGACACCAAGGACACCACGTGTCACGCCCGATTCGCACAGGAAACTTAGGAAATTTAGAATTTTTGCAAGAAGGGCATTAAGGGTTTAAAACAACCCAAACCTCTTCCGATGCCATAAGGTGCCACATGTCAGACAACCATTAAGCGAGGGTTGGTGGGCTGCTGGAAGAAATTAAGAAATTTTGCTAAAACATTCTTTTGAAAGAGCTAAGGTTTTAAAAGTATCCACGCCTCTACCGACGCCCAAGAAGCCACGTGGCAACGCTTGATTGGTTGCGAGTGGCGGGGCTGTGGGGAAAACTTACAAATTTTTCCAAATTTATTTTTGAAAGCACTTAAGGTTAAAATCGATCCGAGCCTCCGCCGACGCCCAATGAAGCCACGTGTCGATCAATGATTGGCTGCGGGGCGGTGGGGCCATGGAGGAAAAAATGTCAAATTAAATTTTTGGATTTATATCATTTGTAGACAAAAAGAAGGCTCGCAGGTTGGTAGAGCAACGATGGAAACTTCATGACTTTGCACCTTTTGGACACAAGCGTAAAAGGAAAGTGTTAGCTCGTGGGTCCGCCCAAGAATATTTTAATAATTAAATTTGACAGTTAGATTACTTTGAGCCCAAAATGAAGTAAAAACTTCATAAGGCCATAAGTTTTGATTGGGAACTTGGTTTTTGGAAAATGAGGAATTTATAGAAATCTCTCGATGTCCTATTTACACAGAAACATTAGGAATTTGATTTTAAAAAAATTTAAAGGGTAAATTTTTAGAAAACATCTTTTTGTCACATAGAAAGTGAACTGGTATTTTTAACTTATCAATTTTGGTCAAATTTGTCGTTAATTATTTTTCCACTCACCAAATAGGCATGGAGGATTTTACTTGGAATAGTTTAGAAAAGATTTCAAGGGTTAAATTGTTTGATTGAAGATCAATTCGAATTTCCCAAATTTAACAGTAAAAATTACTGAGAAATTGTTTGAGCCCAATTTTGAAAGGTTATATGAAAATTTCTTAAATATTATAGTTTGTGTGGGATCATTTTGATCTTTCTCAGCTTGTATTAATGCTTCAAATTTCTTTCCTAATCTCGTAGGTCATTCGTACATTTTTTCGATAATTATTTTCCCGGTTTGAAAATATCTAACAGAGATCTAATTCGAAAGGATCTATTTTCCATTTTCTTCTTCCAAGTATTAGGATACATTCTAATTCCAATCTAATACATTTAGTTGATTCAAATCAACATGTTCAAATGCCAAATTACAATTCTGATTTTCAAAACTTTCATTTCTAAAGAACAGAGAATTATGACATTTCTTCATACGTATTCACTTTTTCATCTTTCCAACAGAGATTTCAAATTACATTCAACAATCAGATTTCCAGTGAAAGTAATATCATTTGAACAAAGTAACCACTTCTATTTATATAGATCAAATACAACTTTGCAATCACAACTCTTTCTCATTACATTTCTTTTTACAAAAGAGAATACAGAGTATATTTCTCTCACATTCATAAGGGATTTCATTTCCAAAACATAGTAAATCTTCAAAAAAATGGATATAAAATTTTCATCCACATCAAGTGGAGAAATGGTTTACAAATGTAGTTTCACAAGGGACTGCTGTCAAAACTTTATCTTCTTCCCCAATTACAATATACCGAATACAACTTCTTCCACATTTATTCAAAAACAGAGATAACAAAGTACATCTCTTTCACAATTCAATTTACAACTTTCATAGCCCATAAAGACCATCTTTCCTTCACAAATAATATACAAGATCATCCACTTAAAGTGGGAAAAGGTTACATTAAGAAACCATCTCAACAAGGACTATCAAACTCTCTTCTTTCTCATTTCAAGAACAACAGAGTATGAATTTCCATCATTCTCAAATTTGGTCACAACAAGAGCATGGGAAAGGCAACATTCTCCACCCAACCAAACATCCAATGACAAGGAGAAGCCATCCTTCTTCATTGGCCCCCAGCCCCAACCACAAAACAATGGAAGATGTGATTCAACTCATGGCAACAATAGGCTTCACAAACACACATGTAAATTTCACATATAAAATATAGTCCAAAACATAATGCAATTTGCAACCACTTGTAAACAACAAACAATACTCAGGATTCATCATGCAAGCCCAAAGGAGCAAGAACTATGGGGGAAGCTACTTATGCCTCCCAAAGGGGAAATGGGTATCACCACCTAAAAGCAGACCACCAAAATATATCAATTCAAATCCCTGACATGCCCTTATGCCTCCCCCAAGTACCCCTTATACCTCACATTTCCTTATGCCTCCCCAACCTCTTATGGCACCCCATAATGAGTAAAGAAATGCAAGCTATTTCTTTTACAAGGTGGAAACCAAATCCCAACTCCCTCCACACTTATACCTCCCCAAAACACTTATGCCTCCCCACAAGAATCCCTATAGTCTTCTCCTACACCATACCTAGGCCATCTACCCAAACCAACCAAGCAATATCAAAACATTCACAACAGTTACATATGCATACATAAGAGAAGAGCATTTTAAAGAGCCAAGCTCCTACCTCTCCATGATGGAGTTTGTTCCAAAGTTCCAAACAATAAGCTTTCCAATGTAAAACAGTCCAAGATCAATAATCCACAAGCATTCAACAATCTCCAACTTTCTCCAAAAATTGCAAGAGCTCCCAAAACAAAAAGAAGTCACCCAAAATGAAGCAATGCAAGGTGAAGTAACCCCAAAACAAGCCAAGGAATTCGAATATATAGAAGAGGAAAGAGAAAAGGATGAGGTGGATCCATGTGGGATGCCACATCACACATCCTCAACTCCAACTCATAATTCAACTTCAATCTCCAAGGCACAATAATTAAGTAGGTGAATAAATGACAGTTTTACTTACACACTCAAATCAAGCCCACACCCCATAAGGACTGAAATTAATAACATGTAAGAAAGTGCAATTAAAGCATACAACTTGACTTACAAAAATGCATAATGAAGGCTAGATTTAAACCCTCCAACCATAGGTAAGGTTGGCATGCAAATTTAAGAGGTATGGGACAAGTTTAACTTGTCCCACAAGCCTCCAAGGAAAATTTGAATTTCAAAAGGTGGTGGAGTGTTTCATACTCCAAAATTAATTTACACGTCACTTACACATTTCTTCAACAACTTTAATTCAAGGCCAACAACTCTATTAATTACTTTCTTATGACATATTTTAATTAATTAATTTTAACAACAAGTTTACTCACATTAATTTACCACAATTAATAAATAATGAAAGGGGGCAAACACATCACTTAATAAACACATACAAAAATCAATAAAAGGAACCAAAAAAATAAATACGCATAACCCTTGGTCATATTTAAAGGTGATCACCCATGGGAATCCCTAAAATCAAAAACACACACACACACGAACAATACAAGTTGCCATGGTGACCTTGTTGAATTCATCTAGAATTCCAATGTGGTTGGTCTCAATCCCCGATGTTTGTTGTGATATTTTTAAGTTGGACAATACAAATACCCCTTCACCTCATGGCCATATCAAAACATCTAAATGAATATAATATAATTTCAAAATCATCAATATATATATATATGAATCACAACAACATCCAGACAATCAACAATATCACTTACAATTTCATCGAAACTATATAATCATCAATTTTAAATTCAATTTTCTCGGTCTACTCAATATATCCAAATATCACATGTCCTAACAACATCCATAAATATATATATATATATATATATATATATATATATATATATATATATATATATATATAACCATGTCCAACAGCATGTCAACATCTATATAAAATGTCTCTAACAATCATCATGCATCATATATGAATCGAGTCAATAATAATCCCTCATTTGACATCTAACACCATACTAAATAAAAACTATAATAATTTCCATAATATAGTCACCAGTATCATGATCAATATCAAAAGTGTCGAAGGGAAGTGGGCACTACATCCCCCTCCCCTTAGACTCGAACTTCCTCTTAGAAGTCACTGGAAAGAGAGATAGGAACAAATGCAATAGAAAAAGGATCACTCCATTATGGGATTGCTTGCTTCAAACAAGTGTGTATCTACAGAACCTAAGTTTGGTCCAATGCAATTCAGCAAGAAGAAGGAGATTGCAAGACATGAATTCTAAACTTTATGCATGTAAGGATACGAATATTTAAATCTAGAGAGTAAATTTACGCTATCAACCAAGATAGCACACATAATAATATAACATGAATAGTTCAAGATAGTCTTAAGAGTAACCACCAAGTACATGAATAAAAAGGATAATTCCATGAATTTGAGAACGACCACATAGTTTCCGATGAAACACCATGTACTACAATAATAAAAGTTAAGGTTTCTACTAAGGTTAAGCCATGATTTCAAGGTTTGTTGTCTAGACAAGGCTAGCAAAAATTAACTATGACCAAATTTTCATGAGGAACAAGTCTACTCAAGGTCCCACAATTTGAGGATCACATAGGATGAGGTGAATCAACAAGGACACCTAAATTAGCAAAAATTTAAAATCAAGGAACTATTATAGGAAAGCACTTCTATAACTCGAGAGGGTACAATTAACTTTTCATGGTAATAAAAGTGAAGTCAAGACCACAAGTTTTCCTATAGTCTTATTTTTACACTTTTGTTTTAAGAATCGAACACACCATACCAACCAAATATAAAGAAGTCAACCGTTTAGCAATATATATATATATATATATATATATATATATATATATATATATATATCCCCTAGCAACTAACATATCAATACAAGTATCATACATTATAGCACAATGTTATTTATTTATCTTATTTCCTTTTCAAGCTTGGAATAACCATAAAAATAGCACAAGAAACACCAAGGACCACTCAAGGTCGCTAGGAGAAGAACAAGTAGCACGGGGTCCAATTAAAATCCAAGGGTGCATCATATCAAAATTGAATAACATCATCTTGCACTTTCCATCCTAATGGAAAATGGGCAACAACAATAAGGTGACCAAAGAAAATATGAAGAAAAGAAGACTTCCCAAAGTTATTTTATATCCTTAACAATGTTTCCTTAAAATTACAATAACTTAGGTCTCCAAGGACAAGACAACACGCAAGGAGGTTACTTCTCAAACAATAGATAAGTCTCAATCCAAAAGGACCACAACTCACATTCATCGAGCTACGGGACAATAAGGGTATGATGACCCAAAATCCCACAAGAAAGGCACATACATCTATGAACAAGAAGTACTAACCAACTAGAACACATTACTATCCACCAGGTGTTTCACAATTTTAGGTAGGCGACAAAACTACAAGTTCAACTATACATTGCACTTAATACATATAAATCTTACTTATTTTATAATTCAACTAATTAAGTCAAAATTTCTAGTTTCATTTTTCCTAGCACATTCCTTTACGATTTTTCTTAATTAAAATATTCCTTTTCATTCTGATATCACATGTTTACGTTATAAGGAGCACCACTAAGGTGGCCATGATATCTCGCCATTCTATATAGGTAGATAAAAAAAATATTTATTCTACTCCTAGGGGAGGTAGATGGAAAAAGTTTTTCCTTTTCTGTTCTTCTACATGGTTTTTATTCCTTCTATTAATCTATCAACATTAAAGCATGGACAATTTTATCTTTTTATGTTTTAGTTTATTTGTTAAGCTTCAAGGCCAAATCTCCTCAATTATAGTTTTATGATGTTTGGGTGAGTCTATTTTTCAATTAAAAAAATAATCGAAGGAACGGTAAACATATCACACTATTAATTTTATGGGAGAGAGAGGTAATTCAACACATCACATTTTTAATTGTAAGGAAACAAGGGACTTTCAACATAGAAAGCACATTATTAATTTTTAAGAACTAAAAACAATCAACCAACATGGATCACAAAAATATTTCAATATTTTTCCACTAATTACATGTATCATAAAACATTCCTAGTGGGTTTCTACAAGTTCTCAAATAAAGTTACGAGGAAGACCCATTGAGGAAGCATAATTACTTTTACTTATCTACTAGGGTTTAACACTGTTTGTTGTTTTGGTGAAAACATTTTACTCACTTGATAAGACAAGGAAATTTTTCAAATCTACACCCATATTACCACAGGATACCACCAACCAAACAATCAAAATGAAAAGGAAATATTTTAACTATAAGAACACCACATACTCATTAGAAGCATCAAATGTAAGTAGACAATCAACCATCTTATTCAACATGGATTTATGACCAAGAGTTACAGTTTTGCAAGAGAATCACATTATAAAATACCACTGATATTAAATTATCAAGGTATAATTACACTATCATCATCAATGTCATGGTCTAAAAGACTCAAAGCATCCATAAGTGTCTCCACGTAATCGAAAATTAATAGGTCATAAAGTATTATTCATAGTAACTAAAAAAAAGTTAAGGAAAGGGTGGACTTATTTATAGGTCAAGAGGGAAAACAAACACACTTAATTTACACACAATAATAAAATGGTATTAAATCTAACCATAATTACCAAGATGCATACAATCCTCAAGTCACTACTTAATATAATGAAATGAGGAACTCTTGATAAAACTTAGCATGCCATCGAAGAGAAGCCACTACAAGACAAACAATTTTCCACTAACATCCACAGCTAGCCAAAAGCAAACCGATCCCACCATAATTCATCAACCCAAAATTAAACACCTCTACTCCGATGAGGTTCAAGCTCTTACCGGATTGTAAGAGAATCACCACCACCACTAACAGCTGCCAACTAGAATGCACAACACAACGAACTCTCTTCCCAACAAGGTTGAGTAATGAAAAGGTCACTCTAAGATCCTAGATACACTCAAGGTTTCGTGCATCTAAAACCAAGGCATAACTTTAAGCACCTAAGAAGACAAAGTCAAGAAACCAGGTGTACCCCCATATGATGAAATGTCACAATACAAGAAGCATAGAACCAGCTCATCATCAAGCAAGAAGGAACCACATAACATTTAGCTAAGTAGCCAACAACATAATGAGCTCCGAGTCACCAATCAAAATAAAATCCAAGAAATATCGGCAATCAAGGAAAGTGGCTAAATAGTCGCATTCAAAAGTCGAAAATTCTCACAAAAATATAAATAACTAGAAGAGCCTCGGAGCTTCTCAATCCAATCCTAAAATAAGATGTTGGTTCTTGATAAAATAACACAAGTTTACAAATATAAATTATAGATGTCAACATCACAGTCACTCTGCAGCCCTTCATGGTCGCCAATAGGGGTACTTTGCCTCGAGGTCAGTTCCAAGGACACATACGTAGGATTGGGTCATAAACTACACCCAGACTTAATGTCCACTCTCCCATACATGGTAACAAAATGAAAAACTAACAACCAGACCAACTTTCCTAACTACTGAAGGAAGGAAGCTCTAAGAAGCTTCTAAATAACTCTTCCCGACCCAAGGACACAACCACTATTGTCCAACCACAAGATTCAATTCACACCATACAATTTATCATTCAAACAACTCCAATAAGGAAGGGTCTCAAGAAAGGGCTTAATGCATCATACAATTAAATCAAGTTTTAGGACTTGTAAAAAAACACATTTTCAAAGGGGAACCAAGTTTCCACTACACTAGAAGTTCACAAAAATCAATTTAATTTGACATTCTTAGTTACCAGGGTTGAGAAAAACGTCACCGAGCAAGTAAAACAATTCAAATAACTTATAATTTTATTATTATTATAATTTTGGTAGTTCAAATGAACGAGTAATGTAATATTTCTTCATATGCATTTATTTTTCAATTTTCAAACAAGTTTGTTTTCTTATATTCAAAAGTGTGCTAGGTTTACAATTCATGTCTCAAGTTTTCTAGTGTGGCCAAGGGACCAAGCTTTGAACCCACGACTTGATACCAAGTGTAATGCCTACTAAAATCTCCCACATGAGACCCATGAACAACCTAAGTTTAGTTAAAAAGTTATGGATTTTTTTTTTTTAAAGTGTTAACAACCAAAGTCTCAAGCATAATTAAATTCAACCTGATATCTTTTCCCATTATAATAATTACTAATTCCACATTATAAATAAACAAGTGTAAATAGTCCACACCTAGCTCAAATCTCCTTAGGGATTAATTTAATCACTAATTACATTGACATTTTAGCTAAATATTCTACGATTAAAATTTTAGGGTTAAGGGACCAAAACAATTAAATACCCAAGGTATTTAATTCCACAATATCTAAGACAAAAGCAAGGTTTAATTATAGTGGGGGAAAGAATACATATTTAAAATCATCGAGTAAATTGTTACTTACCCACTCCCATAACTAGGTTAAATATTCAATTTGATTTTTCCCATGATTAATCCAATTAAAAATTTCTAAAAACATTCCCATTAGATAGGGAATTTCCTCACCTTTCCAGTGATATAAATAAGTCCTCCTAACTCCTCATATTTATCAAGTTATGGACCAGCGGAACTTGGGGTCAAAATTTTCCTAAGAGCGGGCCTGTGGGCCTGCAGAGGAAAATTTTCCCCAACTCGGGCTTGCAGACTTCGGAGAGAAAAATTCGAGCGGAGGAAAAAAGAGGAACGGCGGAGTGGGGAAGAAAAATTTTCCCAGACGCGGGCTTACATAGCGGGGAAGGCATTTAGCACTTTTTCCCTTTTGGGACAAAGCAAATTTTACACCCGCACCTCCGCTGACACCTAGGGAGGCCACATGGTAGCTCCTTATTGGCTGCCGGTTAGCGAGGAGCATTTGGAAAATTTGACTATTCAAAAGGAAGGGCAAAAAGGTCAAAAGGAACCCGTGCCTCCGCCGATGGGAGAAGATGCCACATATTAGCCAACTGTTAGCTGCGGTTTGGCTGGCCAGGGAGGATAATTTGGAAATTTTTCCCAATTTTTTTCTAAAGCATTAATGCTTAAAAAGATCCGCTCCTCCACCGACGCCTCGTAAAGCCACATGGCATCACTGAATAGTCAGAGGCCGACGGGGCTGCAGGAAAACTTACAAATTTTTCCAATTTTTTTTTTGAAAGCGCGCTTAAGGTTAAAATCGATCTAAGCCTCACCGACGCCCAACGAAGCCATGTGTTGATCAATGATTGGTGTGGAGCGCAGGGCAGCAGAGGAAAAATTGTCAAATTAACTTTTTGGACTTAGATCTTTTTAGAAAAAATGAAGGCTTAGATTAACGAAGTGGCAGGAAACTTCGATTTTGCACCTTTTGGGAAAAAAACAAAAAATGAAAGTTTTAGCCCACGGGTCCACCCAAGAATATTTTATTCATTTAAAATTTGACATTAGATTATTTTGACCCGAATTGAAGTAAAAACTTCAAAAGGCCATAACTTTTGATTGGGAACTCAGTTTTTGGAAAACAAGGACTTTCTGGAAATATCTCGATGTCCTCTTTACAAAAAAATCATAGGAATTTGATTTTAATAAATTTTAAAGGGATAAATTTTGATAAAACGTTTTTTATCACTTACAAAGTGAATGGTATTTCTAACTTATCAATTTTGTTCAAATTTGTGGTTAATTATTTTCCCACTTGCCAAACAGGCATGAAGGATTTTAATTTGAATATTTTAGGATAGATTGCAAGGTTAAGTTTAATTGATTGATTTGCATTCGAAATTTATCAATTTTATACACCAAGAAGTCTCGTAATTTTGCCTTTTCCTTATTTGAAAGGTTCTATAAAATTTTCATAAGTATTTTGGTATGTTTGGGGCTGTTTTAACCTTAAAAATAAAATTTAATGTTTCATTTTGTCTTTTTGATGTTGCAGAGTCATTTTGTTCAATTTCGATTAATAATTGTCATTATGAAAGTTATATATGAGCTCAAATTCGAATAGATTTATTTTCATTTTCCAGCTTTAAACTATGAATTCATTCCAACCCAATCTAACATACTAAGTTTTCTAGTGTGCCCAAGGGTCCAAGTTTTGAACCCACGGCTCGATACCAAGTGTAAAGCTAGCTAAAATATCCCACTTGAGACCCATGAACAACCTTGGTTTAGTTAGAAAATTATGGAATAATTTTTTTCAAAGTGTCGATGACCATAGTCTCAAGGACAATTACATTCAACCGATAACTTTTCCCATATTAATAATTACTAATTCCACATTATAAAGCAACAAGTGTAATAAGTCCACACCTAGCTCAAATCTCCTTAGGGATTAATTTAATCACTTGATTACATTGACATTTTAGCTAAATATTCCTGATTAAACTGTTGGTGCAAAATCACAGCACCCCTGGGACTCCGCAACGCGATGGGTTGAAGGTCTCAGTGCGACTGCACAACATGGAGCTTTTCCCAAGTGTGGGACCTCGCGAAATCGGAAAAGCTCTCCGGATGAAGGCCGGCTCCTATTCCTCTGTTCAGATGCACCAATAAAACGCAGAGGTTTACCCAAAAACCTAATCTAACTACCAAGGAGACAGGGAGAGAGAAATGCATAAAAATAAACCTAAGCTAAGGAGGTGATGCACCGAGGAATGTTGAACACTTGCTTTGCAAAAATAAACACAGACCACATAGATGCAATACAACACCATGCACAGGTAGCCAAAATGCAACAAGAGATCGAAAATGATAGCAATAAATATATGAGAGGGTTTAGAAGCAATCACGAGACATACATATATTGCTCGGATCGATTCAATACATTGCAATGGCAAGAGGCAAAAACGGAATTTACAGTCCATATGGGAGGTTTGAAAACTCACATGAATTCTCTTGCGAGCAGGGAGAGAAGGGAGGTCTGCAAAGCAGAAATGCCCAACCCTTGAAAAGAGCCGCTCCTGGTCATTTATACTGAGAAAAATGAGGGAGAAGAGAAGAATTCGGAGCTCCCCCAACTACCTCCAAGACTGCACTTAATTCAACAATCATGGCGGTAGGTAAGAACTCACCAAACTCGAAAAAATGGCGAACCGCCCATTCCTGCGTCGGGATTTTGCGCCTGTCGGGTTCGGAACTCCCTCGCGCATTTGCATCGGGCTCGGAAGGGTGCTCGACATGCTTCCTTTTCATGCTCTTCCAGCGTGCTTCCCCGATTTTCTTGTTGGCGGGTTTTGGAGGCCCGAAAACACATTTCCTTTGCTTATCGGGTTTGGAGATCCCCAACATGTTCTTGCGCCATGTTTCTCCGCCCCGTAGACCCGATTTCCCTTTGCGTCGGGTTTTGGAGACCCGACGACATCTTCTTTGCTGGCGGGTTTTGGAACCCCTGCGACATATCCTTTGGTGTCGGGTTTTGGAGAACCCCCGACATGCTTTTGCGCCATGTTGTTCCGCCCCCGAAACCCGATTTGCCTTGCCCGACGCCGAGACCCAATTTCTGACACGTGGCGATCTCTCATTGGTCGCGGGCCATGCGGGCCAAACTTTCTGCTTTGACCTTTTGACCAAAACTTGGCCCAAAGAACCAACTTCTCTCCCGACGCCCGCCATCTCCCCCTTGGACACGTGGCAGCACCTCATTGGCTGTGGGCCAAAATTTCAAAAATCTCCTTTGTGCCAAACACTTGGTCAATTTTTCACCCCGCTCCCCCTCGACACGTGGCGCATTCTGATTCGCCGGCGGGGCCGCGGGCCAAAATTTCTCTTTTTGCAAATTTGCCCAAAACTTGGAATTTTTCCAAGTTTTCCTCCGCACTCCGCCACTTCCATGGGACACGTGGCGGCTTCCCATTGGCTGCGGGCCTCTGGGAAAATTTCCCACAAAAACTCCGCCGAGCCATAACTTGAAAAATATGAGGAGTTAGGAGGAAAATTTGACCTTTCTGGAAAGCTGATAACAAGCTCTATCCAATGGTGCCATTTCCAGAAACTTTTGAGTGCCTGATAATCGAAAAATGGAGACTGAGGCACAAGAGAAGGGGAACAAAGGAGTTGGCCATAAAAATGAGCAAGGGGGTGCATATTTTTGACAACAATTTGGCGACTCAGCGGGGTCATCTGCCTGCTAGATGAAGATACCAGTTGCCTGAAGCATCCATTGGGCATGGAGTCATAAGTAAGCCTGGAACTGATCTGAAATTTGAAACTTCCCTCTGAACCACTTGGAAACCCATTGAACCTAGAGTTTTCTCACCAAAATGCCACCGGAATGAACCGTGCCAGAGCAAGACCAGCAACACCAAAAACTATGTACAAAACTGAAAATCATACATGTCCCAAATGGAACATGCAGAGTGTGCACAAGCACTTCTTCTGCTGAAAGCAAGCCTACCTACTCTACTCTAGCTGGAGAAGCAAAGGCAAGCTAAACAAACCTGCTGTATGGTGGTTGTGCAAAATAGCTTCCTTTCTTCAAAATTGGCAGCCATGCAATTGATTTGTATGATCATGGCTGTTTGGATGGATGGAAAATCAACAAGAAGCTGGTCTTCTATCCAAATCATCAAGGTATCAATTTGAAAAATCCAATACCTCTTTTAGTTGCTCGCATTTGGATTGGAGAGGTATGGCAGCTGATCCTTGGTACTCTGTAACTCACCCTCATGCTCAGAAGCAAGCATGACCGGTTGTGGCTTCTCCTTTGGCTCCAATGAAGCCAAATACCTGATTGGGCAAGGTATGATCCGTTTGATATGCCCATAGCTCACGATTTTCTACTGCCAAAAATGGAGTTTTCTCGTAGACCCTCTTGAATGGATGATGTGGAAGAAATGGTGGAATTCTTCTGTCCTTTCTCTTCCTCCGATGAAGAACATGGAAGATTAAAATCTTCCAATTTTGATTCCAAAGGGCTGCTATAAGATGCAGGCTGCTGCAAATGAATGCTCTCCTTCATGACAGCAGGCTCTGGTGTTTGGAATGTGGATGATGAAAGAGAGAATGGTGAAAACTCAACCGGCTCTTCTCCATCAAAACAGTCCTCCAAATCGACAGTAAAGCTTGCCTCATTGCTGTCCATTCGTGTTCAACTTCCTCCATGGTGTCCTCTTGATCTGCAACTTGACCACCATGGTTTCCTTCGCTCTCCAATATTGAGTTTGAGAAATCAAACTCCTCTTGATCTTAGAACTTGGGAGAGGTGAAGTAGAAAGAAGAAGCGAAGGTTCTCTGTAGCTTTGCTTTGTGCTCAAAACCCTTGGATTCGTGCTTTTCTCCTCATGCAACTAGGATGTGCTCCTCTTCTTTTGGATTTGGAGCAGCTTCTCCCTCCTCTATTACTCGAAGGCAATCTTGCTCTTGATGTAACTCTTCCTCCAGCATGAAGTTTTTTAAGTCAAACTCTTCAATCTGCTGCTCTAGAGGACAAGTAGGGGCTGCAAGATCTTCTTCAGAGTTTTCTTCCTTTTGCTCTTCTTCTGCTGCCACAAAATCAGTCCTGACCACCATTTGTTCAACCTTAGCCTCTTCTGTAGGCTTTACCAGCAAAGGGATCTTTTCAATTCCAAATTTGGCAGCCCAAACCCTCAAGTTGTCTGTCATTTCTTTTCTGTTGGGCTCCTCTTCTTGCTGTCCTTGATGACTGATTTTTGCAATTTCTTCTTCCCCACATGGAATTGGGAATGCAAAAGGAGGAATGGGTTGAAACTCAACTGATTTTACAATTTTTTGTGGTGGTGGAGGCAGTGAAACCTCTTGTTTCTTTGGAGGAGGGGGTGTTTCTGTTAGCTCTTGTGGAGGGAATGACTGTTTGGAAGGGAAAAGGAAAGAAGAATCGAGATGAGATGGAAAGGCGAGAGGTGGAGACATGGATTCAACATTTGGGACAGCGAGATGGAGGGTTTGAAACTTGACACTACTTGGAATGAAACAGATTGGGAAAGAGGAAACAGAAAGGCGTGAGATGGTGTGCTTACCCATTGACAAGGTTCTTTGAATACTTCTCTCATACACCTCTATTCCTTCGATCCACTTTGCAAGCAATGGCAAAGGTGTTGCAATCATGAAGTCAAGTTTCTCCCGAGGGTGTAATGCCTTGGAAAAGGTCCCACCCATGGACGGGGTGCTCCACAACCGATTCCAAAAGCTTTCATTTGTGCTTGAGCCACTGATTTCGCACCATCCCCACCTCCATTTTTGGATTTTCTCCAATAGACCAGCATCTTGCATCGATGGTCTTCGTTATATGCATACTCTGCTCTTGGAAAGCTCCATGTGCCAAACCGACTTTTGCTTGTTGTTCATATGAGTATGCATGCTGATCTGGAGGATTTGTAAAACGTGTTGGAGGTGTGATATACTGCTTGTTGTTGGAAATGTGAGTTCCATGATGGAAATGAATTCATGGTTGCACAACTTCATGGAATGGAAAAGAATGAAAGAGATGGAAAGAAAGATGGATGGAAATGAATGGAAAGCAGTCTGCAACTCGGAGAAATGGGTTGCTTGATCGGATGGAGTCGCGGATGTGTTTTTGAATATGCCTCTAAAAATTTGGATTTCACCAAGTTACACACCAAACTTGAAAATATCGAAATCGAGATTAAAAATTTGAAGGGCCGGAGGATGCGGTCTTGATTCGGAACTCATGTCACGTTGTGCGGCTGCGGATCCCGAAAAGCATAGGCGGAACTCAGGTCATGCAATGCAACTCACAGAACCCGAATCGCCATGGTCGGAACTCGGGACATGTTCGACATCCCTCAAAACCTGAAATGACTGCTTCTGTGTATAGGATCATGCAATGCATCCCCCGAAACCTAAAAACACTATTGGGTCTACGTATGCTTTGATGTTTCGGATCCCGAAAACCGAAATCACAAAAAACATGAAAATTTGGAAATCAAAATCTCAAAAAACCAAAGATACCCTTTTGAAGATTTCTCGGATCTCACATGACCGGTGAAATTATGGCACTGTTTTGAGCAAGATAGACCCTTGGAAAATGATTTCGGAGTTCAGTCTGGATGGAGCAAAATCCGATATTTTTAAAACTTGCAATTTTCGAGTCCAGGAAAATGTGAAAACTCCTTCAAATTTTGGTGGAATGACCTCTTGGTCCCACCGGGCGTGCTAAAACTGTTGGTGTAAAATCACAAGCACCCACAGGACTCTGCGCAACGCGATGGGTTGAGGGTCTCAGTGCGACTGCACAACATGGAGCTTTTCCCAAGTGTGGGACCTCGTGAAATCAGAAAATCTCTCCGGATGAAGTCCGGCTCCTATTCCTCTGTTCGGATGCACCAATAAAACGCATAGGTTTACCCAAAACCTAATCTAACTACCAAGGAGACAGGGAGAGAGAAATGCATAAAAATAAACCTAAACTAAGGAGGTGATGCACCGAGGAATGTTGAACACTTGCTTTGCAAAAATAAACACAGACCACATAGATGCAATACAACACCATGCACAGGTAGCCAAAATGCAACAAGAGATCGAAAATGACAGCAATAAATATATGAGAGGGTTTAGAAGCAATCACAGACATACATATATTGCTCAAGGATCGATTCAATACATTGCAATGGCCAAGAGGCAAAAAATGGCATTACAGTCCATATGGGAGGTTTGAAAACTCCACGAATTCTCTTGCGAGCAGGAGAGAAGGGAGGGTGCAAAGCAGAAATGCCCAACCCTTGAAAAGAGCCGCTCCTGGCCATTTATACAAGAAAAATGAGGGAGAAGAGAAGAATTCGGAGCTCCCCCAACTACCTCCAAGACTGCACTTAATTCAACAATCATGGCGGTAGGTAAGAACTCACCAAACTCGAAAAAATGGTGAACCGCCCATTCCTGCGTCGGGATTTTGCGCTGTCGGGTTCGGAACTCCCTCGCGCATTTGCATCGGGCTCGGAGGGGTGCTCGACATGCTTCCTTTTCATGCTCTTCCGACGTGCTTCCCCGACGCTGAGACCCGATTTGCTTGTTGGCGGGTTTTGGAGGCCCAAAACACATTTCCTTTCTTTGTAGGGTTTTGGAGAACCCCCGACATGCTTTTGCGCCATGTTTCTCCGCCCGTAGACCCGATTTCCCTTTGCGTCGGGTTTTGGAGACCAGCGACATCTTCTTTCTTTGGCGGGTTTTGGAACCCCTGCAACATATCCTTTGGTGTCGGGTTTTGGAGAACCCCCGACATGCTTTTGCGCCATGTTGTTCGCCCGAAACCCGATTTTCCTTGCCCGACGCCGAGACCCAATTTCGACACGTGGCGATCTCTCATTGGTCGCGGGCCATGCGGGCCAAACTTTCCGTTTTGACCTTTTGACCAAAACTTGGCCAAAAAACCGACTTCTCTCCCGACGCCCGCCATCTCCCCTGGGACACGTGGCAGCACCTCATTGGCTGCGGGCCAAAATTTCAAAAATCTCCTTTGTGCCAAACACTTGGTCAATTTTTCACCCCGCTCCCCCTCTGACACGTGGCGCATTTACGATTCACCGGCAGGGCCACCGGCCAAAATTTCTCTTTTTGCAAATTTGCCCAAAACTTGGAATTTTCCAAGTTTTCCTCCGCACTCCGCCACTTCCCCCGGGACACATGGCGGCTTCCCCAGGTGTTTGTGGGCCTCTGAGGAAAATTTCCCACAAAAACTCCGCCGAGCCATAACTTGAAAAATATGAGGAGTTAGGAGGAAAATTTGACCTTTCCGGAAAGCTGATAACAAGCTCTATCCAATGGTGCCATTTCCAGAAACCTTTGAGTGCACGATAATCGAAAAATGGAGGCGAGGCACAAGAGAAGGGGAACAAAGGAGTTGGCCATAAAAAATGAGCAAGGGGGTGCATATTTTTGACAACATAAACTTTTAGGGTTAAGGGACCAAAAAAATTAAATACCCAAGGTATTTAATTCCACAAGATCTAAGACAAGAGAAAGGTTTAATTATAGTGGGGAAAAGAATACATATTTAAAATCATCAGAGTAAATTATTACTTACCCACTCCCAGAACTCGGTTAAAGATTCAATTTGATTTCTCCTATGATTAACACAATTAAAACTTCCTAAAAACATTCCCATTAGGTAGGGAATTTCATCACCTTTCTGGTGATATAAATAAGTCCTCCTAACTCGTCATATTTCTCAATTTATTTACCAAAGTAGAACTTGGGGTGAAAATTTTCCCAAGAGCGGGCTGCGCAAGTTTGGGGAGGAAAATTTTCCCCAACTCGGGAACTGCGGACTTAGGAAATAAAATTTGCCGGAGGAGAAAAGTGGACCGGCGGAGCGGGAAGAAAAATTTTCCCAGACGGGGCCGATGGAGTGAGGAATGCATTTAGCAATTTTTCCCTTTTATGACAAAAGGCGCAATTTGCCTCCGCGCTCTTGCAAGTCCGTAAGGGAACACGTCTCGGCATTTCCAAATTCTGGAGAAAATTCAGGCCACCGGATAATTTTAAGGCTTTTATCATTTCTTTTTTTTTTTTCCAAAAAGTGCTAAGGGATCAAAACAATCAGCACCTCCGATAATGCCAAGGGTGCCATGTGTTACGCCCTGATTCGAGTGGGGAAAATGGACCGGCGTGGAAACTTAGGAAATTTAGATTTTTGCAAGAAGAGCGTTAAGGGTTTAAAACAACCCGCACCTCTGCTGATACCATAAGGTACCACGTGTCAGACAACTATTGATTGTGGGTTGGCGGGTCAACGGAAGAACTCAAGAAAATTTGTAAAAAAAAATCTTTTGAAAGCTCTAGGGTTTTAAAAGGATCTGTGCCTCCGTCGATGCCCAAGAAGCCACGTGGCAGTGCCTGATTGGCTGTGAGATGGCGGGGCTGCGAGGCAAACTTTCAAAATTTTCCAAATTTATTTTTGAAAGCACTTAAGGTTAAAATCGATCCGAGCCTCCGCCAATGACCAATGAAGCCACATGTCGATCAATGATTGGTTGTGGGGTGGTGCGGCCACGGAGGTAAAATTGTCAAATTAACTTTTTGGACTTAGATCATTTTTAGACAAAAAGAAGTCTTGTGGGTTGGCGGAGCTGAGGGAAACTTCATGAATTTGTGCCTTTTAGACAAAATCATAAAAGGAAAGTTTTATCCCACAGGTCTACCCAAGAATATTTTAATAATTAAATTTGAGAGTTAGATTACTTTGAACCCGAAATGAAGTAAAATTTTGAGAACGCCATAACTTTTGATTGGGAGCTCGGTTTTTGGCAAACGAGAACTTTCTCGGAAAGCCCTTGATGTCCTCTTTGTACAAGAACATTAGGAAATTTATTTTGATAAATTTTAAAGTGTAAATTTTTAGAAAACGTATTTCGTCACTTAGAAAGTGAATGGTATTTTTAACTTATCAGTTTTATTCAAATTTGTCGTTAATTCTTTTTCCACTCACCAAAAAAGCATGGAGGATTTTAATTGGAATATTTTAGAATAGATTTCAAGGGTTAAATTATTTGATTGAATATCAATTTGAATTTCCCCAATTTAATAGCAAAAACAACTGAGAAATTGTTTGAGCCCGATTTTGAAAGGTTCTATGAAAATTTCTTAAGTATTATAGTTTGTGTGGGATCGTTTTGATCTTTCTTAGCTTGTATTAATGTTTCAAATTTCTTTCCTAGTCTACAGGGTCATTCTGTACATTTTCTGATAATTATTTGTCAGTTTGAAAATATCTAACACATATCTAATTCGAAAGGATCTATTTTCCATTTTCTTCTTCCAAGGATTAGGATACGTTCTAATTCCAATCTAATACATTTATTTGATTCAAATCAACGTGTTCAAATGCCAAATTACAATTCTGATTTTCAAAACTTTCATTTCTAAAGAACATAGTGTTATGACATTTCTTCATACGTATTCACTTTCTCATCTTTCCAACAAAGATTTCAAATTACATTCAACAATCAGATTTCCAATGAAAGCAATATCATTTTAAAAAAGTAACCACTTCTGTTTATATAGATCAAATACAACTTTGCGATCAAAACTCTTTCTCATTACGTTTTTTTAACAAACAAAATACAGAGTATATTTCTCACATTCAAAGCGGATTTCATTTCCAAAACATAGTAACTCTTCAACACAAAATGTATATTAAATTGTCATCCACATCAAGTGGGGAAATGGTTTACAAAGGTAGTTTCGCAAGGGACTGTCATAACTTTATCTTCTTCCTCAATCACAATATACTAAATACAACTTCTTCCACATTTATTCAAAAATAGAGAAAAGAGTACATTTCTTTCACAATTCAATTTACAACTTTCATAGCCCATACTGAGACCATCTTTCCATCACAAATAATATACAAGATCATCCACTTCAAGTGGGAAAAGGTTATATTAAAAATGATCTCAAGAAGGATTTGTCAAACTATCTTCTATCTCGGTTCGAGAACAAAATTATGAATTTTCATCATTCTCCAATTGGGTCACAACAAGAGCAGGGGAAAGGTAACGCTCTCCAACCAACTAAGACATCCAATGATAAGGGGAAGTCATACTTCTTCATTGGTCCCCGAGCCCCAACCACAAATCAATGGAAGATGTGATTCAACTCATGGAAACAATAGGATTGCACAAACACACATGAAAATTTCACATTTAAAACACAGTCCAAAACCTAACGTAGTTTGCAACCACATGAAAACAATAAACAAAACTTAGGTTTCATCATGCAAGCCGAAAGGAGTAAGAACTATGGGGGAAGCTACTTATGCCTCCCAAAGGGGAAATGGGTATCACCACCTAAAGGTAGACCACTAAAATATATCAATTCAAATCCCTAACATTCCCTATGCCTCCCCAAGTACCCCTTATACCTCACATTTCCTTATGCCTCCCTAACCTCTTATAGCACCCCCCATAACAAGCAAAGAAATGCAAGCTATTTCTTTTACAAGGTGGAACACAAATCACAACTACCTCCATATGTATACCTCCCCAAAACACTTATACCTCCCCAAAAGAATCCACATAGTCTTCTCATACACCATACCTAGGCCATCTACCCAACCAACCAACAAGAAATATCAAAACATTCACAACAATTACATATGCATACATAAGAGAAGAACATTTTAAAGAGCCAAGCTCCTACCTCTCCATGATGGATTTTGTTCCAAAGTTCCAAATAACAAGTTTTCCAATGTAAAACGGTCCAAGATCAATAATCCACAAGCATTCAAAAATCTCCAATTTTCTCCAAAAATTGCAAGAGCTCCCAAAACCAAAATAAGTCGCCCAAAATGAAGCAATGCAAGTTGAAGTAACCCCCAAAATAAGTTAAGGAATTCGAATATAGAAGAGGAAAGAGGATGAGGTGGATCCATGTGGGATGCCACATCACACATCATCAAATCCAACTCATAAGTCAACTTCAATCTCCAAGGCACAATAATTAATTAGGTGAATAAATGACAGTTTTACTTACACACTCAAATCAGGACCACACCCCATAAGGATTGTCATTAATAACATGTAAGAAAGTTCAATTAAAGCATACAACTTGACTTACAAAAATGGATAATGAAGGCTAGATTTAAACCCTCCAACCATAGGTAAGGTTGGCATGTAAATTTATGAGGTATGTGACAAGTTAAGCTTGTCCCACAAGCCTCCAAAATAAGCCTCCAAGTAAAAATTTGAATTTCAAAAGGAGGTGGAGTGTTTCATACTCCAAAATTAATTTACACATCACTTACACATTTCTTACAACACTTTAATTCAAGGCCAACAACTCTATTAATTAATTTCTTATGACATATTTTAATTAATTAATTTTAACAACATGTTTACTCACATTAATTTACCACAATTAATTAATAATGAAAGGGGTAAACACATCATTTAATAAATAAATACAATTTTCCACTAACATCTACTTCCAGCCAAAAGCAAACCGATCCCACCATAATTCATCAACACAAGATTAAACACCTCTACTCCGATGAGGTTCAAGCTCTTACCGGATTGTAAGAGAATCACCACCACCGCTAACAGCGCCAACTAGAATGCACAATACAACGAACTCTCTTCCCAACAAGGTTGAGTAATGAAAAGGTCACTCTAAGATCCTAGATACACTCAAGGTTTCGTACATCTAAAACCAAGGCATAACTTTAAGCACCTAAGAAGACAGTCAAGAAACCCAAGGTGTACCCCCATATGACGAAATGTCACAATACAAGAAGCATAGAACCAACTCATCATCAAGCAAGAAGGAACCACGTAACGTTTAGCTAAGTAGCCAACAACATAATGAGCTCCGAGTCACCAATCAAAATAAAATCCAAGAAATATCGGCAATCAAGGAAAGTGGCTAAGTAGCCGCATTGCAAAGTCTTAAAATTCTTGCAAAAATATAAATAACTAGAAGAGCCTCAGAGCTTCTCAATCCAATCCTAAAATAAGATGTTGGTTCTTGATAAAATAACACAAGTTTACAAATATAAATTATAGATGTCAACATCACAGTCACTCTGCAGCCCTTCATGGTCGCCAATAAGGGTACTCTACCTCAAGGTCAGTTCTAAGGACACATACGTAGTATTGGGTCGTAAACTACACCAGACACTTAATTTCCACTCTCCTATATGGGTAAAAAATGAAAACCGACAACTGGACCAACTTTCCTAACTATGAAGGAAGGAAGCTCTAAGAAGCTTCTAAATAACTCTTCCGACCCATTTGCACATACACTTAAATTATTTAAAACCCAAAAATAGATATTCTCACCTAACAATTTTAATGTTGATTCCTAACCCATCAATCAAATCAATTATTGCCACTAAATGCTAGAGTTCTAATTTAACCCTAACCATCCTTATGGAATTTTATTAAATCTTTCTCTTTTCCCTAGCCTACTCATTTGGTCTCTTTTCTTTTCTTTAATTTGCAGGTTGGAGGAGTGGATGCCATGAAAGCAAGGAGGGAAGAATCCATGAAGGGATTCATTAGGATCAAGATTAGTTTAATTTAGTTTATTGATTGTTTCTTGTAATGTCTTCTATTTGTTGATTGTAGAGATTTTACCCTAAATCTGGAGTAGTTATTTAGTTATTTCCATTTTTGAGTTCTCTATTTAGGTAAAACCCTCTTTCCAATTTAATCTAAGAGATTTGATACATTTAAATGCCCTTTCAAATATTTACATACTTAAATAATGATTTTTTTCACATATAGTTTGTTAGTGGTTTCCTTTCTTCATTTTATAGGCATGGATTTTAATTAAACCAAGTCAAAATTTTCCTAGTCAGAGATTTTATTTTTTCCACCGACAAGTATGATTTACAAATCTGTCACCTTGCCTATGTTGTGTTTCATAGACCTCGCTCGATCAAACCGGTGGTTCATAGATCGCCACTCGCATAGGGCGACGGTCTTGTTCTTCGAAAATAGAACCATCAATTTGACAATTTTTTCCAAAAAGAAATTTATCTTGGGTTATTTACAGGTTTATCCTTAGCTTGAATTTGTATTCCTAGAGTAACTAGCTGCAAGATGAACAACACTTATTCATCTCATGTCTTAAATCAATAAATTCAAATATTTTCTATTTCAAAAGTAAACAAGAAAACAACTACAAGAACACTTTTCCAATAAAATTGCTTTCAAGCTCAAATGAAGGAATGAAACTTAATCTATTTCTAGTATCATTGTTTTCCTTTCCATAATAAGAATGTAATATTTTAACAAACTTATTATAATTTAGTGCATCCTTCCATTTCAACTACAATAATTTATTCAAGGAAAGCACAAGCAACTATTATACATTTAATATTTACTAAGAATACATTCTCAATGATTTACAACTTCCAAGTTTTCCATTTTATTCTTTACAATAATGCAACTCCTAAAAATAATAATGAACTTTCTTTTTTTTTGAGCATATCTCATTTCTTACACTATAAAGATATTTTTTTCCAACAATACTTTACAACTTAACAAATAAGATATACAATACAACTTTTCTTTTAAATGCAAGAATAATAGCCTTCCACCTTAAGTGGGAATTACAAGAAAAGTTTCTACAATGAAGGATTTCCTTGTTGTCTTCTACAAATGCTCCAAGTCCCAAATATTCAACAAGAGCTCCATTATTTCTTTACTTCAATCACAACAAAAAAATGGGGGAGGCAACACTCTCCACCCAACCAATAATCCAATGAGGAGAATAAGCTATCCTCCTCATTGGCCCTTGAGCCCCAACCAAAATGCAATAAGGAATGGATACAACTCATGGAAACTAACACAATGCTTCCACATCACAATAAAAAATTTCACAACCATTTAACACACATTCAAAAACAAGATAACAATCACAAGAATGAAACTTTCAAAATACACAAGGCTTGAAAACTCAAAGCCAATGGAGCAAGGATCTATGGGGAGATCACTTATGCCTCCCAATGGGATTAGGTGCCCACCTTAAACCCTCCAAAATACATATCAAAACCCCTACACAAATCTTATGCCTCCCTCAAGATCCTCTTATGCCTCCCACATTCTCTTATGCCTCCCTACAATATCTTATGTCTCCCTCAAAAGAACCAAGTAAGAAAAGAAAGCATTTTCTTATCAAAGGTGGGGCACCCAACCCAACTCCCTCCCAAAACATGAAACAAAACTCTTATGCCTCCCTACAATAGAAAATCCCCATAGCCTTCTCCTACACCATACTTAGGCATTCTACCCAAGATCCCAACAAGCACACAAACCATTCACTTACATGCAATACACACATATAAAACAAACAAGTAAAACAAGGGTGTAGTTCCTACCTTTCCATACTAATAAGGGTTATTTCCGAATCACATCACCCTTAGATTGGTACAAGTGTGTGTGTTTGAGCTCACAAGAGTGTTCTTGGGTAACTTGGGTGTTATCTCCAATTTGTTTTATTTTCTACTTGAGATAGACCTCCAGAGAAGGTTGGTTCTTGGTCCTAAACTACATGCCATAATCCACTCTAATGCACGTAAAACTATCTTAGCCTAGTCTAAATTTCAAGGGACTGTGGAGAGAGAGTGCATGGAAACAAATCTTACCCTAAAGCGGTGATACACCAGAAAAATATGGAAAGAGAATAGATTTCTATTGTGTGAAAGATGGAAGTAAAGTACATACTAGAGAGGGTGATAACAATTCTCCATAGTCTAGCACTATATTCACAATAGTATTTCATACACATATAGTGGTAATGAATCTGTGAAAGAGCATAAAATATACACAATATATTTGCAATGAGGTTGAAAGGACAAGAACAATGCAAAAAAACACAAGGGAAGATACATCCACAAACTTGCATCTATTGCTTCATGATATCAACAATTCAATCTGTCACAAAAAAATGGCCTAGTTCACCATGCAAGGAGTCCACTACAAGGGCCAAGACACATTAGATTCATTAAACAAACTTGATAGAGTTTTACTACACAAAAACTATAATTTACAATGAGCCCAACACTAATTTATAGAATTATGAGAGGAGAGAGAGGGAGAAATGTGTTGGGGTTAGCACACCTTTGGTTATACGAGATAATATATCGATCTAAGCATACATTCAAATAAAAGAAGATATTCTACGGTAAGAAATATACAAACCAAGAGACATAAATAAACACCATATTTAACGAGGTTCACCCAAAGTGTGGGATACGTCCACCAAGAAACAAGCCAATCTATTATCTAAATCTTTGACAAGATATACAATGAAGATTTGCAATCTTCCACACCTCTCGATGTTCAAGACTTTCTTTCTCTCAATATTTTCCTTCATCACCAAGAATTATCTCTCACCAACTTGTCCAAGTTCTTTTGAATTCTCACTTAATTCTTACTTCTAAATCCTAGATTTTATGCTTATATAGTTATTTATAAACTTAGGGCACTTAAGCATGCAATTACAATCAATATATATTTTTTAATATTAAAAATAGATATAATTCTGGAGAGTTAATTAAAATATCCTATCACAGGTAACCGATCTCAGTTATCCCTAGCCGATGTCGGTTCCTTCCTTGCCTGACCGATGTCGGTCCTTCCTGACCGATGTCAATTCCCCCTTGACCGATGAAGGTTGCTGTGTTTTCTAGCAAGTTTCCATTGCATGCTAAACTGAAGTAATTGAGCTCCACAACTCAACAATCTCCCACTTAGAGATTAATTACTACACCATACATGTACAACACCATTCTTGGATTCTTCCTTAGCTTTGTTTCTTCCTCTTCAAGTCTCAAACTCGAATACAAACAAAAGTGGAGTGTAGCTCCAACTTCTCCTTCACCAATGGCTTTGTTAGCATATCCATGGGGGTTCTTGTTTGTATGAATCATTTCCAGATTCAACTATCCATCCTCCAATAACTGTCATATGAAGTGATAACTCAACTGAATGTGTTTCATTCTCGAATGAAATGCTGATTTATTTTCCAAATGAATTACACTCGATCCATTTGAATAATTTACAATAAATTTTCTCCTTTCCCAACTCTTCCATGAACCTAGTCATCCATATCATCTCCTTGCTAGCCTTTGTAGTAGCAACATACTCAACCTCTGTAGTAGAAAAAATGACAAAATTATACAATCTTGAAATCCAACTAACTTCCATTCCACATACCGTGAAAATATATCTAGTAGTGCTCCTTCTACCATCTAGATCACGGACAAGCGTATCTCGAATCAACATAGCCACATAATGAAATATCCAAACCAACATAGCATAATTATATGCTAGATGTTCCTTTAAAATACGAGTATCCATTGGACTACTTTCCAATGCTCTTTACCTAGATTGGCCATATATCTACTCACAACTCCCACTTCTGTGTAATGATTGGTCTGGTAAAACCATAGCATACAAGATACTCCTAACTATTGAAGCATATGGTACTCATGTCATGTATTTTACCTCCTCGTGTGATGATGGACAATGATCTTTTCTCAATTTGAAGTGTCTAGGCATAGGTGTGCTAATAGGTTTAACATTTTGCATGTTGAACCTTTCTAACACCTTATTGATATAAGTCTCCTTAGACAAATACAATTTCTTGTTTTTCCTGTCTCTGTGTATTTGCATGCTAAGGATTATTTTTGCAGCTCCTAAATCCTTCATAGCAGATTTGTGAGCTAGCTTTTCCTTAAGCTCACCAATGTCCCGCATACTATATCCCGCAATAAGCATATCATCCACATATAGTAACAAAATAATATAGCTCCAATTTCAAGCTTCTTGAAATAATCACAATGGTAAGTTTCACATCTCAAGTAACCATGATCATGCATAAAACTATCAAACCTCATGTACCATTGCCTTGGAGCTGGCTTGAGCCCATATAGGCTCTTTTTAAACTTGCACACTAATTTCTCATTACCTTTGACTTCATACCTAAGTGATCACTGCATATAAATATATTCATCGAAATCACCATGAAGGAAAGTCATCTTCACATGTAGTTTGTCTAAATGCAATTCTTCTATCAGTAACTAAGTTCAATATAGTGCGAATAGAAGTCATCCTAACAACGGGAGAAAATTTGTCACCAAAGTCAACACTTGCTTTCTGTGTAAATCCCTTTAATACAAGTCTTGCCTTGTATCTTTTTTATCCACCCTCTTCTTCCTTGATCATGTAAACCCACTTGTTCTGCAATGTTATCTTACCTGCTGGAAACTTAACCAAATCCCAAGTTTGGTTTTGTTCCAAGGAGTCCATCTCCTCATCTATGCCATGCTCCCACTGAACGTGGGTCTTATCCTGCATTGCTTCTTCAAAGCTATTTGGTTCACCATTATCAGTCAATAATAAATAAAATAGAGAAGGTGTAAATCTTTCTAGAGGTTTACTTACCCTTTGTGACCTTCTCACAGGAGTTTGGGGTACCGGAGGCTCAATCTGGACCTCCTGGACATTCCTATCCATATCTCGATACTAATTGATGCCGATCACCTATAACCGATGTCGGTTTTGTTAACCAATGTCATTTTTGATCTTCTGTAGCCGATACCGGTTCGTCTGACCAAGGGAGGTCAAGGGTAAACCGACACCGGTTACTATGTAACCCTATAGGTAATTCTTTTAAATCCAAGTGTTCATTTTCATTCACAAACTTCTCAACTGGTTCATCCTTGGGTACCAAAATTTTATCCTTGTACATTCTCTTTTCATTCCATTCAACATCACGAATCCTAATAATTTTAGAATTCTTTAAATCTCAAAAACAAAAACCAAAATCACTAGATCCATAACCAATAAAAGTGCATCACTTGTATTTTGCATCCAATTTTTTTCTATTTTCCTTATCAACATGCACAAAAGCTTCTGAACCAAAAACTTTAAGAAAAGAAATATCTACCTCTTTTTTTGGTCCAAGCTTCCTTTGGTATTCCTCCATCTAGTGAACTTGAAGGCCCACGGTTAATCAAATAAACTGTTATATCAACTGCTTCTACCCAAAACTATAAGGGCAATCCAAAATGTATCCTCATACTTCTAGCACATTCCATGATTGTCTTGTTCATTCTTTCTACAACACCATTCTGCTGTGGTTATCTTGAAACCATTCTTTCTCTACGTATTTCATTCACTGAACAATAATCATTTAAAGCCTTGCTATAATATTCACCACCATTTTCGTAAATAAGGCACTTTAACTTATAATTTGATTCATTCTCAACAAGGGCTTTCCATCTTTTAAAAGTCTCAAAAAAATCAGATTTAAGTTTAATACAATAAACCCATACCTTTCTTGTAGCATCATTAATGAAAGTAACATATTACTAGGATCCTCCATGAAAAGCTACTAGAGTTGGTGCCCACACATCCGAGAATACAAGCTCCAATTTCTACTCCTTAGTTGCCCCAACTTTGATAAATCTCACTCTATTTTAATTTCCAAAGATACAATGCTCATAGAAATCAAGATCTAAATCTCTTAAATCTGATAACTTACCCTTACCCTTTAATATTTGCATTCATTTTTGACTCATATGACCCAAACGATTATGCCACATGCATGCATATGAATCTAAAGTAGATAATGCTGAAAAAGAATCAATAATACATGTAGATAAATATAATGTTCCTACCTTCTTACCTCTTGCCACAACAAAATCACCCTTGGTGACTTTCCAAGAGTCTCCTGTAAAAATAACCATGTAACTAGATTCACCTAGTTGCCCTGCAAAAATAAGATTCCTCCTGAGGCTTGGCACATGCCTCACATCTTTCAATACCCATGTATTTCTATTCTACAATTTTAGATGAACTTCCCCTTTACCATTAATACTGCAAGGTTCATCATCACCCAAATAAACATGCCCAAAATTACCCTAGACATAATTTCTGAAATAACCCTTATTAGGGGTTGCATGGAAAGAAGCTCTTGAATCTAAAACCCATGATTCAATTCTATTATCTAAATAAATAATAAGAGCATCTTGCATTACCTCTGATGTAGCAAGATTTTCTTCTTTACCTTTGTCTAGTTGTTGGTTCTCTTTATCCTTTGACCAACAATCTTTCTTTGCATGTCCTTTCTTTCCACATTTCCAACAAGTAATTCCCTTACTTTTGGATTTAGATCTTCTATCCCTTGACTTTGATTTCCCATTACTCTTACTCTTGGATCTCTCCTTCTGCCTACCCCTGCTTTCTACATTCAAAGCATTTCCAGATGATGATTCCTTTGTACTCTTCCTATGAATTTATTCATTCAAGATTATACTAACCACATCATCAAACTTCAAAATATTATTATCAAATGTTGTATTACTAATAGCCACTACCAAGTTATCCCAACTATCAGGAAAAGAACATAATATTAAAAGTGCTCTTACTTCATCATCAAATGGTATTGGAACCGATTTTAAATGATTTACAATAGATCGGAAATCATTCAAATGACTAGATGCTGATCCACCTTCATGCATCTTAGAACTAAATAGTTTCTTCATCAAATAAAATTTATTTGAAGCACTAGGTTTTCCATATAAATTAGTAAGAGATTTCATTAAATCTACCGTAGAAGCCCCTTCTGTAATATTAGAAGCCACGGATGCTTCCAGGCTCAATCTTATAGATGCCAAAGCCTTTCTATCAAGAATCTTCCATTCTTCATCAGTCATCTTCATAGGTCTAGACATCTCATCCAATAGTAAATAGAAATCTCTTTGATACAAATAATCCTCAATCTGCATCTTCCATAATTGATAATTTTCATCTGTCAAATTTCCCTACCTTGTACTTATTTTCTTCTCATTTTTGTAGCTCCCACTCAATTAGAAAACCCTCTATGAGTATAAATCCTATCAACACAAAAACCCTCAAACAAAGCTCGATACTAGTTTTGGGGGTTAAGACACCGTTGTACATATAATATATCACATCTAAGCATACATACAAATAAAAATGGATATTCTACTCGAAGAAATATACAAACCAAGAGACATAAATCAACACCAAATTTAACTTGGTTCACCCAAAGGTGGGCTACGTCCACCAAGAAACAAACCAATCTATTATAAAAAGATTTGACAAGATATACAATAAAGATTTGCAATCTTCGACATCTCTCGATGTTTAGTACTTTCTTTTCTCAAGCTTTGCTTCATTATCAAGAATTCTCTCTCACCAAATTTTCCAAGTTCTTTTGAATTTTGACTTAATTCTTACTTCTAAACCCTATATTTTATGCTTATATAGTCTTTTATAGACTTATGGAACTTAGCCATGCAATTACAATCAATATATATATTTTAATGCTAAAAATAGATCTAATTCCCGAGAGTTAATTAAAACATCCTTGCACAGGTAACCGATGTCGATTATCCCTATCCGATGCTAGTTTCTTCCTTGCTCGACCGATGCAGTCCTTCTGATCGATTCCGGTTCCCCCTTGATCGATGACAATTGTTGCGTTTTCCAAAGAAATTTCTATTGCATGCTAAACTAAAGTAATAGAGCTCCACAACTCAACAAAATGAAAATCTCGATACTTTACTTCCCACAACTTGCAAGAGGTAATCAATGAAATGAAATGATGGTATGTTTCTTGCACAATTCTCACCACATTGTCCCAAAACTTGCAGTAGTGAAAAATGTATACCCATTCTTCATTAAATGTTCTCACAACCACCAATAGAATCAATGTTCTGAAATTGGCCACGTTTTTAGAAAAATCAGCATCAAAACTTCATAAATTTCTACATTTCTTTATTTTTGTGCATTGGTCTTGGGATCACGATCCCAATGAGACCAATTTTGTGAAAATCCGTTGAGAATTGCAAAATTTATGGTATTTTGAGTGTGAGTAGCTATTTTGGGTTTGCCAGAGATTTCTTGCATTTGACAAGACTGAGCATTTAAATTTTTTAGAGCTAGAGATGTTTTATTTATTTTTCGTAGAGGACGTTGTGCCCTTTCTAAAAAGTCAAATTTTGTGAAAATCGGAGCTTTGGGTCAAAAGTTATGACCATTTGAAGTTCGGGGTCGGGCATTGACTTTCCCTTTGGATTGCGGGTATTGCGGGTTTTCAGGGAACTCATGTCCTTGTAGCACTTTGACCATGCTGGCCTCTTTATCCAGGACACCCAATTTGGTATTTTCTTTCCCCATGTCTCCGTCGTTGACTAGGCCAAATGGGTCGTTGACTCCCACCATATCCACAATGGTTTGAGCGCGGTGATTTTGGCTTTACGGGTCCCGTGCGTACTTTTTCTTAGCTATCCTGCATACCACGTGGAAAAAAAAATTCTACCTTTTCCGCATTCCACTACCTCATTAGCATTTTAGGCCCGAACATGGTATGAAGAACCACAGTGCAATCTGAATTGGTTCTATCTGCAACCCTCATACCCGATTTGCACTAAAATAGGCGCTTAACTTCATTCTTTCAAATGTTTGCAAATTTTTGCTATCTCCTTGGATTTTTCTTTGGATAGAGAAGTTGGAGAAAATCCAAGGGATCCTCAAAACTTGATTTTGGGTGTCAAACCATTTATGCTTGCTTGCAAGTCGAAGAAATTGTGCAAGTTATCAAAATTACCTTGGGGTGAATTTTGGATGACAATAACTTGATCAAAGAATCACACTCCAAGCTCCTTCAAGCTCAATCCAACTCCAACAAGCTCCAAAACTTCAACAAGCACTCCAAAACTCTCTAACTCCAAAAATACAAGTGCACAATAAAATGAAGTAACCCCCAAACAAACAAATAAACTTGCATATATAGAAAAAGAGGAGAGGAGGGTGAGGTGGCTCCATGTAGGATGCCACATCACTTATCCTCAACTCCACCTCACAAGTCAAACCTCAACCCCAAGGCACAATAAATTGGTGGTTGAGAGAAATGACAAGCCTCTTACACACTCAACACAACCCACACCCCCTTAAGGACAAAATTTAAAACCCATGTAATAAAAGTGCAATAAATATCACCAGTACGTTACAAAACACATAATGTGGTCTATTGTTGACACCCCAACCCATAGGTATGGTTTGTATATGATATAAAGAGGTGTGGGACAAACGTAACTTGTCCCACAAGCCTCCAAAAATGGCCCTTAAACCCAAATCTAAATTTCCCAAGTAAGGTAGGGTGTACAACACTCAAAGTCACATACACTCAACTTAAATTACAAGATTCAAATGACCAACTACTCTAATTAATGGCCCCTTTTGTCACATCCCCAATTAACTTAATAAACATGATTAATTCACTTAATTAAGGCACATTAATCAACAATGATTAAATGAATTACATCACAAAATAAATCACATACTCCAAAATAAATAAAAGAAAAAGGGAAAGAATTACACATATAGCCCATGGTCACATTTGGAGGTCATCCCCATGGGAACCCCCTAAAAACTAATAAAAAATATAACACATTACACAAGTTGCCATGGTGACCATCATTGTATCCATCCAGTATTCCGTTGTGGTTGGTCTCCTAACCCCCTTTTGATTGTTGTGATATAATTACTTGCAAAATCACACAATACCTCCTTTGGCCTCATGGCCGCATCAAATACATCAAAGATAAAATATACGTACATCAATCAATAAACATCCTCATATAACTAAATCATTATTTCAACTAAAAATGTTATCATTTCTTTAAAATTTCAACAACATCTCAATTCTACCATTTCATCAATATCAATAATATCACGAGATTAGTTCCAACGCTAAATCGTAGTCAACATGACGAGAACTCAATGTCCGTAAATATATATATGCTAGCCACACATCATCATCATCAATATTAAATATCTCTAAGAATCCACACAAATCATAATGTGAATCACAATCCATTAATATTTAGAATATCTCTATAATCTAACATCATGCTAAACCAAAATGATATGATAATATCCATGTTTATAGTCAATGGTAATCGAAATCAAAATATAATAGGTATTGAAGAAGAGTGGGCACTATAGTAATTCAATCTCGGTAGCATTATGACTAGATTTTATATTGGGGAGGCAAGGGCAGATCATCCGCCGACTCCCGATAGTTCATTCTCCCCGTGATCCTTCCTATGCAAAGATTGCAGCCAAAACTAACAACCGGGATAGCAAGAACGTCTCCAACACCACCTCCGCTAGAAAAATAATCTCCCCTACCACTTTGTGAGCCAATAGAGAGCCTACTTTGTGGCCTCGACCATGGGCAATCCAAACCCGAAAGCATTCTTGAAAGAGACAGAACCACGAGCCAACAATTAGAGAGTTTCCGTGAAAAGAGGTTCAAATAGGGTTTTGGGGCATCGCAGCCAAGCCACGATCAGACCTTTGCAAAGTTGCAGGGGTGAGGGGCACTCTACTACTTCCTCAAGAAGAGTCGTTGCCCACCCTGGAGCCATATCTTGGAACCTGCACTACCACTGGCAGAAGAGTAGCTACCCATTCGAGAGCCACGTCCGGAGCTTGTCTTGCCCGAGGTCGGAGCCAAGTAGGGTTAGGGTTGTAGGGCGCGTGAGAGAAGTAGTCATTGTGGGAAGTAGCATAGTAGAATTATTACATTATTACATTCCACCTTCATTGCATATATTTTGATGTTGTGAAAAAAGCAATCCAACAAATATAAATCTATAGTTCAATTATTGAAGTCCATATGTAGTCAAGTTGAATTATTGATGTTAGGTCAACAAAACAAGGCAGAAGAGATCTATTTGTATCATATCTTTAAATCTAGTCAAAGACTTTTTGCACATTAAAAAAATGTTTATAGTGTGAGTCTTCGATAAGAATCCATATCGTTTACAATTATATGTAATAAAAACCATTTCTTTTAAGAGGTGATTAATGTAGGAGGATCTCAACATGATTGGCTTAACTCATACTAGTACAAAAATCTCGGTGATCCTTCATCTTCACCAACTTCTTCAACATCATTACAAGCATATATGATCATACTTTGAGGTCCTAACTCATCTTTGTTGATAACACACATTAATGAATGATAATAACATTTTTATTTTGATTTTGATTACGAAGAATCATTACATTTTACATTCTTAAGTATAGTCTCTCGACCTCTATAAACTTTAGCTTAGCTTAGCTTGCGGAAGGGACCACCACATGAATATGAATAATGTGACGAATTTGTTACCCCCTCATTATTTTAATTGTCAAAAGAGATAGAGAAGGTAACGCCATAGAATACAAAGACTATTTCAAAGTTTAGATGGCCGTCCGACAACATATATTCCAAATTCAATCAATATCACTACAAAACATGAAAGCTCAGTTTGTTTGTTATTTGACCAGCTGCATAACTCGGCTATAAGTTTCCAAAAATTTCTCTATTAAAGTAAGTAAATGCCTTCCACGTGGCTGTGCCATGTTGTCTTTAGTCTTTGTCTAGCTAAGACCACGATTCTCTCTCTAATCGTTTCATTCAATAGAGGTTGACCCGACCTAAATTCCCTATAGAAAAAATGTATATATTTATATATACATGACGCGTTTTCAGAGGAACATAGGAGCCTTTGCAGAGCTACAAATAGCAGGATGGATTAAAAACTTAGCCCAAGATAAACTATCTTATCAATCAAGATAAACTATCTTATCAATCAAGATAAACTATCTTATCAAGAAGGATGGGGGTTGTTTCATATTTGAAGGGTGTAAGTATATTTTTGCAGAGGAGAAAATATGAAAAGCTTGGTGAGTTTAAGGGAGAAAGAAAGCGGTTGAGAGTAGTGAAGCTGGGTGGGCAAAAACCAAGCTTGTGAATATGATGTTAAATGTGGTACAATCATCCAGAGGTCGTCCTGCCCCTGCAAAGATGCGTGTTGAAGCCTTCAATGATAAGGTGGTTGTGGAGATGTATAAGTCGTTGGGTATACAATTGCAGCCCTTGCCAGATTATAGCCCTCTTACATCTCATTGTGACCTGAATTTGAGAATAATTACAATTTGATGCCTCAATATGAATCTTGTTGGCGCTTTAATGTAAATTCAATGTTTGGGAAAATTTCTCTTTTCGATTATCTGCAGGGCCAAACACAGGTGTGGCCGGGGTGTGATTTTCTATTTCCAATGTGTTTCTTACTCTGTGCCCTAAGCCTTGACATTTGTCTGCGATATGTAGTTAATGAATAGAAACTATTTTGATGACACTGTTTTTAACAATTTGGACATGTCTTTTTAAGTGTTTGTTAGTAGACTGCTGGAATAGAGAATTCAATCCATGGTTTTCTGCTTTTCATGCTTCCGCAGACTTCGTTTTTGGTTGAACTGGTGAAATTTGTGAAGCAGGAAAATCCTTATAAATCACAATTTTGTTACAAATCTTATTTAGATTGATTTACAATAAATTGCAGTTTATGGTATTAAAATTATAACATTTTTAAGTGTTCACTAAAGTGGTGCATTTAATTAGTTGTTTCTTAATAAGGTACGATTCTCTTAAAATTTGTATTAATGTAAAGTCGAGCAGGAAAAATTAAAATTGTAATAATTTTGTATACTTACAAAAATGGTTCACATAAAAACTAATTTATCTTTTTGCAAAAGTGGCTCAATTAACTGGAATGGCTCAATTACAATTAAAAATTAAAATTAATTAAACATAGAAAATAAAATAAAATTAAAAATTAAAACATCAATAATAAGTAAAAATTAACACAACTTGAAAATTTATTAAATATTAAAAATCATTTTCAAATTAATGAAAGTTAAAAAATAATTAAAAATTTGGATAATAAAAATTTTAAATAAGAAAAATTAATATAAATTAAAAATTAAAAAGTAGAACGTTAATAAAAATGAAAATCACAAATTAATAATAAATCTTGAAATAATAAAAAATATTATATAAAAATTACAATTTAAAAATTTAAATTAAATGTAATATATGAATTTGATTGTAAAAACTAAATATATAAATTCAAAAATTAATATTAAAAAAATTAAAAATTAAAATTAAAATTAAAATATTGGTAATATTTTAAAAATTAAAATTAAAAATTAATTGAAATTTATAAAAATTAAAACTTTAAAATTAATTAAAAAATTAACAATTATTAAAAATTAAAAATTAGTAAAAAAGTAAAAATTAATATAATTTAAAAATTAATATAATTTAAAAATTAATAAAAATTTGAATTTCACTAAAATAAATAAGAAAATAAAAAATTACTAAAATATTAAAAAAATAAGTTAATAATAAAAAAATAAAAGTAAAAATAAAAATACAAATAAAAAAGTAAAAAAAAAGAAAAATTACTAAAAAAATTTAAAAGTAAACTTAATAAAATTTATACCTACTAAATTTAAAAAAAAAAAAAAAGGTCATACAAACAAAAATTTAGCTTAAAAATTTGAAATTATAAGCAATAAAAATTAAAATTCATATTCTTATTATCTTAAAGTTTATTTTTAATTTTAAAATTAATATTTTATTCATCGCTTTGCCACATGGGTTGCCATTTTTATGTCGAGATGGTTGTTGGCTCGGGGTTGTTTTTAGAGCAAAAAAGTGGTGTTAATTTTACATGTGCATGCGGTGGAGATAAGGTTTGTTAAGCCTTTTACTAGCATTTAACCGCCTCATTCAACTTACAAGTGAATACATATGTTATATATGAAAATAGATATTTTAAAGTTTGGTATGGGTTATGTTTAAAGACGTTTAAAATGTCAATGAAAAAATTAATTTTTCGTTGTTGTTCTTAGCATATTTGTCGCCATCATCAACATCATCGTTGTCGTTATCATGGTTATGGATGTGGTGGTTGTCATTATCATAATTAACGATTTTAAAATCATGTGATTGTCATCATCGTCATCATCATCATCATTGTCATTCTCGTTGTTTTCATTTTCCTCATCATAATAATTTTCCTCTACGTCTTTCTCATTGTCATCATAGTCATCTTTATCGTTCTCATTGTTGATCATCTTCATCACCATCATTGTCACCATCATCATCATCATTATTAGCACCATGATCATCATCATCGTCACCATCACTTTGTGAATAATATTAATCTTATTACTAATATTAATATTATCATTAGAATTTATAATAAATTGAAAATTAATATTATTGTTTTTTATTATTATAGGCAAATAGTTTTTATGAAAGGGACTATACCCTTGTACAGTAGAGGCTCAGAAGCCGGATGTGCCAAAGCGAGTAAAAGAACAAAAGATCAAAATCAACAAGGACGCAAGCAGGAAGATATCCTACCAATACCAGCACAAAAACCCGCAATACTCAGCGAGTAAACAACAACAAAGCAAAAACAACGCCGATGAGAACAGTTGCATCCATCTTAAGTGCACCAGCGCGCACCCCCACGGAAACCACGATATGATTTTCTACTAACAGTGCTCCACTCCGCATTGTTTTCGTCTTCCACATCTAAAACCACTTCTAAATTACCTTTTAACTTGGGTGAATCAAAATTTGGATCCCTCGCCTCCAAAGTAAACAATGCTATCTTTTCACCTGAACTGTCCTTCGTCCTTTCGCCACTGTTCACATTAGCATTTAAAAGTAGTTGTTTAGGATCTTTGTTAAAGATACTCTGTCGGTTCTCATCCATCATTTCAGGCACAAAATCTGCCGCACTTTCTTCTTCCTCTGAGCCAGTTTCCCATTCAGAGGATTCGCTATCATCTTTGTTTGGCGCGTGAACAGTTTTTTTTGGATTTTCCCGCTCCTTCTCCGCCGTTTCAGTCTGTCCTACGTGGGCAGGGTAATCACCACTCAGCGCTTCGGCCAGACCCTGTTTGGACAGGTCAGTCTCACCATTGTTGCAGTCGCCTTTGTACAGTGGGCAAGGGATCTCTTCGCTGATGACTTGTAGCTTCCGCTCCTCCTCGCTTTTGTTTCTCCTGCCTATTCCTTCCACTGCCCCCATTGAACATGTGCACAGTTTGGCGTGAAAGTTAACCTTCCAGCATTTGGGACAGACCAAACCGTGGTCATCAGGAATTATGCTCTGCACAAATCGGCCAGTGGGGGAAGACAGTATGATGTTCTTTGGGAGAACAGCCCCCACCTCCATGCTAACACATAACCGTGCTCTTATAAGCCTGCTTCTGGCCTTTGTTGCAGGTTCCAAGGAGATTAACTCTCCCATTGATGCGGCTATGCCAAGTAGGACTTCGTCCTCCCAAAATTCCACTGGAAGAGCCGGCAGAGATATCCAAATGGGCAACTCTTTGATCTGAAGAGAAACCCCTGGCTTCCATCGCTTCAGATGCAGGGTAGCTCTTCCAAACATCCAAGGGCTACGTTGAGGACCTTAACCATCTCTTCTTCCTTCGAAAAATTGAAAAGAAGGGCGCTATTGGGAAGAGCGATGATATCTACCCAACAACACCATTTCCGCCCGCACCATTTACGGACTGCATCAATATTTGGTCGGTACCCTGCAAAAGCTCCAATGAGTGCAAAAGGAAACCTGGACTTGGCCTTCTCAATCACTGATGCTGGGACAACAATGCAATGAGCTTTCTCTTCTTCATCCCAGATGGGGGAAAGAGCAATATTCACTCCTGTGGATTGAGGGAACAACCTGGACACCCAAGAGCAAGACTCCATAGACATTTTCATTCACAGAATAAATAATATTAAAAAATTAAAATTAATATTATTGTTAGTAATATTAAAAATATTATTAATATTAATATTATTATTAGAATTTGATCAACAATAATACTAATATTATCATCATCAATGTTATTGTTATCATTATGGTCTTGTCATTTTCATGGCGATCATCGTCCTCATTATCATCATGAACATCATCATCATTTTCATGGTTTTCATGGTCATTGTTATGATCATTGTCATCTTCGTTATCATCATCATCATATTGTTTATTATCATCATCGTCATCATCATTGTCATTGTCATCATCGTGATTCCCATTATCATCATTGTCATCGTCAACAACATAATCATGGTTGTCGATGTTTTTATCGTCATTATCATTATTCTTGCCATTGTTTTCAATCATTGTCATAATCATCGATTGGTTAAAGTTTATTTTTGAGTATTGGGATTTTTATTTATAGTAATCTTTAAGTATCATCGTTACTCACACAAATCACAAGCGTCGATGGCTGAGATGACGTGGCAGAGGAGGTCAACGATTATGGAGAAATCAGAGACGCTCAATTTTTTTCCGGAGCAAGCCCCTTACAGTATAACAACCTGATATTTGATGTTGCCTCAAGTCCCTGGCCCAACACATGAACAAAATGAGCGTTTGAATTTCAACAGCCAACCGTCAATAAGCCACATCACTCTTAAACACATTGATTTGGAAAATTCCTAGCTGGCAATTGTAGAAATACAAAATCCCACCTTGATCCTAAAACTTATTTGTGATCCTAAACTTTCTCTGTTAGAAACTTGATATAAAGATAAATTTGGTGGAGTGCAGAAATAGAGTCCATGGCATTTCCTCCCGGAACAAGGCTTTGGAGAATTCGTATTCACCTCTTGATTCCTTCCCTCCTTTCGCTTTTCTCTGCTACATTCATATTCTTGGGTTGCTCGTTGCCTCCGAAGATCGTAGCCAGGCCATTGCAAGAGTGTTCACAATCACCTTTAGCGTCATTTTCTTCTTCAACTACTGTTGCTTCTTCTTTATCGTACCAGCTTCTTTGCAAGTGCAATGACGAATGCAGGCACATTGTGGACTCTTGAGACGTAGGATTTTCAAGCTCTCCCGAGGCTTTTTCCTTCTCGCGTCAACGCATTTTGAATTCATCGTTGGCGTAGGTTATAGAAATGACACTCCCGACTGAATCCTGTGATGCACTGGTCCCCTTGCGCAGTATTTGACAAATTTCAAAGTTGATAGAATGTTTACTCAGTTGTTTCATCACATAAAGAGCCTTGCATTAAAAGGCTTTTTAATGTTATATATCCGTGTGTCATTGCCGGTCCAAATGTGACTTCGCATTTTGAGTGATGCCGCAATGATTTTGTTTGATGACGCGAGTTTTGAAAGACATGGATGATGAGGAATATGATCGAGATGTCAAGTTACACTTTCCAGCACTCCAAGGAATTGAAGTGGACATAGAAAATACATAATCGATGGGAAACAGGCCTGGAAATTGACAGGCTGTAGGTTGATTTTTGTGATTTTAACCCTTAAATTATAGGGGAAATTTTTTTAAAACCGTAGACAATGACAGGCTGCAAATTTTGAAAACCGTAAGTTTTTTAAAGTCTTTGTATAAAAACATAATACCTATCTATATATATGTGAACAGATTATAGATATATCTATAAAAATTACTGGAATTTACAGCCACCTGAAAGAGCTAAGCCGTCAGTGAATTTTGATTTGACAGGCACAGATAATTTGAAATTCTAGGCCTGATGGGAAACCAATGAATACTCATTATCCCTTCCTCGTCCATGTGTAATTACATTGAAATCCATTTTTACGGTGAGAATTCCTACGGTATGAAAACATCTTATAATCCTCTCTGTGCATGTCCTCAACCGTAACAACATCCACGTATTATCAATATCATCACTGTCCACGTCCTTTACCGTATCAACCTCCAATTCGGTATTAAGTTTCCTACTCGACCTTCAACAACCGACAATCATTGTTTGAAAGGTGTATAAATTGACATATTTATTAATATGTTGTCGTATGCTGGCTAGAAAGTGACATGTTTATTTTTATTGTGTTGACATGTGCCTTAATTTGTAGTCTTTATTATACTTCACGTGCCATATCTCATGGACCTTAGGGGAATCATCAAGATATGATAATTTACAAGAATTACATTCGCATAATTAGGGGAATGCATTTACTTTACCACTTACACGCATAACCAATCTATAATTGAATACAATATAATATCTTACATACTTTGAAGCATATTGATTATGTTCAAGGATTTTTTTCATTTTTATCTTGTCACATATTTAATATTGATATTACGAATGTAGTAAAGATACACTCATACACTTATTATGTTGAACCTCTCTAGGAGCCTTTGTAACCATCAAGAAAGGATTAATGGTGGTTTGTTTAACAAGAAATGACGGGCCGTTACGCGAAACTACGATAACGTTGCCACTTGGATTTTGAATATCGATGGAGTCACTATCAACAATTATTGTGTGCCGCCTTGAAGTTGGGAGATGAAATTATTGTTGTTAAGGTGTTGTCTTTCTTCCTTGACGAGGAAAACATTTTGCATGGAGATCTTGGGGTCCGCTCCTTCATGATCTCGGGACCCCACATGCACCACAAGAGGGAGTCTATTTTTGCAGGGTTAAAAGCACTTAGTATGAATTATATTTTTAAAAATTGTCGTGGCACTATCAACAAGGATTAGACCGTCACCTAGAAGCTGGCCAATGAAATATTTGTTGCTATGGGGTCATCATTTTTCCTTAACTAGAGGGACACTTTCGCATGGAGATCCTAGGATTTGCTCCTTCACTGATCTGGGGACCCTGAGTGCACCAAAAAGAGGGAGTTTGTTTGTTGTAGGGTGAAAAGCGCTTAGTCTGAATTATATTATTAAAGTTTTGTTGAGGAAGATAGATTGCATGTTCTTCGTGGTTGGTTGTTGAATGTACTTTACCACTATGAGTTCTGATGACAAAATTTGAGAAATAAAGTAATCATTCAGATTTCCATTGAATATATAACTCAGAGATTATATATCATTTCCTTTCCATTTAGTTAGATTTGTAAATGTTGTTTATTTTCTTTGTAATTCCAAATGTATTTGACACCATTAAAACCCCACTGTTAGTAATCTATACTTTCCATATACAATCAAATACACCATTGTTGCAAATAAAATCAGAAAATGAAAAAACATTAGTAGAAATTTGTCAACAAATAGGACACGAAGCTCGTCAAATCAACTTCAACAAGACCCACATCCAACTAATTTAGTTGTTTAGGTATGGATTTAGTTGTTTCGTTGGAATTGATTTTTGAGATTCGTTGGAATTGAATTTTGAGATTTGTTTTAACATTTTTTAACACATTTGAACTCTAATTTAAATTTGAATATTATTAATAGATTGCATATTTTTAGTAACTAATTATTCCATGACTATAATTTGCAAGACATGAACTGCTTAAACATAGACTAAACACATTAGATCTTAAATTAAGAAAACAATCAACCTCTTTCCACTTGTACATTACATGGTACACTTTGATGGTTTTATTAGTTCATCTCCCTCTTTGAAATGGAAAATAAAAGCCACCTTTCTCTCATTTGGCCAACTTCTCGAAGGACTTGCATTTTGAAATATCTCCCTCTACAGTTTCATATGCGTCTTCCCGGCATGAGTCTTCCCCTTCTTTCGAGTGGCGAGTTTCCTTTCCCATTGGTCCTCCCCATCCACTTTCCATTCTTCACTATATCCCTTTCACCATTCACATCATACATTTCACGTACGATTGCTAATATTATTTTTGTTAAAGACACATAAAAATAGCTTCTTTTTTTAATAGAACATTATCCCCTATTTTAAATATTTAATTACTATTAAATGTTAAAATAATAAAATGTTAACAAAAAAACAGCTTGAATCTAATTTAAACTCAATAATTTAAATACATAAACTTACCTAAAACGTATTGCAATAAAAAACATTAAAATATTATAAAACTTTTAATGGTGAAACAAAATAATAACCAAAAAGTCCCCAAAATCTAATACCCCAAACAAAAAGGATCTAATTCCAGCAGATTCAGGAATGCACCACGACTACCTTTATTACATAATAAAAATTTGAACTTGCTCTATAGCAGCTTCATACCCTTGCAAATTTTAATTTTAGTTTTAGACCCATAAACAAACAAAAAAAACCATAATAGGCATCCCATTAACCTTGCAAATTAGTGCCTAAATTTTAGAGATGCATCTCATATACAAAAATCTCAATTAAACTAAATTTCACCTTGCCTTTAAACCCCATGGATCATTAGTAAATCATGAAGCACAAATTAAAAAACATATAAATTAAATTTGAAAACACAATGCAATAAAAAGATTCAATAAACATAAAATAGGCCCAATCCTTCTCTTGCAAAATCCTGCCCTGCGAAATACGGTATTATATATTTGACTACTATTTTCCATGTGGGTATTATTCGAGTCAGGTGACTCAAAACACTGATCAGAAATGGATAAACATCATATCTAACCTTTCCAAGATTAACTTCACCTCCGAACATGGTATAGAATATAATTACAAGGTATTTTTATTAGAAAGTTAAAAATCTAGGTCAAGATTCTATTACAAAGCATCATTTTAAATGACCCACAATTATTTTATCACAAGAAATCGATGCAGATCAAAGAAACGCTCCAACTTATTTAAATGATGCAGACTGACCATGGGTTTCATATTGGCTACCAGTTATAACAAGATAGAACTCTAAGAACAGAGAAACCAGTGTGTGCATGCGAAAAGTCTTAATTCAATTGGCTTGCGGAAAATTCATTTGAGAGTTTTCTGCAAAACTCAATCTCTCTCTTCAGTCTTTCTGCAGCTAAACGGTTGAACCGTTTTTAATATATTATATGTTATTTAATATCTTATATAATGTTTTTTTATATCTTATTATTTTAAGAATTTATATCATTCTCTCATTTGTTAGAGTCTATGGACTAGCAATCGCATGTGCACAATGCAATGTGAACGCCGAACGGTATATGTTATTTGATTTTAGAGGGATAGTTATTAGTTTTGTAGTTGATGTTGATAAGGGGCATGATTGATTTTGTAAGTGTAGGAATATAGATGAAGCATTACATTTAAATGTTCTATCTCTACATTTGAAATTTGTTACAAATTCGTACATATACATTTGTAAATTTTATATCATGAGTGGTAGCGTTTTGCAGACTATTTTATTTGAACTAAACATGAATACATGAAAACTTCCGTACATTTGCAGATTTTATATCATGAGTGGTAGTCTTTTGTGGCCAAGTATTTTGGCACTAAACATGAATACATTTATACATTTGATATTGCTTTGGATACAAGAAGTTTGAGTAAGGTAGTAGTGGAGGTGCTATCAAAGTAGAGGCTAGTATTTATGATGGGTTGATTTTGATGAGTTATATTAGTCTCGAATGCTTTGGTTAATGATGAATTGACTTCGGAAGTCTATATGGAGTAGCCATGTGGATATGCAAAGAGAGCAAAAAGCATCTAATGTGCTTCCTCAAAAAGGTGTTGTATAGATTGAAGTGTGCTCCCATTACGGTATGCTATGATTGATGACTATTTCTTGTAGAAATGGTTTCAAAAGTCTTTAAAAAATTCAAATCTATTATTTTTTAAAATTTATGTTAAAAAATAATGATAAACAATAGGCCTCGTCGAGGCCAAATGCAAGACTTCGCAAGTCTTGACACGAGACTCACGAGTCTACGAAATTTTCCCAAGCATTTTCACAATGTTTCATAAAGTTTGTCGATGTGAAATTTAGGGCATGTATTTATGGATGCCTAGAGAATTTCTTCCTTGAGTTTTAATTCAAGGAAGAATAGAGCAATCGAGAACCACTTTTAAGCTCACAACCCAAGGAAATGCATTCATAAAAACTTGATCAAATTTAAAGCCGGATGCAATACACCATAATGGTTGTTCGCAGATTGAATACTACTCCTGAAAATGAAGCATCCTTGCAAACAAGATCTTGTAGATCATAGTGGCTCTTAGGAAGTAGTGGGGACTTGTTGTCACTCTTTTTAAATGATGAAAGAGTGTCGAAGTCATCAATTATGTTGTGATGGATGTCCGTGCCTGTTCTAAATCTCCCATTTTGACACAGTGGGAGGATGTCAAAAAGGTTGTGGAGTATGGAGTTAAAGTTGACAATTGCATTTACTTAAAATCTTCAACAACCTTTTCAAAAGCCCATTTTTACATATCCTGCAATCATCGCATTCCATGAGACCACATCTCTTTGACACATTTTTTCAAACACTTCATGTGCATCATGTATGCTTCCACATTTTTCATACATATCTATCAGGGCATTTGCAACTATAATATTTGACAGAAAACCACTTTTCATTATGCTTTGATGGACGTCCATATCTTGTTCTACAACTCCTATTTTAGCAAAAACAGGAGGATGATGACAAAAGTTGTGGAGATTGGCTTGAATCCTGCCAATTGCATTCATTTAAATGTTTTCAAAGCCTCTTCAACAAACCCATTTGGTGCATATCCTGCAATCATTGCAGTACATGAAATCACATCTCTTTTAGACATTTTGTGAAATAGTCGATGTGCCTTGTTAATGCTTCCACATTTTGCACATATATCTACTAGGGCACTTGCAAATGCAACATCTAACAAGAAACCCCTTTCAATTATTATTTTATGGATGTCCATGCCATGTTCTGAGAGAACCCATTTTAGTACACATTGGAAGCTGTCTTTGGAAAAGGTAGTGGAATTTGGCTTGATTCTCACCAATTGCATTTGTTTAAAAGTTTTGAATGCCTTTTCAACAAACCCCTTTGTGTGCATAACTTATAGTCATTGCAGTCCATGTGACTACATTTCTTTCAGGAATTTTTTCAAATAGTTCACGTGCTGTATACTTCCACATTTTACATAATATCTACCGGGGCACTCACAACTACAACATCTAACAAAAATCCCTTCTTCATTGTAATTTTGTGGATATCTATGCCATGTTTCAAATCACCTATTTTGCACAGTGGGAGTATGCCAGAAAAGGTGAACTGATCAAGTTCAAACCTTGTTGGTTGCATTTGGTGAAACAATGTCAATGCTTGGTGAGGATGCCTATGTCTTGTGTAAAATGCAATTATGATATTCCATTAGACGAGGTCTCATTCAGTCATTTGGTCAAACACTTGGTGAACACCTGCTAAACTTCCACACTTTTCATACATGAGTATAATGGTATTTTGTAATAGTTTATTTTTGGCAAACTTAAATTCCCTACGATTGCTATACGAGTGAATTTGCTTACCATCGAAAGGGTTTTCTTGGAAATGCGAGTACATAGAATGTGTAATGCCTCTTTCAACATATCACCTCTACATAGTATTGTTAGACTAAGATTGAGATCCAAAGCGAGATGGCATTGGAAATGTGTATTGTTTGTCGGTCTACTTCTACCATAATGACATTGTCATCATTTTCATACTCAAAATTAGTTTTATTATGGTTTATTAATTATTTGTGTGAATTACAAAGAGCTAAAGAAGTGGATGTTGAGAAAGAGATGCAGTGAGCGAGCCTTGTTGTAGAAAAAGATATCTACTCGGGGTGTGATACAATTTGATCAAATAGTAAATCGGAATCCAATTGGTGAAGAAATGGAAGGAACAAAGCCTTGTTATGCTACAAGAGTGTCCAGAAGTCATCATTGAAATCCTCCAAGAAACACTTGATAATAAATATTTATTCATATCCTTGAATTCGAGGGAGCAGACACACTAACAAGTGTCTGCAAATCCTTAAGATTTTTATAGCACACACCCACTATGACTCTCTTGACCCGTAAAATCCCGTCCCACAAAAAATTCAATCCCTTTGACTATGGGCGTAGTAATGTCAAACCCATCTTCCCACCAAAAATCCTTCACACCTTTGGAAAACTTGATCTAGTAATTATACAAATGAAAGACTTCACTCTACGGAGTTCGAGGCTCCCAAACAATGGTGCTGGGAAAAAATTCTTGAGCCTTTTTGCACCGGCGAATGCCATCTCCATGTCAAATATTTTCTTAAATAAGTCCCCGTACACATTAAAAAATCCATCACCGTAATGCCCTAAGCTTTGTGTAAGATTTAGTTGTGCAATACGACTAGATATTATCATCCATGCTAAAATCGGTGCAAATGCGAGTTCGAAATCCATATGTGTTAGAAAAATAGGAAGAATCTTAGCAAAAGTGGATGAATCGGATGAAAGATCGGTTCAAATCATAAAAAATAGGTAAAATCCCGTTAAATTTAATCACTTTGAAAAAACATCCAAATGGTCATCAAGCGTCAAATATAACACAATCACCAAAGCGACTAGAAGGGCCTTCCCCATAGGTAGGCAACGCCTTTGGCGTAAAAAGAGTTACAGGATAGATGTCAAAAATAATGTATCAAATTATAGAGAAGGTGAATAGGCCTAAATAACATGTGTGATAGTTGAATAGTTGCCTCATTTAAAATACATAGTAAGAGGAGAATGAAATATTTGATCCACAACTATAATAACATACTATTAAAACCATACAAATCCTATTATGTTTTTGAAGAAAGTAATGGGTTCCTTTGAAACATAGAGAAAATAATTATAAATAAGGTGGTCAAATTGATCATTTGTTATTTATAATATATATTTCAATTCGTTGATGACTTTCAACAAAAATTAAATGTTTAGAATAGTTATTTTTGTTGGATTTGGCTCGTGTGTGTGGGCGGGAGGCTGAAGTGAAAATCCCAATTTTATTTAGTTGCATAGATAATAACTATTACTATGCTTTCTAGGTTATATATATATATATGATTTTATATTATATAAATAAGTAAAATGATATAAAATAATTGGAAAAAAATTGGTGGTATGGAAGCACATCCCAAAGCCACAGACTAAACTAGGCAAAAATGTTTATGAAAGAGAGATAGTAGAAAACATCACAAAAATAAAGAAAAAACTAATTAAGTTGGTGTTGCAAATTATTGTCCTCAGTGGTGGGTCTTTGTCATGCCAACCAATTTTTGTATCTCCATAAATATTACTTACTTTAAAACTATAAGCTATAAATATAGTTATAAGTTTTTAGTACACTTAAAAATTAACTCCATAATTAACATGGGTCCTCGCTCTTGCTTTCCACGACACAACCTTAACCTTAAAATCCATCGCGGTGATGGTGATAAGGCAAAGATTGAGAACCGGACCATTTCGTGGATAAACGTTGCATTTGGAAAAGGAAGCGGAGTCCTCATAAAAGTGAAAAGACTAAGTTTGATGGTGGCGTGGATTCAACAATCATTGGGAATAAGGTGACTACTAGTAGTAATAAGAAGACTTTTGGTAATGGAGGAACAAAAGATCGGACAAGGAGTGGTAGAATTGCTATAGCATCTAGAAAAATGCAGCCAACAACCCTACCCATCCTACAACATATGTTGATCACAAATCTATCAATGGAAAAGAAGCGAGAGGCCGGCCGGGAAAAGAAAGGGAATGGGAATCCCAACGGATAGAGGAATGGAAGCCCTTTCTTTGTTGTATTTTCTTCCCGAGAATAGCGTTAGGACTTCAAAGAAACCCACTGAAACCTTCTCATATGATATCGAAACTAAATATAGAGTTAGATCTTCTTCACAAGGTTTTAAAGGAGGAGAAAAATCTTACTCAATGAGCCTTATTTGTAGGTTTCATAAATTTTGGCCTAAAATATCTCAACTACATGACTGGATTGCACAAAAATGGAGAGAAAAATACAACGTAAGATTGGGCTTTATCCTTATGCCAAAGCATATTTCACTACTACCTTTGAAACCCCTGAGGATAGGGATTTAATTGTCAATCAATATTGGGTTTGGGGAAAACACGGGCTCATGTTCAAGATGTGGTATCCATCTTTTGATCCCCTAAAATATTCCTTTGATACTTACCCTATTTGGGTTTGTTTGCAAGGACTCCCACTTCAGCTCTAGAATAGATCTTGTTTTCTTGCCATAGGTGATACTCTAGGATCATGTGTGAAATTTTATGATAAGACATTTGTTGGTACATACTACTTAAGCTTGACTCCTCATAAATATTAATACCTCTCAAGATATACCAATGAAATCAATCAGTAAATTGGAGATAGAATCTAGGTACAAATATTGGACTACGAGGGTCTAGCTTTTAGATGTTGGCATTACATTCAAATTGGTCATATTTCAAAGGATTGTGAACATTCCAACTACAAGGTCAAACCTACATGGTGGAAGAATTCTATGCCTAAATATCTAACAATAAATCCCCATACCGACTAGGGTTGTGGAAATCCGTAGGATGAGAACACTTACGAGAAGAAACCTCAAGCTTCCTCTCCTTAGGATGTTGATTCAGCGATAGATTCGATGCCCATTGTTGTGGGCCACACCCTTATCAAGTAAATTGAAGTTTTGTTAGTGCGAGAATCATAGCACCCCAAATAGCTGAGTTTGAAATAAGGCATTCGGTGTGATTGCACAACATTGGACCATCTCTGTGTGGGACTTGTAAACCTTGAGATGGACCTCCGGTGAAGGTTGGTTCCTTCTTCCCAATCAACCTACCATAAGTTACTCCTATGCAGGCCGAAACTAATCTATCCTAATCTAACCATTCCAAGAGGATAGGGGAGAGAGAGAGAGAGAGGGTGAAAGAGAGCTTACGGTAAGTAGTGATACACCATTAAAGGAACTAGCTGATCACGAGATCCGAAGCGCCTTAAGTGGAGAGAGGTGAGCTAGAGGAGAGGGTGGACAAGATGCACCATGGACCAAAGATAGATTTCACACGGAACACCACTTCAAAACCCATTAAGCACAGCTCCCAGAACTGTAATAAACATCAAAGTATGCACAATATACCTTGTAATGATGAGAGGTAAGAAGAGATAAAAAAATAAGCAAGGATGGACAAAAGCATCACGAAACATATTTTATTGCTCCAAAAGTTACATGGTACATCATTAGTGGGAAAGGGGCAAGGAAATTGCATTACAGAGCCATGAGAGGAGGCTTAGACTCTACATTCTACCCTAAGAAAGAAAGAGAGAAGGGGGGGGGGAGAAAAATGACAAACCATTTTAATATGCCCCTCCTTTCAATATATAGAGGAATGAGAGAGGGAAAATCGAACTCGATTCTAACCACCCCTACAACGCATTGAATCCACCTACCACAACCACTTTAAAAAGCATTGAAATCCACCTATAACAGTGATGGGCTTTACTGCAAGACCCATGCCTCCATCGTTGTCCCTTACTAGGCAAAGAAAGAGGCCCATTCTTCGTCATGACAGTAGTTGGGAGACACATGACAATCCTTAAAAATAGCATGCGAAACATTAATGGAGGTAGGTGACAAGCCGGTGCCGAGATCTTTCCAAAAAGTCCCGTCTCGCCCAAATTTGGGTTTCCAATTGAAAGATATGGCTATCTGAAGATCAAGGTGGTGGGCGTGAAATATTTAAAAGAGTTTTTCCATACAGGGTCCACGTGGTAGCCTCACACATCTAGAAGACTCGGCCCCTTCTTTTCACTCTTGAAATTGTCTTTGGCCGACCACATGGTAGCTTTCGTGGGCTCCTCGGTTTCCTTAGTATTATGCCTAATTCCTTCCCATTGGCGGAGATACTCTGTCTTACCCAAGACATGTGGAGGCTTCATGCTTGTTTAAAAAATGCTCCCAGCATTTTTCTTTTAAAGTTGCGCAGACAAGACACGTGGAGGTCTCCGTAGGCCTTTGGACTTTTCAACGATTGACTTTACCTCTTCGGACTCTAAGACATGTGACGAGGTTGGTGCTCGGTTGGGGTTTTCCTTTTGGGTCGTGCCTTTGAAATTGCATTGATGAGACACGTGGTGAGCTAACACATGTTTTGCGACCACATTTGAAATCACGTCTTGAAAGTGCACGGATGAAACATTTGGCCCCTTCCCACTAGCCTGTTCCTTTCTTTGTATTTCGGCCAAGTCCCCTTTTCTTGGCGGGGCCATATGTCTCGACACATGGAGGCTCAACGCGCATTTGGGAACCCACTCCAGATTTTAACCTTGAAGTTGCATTGAGTTGACGTGTGGCTCCTTCCACCGGCCTTGCCCCATTTTGACTTTTCAACTATCAACTCTGCCCCCCTTATTTGACTCTGGGACATGTGGAAGATTGGCACCTATTTGGGGTACCCATTTTGGATTCTATCCTTGTATTTGCACTGCGTTGATGCGTGGCGACCTCTGTGGATCTCGTGACTTTTCAAAGGCTGATGAGACCCCGCGGGCTCGTTGGCGCACATGAAAAGCCTGTGTCATTTGTGAAAAGTGAAAAAAATTCAAAGTGCCCCTAGACCCACTGGTCATCTTTTAGACTTTTGCAAAATTTCCCCCTCGGCCCCTTGAGACCCACTTTTGGCAAAAAGTCATCCTGGGGCCTATCAGTCTGCATTTTCCCATTTAGGGGCAAAAAGACATCTTCGGGCCCAGCGGCCCACTTTTCTACTTTTCATAAGAAATCCTTCTCGGGCCCACGGGCCTGCAATTATACTTGTGTCTTTTTGTGAAAATGGAAAAATGTCAAAATGTCTCCCGTCCGTCAGTCGGTGCATTTTCCATTATCAAAAATTATTGCACGACCTCTTTGGTCCGCTTTTGGCAAAAAAATCCCTCTAAGGCCCGCCGCCCGTAACTTGAAAAATATGAAGAGTTAGAAGGACTTCTTTATATCTCTGGAAAGGGGAAGAAATTTCCTATCTAATGGAAATGCTTTCAGGGGGCCTTAAGTGCTTGAAATATGTAAAAATTCATATTGAAGCACAAAGGGGGAAAATGGTGTCAGTTGACTCAAAATAAGTGTGAGCTTATTTTGGTCAACAAGTTTTTCTTCCAATCTCAATGGAAGAAGGAAATGAGGAATTGAAGGTGGTGGATAGGAAAAAGAAGGGATACACTAAATCTAAACCCTCTATTTTCTTGGACAATGCACGACTCTTGTTATGTTGTGTGTTATCATCATTGCATCACGGGTTTTTAGCGTATTGTGTTGCTACTGAGAGAAACTATTATTGCTATGAAATTATTGCCTACTAGCTCTTTCTTAGTTGTAGGTTTGCTTGTTTTTAAGCGTGATATTGGAAAAAATTTCTTTGTTGTTGGGCTTTTCCGTTATATCTTAATTTTGATCTATTTTTGAAATGTTGAATTTGTCAAATATGGCTTTTGAGCCTGTTGTACAAGGGTATAGTCCCTTTCAAAGCGTTATTTGCCAATAATTAAAAAAACACTTGGATGAGTGCGTAAATATGTGACCTATTTTTACATACGAAAGTAATATATGCATTCTTGAAAATGAGAGTTTATGCAAGTTTGAGTAATGATAAGTTATATATCAATTTAAAATTATACAATAATTATGTTGAAAGTGTGTTCCATTTTATATAAAGGGGATAGTTATCGTTTGGAGTCCGACATGGCCTTACTGACCATATATTTGTATAATCGAGACAACTCGAGGCACTTTTGAATCGGACCACCTAGAAAACACTGCATTCACAAAGGTAAAATTTGACACCCATTTAGCGAGTGTAATGGTCAACATATATAAATAAGAGATTTGGAAGGTGCTAAGAGCCAAAGTCATTGTCCATTTGGGGAGAATATCATTCCATTGTTACCAGTTCTTAGGGGTTTATAGAATAAAATATTTGGGCGTGTGTCACGAATACCGAGAATTATATCATCTTAGATAAGAGAGGGGAGGTGATTATTTGAAATTGCTATTTTACATCGTCTATCAAATAATTTATGTGATTTTTAGCGAGAAAGAGCAAGCTACTATATGTAACAACCACATAAAACTACTCTAAAATAAAAACGAAACTAATAATTTAATAGTCAAAATTACGGTAATTTTTTTCTTTGTTTTAAAAGGGTTTGCAAGGTTAGACATTATCCACAATTAATAAATTTCCTAATTAAGGTTTCTACATGACCTTACAGAAGCTAGAAATAAATTAATAATTAAATATTATTAATTTACTTCCTAAAAATATTTACGGTTTAAAACATTTACCAAGTTCCATTAGTTTATTTAATTACCATGCACCAAGTTTACTTTATTTCCTATAACAAAAGTTTAACTATTTTGTCTAGCCACTAAGTGGCCCCATTCACCCCATTACCCATGCACTTTTTATTTAAATTTCATTCCCATAAAATACCTCCCACTTAAGTGATGTAGGGTTTAATATGATCCATTAGATCAAATATATCCTAGCCATTGGATTTAGGTTTCTATTAGAAATGTTAGCATAGTCTACGTAGTATTTTATTGTTAGACTAGTTGTTATTATCTATTCCATTATTCTCTCTTGTTGTTAGTAACAAATCCATCCATTCTGGGAGTATTGTTCATACAGGTCCCTATAAATATGTGTTGTGCTTCTAATATTCATTGAATAAAATAAGAGATATTCAATCTCTTTTTTCTCTCCACTATAAGCTCCTCATAATCTGGTATCAGAGCGGTGTGCATTTGAAGGAGATTGGAAGCTGCATGGTGGAGGAACGACTTATTTGAAAGAGAAAAGTGCGTGGAAAGTTTGAGAAGAAATCTTCTCCTGCTGTGTACATTTGTTCAACGATATTTTCTCCTACTGCGTTGAATTCCCAATATACCTGCATGGAAGCTTGCAATATTTTTTCTCCTTGGACTTGGAGACCTGCATGAAAGTTGTGCGCGGAGTGTGGCTTTGCAAAAGATGTGTGTTTGAAGTTTGTGTGGAGGAATGGAGGGTGCCTTGCATTAAAGAATTTTTTTTAGAAGCCTATAGGGATATAGATTTTTCCACAATTTATTCTCCTGCATATACCTTTCAAAGACACCAGCGACCTGCAATTGGCTCATGTAGAGCCTGCATGGAAAGGAAGAATTCTCATGCATGGAAGTTTTAAGTTATTTTTATTATTTTCTGTGCTAAAAGACAAAGCTTCTTGATTCCTACGTGAAAGAGGATTGGAATCTTCTGCTGTGTGACTGTTTAGTTTACCTGCGTGGAGGAGAAACAGACCAGAAGTTGTTTGCTGCGTGGAAAGGGTTGTGTGGAGCGTGGAAGGATAATTTCCTTTGCGTGTTTTATTTTCTCAAACACCAATGATCATTTCATTTGGAAATCACCTACATGTAGAAGTATAAATTTATCTATGTTCTTCTTAGCTGGACATGGTCAGCGTGGAAGAAACTGCATAAAGGTTTCAGCGACCAATTCCAAACTTCTCTCCTATTGCGTGGAATTTGGAGGATCGGTGGACTCCCAGAAATAAATAATTTTATTTATTTCTCCATTCAGATTGCTAACTGGCACATAGCAGTGACTGGAGACTACTACGTGGGAATTGGGACAGTCAGAATACGTGGAGTCTTTGATTTCCTTGCTAATCAAATCTACTATTTTATTATTGCGAGGAAGTTGTTTGACTTCTGTGAGGAAGCTTTTTGACTACTGCGAAGAATGTGTTTACTGCTACATAGAAGTTGACGTGTATACATGATTTTCTCCTAGGACATAGAGATTGCAAACATCTACCTGTGTGTAAATGTCATTTACCAAAAGCGCCTAAATGTGGAGATCTGCGTGGAAAGTTTAAGAAGATATCTTTTACCAATTGGAGGAGTTTCATCATCAAATTGCTGAGAATTTACTTGACCAAGCCCATAACTTTACACCAGCATTGCCAGTATCACCTGCGTGAAGAGTTAGAGCTGCATGAGGAGAGGATAATTTGGCTTCGTGTAGCCTGAAAGTCACAAATAATTAAAAAAAGGCCATATATTTCCTGGTGAAGAAGCCTCTACCATGGTCACGAAGGGTCTCTCAGAGCCAATGCCAAATGACGAGCGTGAATAACATGATCAAGACTACTGAAAGCCGCAACATCAACTCGCACACCAAAAAAACCCGTCTAGAAGCTCCGGATTCTACTTTTCATTGCTCAATGAGCTACGCAACACCGAAAACCTTGTCTTCGATGAACTTGTTTGTAAAGTTCTGCTTTATTATTTCCTTTTCGATGTCAGCTGTCAAGCAAAGAGAGTTTGGGAGGAATTAAAAGTTGGGTACGACGCCAAATATAATCCAAGATATTGTTCTTAAATTGGCTAGTAGATAAATCACTAAGATTTGAGATGTCATCATTAAGATCTGTAAGGGTCAAAACTTTCCCTCTCTTATAGAATTCCAAAGACAATCGATTCTTCTACATACTCTTGAATCCTCAAAGTGAAATATATCTTCTTAGCTTCCATTCATTGTCATCATTTCCGTGTAACTCTCTAGTAAATCGAGATATATGTTTCCTAGTAACCGCACTTAGATCCTTCTTTGCCTGTTTCAAAACTATTTCCTTGTCATCATTACCAATCCTATGGACCTAAAAAAAAAACTTCTTTCTCGTTATGTGTAATGTCTAAAGTTACGTTAACAAAACTCTCTCTCTCTCTCTCTCTTATCATTCAGATGGCTAAGATGCTCACAATAATTTTCAGATTCATGCTTGGATGGGCTTTGATTATCGGTGACATTATTTACGTAAGTGTTTATCTCGGGGATTTGTGGACATGACATTGTTGCTTTGAAACCTTTAGCTGAGGGCTCTGTGAGCATACTAGAAAAAGAAAAAGCTCGTAGGTGTCCACTAAGCTTAACAGTACTCAAAAAATCCATCGCTATGTACTTCTCAACAACATTTCCAAAAATTTGTTTTAGATTTATTCAACAACTCCATTTGTGTTTATTTTTGAGTTTAGAAATCTATTCAAAGAGCTTCGTTTGGCACATTCCTTTACCATGTTTTCATATACATCCACCACAACATCAACTACAACATCTGACAAAATTCTGCATTCTTTTATGCTTTGATGGATGTCCATACCCCGGTCCAAGGCTCTCATTTTGGCACAAGATATGGGTTCATAAAAAAAAAGTAAATTGATCCCGTTGGAGACTGTTGTTTCTAGGAGAAACAATGTGAGTGTCACATGAGGAAACCCATGTCTTACGTACATTGTTGTGCTCATACTCCATGAGAAGCTACCTTGCTTCAACTATCTGTGAATCGTGAAATCTACAATCTAAACCTAGTTCCAGCATGGTCAAAGTCTTTGGTTTCTTAATTAAAGTGCTTATATTACTTTCCAAGGAACATGACAGGTCAGAAGGGACATTTCAAGGTTCCCATGTGTTGTGTAGACCCTGCCACATGCTAGTCAACCCATGTCCTCCACCATTCCTCCTTTGACCAACCTCTTCCCACCTACTCATGCATTCAATTTCTTTTTTTCTTTTTTAAATGTTGGGCACTACATTTCCCTCTCCTTACAAGAGCATTTTTATCGATGTGGCACAAGTCAAGTTTAGAATAGGTGCTCATGACTAAGGTGGAAATAATAAACGACCCACGTCACCAACATAAATAAAACCACGATGCCAAAGCATGACCACAAGGAAGAAGGAAAGTCTTGATGATTTCTGAATGTTCTGTGAAGATTGGCAGTTAGTTTTCTTTTGCTTTATTACTTAGTAATTTTCCTTTACAATATTTCTAAATCTCAAGATCTTAATATTTCATTATTTTAAGATTTTAATTTTTATACTTGTGGGTGCCCAACAGAAACTAACATCACGATACCACACAAAGACCAATCACAACACTAATGGTTCACAAGACATCATGATATGTACCTTCATGACTATAAAAATTGGAATTCCCAACATGTACACATACTGGGGGTTTCACGTAACTCAAAACTATAACTATACCTATATAGGTTCAATATGCAAACAACATCAAACAAATTAAACCAGAATGACAAGAGTACACATATTCATAATACCAACACGATATACCTCCCAAAACATCACAAAACAACTCCATATGCTTCCAAAAGCATCCTAAACTACTACATATACCTCCCAAGAATCATAAAACAACTAAAAATACTTCCCAAAGCATCACAAAAAAATACATAAACCTCCCAAGCATCACAAAATAACTCCATATACCTCCCAAAGTATCACACAACAACTCCATATACCTCTGAAGTACCACAAAATAAAATACCTCCAAGTGAACTAATCACACACACACACACACACAAGTTTCTAATATCTCCCTAATTTCTCTTATGTCTCCCTCAAGTCTCTTATGTATCCCTCAAAGAGTTCAGTCGCCCTATGTCCCTAGGAACATATAGTCCAAACACCCCTAATCCAAGTGACATAATAACTCATTGTTCAACAACGCGCTAGTTATCTGTAACTCCTTGGGGGCATACCCCCATACATCAAAGCGGGTCCATAGGTTCAATCACTCCATGGTGCATCCCATGACCCTATTCCACACATTACGACATTAGAACCAACATAACAATCTGTTTCAAATGCCAAGTGGAAAAAATCCCAAGTGTTGGGCTATGCTATAAAAACTTTAAACATGAAAAGAAAATTTAAATATAAGTAAAGGAAATGGAAAAATAGTCATAGTTAGTGCAAAAACCCCATGTTAGTGCAACAACCAAATAAAATGCCTAAAATATAAGAACACATCAATCAAGAAAATTGTTGGTTCTAGCAAGAAAAAGGAAAATGTTCAATCTACGAATAAAATACATATAGAGAAATAACACATTGAAATAACTATGTGGCCTTAAACGACCACCAAAGGGGTACTCAATGAGTTTCTCGCACTTGGACATCGAGCCTCAAGTTGTAAAATAACATATCCAATAATACAACTGTCATCATCTCCGCCAGAATCATCCCTCTACCACTTCCACAAGGCTCAACATATTCGTAGCTACACTTAGGTTGAATCTATATGATAACCATATAGGAAGAGAGAAAAGAGTACATGACACCATATAATGAGCCTAAGGTGTCCGCGAAACACAATATACATGACACCCGTTTAGAAGTGCTATACATACCAAATGAGCAAGTGGGTTTTCAATCACGTGAGACTTCACTTCCTATCTTGTACTCGGTTCGAGTGATCGCTTAATGGTGCACATTTCCTCCCAAACATACACCTTTTTCCAATTTCCCTTAGGATCGGTTCTTATAGGGTTCACAACATAACACATAACTACATCACTAAGACAATGGTGATTCACACATAGTAACCATATCATCTTACGCATGGCATATATATACAAGGTATAATATAATCACTACTTTCAAGGGTTACGATACATCACATTACCACATAATGCACCCAAAGTGCAATCACTATACAATAGGGATCATACATTCACCATATGCCCCTAATGACGGTATGAACCATCACATATTACACAAATTATATGTATGACGAACACAATGAGTAACATTACAACATAAAATCAATTGCTATATAACATGGTGACATACACAATTCATGACATCATGGCGGTAACATCATGATAAAATCCAATTTACTTTACACCAATTTTGTCACGATTCATCAATACACCTTCATATCACATAATGCTAAAATTCTCAAATACTCCACAATCCATGAGTAACATTGTTTTCACACACAACAAGGCAAGTACATCATATGTGAACTCTTGATAGAATCCATGAAATTGAGAGCGAATACTCTCATCACAAGAACATCAACATGATAAAAAATACGCACTAAGTGACATGTACACCATGTGCATTCATAATATCAAAATTACAAATTTGTTCACATTACAACATATATCACATTACTCTTCCATAATCCACCACCACAATGAAAAATAATTACTACTCCAATCTTTCCCAGAGGGTTGAGAGCATGAACCTCCACTCGATACAAAATTTAACGCCCACATTTTACGCACAAAACTAAAACAGTAAAAAATACCGAGAAGATTTTTACTTACATTTGTAGTTCACATGAACCCACATAAGATCACTACAGGCAACACACAACACATGACATTTTTTCAAAAATATTAACCCACTTAGATAACATCAAAACACGTGATGCACATCAAGGCCACTCTTTTTCTAAATGACAAGGCATACATAACAGCTCAACTATAGTATAAACTTATAGATAACATCTTCCCACGACATGATATTTTGATAACTACTTATTAATTACAATGATGTTTTAGTCATTAAGTTAATTGTTAGGAGGTCTCAAAATGTGAGAATCATACATTTATTTTCCTTTTTCTAGATTCCATTTACACAGTTTAACATTTAACTTACAGGTATCCCATTAAATAAGGATCATCTTCTTTATTTCAATTACTCATTTATTTCTCTTGTTTGTTAATAGGGTATTTATTTACACATAAGGCTATTAGTTCTTACCCCTAGGATTCACTTATAAGGGCATACATATTGATCTTATATGATACCTCCGTTACACAATGTAAAAAAGTGTAAATCAAAGGATGTGAATCTCTGTTTTTGTTTAACGATTGAGGGTCACGTTTCTTTCACTCATTTATAGATTGGTTTATTACACAATAAGTATTATATATGAAATAGGTTATTTATCCACACCAAGAGGGTTTAATCACATTACCAAGAAGATTGTGTTTCACTTTTCCTATGGAATAACATCACACGATTTCACTTTCCAAAGCGGAGCATCAATTAAAATTTTACAATAGTTATGCTCTAACAATTAATTAAGGATTTGACAGAACTTAACACGACGACATACTTCCTTATTTTAGTTTCTAGATTAGGTTTCTTGAGTATCGTTTACATCCAACTTAAGAGTTTTTTTCCTAACTAGGTTCATATGCTTTTTGTAATGAATTGTGCATACTTTTTTCTAATATGGTATTTGTAATCTCATGAGAGTACTAGTTTCTGTCTTGGGAATTACCTCAATAGAATGATCACCGAGTTCATAACGTACATTCATTATGCATTAGGAAAAGTGAAGAACAAGAGGGAATACTTGTTCATTTGGAGGATTACAACTCACCTTAGGGATCACACGTCATTAATATAGTCCCTCTCCACAAGATGGTTTATACACATTATAAGAATGATCTACATTTGACTTATCTCTAAGTAGATAATCTTATGGTTACCTTTTTACAAACTAATCATAAATTAGGATGTTGTTAAGTTTCAAAACTGACTATGAGTATTACACCATAGAACCCAAACGATAATTGAGGTTTGGTATCGGGTCATTTTATGATCCTAACTCCTAAAGGTGACTTATAAGGTTTGTTGGTGATCTTCGCCACTCAACATGTGTGTTGTCCCAAGAGGGTTTTATACTATGTTGGAGTTTTTTCACCCATGGAGTACTACCTTAAGAAAATCACATTCTCCTTACTACACACATGATTTCCAATCCTAGGAGGGAAACCACATACTTTAGATAATATTTGACCACATCATTCCTATTCGTCTAGTTCACGACGATCTTTGTTAAGCATACATATATGCTATGATGAGAACTCAAACTTGGTCTCTTATTTACCTAAACGAGGAGTTGCATGATCGAGTGCAAAGTTTAAGTTCATTCTACAATTTGAATTTCCTATGTGCTAAGAATATTCATGTAAGAAATGTAGATATGCACAAGTTTTAAACTAAGTTCAATTTGTTTTATTTAGATTTCTTATTTACATTTTAAAGGTAAGGAACACAACTCTAATTATTTAACCAACAATTGAACACCGGTGTTTTATTATAGGATATAGATTGGAATTCATTTAACATATATATTCAACCCCTATTTTTTCCATACGTAAAACTAAAAAAATGACACCTATGATTAAATGCACATTTCCCAAGGGATCCCTAAAACTAACATCTCATATACATTACCAAATATGAAATATAACCTTTTCTATAACATGGAAATAAATTATACATATATACATTTTCCAATAGCCTATATAAATTACAATAATAAACAATAAATTATAGCATGCCCTCTCTCTGTCTTACTTCCATCCTGTAAAAACATATGAGCATGAAATAAACCATAAATCATTGGCATGGCATCCATGTAAATATATCATAATTAATGTTTTTAGTTTTCCATTTATATAATAATAATGATTTGCATTTGAAAGGAGAGGGTTAGAAACATGTATTGATTTCATTTAATTTCACTTCATTTCTTAACCAAGGAGAGAGAGAGAAAGAGTTAGGGAAGAGAGATAGATATACTATTTTCCAAAAGTCAAATTTCACAAAAATGATAGAGTCTCAAACAGTTATTTACAAGTGTCAACAAGTTTCCATAGTGGTTTTATAACCCAACGGGGTCCTACAACATTTTTTTACATTTTCCTCCTAGTTGCAAAAATGTTCAATTAAGGCTCGGAGGCTAAGAAACCACTTTCAAACATTATCTTGTGATGGAAACAAAACCACAAGTAAATTTTTACATTTTATCATATACACTAATAATTCATTGGGAACTCGACGGAATTTAAAAGCGGCGAATGGTTTATGATTGGCGACGATTTTCCAAGGCCATCAGTCATAATTGGCCTAGTTGCAAATGATCAAAATTTCCCCTATATATGGAGAATTCATCGAGTTGGCGAGACTAAGAAGCGACACATGACTTCCAAATGGCGACGGGTTTTCCAGAGTAACGGTTGTAATTGGTCTAGTTTAACCTAGTAAAACTATGACCAAAGGGATATAAAATGCCTTTGCCAAACTATCAAGAAGATTTTTTTCCCTAAATTGAAGGTTACAAGAAATTGTATGGTAAAAATACTAGAGTTTTGCAGAAGGAGATAAGAATTTTGTTGTTGAAGGTTAAAATGGCGAGCCGAAATGAAATCCAACTTTTTAGTTTTAAAAGCTTCCTAAAAGTGCCAAATGAAGTAATAAGGCTCCTAAAGGAGCGGCTAAGAGAGTGCAAACATTTAAATGAGGTCGAGGTAATGATCAATGTGACTCTCTACATGAAAAAGGAAACATACGATGCTTGACATATCTTTTACAAGGCTTAGAGTGTTATTTTGGAAGTCTCTAGAAATTGCATTTTTCTAACTTTGTAAGGTAGGAAGAAATGGTTGTTTTATTTAACTCATCTAACTTTTTCCAAAACAAATGGAAATGACCACCGGTTTGACACCTGGGTTTAACAATGCATGAGGTTGTGGTCACAACATAGTTGAGTGTAAAATTGTAAGTCGGTAGCAAAATCGCGAGGTGGATTTTTGTTGTTTTAAACTATCTAGTTGGTTATATATCCAAATGTATAATTATCCATTGGTTTACTATTTCTATTATATTGCAAATGAATAACCAAATTATGAAAATTATAAAAGGTGAAGGTAAGGATACCATGCTTGGAGGAAAATGAGTTGGTCCTAGATGCTCTCACCCTTTCGATCGGCCCCTCCACAAAAACCTTAAAGTGTTATTGTCATATTGGCCAAGATATACAAATTCATTCATTATCTTTTTTAAAAAAAAGAGAGAAAACATGGGTAATTCATATTGTTCTCTATTATCACTAAACTCTAAACCATTATTTCCATCTTCTTGTTCATGTCAAAACTATCATCCGTAAAGGGAACAACAAGAACTAAATTCTTGTAAATATCTTGAGAAAATTTGCATATGCTCTTAGTTGTCTCCACCTCTCCACCAGCCACTCGACTGATGGCTAACCTCATGAGCTCTCCCGTTAGATATCCAATCCCTAAAAGATAATCTAGGATATTGATCTTAAATTGGCTAGTAGATAAATCGCTAAGCTTTGAAATGTCATCATTGAGATCTACAATGGTCAAAAGTTTCCTTCTCTTATAAAATTCAAGCACAGTCATTGCTTCTACATACTCTTGAATCCCTAATAAAAAATCTCTTCTTATGTTCCATGCATTTTCATCATTGCCTTACAACTCTTTAGTAACCTGAGTTTGGTTATTTATAACCTTCTTGTTGTTATTTCTAACATCACGGATTTCCTTCACAAGCCTATATATCTCCCATCATTCACCTGGATAATATTATCACAATAATTGTCAAATTCATGTTTGGATGGGCTTGATCATCAACTCGACATTATTGGTTTGAAGCATTTAGCTCACGGTTACGTGGACATGGAATTTTTTATTCAAGCGTTTAGCTAAGGGATCTATGAGCATAGAAGTAAAATAAAAACCTTTTGGGTTTGCACTAATCTTAGCAGTGCTTGAAAAATTGATCGCCGTGTGCTTCTCAACAAATTTTCCACAAAATTATTTTAGATTTATTCAACCGTTCCATTTGTGTTTCTTTTTGAGTTTATACGGATATTCAAAGAGCTCCGTTTGGCACATTCCATTTGTCATATTTTCATACATGTCTACCATAACTTTATGAACTACAACATCAGAAAAAATTCCTCATTCTTGTATGATTTATTGGATATCCATACCTTGTTCCAGGGCTCATGTTTTGGCATAGGATGTGAGTGCATAGAGAAAAGTAAAATAATCCCGTTCGAGACCCATTGTTGCCTAGGATGAACAATGTGACTATCACATGAGGAAACCCATGTATTCTATACATTTCCATGGTCATAAACCATGAGAAGTTACCTCGATGTAACTATCCAACAAGCTGTTAAATCTGCAATGTGAACCTAGTTCTAGCATGGTCAAAGTATCTAGTTTCTCTATATAGTTGCTTGTATTATTTTGAAAGGAACATGATAGGTCAGAAGGGAAGTTTGAGGGTGCATATGTGTTATGTCATACCCTACCACATGCCATTCAACCCACGTCCTCCACCATTCCTCCTTTCACCAACCTCTTCCAACCTACTCACGCATTCAATTTTATTTTTTATTTTTTTCGTTTTAAATTTTTGGCACTATAAAACACACATGCCCAATAAAATATAACTATTCAAAAATTATCAATAATTCATGTAATAATAAATCATGCTAAGTAAACCCAACAATGTCGGTGTGAAATGAATCACGCTAATCGTATACATACATACTAATACAAAAGATAATAACCATCTAAGTAACACATGATGACATCCAATTAGCCATTTCAATTCAAATGATAACATACTATATGAAGAAACCATAAGTAAATCCATCATATGTGAAATTAAGTCAACTATAACATAATATGCTTATATCCAAATCATAACATGTAAGAGGTAAGAAATAACCACAATACAAGTTTGGAGCTATGCACTCAAAAATAACCAACCAAAGTGTCATCAAACGAACCAAAATAAAAACATATAGTAATCAAATGATACTAAAGTCCTTGTCCATCATTAATAGAAGTAACGAGTCAACAAGGAAACCATGGTAGGAAGAGGTGGCACTATAGGCTTCATGGTCTTGGTGACTCGTTGATTATTCCTTGTAGGATTTCCACAATCTTAGAAGTGACAATAGTACATTTATCTCCTATCAACTTCGGTTGTTTCCCTGATTACCACAAAACCATATGGTTTTCTTTCTATAGGTTGACCATGAACCTGGAGATGACAGGAGGTATCAACTATACACTTTGGTGGTTTCTCGGATTTCCACAAACCGTTTTCCAAGAACCAAACACTACTTTAGTGCTTTTTCTCCTCACAATGTTCTTCATTAGGAGGTACCAAACTAGAAAATAATTGTATTTCCCACTCCTCTTCGACACTATTTTCATTATGTTGATATAAATTTTGGACTTATACTTATAAATTTTGATTATGATACATTGATCAGTAGATGATAGACTATACAAATATTTGGACTATTTGTATGTTGCGATTCACATTTTGATTATGATACACTAGATGAAATTGGTAGATAGTTCAATATATGTTGATTTGCACTATTTGGATTTTATCTTGACAAATTATACTCTAGATGTTCGAGTAGAATTATAATCTCATGGATGTTAGAATCAAATTATTTGATATGTTGATAGATGATAGAATTACTTAATTTTGGATGATGATTATTGATTTCTATGTAGATGTATTATTTCTCGATGTTGTTGATGCAGCCGTGAGGCCAGAGAGGTATTATGTTTGTGTTGCAGGGATATTTTATCACATACATTAAAAGGGAATAGGGACCAACCACGGAAGGATAACAAGTGTTGTGTAACATGGCAGAATTTGTCAATTGTGTCTTATGTTTATGTGGTGTTTTTGCATGCCTAGTTAGGAGGTTTCCCATGGAGGTGACCTCACATGTGTGGCCATGGGGTGAAATGTTTTCCCTTTCTTTTAATTTTTGTGTGCTTTATTTTGTGTTATATGTATTTAATTTTTAGAAATTGTTGTCACTTTATTAATAATTATAATTGTGTCTTAATTAGCTAATCCAACTTAATTTGTTAACTAAAATAAGGATGTGACAATTAGATAATTATGAGGGTAGATGGTCCTTGAAATCTTATGGATGTAAGTTGGATTTTTGTTGGCTTTTTTGTTGTGTAATCTTCCCCAACTTCAAAATTCGGATTTTGAATTGAGAGATTTTTGGAGGCTTGTGGGACAAGCTAAGCTTGTCCCATGCCTCTTAAATTCACCCAACAACCATACCTATGGTATGGGAGTTAATTTTAGACTTATTTATGTATTTTTAGTGTAAAAATTGAAAATAATTGCACTTTCCTACTTACCACAATTAATTTTTCCTTGGTAGGCTTGGTGTGTAAGTTTGAGTGTCATGTGGGCTTTTCATAAGTCTTACATGTTCATTTATTGTCTTGGGCATGGTGTTTGACTTATGTGTTGGAATGAAGGAATGATGAAGTGGCATCCTACATGGAGCCACCTCATCATCATCACATCCCATTTCTATTTATTGATGGAATTTGATAGAATCATAGTTACTTTTTCATTTTATTTCTTTTTCACTTTTTGAATTGGGAGCTTGTTGGAGTTGCTTTTGGAGTGTGCTTTGCTTGAAGGTGTAAAAAAAAAGCTTATGGAGTGAAGACTCTTGGAAGCTTGATGGAGAGGTAGGATTTCCACCTTTGTTGTTTTCTTATTTATGTTTGTAGATGTGAAAATTGTGCTTGTTAAATATTGTTTGAGTATTGTGAATGTGTTTTTATGTGGTTGGGTAGTTTTCCTTAAGAACAGTGGGAAATGGAAGTATGGGACCATTGGGGAGGGAAAAGGGAGTTGTGAGGCATGTGTTTATGAGGGAATGTGATTAGGAGTTTCACCTATGGGGAGTGAAAAGGAAAACATGAACATATTTTTACATACTTATAAGGGGAGGGATACAGATGTTTTGTTATTTGTATTGTGCACATGGAGGATTTGGGTGAATCTCCTAATTCACTTGGCAGGAAAAAGGAGGTGGTTCCCATATTCCTTGCTCCAGTTGGTTTGATATCAAACCTATGTGTTTTTTGAGAAAGTTGTAAAATTTTGTTGAGTATTTCCATTTAGATACGTTGAATGTTTTAGATTGTTTGTTTTTTATGGAAGCCATGTTTGTAAAAATTGTTAAATGTTTCTCAAGATCCCTCATTGTTCTTGGTTGGGGATCGGAGGCCAAGAAAGGGATGGATTCTCCTCTTATTGGATTAAAGGTTGGGTGGAGAGCGTCGCCTATTCCCCCTTCCTTTGTATTGTGATCCATGTTTTTAAAGATTGAAGAATGCAAGATTGAAGCTACAAGTTGGGAGAAGACATGCAAGAATACTTGAGTTTTATCCTTGTTGAATAATCTCTATGTTGTATTTGATCATATTATTATTCCCACTTTGAGTGGAAGTTTGTAACATTTTTATGTTTGAAGGAAAGTTGTAATATTTCATTTATTCCAAGTTGAAATGAGTTAGTGAATGTAGAAATATCTCTTGGTTGCTTACCTTGTTGAAAAGGACTTATCTTAGTGAAAGAAATAAATTTGAAGTCCTTGTATTGTAAAATAATGATATGGCAAATTGGTAGTTTCCATATTTTTATTGTAATGTTATAGTGAAAGGAAAGCTTAAGTGTATAGTTGCTTGAAATGAAACTCTCCTAAATTTGTATGCATTTAAAGTTACAATATATATATACATGTATATTTGGAAAAAATAGATGTAATGAAAGGGAGTGTGTTGAATTCTTGTTTTTTGTTGACAAATGAAATATGTGAAATAGAATGAATTGTAGTAATGTTATACTCAATTTTACATTTTATTGCAAAGGGAAGAATAGAGATTGAGTTGATGTTATGTAATTGGAATTAGGAAACTAGATATACTATCAATCTAGTAACCAATGAATGGAAGACACCCTCATTAAAATTAATATTGCATTAAAAATCAACTTAGGAAGAAAAACTATTGAAAAAAATGTATTGTTGAAGGTTTTGTTTTGGAGAACAGAACCGCTGCCCTATGCAGAGCGGCGGTTTCAGAACCACCGCCTAACATAGAGCGGTGGTTGATGAACCACCCCTTAGGTAGGGATGAAATCACAAGACCATCGGCTTGTGTAGGGCCGCGGTTTCGTCACTTTTGATGGAAAAATAAAATTTCATTCGTGAAAAGCCTAGTTTTAAAATTAAGTAAAATCTAAGCTTAAAACCACAACAAGGAATCTTCTAGCAACTAGGAATCAATTAAATTTAAAATTTCAAGCCTTCCAATCTCTTTTTTGACACCCAAATGTGTAAAACTCATGGATTTAAAAGAAATGGGGTTTCCCCAATAGTTGAACTTAAAAACAAGAAAATGATTTTATTAAATAACAAAATAGATCCATGGTAGGATCTCTACATTTAACAATGGGCAACATTACAATGGAAAAATATTTACAACTAATATCAAGAGAAATTTTTCCATGGTTGCTCTTCTTACTCTCATGGCTCCTCCTCCTCCTCCTCTTCCAAAACCTGCAAATAAGAAAAGAGAAAATGAGGTTGTTGGGGAAAATAGGAATTAAAAAGAGAACCATAAGGAAATTTAGGGCAACCTAAATCTAAGGGCTAGGATAGATTCAATCCTATGGCCCAAATTAAACCCTACCTCACTTAAGTGGGAAGGCATTTTGTGGGAATGTAACTTTAAATAAAAAGAAAGAACATGGGTAATGGGGTGAATGGGGCCACTTAGTGGCTAGGTAAAATAATTAAACCTTGAGTTAGAAAATAAGGTAACCTAGGTGCTTGATGATTAACTAAACTAATGGAGCTTAGTAGATGCCTTAAACTATAAATATAGCTTAGGAAGTAAATTATAATATTTAATTATGTTGTTCACAAGCTTGTGCGAAAGAATCTAACCAAGAAATTTATTAATTATGAAAATGTCTAACCTTGCAAAAGTTTTAAACAAAAAACAAAAATTATTATCGTAAACTCTAGTATTAGTTTATTTGTTCTCTTTTTTTTAAGAGTAGAAAATTGTGGGCGTTCTGATAATGCTTAGATTTTTTATTGAAAACACACTGCACAAAAAAAAAAACCACACTAGACACAACAACAAAAAACACACTAACAAAAATGTCACCAAAGTAAAGATGTGACCCTGTCGTAGGTGGTGACCCACTGCAGGATGGCAATTGTCCTCCAACCTCTGTGTATCCTCCATCCTCTAGTAAGTTGCTACTTAGTTAACATATATGAATTTGAGCCTCATTATGATTCAAAAAATCTCCACACACATGTGATCTCCCATATGTTGCGGACATGTACATTTTGCTTGCTAGTTTCTTCCTCACATCTTGTGAACAATGTGTTATTAGATGTTAAAAAGATCCTCTATTCAGATTGGTTTTATCAAATTATCATAGGTGATATGAGTAATGCCTTGCATTACCATGTTTATTTCTCCATTTTTAGACATCGGGAATGAGAATACATCAATCATAATCCTTTTTAATGAAATAAATTATAACAAGATGATTCAAAAGCATACCAGTTTCTTCCCCAACACCAAAGCTCTCCAAGAAAAAATCAATCATAGAGTTTGGTATTGCGCATGCCTCATTCAATGTAGTTGTTATAACTATCTTATTTCCCACAAAACCTTTTTTTCTTCATTACCTAATACCATGCGACCATAGATGGTAGGCACCTCCTTTGGCAACATCATTTAGATCCAATTTAGAATGAAGTTTTTTCTAAATGTTGTCTCCGAGTTGAATAAAATATTTGGAACATATGAAACTAAAAACCAAATTTGGAAAGATCTATCAAAAACAAACCTCGTTGTCCCTTCCTCCAAGTGATGTAATACACTTGTAAATATTTTAGAGATTGAGCCAAAAAATCAAAGTAGTCTTCTTTTGTGTTTAGAAATCCTCCATTACACTATATCATTAAGATATTTTTTGGAGGTGGCTTGAAATAAATTATGATGTGTCATGGAATACATACATTGGCCATAAGGACAATTTCAAGCAAAAACAAAAACAAAACAGAAACTCCCGCATTGGCATCCACGTTAAAAGCAACTCAATTTATTCGTCTTGGAAATATGCATGTAATTTAATGGAGATAATTATGATTACTGGTCATTGACCATGAAGGCACTATTTAGATCTCAAGACGTGTGGCGAGATCATTGAATATGGGTACAAAGAGCCCGCAGATGCAACAACATATAATGCACTTTCTCAGGAAGATAAATATACTTTGAAGGAGTTACGAAAGAAGGATGACAAAGCTATTTTCTATATTCATCAAGAGATGCACAAAATGATTCTTCCAAGAGTGGCAACAGTCACTCAAGTAAAGACAACATGGGATACTTTACAAGTTGCATATCAAGGTAAGGAGAAAGTAAAAAATGCCAAGCTATAGTTACTTCATAGAGATTTTAAGAATTTAACAATGAAAGATTCATAATTTTTAGAATTAATTTTTACTATAAATGTAGTTGTCTTAGTCAATCAAATAAAATCCCATGGTGAGACTCTTGAAGACAAAAGGATTATTGAAAAATTACTTAGGAGTTTTCTCTCGAAATTTGATCCTTTAGTTATTGTTATTGAAGAAACTAAGGATGCGAGTCGGTTTTCTATTGATGAGTTACATGCATTAATAATCAATCATGAACAGAGGATGAATAGATCACATAAAAGTTTTGATCAAGCTTTTGCATCTCGGACATTAGGTAGTCATGGTAAAACAAGAGGTAGTTTCAGCCCACGAGGTAAATGAAGTAGTCCATCTAGAGGACGTGGAAGTGGTTCATCAAGCTCAGGTGGAAGAGGACATAATAAAGAAAGAGTTATGGTCGAGACAAGATAAGTCTCATGCTTAGTGCCATTATTACAAAAATTTTGGGCACTATGCTTATGATTTCAAGAAAAACTAATATTATCACGAGAGGAAAAATCAAAATCAGGTTAGAAGTTCTACTTCTAAATCTATGTTTATTGCGTACATAAGGATTTCCAAAGCAATACCTTCTTTATAACCTATTGAATGTAATTTGTCAAAAGAGAGTCCATGTGATGTATAGTATTTGGATTCAGGTTGCACTAATCACATGACGGGTAATCTAGATTTTTTTCTAGTTTGGATGATTCAATTAAGAGTGATGTAACTCTTGGAAATTAAAATATTGTGTTTGTGAAAGGAAAAGGCACGATTAGTATTCTAACAAGACAGGGGAGTAAAAAAGTATGCAAGATGTTTACTATGTCGTAGGTTTGAAACATAACCTTATGAGTATTGGACAACTAGGATAGAAAGGATACCAAGTCTATATGGAAGAAAATGATTGCGTGATTGTGGAAAAATATCCTAGCACTCAGTTGATTGCAAAAGTGAAGATGAGAAGCAATAAGATGTTTCTATTGATTTTAAAACTTGAAAAAAGAAGAAATCAGATCTGTTTGCAAAAAAATCAGCAACTCAGTTTACAGTAACAAAGTCCTGCGCTAAGCCAAAACAACCTTTTGCTGAGCCATGCGCTCAAACAGATGAGTCCTACATCAAGGTAAAAGAATCATGCAGCAATTCAAATTAGGTTTTTGCTACAACAAGCAAGCGAGTCCTATCTGAAGGAACACAATCAACTTTTCATTTAGTCATGAAGGATGAATCATGGATTTGGCATCTAAGGTATGGACATTTGAATTTTTGAGGTTTGAATTTATTACATAGAAATAATATGGTTAAATTTTTTCATTGATTTAGAAACCAGAAAGGGTATGTGAAAGTTGTATTTTGGGGAAGCAACACAGAGATTAATTCCTAGTTGGCAAAACAACAAGAGCAAGTGCACCACTTGAGATTGTACATTCAGATTTATGTGGACCTATGCAGACAACTTATATTGGAGGTTATATTTATTTTATGAAATATAGTGATGATTACACAAGGAAGACATGGGTTTATTTTATGAGAAATAAATCGAAGCCCTTAATACATTTCAAGTAGTTCAAGGCATTAGTGGAGAAGAAAAGTGGATACTACATCAAATTTCTCATAAGAGATAGAGGAGGTGATTATGTTTCTAATGAGTTTATGAAATTTTACAGATATCATGGTATACATAAGTAGTTTACTACTAGGTATACACCACAAAGTAATGGTGTGCTAGGGAGGAAAAATAGAACCGTCATGGAGATGACGAGAAGCATGTTGAAGGAAAAACATCTTCCAAATGATTATTGAGTAGAAGCAGTAACAACTTCTATTTATATTTTTAATAGGTGTCTAATGAAACTTTTTAGGAACATGGTTCCTCAACAAGCATGGACTAACAAGAAACACAATGTTTCACATTTGAGTTTTTGGTTTTGTAGCGTATGAACATGCACACCGAAAAGCCAAGGAAGAAGTTAGACAACAAAGGAGAAAAGTGTATTTTTGTTGGGTATTCGAGAGAATACAAAAGCATACAAGCTGTAAAATCTAGTCCTTTGGAGAGGTTGTGATCGGTAGGGATGTATAGTTTATTGAGAATGAAGAATGGGATGGAAGTATAGAGGAAAAAGTGAGATATAGTTTGTTTCGCATAGAATGCTTCCGTTCCTGGAATAGAGTTGCTTCTATCCTTTCATTCCTTTGAGAAACAGAGATAAGGGTTAGGGCTAGGAGGAATTTGTTGAATGTTGAGAGGGTGTGCGCGTACCATAGAGAGAGATTAGATCAATTGCAAATAACTCCTTTTTGTCCTGGGAAGGACTACTGCAAGTAAGAATACAAGACCACCAGATTCTTATTAGACAATAAATGAGGAAGCGCCTTGGGCCCAGGAAATATTAGACTTCCTTTCGAAGGTGGTCAGTTCCCCTGCTAATATGAATTAACACAAATTCTAACAAAGAAGCTATTGCAAAATTACAATTTAATTACCTTGTTAGAACAATAGAGAAAAGGCTGGTCTTGGTTTTGAATCACAGTGACCGATGCCGGTCACTATCACCGGTACCGGTTTCTGATAACCGATATCGGTAGGGGCAGTGATTTAGGGGCTTTAGTGAAGGTTGGCTATAAGGTGGCTATGGTGTTTATTAGGCTGGTAAATGATTGGGGATAGGTAACGGGGTGATGGAGAAGGCTCAGAGGGTATGGGAGCTGTTCTTGGGGGCGGTGTAGGGGTAGAGGAATGATAGTTAGATGGAGGGTGTTACTCGGTAGTAAATATAGGAATAGACTTGTAATTACCGTGATTTAGAAATCCAATTAAAAGAACATATAAGACTTACTTACTAGTTCCTGATGAAAATACGGAGTTCAAGATTGTGATGACGAAGGCAGGGTTCAGGTAGGATGATCTGACAATCCAAGATGAGCTATCTTCTCTCCCAATGCTTGGATGAGTGTCACTGGGCTCTGGTTACTCAGTTGCAGTCTTGGGCTTGATGTCCTTCTCTGCAAAACTCCTCTCTTTCCTTCACTTGTCTCTGCTCGGCCAAGTGAATTCCGGATTCTTCCAATGACTTCTGATTCGGATCAATGAAAATCCAACCTCTTGTTTTTGGTTGGGGGAGGTCATTTACAGGGAACCGATGGCGGTTACGTAACCGACGGCGGTCGAGTAGGAACCGATATCGGTTAAGTCAAAGTGGGCTATTTTTAGTAAAATAGCCAACTTTCCCTCCTTTTCTCCCGAGGGATTAGTTGTGGGCTTGGTCAAGTCATTATGAGGTTGGTTTTGGGTGCGGGTGAGGAGTAATTAGTCATGGGTGTGGATGTAGACCAAGTTATAGGTCTTAATTAGGTTAGTTTAGGGTTAGGACTAGGTCATGATGAGGTGGCGAAATGAGGTGGCAGGTTTGGAGATGTGGATTTATTAATTATAAGGTAATTAATAAATAATTGTGTAAGGTTTAGGTGATGAGGTTAGGTTGCGAAATGAGATGTGGGGCATGGGGGTCGTAAGACACAAATTTGGTGTCTACATTATCCCCTTGTTGTTTGGAGTTGTGGGCTTGGTCAAGTCATTATGAGGTTGGTTTTGGGTGCGGGTGAGGAGTAATTAGTCATGGGTGTGGATGTAGACCAAGTTATAGGTCTTAATTAGGTTAGTTTAGGGTTAGGACTAGGTCATGATGAGGTGGCAAAATGAGGTGGCAGGTTTGGAGATGTGGATTTATTAATTATAAGGTAATTAATAAATAATTGTGTAAGGTTTAGGTGATGAGGTTAGGTTGCGAAATGAGATGTGGGGCACGGGGGGTTGTAAGACACAAATTTGGTGTCTACAATAGTAGTAGCTATTCCGCATGATGATATGGCTGATGAAACTTTAGAGAAAAAGGTAATGTATCTACAACTATTGGACATGCACCAAAATTTGTAGCAAAAGCTACACCTCCATCTATAGTCGGTGAGGTCTTTAAGATTTCATCCATCTTTAGCCATGCAAGAGACACCACAAAGAACATTAGAAGCTACTCCATCACCACAAAATAGTCTCGCATCGAATAGTCATGTGAAATGGAAATCAAGAACTCTAAGTGATATTTATAATGTTGATACAACTAATTCATTTCAAGGTTTTGCATTATTTTCTCAAAGCTAAAGATCCTATATATTTGAAGAGGCTATAAAGATTGAAGTTTGGGAAAAATCCATGGATGATGAGATCGATGCTAAAGAGAATAATCAGACATGGGAGCTGGTGGCTCTTTCAAAAGGAAAGGACGTGATAGGAGTCAAGTGGGTCTACAAGACAAAATAAAATGCTAATGGAAAATTATAGAAACACAAACAAAGGCTGGTTGCAAGAGTTTTTACGTAGCAATATGGATTTGACTACAATGAAACATTTGCACCAATAACATGTTTGGACACAAGTAAGAATGGTTTTAGCAATGGCGCTAAAAAAAAGGCCTATTTATCGGATGGATGTTAAATCAACATTCATAAATGGATTCCTTGAAGAGGAAGTTTTTGTAAATTAGTGATAAGGTTGTGAGATTGAAGGTCATGAAGGAAAATTATACAAATTGAATAAAACACTCTATGGTCTCAAGGAAGCACCTAGAGCTTGGTACAATAGAATATATTCTTATTTGATTGAGAATGGTTTCATTTTGAGCAATAATGAGCCTACCTTATACACCAAAATAAATGAGCAAGGTAAGATTATAATTTTTGTTTATATGTAGATGATTTGATCATTACTTGGAAATCTATCTACTGACTTCATTCAAATCAGCCATGAAGAAGGATTTTGAGATGAAAGATCATGGTCTTATGCATTAATTTTTGGGCATTGGAGTCCAACAATCAGAAGGTAAAGTTTTCATTTCACAAACAAAGTATGCAAATGATCTTTTAAAAGGTTTAACATGTTGAATTGTAAGCCGCGCCAACACCAATTACAATAGGTTTGAAGTTGAGAAAAGAGGATGAAGGATCATTTGTGGATCCAACATTATTTAAAACGTTGGTTGGAAGTCTTATGTATTTGATGACCACAAGCCACCCGATATTATTTATGGAGTGAGCCTCATATCAAGGTTCATAGAATCTCAAAAAGATTCACATTAAAAGATGGAAAAATAATTTCGAGGTATGTACATGGAACAAGGAATCATGGAATTCTTTATTCAAGTTCATATGAAATCCAACTCATGGGTTATACTGACTAGTGATAGTGTTGTAAGTATAGATGGTCGGAAAAACACATTCGGCTATAATTTTCACTTTGGAACAGGAGTGGTTTCATGGGAATCAAAGAAGTAACCCATTTTCACGTTATCTTTAGTAGAAGCAGAGTATGTAGCAGCAACAAGAGCAACATGTCAATTTTTTTGGATGAGAAGAGTGTTGATAGATTTAAAATAGAAAAAAAGAGGAAGCTCGTAATTTTTTTACAACAACTCAGTCATAACATTGTCCAAAAATCATTTTTTTTCATAGGAGAAGCAAGCATATTGATACGAGGTATCATTTTATCGGGGGAGCTGGTAAACAACAAGGAAATTCATCCTTAATTTTGCATATCGAAGATCGGTTTGAGACATTTTTACAAAGGCTTTGGAAAAATAAGTTTTTGAATATTTGAGAGATTGTTTAGGAGTTTGTGATCCTACACATGGCAGATATGAAAAAGAAAACAAAGCTCCAGAAGAGTGAAAGATATAAGTTTGAAATTAAGGGGGAGTGTTGGAAATATGCATGTAATTCCAACCGTAGATTTTAGGAATATTAAAAATAGATTTAGTTTTGTTTTAGTTTGCTTTAGCCAACTCATATTTATCCTATTTTTAGGCACAACATGCATCTTTTTAAAACATGAATTTAAATTTAGAATGCTCGGTTGAATAGCTGTTAGTGAGTGAGTTATTCTATTTAAATACCATCAATTGTAATTGCTTTGTATGCACATAGAGAGGTGTGAAATCTGCACAAGAAAGTAAGGATGTGCATTGAAAGCACACGAGATGCACGCACAACTTGATTATAAAGAGCTAAAGCTCATGAGTATGATGGAGCTTTTATTAATGGAGATTATGCACAACAAAGTGTTGGTTCGAATATTCTTTTGTTTATGCAAGTTAATTAATTATTTTATTTATTTTGTTTTATGTTGTTCGTTGCGTTAAACTATATATTTTATACAATTCGTTGATCTTTCAAAGTGTCATCGACCATTTCGAATGTGCATGATGAGTGTGATGAGATTTGACACTTTGTTTTGCATGTTGTCTTTCCTTTGACCTACAGGATGCAAATTCATTCATCGTTGGCCTATTGACATATATTATTTATGCATAGGTATAACAACGCCAAAAGGAAACAAAAACATCACTAAGGATACTTCCATGTAGGCCATAGAGGAAGACAACTCTAATCGTAGTATCTACGTGCAAAAGAGAAGACAGATTTGGTTCCATAGAGTAGAAAAATATACCTCCACGCCTTCGGTAATATGGCCACTCGATACCACTATTAGAGATAGAAATAATGCAGAAGATGTTGAATGATTTATTTAAGGAAAATCAAACAAATATATACAATAAGAAACTATTTAAGGAGGAACGGTTTCACGGGAGGATGCCACAAAGGCATAACATAAGCGATTGGGTAATTAGTTAAACAATGGAGTAGTTCTTCCAACACACATATGGACCAAAAATATGGATGAAACTATGAACTATTAGTAGTATAATGGCATCATGAAGTGAAATTATATACGAGGAAAGAATGTTTAGTCGCGAGTGATTCAAAGAAATCCAAACAACATCCTCACTAATAGAAGTATAAAGGATATTTTTTCCAATCAAGATGATGAACTTTGTTGGCTGGATATTTTTACGCTGAAATATGAGGTTCAACCACAGTACATGGGATTAAATCCCTCCTCAAAGATAGGTGAGGCTACTTGTTTATTACTAATCTAAAACACAACAGAAATAATATGTACAATATTCACACTAATCTAACCATTGGGGTTGGGATAGAATCCCAAAATCCATATCCATAATAGGTGAAGATATTGCTCTTTCAAAATGAAATGAATCGGAAAGGAAATTACTATTATGGAAGAAACATAATGGAAAGGAAATGAGAGGAATATATTTTCTTTCGAGTAAACACAGAGCACGAAATAATCATACGAGCTTTAGATAACAAATGTAATGTTTGAAATGATTAGAACAATCAAGATGCTAAACAAAGAATAGCTTAAGATTATGAACATAAGAATAATATCTTAAGAAAGATACATCTCACAATACAAAGTTTGCAAAATAACATCGGTTTCTATTCCTCAAATGATTAAAACAAAAATCAAAGTCTTTATTCTTCACAATAAATCTTAATATTCAAAAATATCAACCCTTTGGAATACATAAGCGTCCCTTATTTAAACTAAAAGGAGTTGAGAGAAAATAGGGTAAATCCTAGAAAATAGTCTTTTTAATGAGAGTCCTATTTTGCTTGTCTCTCACGCAGAGACCAAGTCAAAATTTGCTTCCTATATGACAAAACAAAAATGAAAAAGACATGTCGATTTCAGGATTGAAATGACATGCAACATTGTGCCTATTTTGTTTCATCATCTTTGTCTTCCTCCAACAAAGCCTGCTTGTCCTGAAATTCTTGGAACTTTCAGATTATACCTTGCATCTCATTTTCATCAGGCACAGTGGAATGATCACTCAGAACTTCACATGTTTCCTGAGTATCGCTAGCATTTCCAGGAAGCTTTTTCAGTATCTTGTTGAGTTTCCTTAGGGTTTCCAAAGAATGTTCAATTTTCACAAACTTGTCAATGATTTCCAGGCCGAATCCATAAGTTGGTTCATGCTGAATTGATTCTTGGATCTTCTTGTAAAGATCATCAATGACCAGAATACCCACGTTTTCACTCAACACCTTAGCACAAATCTTGACTAGCTCTTCTTCTATGTCATTCGTGCCATTGACCAATTGATCTCTTGATTCCCTCAATTTTTGCAAGCTTCATTGAGAATCTTTATTCTGAATCTAATGGCTTTGGTTAGTTGAAAATGTTTTTCCCCATGTGGAATGATGCCTTCTTCAACCAAGATGTGGGATGGAACCTATTTCAGCATTTGGAGAGCTTCAAAAGTTAACTCTAGGTTCCCGATCTCTACTAAAAATTCATCATCCATTTTCTCTCCATCCTTCTTTATATCCTCTAAGGATTTGTAGACTTCCATGGTGTCCTCAATGAATTATTTTCCTTGCGGAGAACAGCCTTTGGATCCATTCGTCGACCGTTCTCCCCTTCTCATTAATCCTCTCGATCATGGGTACCGATGAGAAATTGAACCCAATAGGAGTAGAGGATGATGGTGTTGACTCAGGAGGCTTTGAGAGCTTGAGTAGTACTTCTATTAGCTTGTACTTTCTCTTTTAACTCATCTCTATTTTCCTTAGTTTCCTTTAGCTTTTGGCACAACACATTCATGGCATCTTGTGCATCTGTTGTGCTCCCTCCGTTGTTACTTTCCCTAGAGCCACCCTTGTGATTTGATAATATGTGACCATTATATCATCCTTAGTTTTATCTACATGGGAGTAGCAGTTTCTGTAAATTTATGCCCTGAGGCATCCATTGAAATCCTTGAAACTATTTTGGGTTTCTTGGCCGACTTGGTAGGAGTGACCTTGAGGGAACTGAAATCAAAGGCTGGTAATGGAACTACCACCTTCCTCTTCCTTGGAGTCTGATCTACTAACCATTGAGGCATATTGGAAGAAGTTTCTCCCATTATAGGTGTTATGGTCACATCTTCAGGTGGAGGAAGGTTAGCTTGTGGAGTGGTGACCACTGCAAGTGTAGCGTCCATGGTAATGGATTCAGGGAATGAAGGTGTAGAAGGAGGAGGCATGTCCATGGTTAACTGGGGTCCAGTGGGGAGAGGTGAGAGGCTAGAGAAGATACTAGCCATGGCTGAGGAACTTGGTGAAGAAATCTAAGGCAAGGAAGGCTGAATGGGAGGAGGCAAGGATTCGAAATTAGAGCTTGAGAGATAAGAGGAAGACTTACCTCTGATGAATTGTCAACCAAAAGAGGAATGGAAGGTTGAACAATCTCTTCTCCTAAAGGAGGATTTCCTTGTTCTAGTTGTGGAGGTGAATTAGGAACCTCAACTATTTGTGGGAGAGTGGCCACTTGTGTAGTTACTTGATCTTCTCCCTTTCTGACAAACTTAACCTTTATTGGCCTCTTGGAAGGGTTCTTATCCTTTTCCTTTTTTCCCTTGGAGGGTCCCACTTCCAAAGTATCTAGTTTTGAAAAACCCCTTCTTTATAACTCATTCCCAAGAAATGAGTCAAGCCTTAAGTACGGGCAAGAATTTGAGTAGCTCTTCCGTGATAGAAGATTTCTTAGCAATGGACCAATCAATGGCTGGGAATACATATTGGTCTTCATTCAATCCATCATACGAGGCGTCAAGGACACTCTCGTTGTCCTTAGTGCCTTCTGGGATGTCAGATAAATCTAGCATATGGATTTCTTCAATTGTCAACCTACTATTGTCCTTTCTTTGGATGGAAACCTCATCCCGAAGATCAACCCAAATATCTTCTATGTTGGGAACATGTAGATATAAAGTCCCATACGATTTAAGGACTCCTCGAAAATCAAATCCATCTCTGTGCTTCATGTGCTTCTTCAACTTGTCCTGAAGCTCGTGCACCACATTCTTAGCTTTAACCACTATCAAGCATGTGTACCTTCCGATGGAAATAGGGAAGGATACAACAGCCTTGTGTTTACTCTATTGGAATTTGTGGAAATCCAACAATTGTCTTACCAACTCCATTAGGATTAGCTTATCACCTGGGAATCTGGGCAATCAGAAAGGATCACCCAGGTACATGACCACCCAAAGGTTTGTGAACTTCTTGAACTGCAAGAAGATATAACCCCATTTTGATACTTTGGCCCATGCTTCATCAGAGACTCTTCTTTTCCTTAGGTTAGGGTTTATCCTAGAGATATTTTCATAAAAGAAAGCATCATTCACTCTTCTGAATTGATCCTCGGAACCCTTCATTGTCACGGTGAGGGTTACCCTATCTCCTTTTGCATCCAACCCTAGATAATTTCTTGTGTTGGCTGCTGCATAGGTGACATATGATGACATATAGAATTTTCTAGTAGTCAAGACTATCTTAATCTAGGAATAAATCCCATCACTTATAAGACTGCTCTAATCGATCCCTTATTCGTTCTTCTTCATAATGACCATGAATTGATACATCCATCCTTTGAAGTCTCTTCACTCAGGGAGTCCAAATACTTGACTTAGTAGGGTGATGATGTGACTGATTTCAAGGATGAAATCATTCCTTGGGACAAACTTGGGAAACCTAGAGACAGCTGGCTTGGCCTTGATTAAGAACTTTTTATTCACATGCCTAATGCAGTCTTCTTGATCTTTGTCCGGGATTTGTTTGACTTAAGATCTACATCGACATATTCCTGAAAGTTGGGTAATCTTAAGAGGTCATCAAAGTAACCCCCATCCAACTTCACTATGACTTCTCCTACTTGATTTTTCACTAAGTGAGAATGAGTCATAATTGGAAGCACAGGCCAAAATGAACTTGGGGCATTGAGAAGACATTGGGAATCCTATTGCAAGAGGGAGGCCACTGTTGGTTATTGACTTCATCCAAGGACTTTGAGAAGAATCCTTGGTTCTGTTCCAAAAGTCTTCCATGTCAATGTTACCAAGCTTCGTATCTCGAATGTCGTAATTACAATCTATGTAGGAGGGGGATTCCATTTTTGGTACTTGTATTTCATCTTTCTTGACCTATCTGACTTATCCTTAGATGATCTAGGATCCGACATGAGAAATCCTAAAGAAATAATGCCTAGAAAACTCCTGTTTGAACAATCAGACTTGGAAGCTTGTTGAGCAACCCCACAGACCCGCCACACTATCCGGACTTTAGAACTTGCAAAGCACCTGATGAAACCCAACACACTAGAAGGTATGTCAAAAATAAGGTCTTGTTGGACACTTCACAAAACCCGACAGACTGCAGAGAGTGTCAGAACTTAGTAGATGTCAGACACCTTGTAAAACCCGATATACTAGCGGAAGTTGGAAGATGTTGATCACTTCGCAAGACCTGACACAAAGTGGAGATTGGAGGATGTCGAACACTCGGAGAAACCCGATACACTACAAAGTGTATGTCGGAGGTTGATAGATGTCGACACTTGGAACAACCTGATAGAAGGGTGGAACTCGAGAAGATGTTGATCACTTCAAGACCCGACAAACGACAAAGTGAAGGAAGAAGATGTTGAACACCCTATAAAACCTAAAAATAAAGGAATCGGGTTTTGAGGTGTCAGGACATGCAAAATTCCTGCCATTTCACCAGTTAGGAATTTTATATTTTTTTAGTAATTAACAGGGTATATTCCATGGGATAAAATAAAGAAACACCCTAGGGGTGAATTCCAAACAAGAACTTTCATTGGAATACAACATAAAATGAAGAAAACAATCTAAAACCCTAAACCTAGAGGAAAAATAGGAAAGGAAGGAGAACACCAAAAGAATATCTCAAATACAAATCCAAAAGACCTCAAATCAAGCAAGAAAAGCAAAATACCTTCAGTAATCTCAAAAAATAATCGAAAACAGAGCACGAAATTGATCAAGAAGCTCAATCGGGTTTGGAGGTCACAGGCACAAGTACAAAAAAATCCACGCAACAAAAGTACAACAGGTAAAAATGACATGTAAAATCAAACTATTTATAAATTCCTCGCATTTATTACACTTCACCTGACATGTGTGCCAACTACCCGACAACTTGGCGTTAATGCCATGTCATCATGCTTGGAGTGCCCGAAAACCCGACACAAAGGATTAGCTATCAATTTGGGTTTTGGGTTTTGGGAAACAAGCGACATGAGGCATGAGATGTTTGGATGTTCCAAGGTCCCGAAAACCCGACACAAAGGAACATATCGGGTTTCGGGTTTTGGAAGTCAAGTGACATGTAGCATGCTTTTTGCAAATCATGTTCCGATGTTCGTGAGTTCGAAAACCTGACAGACTGACTTGTTTTGAGTTTGGGTTTTGGGAAAAAATTTGCATGAAGCATGTAGAAAATATGTTTTCATGTTGTTGAAACCCAAAAACCCGAAAATCTCCTCAAAAGGGCATTTTAGGAGATTTTTCCAAAAAAATTCTATGGTTATCTTAATTTTAGTTGGAATCACTAAAATGAGATAACATAACCACATGAGGGAGTACAAAAATTAGTGAATTACGTTGCACACGAATATGTTCATTTAGTCTCCCAAACATTGCACCCATCACAAAAAAAAGTTTGGTTAATTGAATTTGGCACAAACAAGAACATCTTGGGTCATAGCAAGTTATTTGATTCCTTGAATTATCAACCCACTAGATATTGGGTTTGAATTGTAGAAAATAAGGTGTATGTTTCATAAGGAATAGGCAATGCCACCTTTCCTCTCAGAATGGAAAACCGTACCATCATGAAGGTGCTCTATGTTTAAGTCATGACCACAAATCTTAAGTTTGTGTCTCTATTATTGAATCATAAGCTCAAGGTAGAGTTCATAGTCTAGAAAGGCATCAAAACCTATTTGATCTCGGGAGAAGGTACTATACTCTATAGAATTTTTTTGAAGGATCATTTGTTTGCATTAGATGCGTTACATCTTATGAAATTTATTTATCTTCCTCCACCGTGCAATGTGATACACTATGGGATTATCAATATGGACACATTTCTTCTTTCTCCCTCTATCATCTCATTTATAAGAAAATAGTACAAGAAATTCCTCGTGTATCTCATTTATTTCCTCTCTTTTACGGATGTCTAGTAGGAAAATAACATGGGGATCCATTGGAGCTAAGTACCTTCCATGCCAAGAACCTTCTTGAGGTTGTCTATATTGACATGTGTGAAACCTTTCTTGCTTCATTAAAGATATTTGAGTACTTCTAGTTGTTGATTGATGATAATTCTCACGAGACATGGGTGTTCTTTCTCTGGAAAAATATTAATGCATTTTTAAATTTTTATATATTTTATGAGTGAGTTGTTTAGAAAACTGAGGTGCTCATTCTTGTCCTCCTCTTTGATCAAGGGGATAAATTCACATCAATGAAATTCTTGGCATTCTTGAAGCAAGACGACATCATACAACTCTTGAATACCCCATATACGCCCCAACAAATGGGCGTAGAACTTCATAATTGGAATGTCATGGAGATGGCTCATTGCATTCTTTCTATTGTAAATTTAGAGAACATATTTTGGGAAAATTTATTCCAGACACTTGTATATCCTATGAACCAAGAACCTACAAAGATCTTACAAGATCGAGACACTAGAAAAGGAATGATATTGATGTGAAGACACTAAAATGCACAATTTTGAGTTATAGTACTACCTCAAATTCATATCATCTCATGGACTTTGAGACAAATAAGATATATGGGATTGGATATGTGGTTTGTGACGAGTCATCATTTGACTCATTCCAACAAATATAAGACTTAGTAGCAACCTCCTCACATATAATTCTCTCACGGTTAGATGATGAGCACGAGGATTCTTCAAAAAGAAAGAAGATATGTGAGGATCTAATTGTTCATTTGTCTTGGTAATTTGGAAACATGGAAAGTTTTAGTGGCTAATATTAAAAATTTGGATAAAATTAGGAATTATGGATTGGGAATTTGGCTAATTTTATGACCATATTAGTGCACAAATTCACCCAAAAATTCCAAAAACATTAATTTGTCCCATGAAAATAGCCATGCAGATCTTCAATCCCAACGTATATTTTTAATCAATCAGAAAATGATTGATAGGCCAAGATTTTAAAATATTCTTGGTCATTTGGTCTCATTGCCAACATGTTTGGGAATGTTTTTTGAAATTTGATTAAATTTTCCATATATATACATAGATCTAGATTGTAGAAACTAATCACTAAGTGAAACCCAATCACTTTGAAGAGGGTCAGAATGCCAACACATGTCCCTATTGATGCTCTTGATTTGCACCATGTATCTCCTTCATTGGTAATTTCATGTCATCTGTTAATCATTGAATGAAGACTTGACCTTAGCTCTAGACCTGAAATTTATATTAATTATGGATTATTCTATAGGCTTCAAGTACGTGAGAAGCCTTTTTTGGTAGATTTACGGAATAGTGACATGTTTCATGTCTTTGTCGCAATTATGGATATGTGGTGGAGTCTCTATAACTAGTAAGTCTTTTATAGTTGAAAACATTTCAAATGTAAAGTGGTCCTATACTTGCAAAGAATAGATAATTCCATAATATGAAAAGTTATTCTTCATTCGCCACTCCATCAAGAAATTCCTTAAAAATATATCATATTTCGCCAATGCCATGAATGTTGATTTTAGACAATTTGCCAACCCAGTGAATTTGGTTTTAACCATATGCACCATGATTTCTATAATTGTTTTTCAGGAGGGTTCCTTAAAATTTTCCCTCTTTGGAATATAATTCTTCACATCAGCAACAAACCCAATGTCTTAAGTGGATTCAAAGCATGTTGGGAATCCCACATGAACTCTCATTCGGATACTTCATCATGAGTCAGAAGAAGAAGACATGTGATAATTGAGATAAATATTGAACTCGTGAGTTAAGTGGTTGATAGCACAAAGATGATACAATTCATGAGGCACTAAGTCAACCAAAGTGAAAGAATGTCATGAATGTAGAGTATGAATCCTTGAGTCGAATCAGAAAATTGAACTTGTTGATATGCCTACGAGTAAAAGAAATCCATTGGCTGCAAGTTGATTTATAAAACAAAATAGCGGGAAGATGGATCTATTGAAAGTACAAAACATAACTAGTTGTAAATGGATATGCTCAACAAGAACGAATTGATTACGAGGAGACATTTACACCTATTGAAAATATCAAAACCATCGATTTGTATATACCGCAACCATAAAAAACAATGGAATATTTATTAGACGAATGTAAAAAGTTCTTTGTTTAGTGGTGGTCTCAAATAATAGGGATAAGATGACCCAACTAGAACTATTTTTTGACAACTAGGATCGTAAAAAGGTATGCCATCTAAATAAGTCTCTTTATGGACTTAAAAAAGCACCAGAGACCATTGTATATTAATATAGATGATAAAATATTGTAGCATGGATTCACTCTTAGCCCCAATGATTAAAATTTGTATATAAAAATATAGGCACATAGATGGGTAAGTGCAGGAAGTTGATGGACAAATATAGGGTCATCCGTGGACGTCATATTGCAAAAAACAGTGAAATCTCAACTTGTAGGGATTATTAGCTATACATGCACTCTAAATTAGAAAAATTTATATAAATATGAATTGTAGCATTCGGAATCTAGTTTCTAAAATACTAATTTTTGTAAAAAACGGACAAGTTTAGCTATATTAAACACTTAAAATTATATGACTTATTTTTTTTTTTGAAAAAACTTATAAGATTGTAGTCCGTTTGCCCGCATTTTGGATGACCAAATCTTGTATTTTTTTTTTTCCTTTGGTGAAACGTTAGATGTAGTTGTCTATCTTGGGATGGATTTTATTTTGTATTTTTTTTAGCAATATTTTTTTAATGATTTTTTCCGTGAAAGTGGTCTGAAAATATTTAGAAAATGGAGCGCTTTCCGTTTCCTGCCATAACTATATCAAAAATATCGAAATCAATTTTATTTTTTTAAGGTGTATAGAATTTGTCCACGCTTGGGATGGTATAATTTTTATCATATTTTTATAAACGAAACAAAAGTTACAGTCTTAAACGTAGACATGAACATTCACGAGAAAAATTGTCTTAAGGACCTATTGTTAGTAATAAATTATAAAATGATATTTATCTTATTATACTCACTTTAAAAACAATATTTTTACAATGCTAAGAGTCTACCCTACGTGATGGCACCATTTTTGTGAAATGTTTTTAGTTTTTTAGCATGGTTCAAGTCTTTGGAAGAGCAGATTTGAGGTTTTTTGACCTTTTGCACTTCATAATGACCTTCTATAGCTTTGGTTGGGGAAAAACAAAGATTTTCCGAGGCTTAGGTTCGGAAAATACATCCGCGATCGTGGTTTTTGTAAAAATACCGCGAACGCGCTTTATAAATCATATTTACACACATCCCAATGTCTGAATTACCATGTGATTTTTACTCACGACCTTCGAATTAATGCATTTTATTCTCGACCTTACCGTATGAATTCGTCTGTCTTTTTCCAGGCACGTTTTTTTATCACCGAAAGCAAAACATCATGGGAGACAAAAAACGAAGTCAAAAAAGGAAGTCATTAAGTAAAAAAACACCAGACGAATTAGAGGCCAACAAAATTGAAAATGCTGAGCGAATGCGGAAACTTCGTGAATCTAGAAGAGGTTCATCTTCAATCCCAACTATTGTAAGCAATGAAGAATTAGGTAATGTTTCTACTGTCAATGTTGAAGTTGAATTAAATACTCGTGATGAAGAAGTTTTTACTGTCAATGTTGAAGAAGAATTAAATACTCATGATATAGCAAATGTTGAAATTGAAGGAGACAATGAAAATGTGAATAAGGAAATTCATGTTGAAACTATAGACAAGCAAAATTTGACAAAAACACCTCCTAGGATTTTACATAAGAAACCTAATTTTTTGATTGAAATTGATGAAAACATTTTGAAACCAATGTCTGACAAACTTTCTGAACGACAAATCAGAAGAAAAGCCACTGAAATTTGGGATAATCATTTTGAAATTTTAAATGATTCCCAAAGATGTCAGTTGTTGGTTAGTTTGATGAAATTGATTAAAATGAGACCTACATTAAACACCTTAGGATTGACAACATCTAACATACGTGGTCAAACCTCTACAATTGTTGAAAACCTTCATGATGCATATCACCTTTGTTGGTGTCGAGACGCACTAGGGATAGTAATATTGTGCGTCGTGTATTTGCTTTACTAGTGTTGTAAGTGAATCAAAAAAACAACGTTTGATTAAGCAAACAAGTCCAATGTTGCAAGTTAATCGAAAAACTCTAATGAAAGCAATTGAAAGACACAATATCCTTCAATCACTCAATAATGTCGATTTTTGGGCATTTTTACGCTAGAGCACCGCGTAAGGACAAAAATAATTACGATGCTATAAGAGAATTTGTTATTAAATTTTGGCATGATAACACTAGAGTTTCACCTAATACAAGAGATGTTATAAAACGGAGAGTTGGTTCTACTAATCATGAACCACATCCAAAGCATTTCTTAGATATGACTCAAACTCAATTTTTTCGTAAGTTTGAACAAGAGAATCTGGAAATTAAAATTAGTCAACGTTTTTTTGAAATGTTGAAACTATTCTATGTGAAAATCAACCATGCTCGCACCACTTGTTGTTGTAGGAAACATGTTGAATTTGCGATGCATTATGCTAAATGTTTACGTATTCGTTCTATTTTTCATTCTGAAACTATGTTATCTGAATGTGGTGTTCAAGTTCCACCAATATCTTCTAGGGATTTCATTCCTACTATATTTTGTGAAAAAGAAGTTGGACAATTTTTTTATAGTCAGGATTGTTTAGATGGAAATTGTAGTACATGCGGCGGATTACCTAAATTGGAAAGTTACATCCATGAGCAAATTGAAGGTACAATAGGACATAATTTAGTTGAATTTGATAAATATAAATCAGTTGCATACCAATTGAAAGATGGAAAAGAGTCGAAATGGTGTGAGCTAGTTACAGAACAAATGCCCATTTTTCAATTTATGAGAAAATTTAAGGATGAAATTGTTTATGAGTATGCGAGGCATACACATAGAGCTCGATGGTTGGATGAACAATTCAAGCTATGAAAAGACACATTTCCTATTGGTACTATTGTTTGGTGGTTGATTTTGCGAGAGAATTACACATTGCGCAACCACAAATGGAGGTTCAATCGCAATATTACAAGTCGAGTACAAGTTGCCATTTTTGTGCATATAGCATTTCTACATTCTTTGACGATGCTGAGAGAATGATCGAATTTTTAAGAGAGTACCACTTTTATATCGGTGATGATCGTACTCATCTCTTCGAATTTGTGCAAGGGTGTTTCGGTTATTTTATGGAAACTTGTCGATAGGGACATCCACTTCAAACAACATTATATATGGTGAGATAATTGCACGTCTCAGTTTAAGAATGCACGAATGTTTTATTGGATGAGCAGAATGCATGTCAAGATGGGTGTGCAACATATTTGGAGTTTCACCGAGGTGGACATGGAAAAGGAGAGCATGACGGTGCGGGGCATGTGTGAAAAGAACTCTTACAAGAGAAGAGGTTAAGTACAAATATGGTGCTAAATTAAAAGATGCAAAGATTATAGTGGAATGGTGTCTTGACAACATGGCCCGAGGTTCTCAAGAAAATTCCACGGTTTGCAGATTTTTTGGTTGATAGAGAAATACATATTGCTAACTACGAGGATTGTATGACACTCTTTGGGTCCGGTGATATGCACTCATTTTGTAGCTCAGACGCTACTTTCGTGGGCCGTATGGACAAGAAAGTTGACATATTTTTGTGCATCTTGTATCGAATTTGTCACCGCTTGAGTGTGATTCACAAGAATGGGTGGAAGGATGGATTTGTAGGCCTCTAACTCCGCTTCCTAGTTATCAACCTCCACAAGCATTACAACTTGTTTCTGCGAGATGAAGTTACAACATCCAAGGACTTTGTGACGAAATTTCGATTTTGGTGCGACAAGGTATTTATCCGAGTTATTTATTTAATTTTTGTATTGAGTTATGTCCATTGAAATTTTAATATGTAATTTAAATTTGAGTTTTTCAACCTTGGTTTTTTTTGTAGGACATGTGTTTGCAGTAATTGCAGAAGACAATGAAGAAGAAGCAGACTATTTCTTATGTCGTTGCATCGAGGAAAGAAAGAAGTTGACTTCTCCTATTATAGATGGCGAAGAGATTGAGTATCCTAGAGTGGAGTGGTAGTTCTTGGAACTTGGCTTCGACGGTATCCATTAAAAACTCCTCTGTTTGGGTGTTTGAAGACTTTGAGACACACGGGAAAATACTCCTATATTCACATCTAGTTCTAGCGACAAATATTCAGTTGTATAGATATCGAGGAAGACCTAATAACAAGATTCTTTGGAAGGTTCGAGAGTCGATCATGAAGCAATCTTCTGCTATTGAGTAGATCCGATCGATGGTTCATTGGAATGGATTTACAATGCTCTTGCAGTATATATTTAATTTCAAGTTTCAATTTATATAGCGTATATATATATATATATATATATATATATATATATATATATATATATATATATATATATATATATATATTTTTTTAGTTTAAAGATCTAGATTTAAAAGTTTGAATATATTTTATTTTAAATTTGTGTATTTTGTGTGTCATGTATATAGATCTAGTATATGGTTTTGATTTGAAACTTAAATTTCTTTGACTAACAATTTTATGTTTAGGTTAGTGGTGCCAGAAAAGCTTCCACCTTCACGTGGTTGGTATCGTTAGTAGAGAATTTTAAATTCTCGAAGCTAAGAGAAGCTTGAACATTGTTTGAAAAATTTGTAAATTTTGAAAAAGTCAAGTTTGTAAATTTTGAAAATATTGTAAATTTTGAAAATGTTGTAAATTTTGAAAAAGTTGTAAATTTTGAAAAAGTTGTAAATTGTTTGAAAACGACTCCTCTAGGTGCCACTTGAGTCCAGAGTAGTGCACCGTCGAATTTGAAGCGATATTTTGGTCTCGGGGCTCTTAAGGGACTACGCCCGAACGAAGTAGCCCGGAAGCAACGACCCTTTCGCGCACCGAAACACCACTTCTGTAGCATTCACTGGCCACCTGCAGACGTGCGTTTGCAAGCATAGGCGGTTGGTGCCATGGCCCACCGTTTGCAAAATACAAACATTTGGACAACCTTACTGGCTGGCTCCAACTGCACTATTTCGTGCGTTTGTAAACATTAGGACAGCGAGAGCACCGAAATGAGAAGGAAAAAAATGAGAGAGGCTATTGTAGAGGGTCCGTATGCCGAGGTGCCGGATCAGACGAGGCCTCTCTAGGTGCCACGAAGTCCGAGTAGTCACCCGTCGAATTTGAACGATATTTTGGTCTCAGGGCTCTTAAGGGACTACGCCCGAACGAAGTAGCCCGGAAGCAACGACCCTTTCGCGTACCAAAACACCGCCTGATGTAGCGTTAACTTGGCCACCCGGACGTGCCGGCGCAGGCGGTTTGGTGCCACGGCCCACCGTTTGCAAAATACAGCGTTTGACAACCTTACACTGGCTCCAACTGCACTATTTCACGCGTTTGCAAACATTAGGACAGCGAGAGCACCGAAATGAGAAGGAAAAAAATGAGAGAGGCTATTGTAGAAGGTCCGTATGCCGAGGTTTGGATCGATGATGCCTCTATAGGTGCCACTTGAGTCCGAGTAGTCACCGTCGAATTTGAACGATATTTTGGTCTCGGGGCTCTTAAGGGACTACGCCGAGCGAAGTAGCCCGAAAAAGCGACCCTTTCGCGCACCAAAACACCACCTCTGTAGTGTTCACACTGGCCACCCAGACGTGACAGCGCAGGTGGTTCGGTGCCACGGCCCACCGTTTGCAAAATACAGCGTTTGACAACCTTACACTGGCTCTAATTACACTATTTCGCGCGTTTGCAAACATTAGGACAGCGAGAGCACCGAAATGAGAAGTAAAAAAATGAGAGAGGCTATTGTAGACGGTCCATATGCCGAGGTGCTGGATCAGACGATGCCTCTCTAGGTGACACTGAGTCGATTAGTCACCGTCGAATTTGAACGATATTTTGGTCTCAGGGCTCTTAAGGGACTACGCCCGAACGAAGTAGCCCGGAAGCAACGACCCTTTCGCGCACCGAAACACCGCCTCCTGTAGCATTCACCTAGCCACACGGACGTGCCGGCGCAGGCGGTTTGGTGCCACGACCCACCGTTTGCAAAATACAGCGTTTGATAACCTTACACTGGCTCCAACTGCACTATTTCGCGCGTTTGCAAACAGTAGGACAACGAGAGCACCAAAATGAGAAGGAAAAAAATGAGAGAGGCTATTGTAGAGGGTCCGTATGCCGAGGTTTCGGATTAGACGAGGCCTCTCTAGGTGCCACGGAGTCCGAGTAGTCACCGTCGAATTTGAACGATATTTTGGTCTCAGGGCTCTTAAGGGACTACGCCCGAACGAAGTAGCCCGGAAGCAACGACCCTTTCGCGCACCGAAACACCACCTCCTCTAGCATTCACCTGGCCACTCGGACATGCCGGCGTAGGCGGTTCAGTGCCACGGCCCACCGTTTGCAAAATACAGCGTTTGACAACCTTACACTGGCTCCAACTGCACTATTTCACGCGTTTGCAAACATTAGGACAGCGAGAGCACCGAAATGAGAAGGAAAAAAATGAGAGAGGCTATTGTAGAGGGTCCGTGTATTCTAAGGTGCCAGATCAGACGAGGCCTCTCTAGGTGCCATGGAGTCTGAGTAGTCACCCATCGAATTTGAACGATATTTTGGTCTCAGGGCTCTTAAGGGACTACGCCCGAACGAAGTAGCCCGGAAGCAACGACCCTTTTCGCGCACCGAAACACCGCCTCCTCTAGCATTCACCTGGCCACCCAGACGTGCCGGTGCAGGTGGTTGGTGCCACGGCCCACCGTTTGCAAAATACAGCGTTTCCTTATTTATTTAAATTAAATTACAATGACTTGGTTGTTATGTTATCTCTTGTTGTCATCTTGTCCTTGGTAGGATGATATACATCCAGGGCTCATGAATCTTATTTTCTTCCCATCCTCAATGAGGTCTTCAATAAAGTTTCTCATTTTTAAACATTTATCTGGTTTTTTTCCCTTGACACGATGAAAATCACAGTAGTCATGTGATCTCTATACCATCATGGTTTGGGTGCATCTTGTGCATAAGGAACTTTGGTTGGATATTGAACCATTTTCACTGCCTCTAATTGTCTCAAAATCATGGATACTTTGTCTTTGACTTGAAAAAAGTGTAATTTGGTTTGGACTACCTCCTCACACCCCCATTAATTTTATGAGTTTTTTTATGTATACCACTAAGTTATGGAGGGATAAAATACTTATATTTCTCCAAACATATGTTGGGATATAGAAAAATATAGAATAGAAAATTATCTCTTGATTCATCCCTCAACTTGACAAAATGAGCTTTAAACTTTTGTACTTTAAAATTCATAAACTTGTGTACTTTGAAATTCAGCTCTATGAGTGTGATCTAGGATGTGGTTAGTTGTATTCAGATGTGTATATGATGTGCTGGACAAGTAAAGTGAAGTATTGTTTACAAGATTCCTAGATGCCCCTAATAGGTTAGTGTGTGTTTATATTTATAGGAGACCTTTGTGAGTTTTCTCTCTCAACTAACCTAAATGTATAATCTAATTCAACTAATCCAAATGAAACTTTTGAAAAATTGGCCATTAAAATGCAATGGCATTGGTTAATATGATGTAGATAGACCTTCATATCCATACATTTCTAGGACCTATTAATGTGTCTAGAGTATGAAAAATATTAGGTATGAGTATTTTAGAGGTCTAGATTGATGTTCAATAACATGTGCAGTGATTTTAGAGTGTTGAGCTAGAGATTGGTTTTTATCTAGTGGATATACGGTGCGAGATAGATCAAGAAGGCGCCTATGGTTGTTAAAACAATGCATAAATGAAGTGTATATCAAAATAAGTACAAAATTCTATATTTCCAAGTTCCCAAACCAAATTTTGGGTACTAAACATTTATATCTTAATGAATTCAACACTACATGACACTTTTACTATTGCATGCACCAATTAAATTACAACGGGCTTTTGATCAGAATATTTTAGTGAATTTTATATATTAAAGATATCCTAAAAATTGACACAAATACACATTATATCCAGCATGGTGTTCTATATGGCATGGCATGGTGTTATATCCTAAGTAAATTGTTTCTCTCATATTTGTTTATCAGATCAAATTTATAGCCTTACATCAACACCACTTTTTTGTTAACATAGTAATATAATTGGTTCATTGAGCATCCAATATTATAAATAAGGTGTGGAAGTTATGGAATCAATATAATAATTCATATTTTTAGAAGTGACATGTAAACAAAATAAAAAACTAGAGAAAAATAATGAGATGCTTAGAGAGAAAGTAATCAACCTACAAAAAATATCCAACATGTAAAACTACAAATGATTGAAGAGAGGGAGAGAAGCAATATGCTAGCCAATATAATTATTAAGGAAGTCAAAAACTATAAATAAAATGAAGATATACTAATTTAACCTAGTAAGACGATTCCTAGAGGATGAAATTTTATGAAAAGGAAAATTATTCCAAGTTTGCAAGCCAAGAAAGGTGAGAAAAAAAGAAGAGCCAAAAATATGCATGTAATTACAAAATGCAAAGATGAAAAGATGCAAATTATAAGAGGGATATTAAAAGGATCTCACACTTATTGACAATTAGTTATCTTATTATTATCCTATTTACACATTTATTGACTATGCTTAAAGCATCTTTCTCACTCCCAAATTCTAAGTCCGCCATTTCATTACTTTTTCTTCATATTGGTACCTCAAGAATCAATGCACGTTATACATAGCACATCTCTAGACTCTCAGCAATCCACTTTCTCAGAGTTAGCAATAATACCAAAATAACCAAAATAAATATGATTTAACCAACACACATGGATATGGATATATATATATATAAGAATCAAATAAAGTGTGCTCCAGACGCGCACGTCTCTGAAAATATATATGTACATGTATAAGTTCATAATGTATGTATACATCTCGAACTAAGCACGTGTCATAATGTACATATGGGACCACATGCGGTCGCAAAAGGCTATATATATATACAATGGACTGTGAATAGATACTCATGACCACATATATGTGGCATCCAAGTGGACTATAAATCTACTCATGAAACATCTTCCCTCTCTTCGCCCTGCTAGAAGTAGCACGTCCACGACCTGGGGATGTAGTGGAGGGAGATGCCACTACGGATTTCATCCGTGTGGTCCTAGGTGTCTCTAAACATGCCTGCAACCTAACCTGCACATTCATAAACAACGAGTTTTTAACACCCAAAATTTTAAAATACCTTCAAAATTTAGAAACTTGTACAATTTAGTTAAAATGCATGTGCAATCTTACCGCAATGTCATGATCCCTATCGATTTGTTGTTGACGCATCGCAGGGACAACAATAGACTCACGAGGGGTAAGCTACATACAAATAATTAATTTTCAAATTAAATATTTCACACATATATATACCTACAAAATTTGATATTGTACAGATTTAAGTTTAATAAGAAATAATGAACCTCCAAAATTTAACAAATTTAAAAAATTGTGTACCTCAGTTAGTGGATTTACTGAGATGCTATGGCGGTATCTCTAAGCAGCCTCCACAGTCTGCATATGTGGAGGAGTCTCTCTGTGATCATAAGCTATACAAAAACATGTGTACAAATCAATTTATTAAAATCTACTTAAGAGCTATACAAAAAACATGTACAAATCAATATTTAGTTACTCAAGAAAGAATAAAAATGTTATTAAATTTTATCTTCTATTTAGGCTAAATACATAGGATCTATAAATGTTAGCACGGAGGCCATCTATCTTCATAAGATTTTGACAAACTTTTGTATTTAATCAAGGTAACCCATAGTCATCTTCTATGACAATTAGAGCATCATTCAAATTTGAAGGACTTTTAAATCTAACATCACCAGACCAAACATATAGATCAGACGAATAGTAGACTAGAGTTGTATATCCTTGGTGGGCAAGTGTGTTGCAAATATATAGATTATAATGCACTATTTATATGTATTTGTGTCCAAAGGTAGCTGAGTTTGAGTTTTGGTGCACGAGCCTAGAGGATCTTACTTGTGACATTATCCCTTTGGAAATAAAGATTTTGATGGTAGAACTGGATTTAGAGAGGCTACCCATGGCTAGCTAAACCCCCACCACACGTAGGGGTAGGAGAAAGTGTGATGAAATATGGTGGAATCTCAGGAAGATATATATATATATATATATATATAGAGAGAGAGAGAGAGAGAGAGAGAGAGAGAGAGAGAGAGAGAGAGAGAGAGAGAGAGAGAGAGAGAGGAAATATGGCTTGAGTATATAATTTGAAGTGCGTGAATGGGAAATTACACAAGTGTGGGATGCTGAGGAGTCAATAGAGTTGTGGAGGATGATGGTTTACAAATGTTTTGAAGCTCTTATGGAAGATGAGGAGCCACAACATCAGGATCTCCCAACTTTTAGAAATCATAGTAGATATCACCTTCAAGTTTGGATAAGAGTGCATTAGGTGAAAGAGTGAGGACCAAAGGCACACATCTGATCCCGGGCTAGCCACCTAGCCCTTACACATGGTGTTACATATCTAGAGGTAGTTATTGAGAATCAAGATATAGTCTAGGTAAATAAGTAGATATGGGAAGATATCATTTTACATTGGATTGAGAAGTTCATCATACAAATAATATACCTATGACAGTGCAGTACGTGTCATTATTTTGGATGTTGGGAACATGTAGACCATGTGTATCCAGTTTAGTACTACAAACGAGACATAAGGGAATTTATCAACTGGCCCGAGAGGATCAAGAAGATCAAGAGGATTGGGTCAGTAACCACCTAGAAAAAATACTTATGAGATTTCTATTTCTGGATCTAGAGGATAGGGTCCACATCCATAATAATCACTTAATAATCCTCTTCACCTAAAGTAAGCACCTCAAGTCTATTATATGACATGTATCTCCAATTACAAAAATTATAGAGGTATTGAAAATGCAGCAGAGCATGTGTACAAGTGTGAGATACTATGGTATTCTAAGCAAATTACAACTTTAGATAGGAAGGAAAGTCAATTTTCTACTACTCTTCAAGGGAGTGTACATAGCTAGTATAGAAAGTATGACCCACATAAGAATGTAGTGTACTATAGTGCTTTGTGAACTATGTTTTTGGATGAGTTTCACATCCCATAGTTTAAAAAAAAGCATCATCACGCTCAATAAAATCAAGCAGGGATTATCAGAACGCATGAGGGAGCATGACATGTATTTTAATAATTTATTGTCCAAACTATCTTATGATGCTCATATGAGTTAGCATGCACAGTGGTTTATTGGAGGATTTCTGACCCCATTCAGGAGGGATTTATCTCATAAGATGTATGTGGATCCACACGAGGCTATAGAAGTAGTTTTTTATGATTATACGGTTGGAATTGTTGATACATAAGTGATCCCATTCTTGGAGGAGAAAATCACAGTCATGGCGAAGTAATTAGATAATTTATATGTAAACTCAACACATGAGATGTGTAGTGTAATATGGTACATAGATTGTGAGGTTGAGGGACATACTAAGGACAATTGTCCATGCAAGTTAGTGCTTGCGTTTTTATGTATCTGTTGTATGTATTTTATATACGTTGAGTATAAGAAAGTGAAACTCATGTACAGAGGTCCAAGAATTAGAAACAAAGTGTAAAGAGATTTGTAACTAACCTGCGTAAAACTCATGCGAGGCGTGCGTAGCAAGAGTTCCCGAGCGAGATGATGACCCGCCTTGAGGGCTCCTGTGTATAAAAGAGAAAAATATTAATACATGTACAACATACACTTGAAACAAATTATAATAATAATCTAGTGCAATTAAATGATTTATTAAAAATGTAAGTTTGTACAACACGAAAATTACGTTTGAAACACGCCCAACTGCAAAGCAGTAGGTAGCATGTCGACACCGGATGTTTCCTTCACCGGCCCTTGCTATTTAAAATAAAATAAAAATTAGTTTTTACATGTATGTACATGACGTACAATCATATATATATTAATATCTCAAACATTTGAATTAAACTATTGTACATATATATATTATTTAAATTTATTTAAAATTTACCTGTGAAAGACCAATATCAGTGGCTCCAGTTCCAAAAACATTCCCCAGCATCTCATCTATAGAAAAAAAATCCTGTGAACCAGCAAATGATGTCTCGCCTGCAGTGCATACGGCACCACATGATCCACAGTGGTGTGGTGCACTAGAACTAGCGCCTCCACCAACATCACCGGATGCAATCTGGGTGCTATGCTGGGTGAGAGTGTCAGTGTGCTCCCTCAATGCATGCAATGTATCAATCTCCACAACCTCCTTCATTGTAGGAGGGATAAGCGAAAGCGTGGGGTTTTGGGGCATGGGGATCCTAGGCGACCTACACGTGCACCAGTGCTGCTGCATGCAGAGCCACCTCCTCGACCAAAAAAAGTCGAAAAGTCAAAATAATTCGGGACCTCATTGAGCACGAACTCACAATATATAATTTCTTCAAAAATAAAGAGGAACCTCATTGTTGTTGCATGGTGGATAATCAAAAACCATCCACCATCGGTCCCAAATTTTTTTTTGATTCTATCATCATGGTACCAATGGATTGGGAACCGTTTGCAAGTAAGCTGCTGGGGGCATTGGTTCTAGGGTCGGTAAATAATGCACAAATGAGGTCTTTTCCAAATTTTTTTGTCTTTGACGGCCGCATGAGATAGTTTATCCGCATACTACCGCCTACTGAGTCACTTAAAGGTGTTCCATCTATGTATTTGGTTGGTTCTGAGACTCGACTTCGCCAATCAATGTTTGGATGTATTCGCTAAAGTCATGCGGGATGGATTTGTAGCATGATTTTGTCTTATAGTTTGAATTAGGTTCTCAATGACAATTTTATTTTCTTGGATTTTTCCAATGATATTATCTTGCGTTCTGTTGGCTCGGTGGGGACGGAAGGAGCCACGGGGGTGGATCTATGTTTGGAGGAGGGTTTTGAGGAATGTTCGGAGGGTTTTGAGGAATGTTTGGTGGGTTTTGAGGAATGTTTTGACGGTTTGCATGAGCCTGAGCTTGCCGACCAACTGATAAAACAATAAAATTGTATACATAAACAAACAATTCACAAAACCCATGAAAATGCCAAAAAAAACCTAAAATGCAAAAAAATAATTACAATCGGGGACTTACCTCCTCGTCTTGGCGGCATGGTTGAATTTATCGCTATCCAGAAGTCCGATGAGCAATTTTGAGATAGTATTGAAAGTGCGAGTGAAAAACGTTTAGGAAAAGTCGCGGTTCGAAATGAAAAATGAGGAAAATAACAAGTCACGGGACTGTTAAATTTTGTCTCAGAGTTCCATAAACCGCGATCGCGGAACTAGGTTCGGTAATTACCGAACCTAGAATTCAATAACTACGATCGCGGTACCTTTATTTCGGGTTTTTATGCCCACGGAATTGTCCACCAACTTCGTGCACTTACCCTGATTTTAATTTTATTTTTGTATGTGAATGATCTTGTGATCATATAGAGTTAAGACAATATCGTTGAAGATGTTAAGAAATATCTAAAGAAATTTAGACATGAAATTTTTGGAGATACTTTCATATTTTCTTATATTGGAGACACCAAGATGAAATATTACAAGAAACTCCTTCAAAAGTATGGTATTTCTAACTATAATCATATGTCCATTCCAATGGAGAAAGGTTTGCAACTTTTTAAATTCTAGGATTCACCCCAAGTAGATGGTTCTCACTATAGACATCTTGTTCAAAGAATTATTTACTTGACTTATACCATATCAAACTTATGCTTTTTTGTCATCTATCTTTCAAGTTTCATGCTTGAGTAAAATAAATGTCAATGGGTAGTAACGAATCATGTTTTGAGACATGTCTAAGGTATAATTGATTATGGTCTTGAGTATCAAAAGAATTCTCAGTTCTTCTTGCAGGGATATAACAACTCAGACTATGCCATATCTATTGATGACATGACATAAACTACAAGATAAATTTTTCATCTCATCTTTGGATCTATCTCATGGATTAGCAAGAAGTAAATTGTTGTTTCTCTATCATCAAATGAGGTAGTGTATCATGCCACACGAGGATTTATGTGTGAAGTGATTTGGTTACGTCTCATTACGGATAATATTTTTTATTCTTAAAGAAAAACCACCTATCATTCATTACGATAATTAAGGTTTGTTGAAGCTTTTGAAGAATCCAATTTTCAATGAAAGGATAAAGAAAATTGAAATATTGACAAGCCTTTTAACAAACATCACGCAGACGAATCGTGTCTTTGAAGATGAAGAGGATCTTCTGTAGAAGATCCTAACGGAAGAGGAAAACCTATCTAAGCTTGGTTTCATTTGTAGGTTTCATAAGTTTTTGCCTAAGCTTTCTCAACTCCATGATTGGATTACACAATTATGGAGGGAAAATATTACGGGTAAGATTGAACTCTACCCCTATGCTAAAGCCTATTTTATTGTTGTTTTTGAAACCCTTGAGGATAGGGATTTAATATTTAATCAATATTGGGTTTGGGGTGAACATGGACTCATGTTCAAGACATGGTATATGTATTTTGACGTCCTAAAAGACTCTGTTGATACCTTCCTTGTTTGGATGCGTTTCTTTAGGAATTCCATTGCACCTTTGGAACAGATCTTCCCTCATTACCAAAGGATCTTTTGGGAAATTTGATGATAAAACCTCTCATCAAACACATATAACTTATGCTAGAATATTGGTAGATATTGACACCTCTCAAGCTCTCCCATCAGAGATTCACCTACAAATAAGTGACAAGAAATGGGTGTAGAGGATAAAATATGAGGGCTTAGTTTTCCAATGTCGTAGATGCTTCCAAATGGGGCATCTTTCAGATGAATGTGAACATTCCAAACATAAAGAAAAGCTTGCATGGTGGAAGGACTCCTACCAGATAATTTGACAATTAGGCCCCATTGGGAACCGGTTGTGGAATCCTCACAAACCTGACTTACGACATGGAAGAGCCTCCAAAAAATATTGAGAAGCAATATCAAGATCCCTCTTCTTAGGGTGCTGATTTAGTGATAGATTGGGACTTGACTCCCCTTCCGAGAATCACATCCCTATTAACTCAATTGAAGTTGTTCTTCCAATCTTATTGGAAGATGGAAATGAGAAATGGAAGGTGGTGGATATGAAAAAGAAGGGATACGCTAAATCTAGACCTTCCATTGTCACGTACAAGGCATGAGCCATCTACATATTGGTTGTAGGCCTTGTGTGTTGTTCTTTGAGCAGATGGTGTTATTGTGCAGTCACTTTCTACTTGTTGTTTTTTTCTTGCTATAGGGTTGTTGTGGTTTTGATAGATTGCTTTCTACTATTGGGATGATTTGTTTAAATATAGATTTTGATCTCTTTTGGAATGATAAAGCTGTTAAAGCTGACTTTTGATTCTGTTGTACAAGGGTATAGTCCCTTTCAAAACCTATTTTCCCATGATAAAAAAATCCCATTGAGGTTTAATGTCATTACATTCGAGATCAATTCATTAAACACTACATCGATCTCCAATCTTGACCAGCAGATTCTCGGGTAGCAGAGATATACTCACCAAGACTCTCAAAGAAGGTAAAATTTGAGTTTTTAGTGGATACATTTTAAGAAAAATCTAATAAGGGGGAATGCTATCTTAATCAAATGATATTACATTGTTGCACGTATTAGGGTACCATATTTTGTCTACATGTGTGTTTCTCTTCACGTGTTGTTTGCATTAAGTTTGGTAATGAATTCCTTTATATATATATTTGATAATGTTATTTGAATAAATTGATTTCATATTTTCTCTCTTTTATTCAAAATTTTTCCAATGGATATAACAAATTGTAAAAATTGGATTCATTTATTTGAGGTGCACTATGACATAATAACAAAATATATGTTTCTAATCCACATAGATATCATGGTAATTATGTTTTTGCTATATTTTTTTCATACCTTCCATCACTAAGGAATTGGAAAAAAAAATATCTCGAATGAAATAAAACATGCATAATGATTTTTGCATTCACTTTTCTAAATTGATAAGATTGAAGAAAGGAAATTCTAGTTCTGTATTCATTCTCGAACCAAACAATCACTTTAAATCCTATCACAAATTTCAATCATTGTTATTGATTTCAGGAGGTAATTGGACTCTTTTTTAATTCCTAAATGTAATATACTATTCACTATTGTATTAAAATATTAAAATATTGAAATATAAATATTATGTTTTCTAATTATGTATAATATGTCTTTTTTTTACTTTTTATATGTAAACCATATTATGATATTTTGATATGTTTCTAATAAACTCATTTTGTTTTAGATTAGGGATAATTACTACAATATACAATAATGTAATATCATATATATAAATTGAATTTTGAATATATTTTGAGAAAATATAGTTAATAATAAAACAATTTCAATTTAAAAAAATATCTTCACAATAAAACGAATAAAAACATATAAAAATAAAAATATAGTAATTAGTGAAATACTTAATTATTTTAAAATTTGTTATTAGACGATGTTTGGGTCGTATTTGTGCCACATAAGAGGTGGCACATATTTGGTGTAAATATGGCACAAACATAGTGCAAAATAAACACCTTTAAAAATGTGTAGTGGCGTAAAACTTGCATCACTTGCCTAATTTGTTCGATGTACATTTTTTTGGTAGAAAAATATCTAAAAACCTTTTAAAATGTGCATTTTCGATATAAATTTGATTTAAGCTAAATTCCTATTGACAATTTATGTCATAGTGTGTGTTATCTTGTGTATGTCATGTCTCTATTTTCTATTTATGTAAAAATATTATAAAGTATTGTCTCTCATATATTTATTTATTAGATCAAATTCTCTTCAATGTATTCAATTAATAATATTATATGATAATAATATTCAAATTGGCTTCTTCATAGGATATGTTATGAAACCTTCAAGTACACTATGAAATGATAATTTTTAATTATAGTGTTCATGTTGTGAAAATCAAATACCCTTCCTATCATTAAAGGTATATTACTAGAAAATAAATTTAATAAATTATCAATTAATACATTTAGTTTTGATAACTTTAATGTTACAAAAAATTTGCGAACACCCATACACTTGGTTCTCTATCATCTATTTTAACCACTTCCTCATACCACAAAGCCACAAAACTAATATTTCAATATAACATATGTAAGAAAAGATATATTACAATGGTTTGATTTTAATGAGTGTCAAGAACCTACAACGGAAATCATTTTGTGCCAAATAAAAATCTGAAGGGAAAACTTTTACAACAAAGATCTATTGATTCAGAAAGTGTGGAGAACTTGACCTATAATTGCAGAACAATTCCATACAACTTTCATAATACTCTAAATAGTTTAATATCCATTTTTCGTTTCCACATCTATATTTGAGTATATCACTAGAAATAGGCCTATATATGTAGAAGGAAACACTTTTTTCCTCTTGGTTTACTTTACTTTGGTTTAGTGTCCTATTTTCCTATGGGAACCTCTTCCTCATATTTGAATAACATTTTAGTGTTTCTTTCGTTTCATGTGGTGTAACCATTTTGTCTAACAATATTTAGTATTAACTTCATCAACTTTAACTCTTTCGTTGCCTCCTTATTGGCATGTCCATTACACCTCTCATGTGGGATTGCTTATACATTCAGAATTGAACAATGCTAGAAGAATAAAAACATTGTTACCCATATTCTTTATAGCCGAATTATTACTAAAACCAACTAACCCGGACCTGTATTTCCCATATTCCTTTAGCCGAATTATTAGTAAAACCAACAAACCCATGATGTCAAATGAATTTTCAAATCAATTACTTAATGAATACTCTTTCAAACAAAATATTCTTATTACGAACCAACATTACAGAATTTAATTTCTTTCTTTTTTTGTTAAAATCATTAGTGTCCTTACGCAAACAAGAGAGATTAATAAGGCCAATCAATAAGCTGTCAGCAAATGTAAATGCTTAATTGTTTAAAACCTTGAAAACATCGTATGTTTTTGTTTTGTCGGCAGCAAAATCGTTGATTATAGCTTCCCGCCTGGCATTGTGTACCCTGTTGTCTTTGATCTTCGCCTTGCTCAAGATTACGATTTCCTTACTCTAATAATTTCCTTCCATACAGAATTTGACCGGACCATGATTCCCAACTTATAAACAAATATACTTGACTGGTATTCCAAAGATAGGAGTCATGGTAGGACTAGAAATAGCGAGACATATTGAAAAGATTATGGAAACAAGTTGAACTTAATTTCAACGACGATAGAGGATCTTTTAGATATGAAAGGTTTGTGGAAATTTTTGCAGAGTAGAAGATATAAAAAGCTTGACGAGTATAAGGGAGAAGGAAAGTCGTTGGGAAAAGAGAATAAGATGTTGCATCTGCCACAATTTTTCAGAGTTAGGCAGTCGCCTGGAAAGATGGATGTCGAAGCCTTCAATGATAAGGTGGTTGTGGAGATGTATAAGTCGTTGGGTATTCATTTGCAGGCTTTGCCAGATCATGCCCCTCCTACATCTGTCTCTCACCTCAATTTGAAAATAATCAAGATTTGATGCATCAATATCACGAATGTGGGTGGTGTTTTAATGCTAATTTATCGTCTGAAATTATTCTCTTTTTGATGTCCTGCACGCAATTAGGAAAAAGCGGTATGGGGTGTGAAATATAATAAGAATTTATTTTCTCGAAATATTTCTTGTTTGCTGTGCACCTACAACTAATGATCTTGGTTTTCCGCATTTCTCCTGGATTCTACCACCCATCTTATTTGTGGCATATTTTGAGACTGCCCATTTTCACACATCGTGCTTTTGTATAGAATAATGTAGTCATATTTATCCGGAATAATCTCTTTTTAGCGTTTTTTCTTCTTCAACATTTTCATACAATTAAACTTTTGTATCAAAGAATGTAATCAGATATATATATGAAAACGATCTCTTTTCTAAAGCTCCGTTTTCTGTTACCTTTTCTATCTATTATATATCATTTAAATGTTAATACGGTCCTGAGTTGATATTAAATAGTTAATAGCTAAAACATAGAATGATAGTGAATTTAAAGGAATGAATGACACTGAATTTATAAGAATAATTCAATTGTAAAAGTGGCCTTAAATAGTAAGAGAAGAATCTATTGTTCCTATACCAAAAATTGAAGTCAAGCATTTAGAGATTCATTTTAAAATATATTTGTTGTAAGAATTGAAAGATAAAGATTGGAATAACACATAATTACTATCCACTTATATTATTCTTACTTGAAATTTATGAGATCATGTGAAATTGGATAATAATGGAGCGTGACACACATCCCTTTTATAATTTTCAATAGCTGTCAATTTCAGAAGTAGTGAATGGTGGATTAAGAGTTCCATATAAGATATGACATTTCTTGATTCACAATATTACAAGAGAAATTCAAAAGGCTTTTGCATCTTAAGACACGACGAACATATTCAAATAATAAGATTCATTTCATGAAAGAATTCATTTTGTAGGATTCATATTATTTATGTATATTTCAGATCTCCATAAATTAATCTACTCAATTAAAAAATTAGTTTTTAAAAATCTATTTGTCTTGCCTATTAAATTTCTCTAATATTAATTTTCTACTCTTTCTTAATATTTAATTATTTTCATACCATTTTAATCTACTCAAAAATTTATTTTATTCTATACATAAGATTTACTATTTGAAAATTATGTTTAAATTATTATTTTCTTTAATTTAAGAGATAATTAAATTCGAATGCAATTAATTAATGTCTTTATGTATATAAAACAATTTTCCAAGCCTACACACATTACGATACATGAAAGTTATCACATTCTAAACAAGGAATTTGAAATAAAAGCTACAAGGCATTCGCTAAAGATTCTCATGTAACTTTTAACACACATTTAAAAACGACGCGTTCTAGGAACACACTTTAACCTAACACTCAACCCGAAAATTGCCACAATTTTTTTCTACAAAATAAAAGTAAGAGGATGAAACAGAGTTACAAGGGTGATAATCCCCTAGGGTAAAACAACTAACTTACACCACTAACCTCCACTTCTCGATTAAAGAATCCATGTCTAGATAAAATGTTAACATAATCTCAATTTATCGCTAAGGTCCATAAATCAATTATTCATTAGGAAGGTACCATAGATTAATTTACATAGTTAGGTGTTTTCTTCTCTTTAGTTAATGTTCAATCCTAGAAAGGTTAACCTTATGTTAATTTAATTAAATTCATTATCTTATTAACTTAGGGGCCTTTCTAATAACTTAAGAACTAACCATGGCTTAGCACTCTATGGAAATTAAATGGCCTCATTCCTCAATTACACATACCCTTAAAGATTTAATTTAAACATTTAAATTACATTTCTACCAAACAAAAGTAGGGTGAAACCTCCACCCTTAGATCAAAACAATCTTGGCCACTAGATCCTAGGGTTCCAATCTAGCCTTAAAATCCTTATGAATTTTCATAAAATCCTTTCCTTATTCTATTTCCCTCATTTGGTCTATTTGTTTGTTAAAAAAAAATTGCACGTTGGAGAGGAGAAAGTCATGGGAGAAAAGGAGGAAGAACTATGGAGGTTTCTACAAGGAGATCTAGTTTAGATTAGTTTAGATTAAAGTTTTATTGTTGTTATTACTTCCATTCAAGGATTGGGAGGGTTTTTCCTTTACCAATCTGGTTTTATTTCAACACTAAGTGTATTTGGGGTTTTCTATTTGGGGCAAACCCAATCCCATAAATATAAATGAGAAGGAATGTTTTAAATCTTCCATTTGTAGGTTTAAATGTTTAATACAACAAGATTTGAGAATTATTTGATTGTTGGTAGCTTCTTAGGTAATTTTACAAACTTAACATTTAGTATAAACTAGTTAAAAGCTTGCAGCAGCACTGCATTTGAGGAATTCTCTTTGTAAGTGATAGAACCGCCACCTAGAGAAGACCAGTGGTCCTGGGAGTGCCGCCCTACCTGGATGAATAACCATGGACCGCCACCTTACCCTGATCGGCGGTTACGGGACCGTCACTTTGCACAACACGACTTTCTTGTTTACTTGAAATAGAACTTAAAATCTGATATTTTTACAAAAATTAAAAGTTACTACAATGTTCCAAATCACATTCTAAACTTGATTTTATGTACCTAAAGTTTCTAGTTTTGAGATTTCATTCAATTTGATCATTTCTTTGTTAAAATTACTCATTTAAAGAATTTGAAAATCCAATTGTAATAATAATAACTACTAGATTTATTCCATTTTGTTCAACTAAATTTTCTTTCTATTTCAAGAGTAAAAAAATAGATTTATATCTATTTCTACATTGTTGTTTTCTTACGAAAAATGCAATTTTTTTATCTCTTTCATCTTCACTACAACTTCATATATCAAAAATGACTAAAATGACTTTATTTTACATTCAAGTTTACTATGCACACATTTTAACATATTACAACTTATATATTTCTCCTTTCTCTTTTACCATAATGCAAACTTCACAATGTAGTAAACTTTCTTTTCCCATTGCTCATTTCTTTTAAAAATAAGGAACTTCTTTTCTCACAACAAGCTAACACTTCAAATAAAGACAATAGTTTTCTTTTCTATTTCACATTACTAACTTACAACACATATCTTTCTTCTTTTGTTTCTTTCAACATACAATGAAACTTTAATAACAATATTTGAATGCAAATTTCCTTCACAAGAAATTATTACAAAGTCATCCACTTGAAGTGGGAAATCATACAATATTTTGAGCTACAAATGGAATACAATATTACAAGTTCCTCCACTCTAAGTGGGAATGACACCAAGGAAGTTTTATTACAAGAAGTATTTTCTTAGGGACTCCACCAAAAGCTCCAAGCTTCACAACACCAACAAGATAGATCCTTCATGATTTGTTTGATTCACAACAAAATGGGGGGAGAGGAAATTCTCTCCACCCAACCAAGATATTCAATGAAGAGGAGATAATTTCCTCTCCATTGGCCCCCGAACCCCAACCACATTACAATGGGAGATGATTCCAAAATATGAAAACAACAACCTTCCACAACACAAACAAAAATTTCAAAACCATTTCAATCACATTCAAATAACTACAACACAAGAAGGAAGAACAACATCACAACCAAAAACAAGGCTTAAAATGAAATCCACAAGACAAAATTCTATGGGGATGCCACTTATTCCTCCCAATGGGAATGGATGCCCATCGTAAAGCCTCAAATGCATATCTCAAATCCCCTACATACTCTTATGCCTCCCGCAAGTACCCCTTATACCTCCCACATACTCTAATACCAACCTCAATCTCTTATGCCTCCTTCATAAAAGAAAAAGAAGGAAATGCAAGCATTCCTTGTACAAGGTGGGGCACCCAACCAAAACTCCCTCGAAACAACAAGGTAAAATCGTATTCCTCCCTACATAAAATCTCCCCATAGTCTCCTTCTACTCCAAACTTAGGAAATATACCCACACCCAACAAGCATTCCAAAGAAAACAATACTCAACACAAGCACATAAACACAAAATAAAGCATAACATAAGCAAGGTAAAGCTCCTACCTTTCCATAGTAGAGCTTGTTCCAAGAGTAAGTCTCCTAGCTCCTCAAAACCAAGAAATCATCCACAAGCTCCAACAATCTACAAGCACTTCCAAAATCCTCTAACTCTCCAAAAATAAAAGAGCACAAAATGATGAAGTAACCCCCAAACAAGGAAAAGAACTTCAATAAATAGAAAAGGGATAGAGGAGAATGTGGTGGCTCCATGTAGGATGCCACATCACTCATCATAAACTCCACTTAAAAAGTCAAACCTCAACCCCAATGCACCAAAAATTGGTGGGTGAGAGAAATGACAAGTTACTTACACACACAAACTAAGCCCACACCCCTATGGACAAAATTAATTACTTCAAAGAAAGTGAAATAAACATTTCACGATTTTATCTTCCCAAAACACTTAACGGGGTCTAATTTTGACTCCCCAACTCATATGAGGGGTTGGTATAGAAATTTAAGAGGTGTGGGACAAGTTTAACTTGTCCCACAAGCCTTCAAAATTGGCCCTTAAGGCCAAATTCGAGTTTCCCATGAAGGGTAGAGTGTACAACACTCAAGATCTCAAGCATTCAAAACACAACACAAAATCCAAGAGAAAATCAAGTCTAATAAATGAACCTATTTTAGTCACATATTAATTAGTTTAGGACAATATTTATTAACTTTAATAAGATAAAGGGCAAAAACATACATCAAAATCTAAATAATTAAACAAGTAAATTACCTCACTCAAAGGAAACACATACTAACATTAATAAAAGAGAACTAAAATAAAATACAACACATGACTCCTTGGTCACAATTTTTCCGTAACCAAATAATCCTAACACAAACACAATTACATGTTGCCATGGTGACCCTAGTTGAATTCATCTAGAATTCCAATGTGGTTGGTCTCCAATCCCCTGGATGTTTGTTGTGAATAAATTTACCAGTAAAACACAAAAATACCTCCTTCAGCCTCATGGTTGCATTAAAACGTCTATGAAAAATATACAATATAAATCTACAATCATCTATATACAAATAAAAAATAATCTAGGCAAATACGATATCGTTTATAATTTCTAGCAACATTTCTATCCAATCATTTCATCCACGTCAAAATGATCATAACATTAATTCAATTATCAAAGCCTACTCATGGTGACGAAAGTATATCGCATGTTAGAAATATATATATAAATAACCATGTCCACAACATATCAACATCAATATAAAAATCTCTAATAATCCAAATGCATCATATATGAATTGAAAACAACAAGCTGTCAATATCTTTATCATCTAGTATTATGCTAAATCGAAACTACAACAATGTCCATAAGTGTAGTCGATAGTATCGAAATCAATAACAAAAAGGTGTCAAAGGAAAGTGGGCACTACACCCCCTCCCTTAGACTTGACTTCCTCCTGGAATTCACTTGAGCAGGTATGGAAACAAAACTCGTAGCAATGTAGCATCCTCAAATGTGGCGGGAGTCGATCATATCTATCCCACTAGAACCGAACCTAGTCAATATCTCTACCAGTGAAGGTGCGGGGTCCTGCGTTTATAATGTAGATAGGCTCCACCATCACCGGTCCCCGATCCTATACCTATAATGCGGTACAATCTAGCACGTGAGAAGGATTTGAAATATATCTCGTAAGCATAGAAATGTGAAACACACCATGGACACGAGACAAGCTAGGTGGCAACGCTAGACGATAGGCCAAGGGATTGATGTGATTTAAGATCTCATAGGGACCCAAAAACCTAAGAGAAAGCTTATAAATTTTTCAATAATGGATAGGGCTCTTATGCGGTCGACATGAAGGAAAACCTTCATGCCCACCTTATAACTACGACCTATGCTTGGTCTTCATACTTATTCCCGCCTATCCTGCGCCTCCTATAATCTCGCGTATGATTAAAACAACCTACTGCTCCATGTCATGAAATAACGCTGGTCCAAGAGAAACCCTATCCTCTAACCTTTCCCAATTAAGAGGTGTCCAATAATCTCTACCATACAATTCCTGAAAAGGATCCATGCCTATCGAACTCTGGAAACTATTATTGTAGGAAAACTCAACCAAGTACAAATACTCCTCCCATCTCGACTGGTGATCCATAACGTACATTTTAAGAATTTCCTCTAGGGTTTGATTCACCCGCTTAGTCTATCCATCTGTCTTAGGGTGATATGTCATGCTGAAATTTAGCCTTGTCTCGATAACATGCTACAAGGTGGTCCAGAAATGGGGAGTGTACAAAGGATCGCAGTTGCAAATGATCTTCCACGGAATCCCTTGCAATATGAAAATCTCAGCAAGATATACCCGTGCCACTACACTAGCTATGTAGGTGGGTATTCACCAGATAAAAATGAGCCACTTTCGTCAATTTATCTCACCGTGACCATGATGGCGTCATGGTGGTATCTCGACATCGGTAACCCAACAATAAAGTCCATGGAAACGGTGTCCCATTTCCACTCCAGTATAGCATGAGGAAAGAAAATTCCAGCTGGTTGTTGATGTTTGGCCTTCACCCTCTAACACTCTAAACAACATGACACAAACTGAGCCACGTCTCTCTAAAGTCCTTTCGAATTGTAAAACTGTCTCAAGGAGCATGCATCTTCTTCACCCCGAGATGGGATGAATAAGGTACACGATGAGCCTCTGTCAAAATTTCCTATCTCAAGTCTTCATATCTAAGAACTTATATACGACCTCTGTGTCTGAGAAGACCATCTGTCTCAAATGAAAATCCATCAAATCTCCCCACACGGGGCCTGCGAGACTCAATCTCTTCTTTGGTTGCAAGGTAGAAGCTATCATGGGGAAGCTACGTCAAAATCTTGCTCCACAAATATGTGCTCACTAAAGTATCCATAGCCACATATCTCCATCTACTCATGGTGTGTGCAACCACATTCTCCTTCCCTTCACATGCTCTATCTCCATGTCATACTCACAAATACAATCAATCCAACTCCCTCTCCGAGCATTGAGGTTGGGCTGCGTGAAGAGGTGGCGAAGACTCAAGCGATCAGTCCTAAGTGTAAATCTCCGAACAAGAAGGAAATTTCTCCAACGCACAAGGGCATGCAAAATTGCTGCAAGCTCAAGATTATGAGTAATATAATTGAGCTTGTAACCATTGAGTTTTGAGACTCAAATGCAACTACTCTACTCTCCTACATCAACACACCTCCAAGTCCTACCAAAGAAGCATCTGTGCAAACATAGAAATCACCTTGAGGATCTAGCACTACAAGAATAGGTGTTGTTGCGAGGTATTCCTTCAGTTTCCTGTAGGCCTAATCATATCTATCTGACCAAAAAAATTCTTTTCTTTCCACTAAAGAAAATTCATGGGGTGCGTAATCCGAGAAAAGTCCTGAAAAAATCTCCTATAATATCCTACCAAACCCATGAAGCTGCGCACCTCGGTCACATTGGTGGGTGTTGGCCAATCTATAATAGCTCGAATCTTGGAAGGATCAACTATGATACCTTCCACGAAATTGATGTGGCCCAAATACTACACCTCTATCTGAAAGAATGCACACTTCTCTAGGTTCCCATAAAGATGCTACTCACAAAGACACTGAAGAACCTAGCAATGAAGGTGATCCTCATGCTTCTCACACATGCATGAGTAAATCAGAATGTCATCAAGGAAGATGAGCATGAAGTGATCTAGAAATGTCCTAAATACCCCATTCATCAAGCTCATGAACACTGCAGGGGCATTCGTTAGACCAAAAGGTACCACTGTGAACTCATAGTGGCCATATCTCATACGGAAGGTGGTCTTATGAATATCTACCTCCGTAATCCTCAGCTGATGATACCCTGACTTAAGATCTATCTTGGAGAAAATTGTGTCCCCCTTCATCTGATCAAACAAGTCATCAATGCGTGGAAGGGGGTAACGATTCTTGATTGTTACTTTGTTCAGTTGGCGGTAATCAATACACAACCATAGAGATCTATCCTTCTTCTTTACAAAGATCACTGGTGCACTCAAAGGGGATACACTAGGATGGATTATGCCTTTCTCTAGAAGGCCCTCAAGCTGCAACTCTAGCTCACATAGCTCAAAGGTAGTCATCCGATAGGGTGCTCGTGAGATAGGATCTGCACTGAAACCAAATCTATGTGGAAATATATCTCACATGGGGAGGTAACCCTTGTATCTCCCTTGGAAAAACATCAACAAACTCTCTCAAAATGCTATGGTCATCAACGGATGGTCCACTAGAATCATCCTCAAATCTGTCACTAACCATAACAACATACATCCGACTACCCCATTGCACACCGCTTAAGCTACATAGCGAAGATGTCGGTAATAGAAACGGGCATCCTAACCCCTACTATCACTGACTCCACTCCTAGATCATTTGTACAAGCAATAGTCTTATGGTAATAGTCCACTTTAGCTCGTGTGCAAAAACCATTCCATGCCTAAAATGATGCCATAAGAACCTAATGGAAGGATTCAAAGATCGAAGTATTGGTGAAGAGTCCCAAAACTACTACACACTCCTTCACTAAGGAGTCTATGGAAATTTTGTCTCCCAAAGCCATTTGAACGTCCTAACTATGACCCTTCCTAACCGCCACCGACTGCTGACACTCCACTAAGGATGATGTAATAAAAGAATCATAGGAACCAGAATAAAATGATATAGATGTGAAAACACCACCAATACTACATGTTGTCTCTATCACAATACTCTTGTGCTCAACTTGGTGGTTCTCGATTGTAACATATATCCGATGGCTCTATCCCATATCTCCAATAGTAGGCTGAAATTTGCATCTTACCCTTGTTGCTAGGGTTATGTGGGTACTCTCTCCAATGATGTCCATCGGTGTCGCAACCATAGCGATGCTCGGTCCTCTCCAATGGCATGCATCTCTAGTCGGTATTCTAGATGTTTGTGTTGTTGATCTTCACGACGGCCTAGCTATGGGTTGTTGAGGCATCTTCGACGAGCTCCTTTTGACTAAGATCTTTTACACCTGCATCCCGATGGGACCCCTAGGAGGAGGCCCCATACTCTACCCCCTCTATGCGTCAAATCTCTGAGGAGGTCTGTAAGGTGGGTGGGTCTCTGCCACTACTACTCTCTTTGAGGTGGCTGCTAAGGTGGCCTAAAGGAAGACTATCCTAAGATTTTTCCATCATGAGGAGGAGGAACTGACCCCCTCGATCTGCTATCCTACATTTTTAGATGCAGCTTCAAACTCTATCTCTCTATCACATTGCGTCTTCCCCATGTCTCCTTTGTAATATAGGCTTTCTCCATGACCTCTTCTAATGTCCTGTGGGACGTGAATGCACACTGCACCACCCAAATCCAAGTTCGGGCCCAGATGAACTTTGTGAATCCATACCTTCTCATCCCGCATATGGTCAACATCTTTGGAGTAGGTCTTGAAATTGACTCTCATACTCAGCTACGGTCATAGATGCAGTGGAGGTCATGAAACATGTCTATCTCATTCTTGAATAAACCTCCTAGATTAATACCTACTCCTAAAATGCTCCTCAAAAATATCCACGGTAAGCTTTGTCTTCGAGTCAACATGGAGCTTTTGCTCCTTGGTCCTCCACTAGAGTCTGCTCCATCCTTCGGAAGATGGATCACAACACAAGCTTTCGTGTTGCTATTACAATGGCAGAGCTTGAAGCATCGGCTCAAGTTCACCATCCAGCCTCTTCCTGAAAACCTCCTATATCTCCAGAATAGTGAGATGGTCATAGCTTCAAGATCTCCCTAATATGGTCTATAGGACTGAAACGATGGACCCTATGTCTCTCTATGTGTTCCTCCCTCTGTTTAGGGCTCCAAGATCTGTCCCTATGTCCTGAAATCTAGTCTCCATGCCCTCTCTATGGTGACTCGCCTTAGGTAAATCCACACGGAATTTCTCGCCCCATGCTCCTCATTATGTTGAGGAGATGTGCGAGCCTCCACTAATGGCTCCATATCTTATCATCCAAGTCGTCCTCCTATGGAAACTCGAAAATAATGGTATTGACGTCCGAAGTGTCTATAAAATCGAGGAAGAATGGTACATTTACACCCTAATCTGGCAGTGGTATACCTAGGTCTATGTGAAAAGACCCCTCATCTGGTCCGTGCCTCCTACAAAGACCAAGGTGAGAGTTAGTTCATCATTTTTGGTTTTGTTTCAGTTTTCTATGTTTTTCTAAAATTTTGCAATTTATCAAATAGTGTGGTTTTCTAGATTTAAAAGAACAATTTTACACTAGGTTAAAAGTTCATGTCTCTTTTTTATAGTGTGCCCAAGGGTCCAAGCTTTGAACCCACGGCTCTGATACCAAATGTAACATCCAAAAAAATAACGTTCTATGAACAGGCTTTAACCTAACACTTAACCCAAAAATTGCGACAATTTGTTTTTTACAAGATAAAGGTAAGAGGATAAAACAGGTTACAAGGATGTTAATCCCCTAGGGTACAACAACTAACTTACACCACTAACCTCCACTTCTCGATTAAAGAACCGGGTCTAGATAAAAGGTTAACATAATCTCAATTTATCTCTAAGGTCCATAAATCAATTATTCATTAGGAAGGTACCATAGATTAATTTACATAGTTAAGTGTTTTCTTCTCTTTAGTTAATGTTCAATCCTGGAAAGGTTAACCTTATGTTAATTTAATTAAATTCATTATCTTATTAACTTAGAGGCCTTTCTAATAACTTAAGAACTAACTGTGGCTTAGCACTCTATGGAAATTAAATGGCTTGATTCCTCAATTACACACACCCTTAAAGATTTAATTTAAACATTTAAATTACATTTCTACCAAACAAAATTAGGGTGAAACCTCCACCCTTAGATCAAAAAAATCTTGGCCACTAGATCCTAGGGTTCCAATCTACCCCTAAAATCCTTATTTATTTTCATTAAAGCCTTTCCTTATTCTATTTCCCTCATTTGGTCTATTTTTTGTTAAAATAAAATTATAGGTTGGAGAGGAGAAAGCCATGGGAGCAAAAGAGGAAGAACTATGGAGGTTTCTACAAGGAGATCTAGATTATATTAGTTTAGATTAAAGTTTAATTGTTGTTATTACTTCCATTCCATGATTGGGAATGTTTTCCTTTACCGATCTGATTTTATTTCAACACTAAGTGTATTTGGGGTTTTCTATTTAGAGAAAACCCAATCCCATAAATATAAATGAGAAGGAATATTTTAAATGTTCCATTTGTAGGTTTAAATTTTTAATACAACAAGATTTGAGAATTATTTGATTGCTGGTAGTTTCTTAAGTAATTTTACAAATTCAACATTTAGTATAAACCAGTTAAAATCTTGCATAGGTGCGGATTCAAGGAATTATACCATGGCGGACAGAACCACCAAAGAGAGAAAACCGGTGATCCTAGGACCACCGCCCTTCCTTAGTATAAACCATGGACTACCGCCTTACTGTGTGGCGATTCTGAGGCTGCCATTCTCAAGCGCGGTTACGACAATGACAGGGCGGCGGTCCTATTTCCTAGAAATAGAACCTAAAATCCCATATTTAAAAAAAAAAAAAAGGCAAAGTTACTACAATGTTCCAAATCACATTCTGAACTTGATTTTATGCACCTAAAGTTTCTAGTTTTGAGATTTCATTCCATTTGTTCATTTCTTAGTTAAAATTACTCATTTAAAGCATTTGAAATCCAATAGTAACAATAATAACTACTAGATCTATTCCATTTTGTTCAACTAAATTTTCTTTCTATTTCAAGAGTAAAATAACATATTTATATCTACTTCTACATTGTTATTTTCTTAATACAAAATGCAACAATTCCCTATCTCAAATTTGTTGTCTCTTTCATCTTCACTACAACTTCATATATCAAAAATGACTATAACAACTTTATTTTACATTCAAGTTTACTATGCACACATTTTAACATATTACAACTTCTATATTTCTCCTTTCTCTTTTACCATAATGCAAACTTCACAATGTAGTAAAATTTCTTTTCCCATTGCTCATTTATTTTAAAAATAAGGAACTTCTTTTCTCACAACAAGCTAACACTTCAAATAAAGACAATAGTTTTCTTTTCTATTTCACAAAACTAACTTACAACACGTATCTTTCTTCTTTCGTTTCTTTCAACATACAATGCAAATTTAATAAAAATATTTGAATGCAACTTTACTTCATAAGAAATTATTACAAGGTCATCCACTTTAAGTGGGAAATCATACAAGAACTTGAGCTAAAAATGAAATACAATATTACAAGTTCCTCCAGTCTAAGTGGGAATGACACCAAGGAAGTTTTATTACAAGAAGGATTTTCTTAGGGACTCCACCAAAAGCTCCAAGCATCACAACACCAACAAGATATATCCTTCATGATTTGTTTGATTCAAAAAAAAATTGGGGGGAGAGGAAATTCTCTCCACCCAACCAAGATATTCAATGAATAGGAGAAGCCTTCCTCTCCATTGGCCCCTGAGCCCCAACCACAATACAATGGGAGATGACTCCAACACATGGAAACAACAAGCTTCCACAACACAAACAAACATTTCACAACCATTTCAACCACAATCAAACAACTAAAACACAAGAAGGAAGAACAACAACATAACAAAAAAATAAGGATTAAAATGAAATCCATAAGATAAAGACCTATGGGGATGCCACTTATGCCTCCCAATGGGAATGGATTCCTACCTTAACACATCAAATGCATATCTCAAATCCCCTATATACTCTTATGCCTCCCTCAAGTACCCCTTATACCTCCCACATACTAGTATACCTCCCTCAATCTCATATGCCTCCCTAAAAAAAGAAACAAGAAGGAAATGCAAGCATTCCTTTTACAAGGTGGGGCACCCAACCAAAACTCCCTCGAAACAACAAGGTAAAATCGTATTCCTCCCTACATGAAATCTCCCCATAGTCTCCTCTTAATCCAAACTCAGACAATCTACCCACACCCAACAAGCATTCCAAAGAAAACAATACTCAACATAAGCACATAAACACAAAATAAAGCATAACATAAGCAAGGTAAAGCTCCTACCTTTCCATAGTAGAGCTTGTTACAAGAGTAAGTCTCCCAGCTCCTCAAAACCAAGAAATCATCCACAAGCTACAACAATCCACAAGCACTTCCAAAAATCCTCTAACTCTCCAAAAATAAAAGAGCACAAAATAATGAAGTAACCCCAAACAAGGAAAAGAACTTCAATAAATAAAAAAGGGAGAGACGAGAATGTGGTGGCTCCATGTAGGATGCCACATCACTCATCCTCAACTCCACCTAAGAAGTCAAACGTCAACCCCAATGCACACTAAATTAGTGGGTGACAGGAATGACAAGTTACTTACACACACAAACTAAGCCCACAACCCCTAAGGACAAAATTAATTACTTGAAAGAAAATGCAATAAACATTTCAACTTTTTATTTTCCCAAAACACCGAATGGGGTCTAATTTTGACCCCCCAACTCATAGGTAGGGTTGGTATAGAAATTTAAGAGGTGTGGGAAAATTTTAACTTGTCCCACAAGACTTCAAAATTGGTCGTTAAGGCCAAATTCGAGTTTCCCATGAAGGGTAGAGTGTACAACACTCAAGATCTAGAGTATTCAAAACACAACACAAAATCCAAGAGAAAATCACGTCTAATAAATGAACCTATTTTTGTCACATCTTAATTAGTTTAGGACAAGATATATTAACTTTAATAAGACACTTAGACCCAGTAATATAAAAGGGAAAAACATACATCAAAATCTAAGTAATTAAAAAAGTAAATTAACTCACTCAAAGGAAACACATAATAAAATTAATAAAAGGGAACTAAAATAAAATACAACGCATGACTCCTTGGTCACAATTTTCCCGTAACCAAATAATCCTAACACAAACACAATTACATGTTGCCATGGTGACCCTAGTTGAATTCATCTAGAATTCCAATGTGGTTGGTCTCCAATCCCCCAGAAGTTTGTTGTGAATAAATTTACCTGCAAAACACAAAAATACCTCCTTCGGCCTTGTGGCCACATTAAAACTTCTATGAAAAATATAAAATATAAATCTACAATCATCTAGGAAAATACGATATCATTTACAATTTCTAGCAACATTTCTATCCAATGTTTCATCCATGTCAAAATGATCACAATATTAATTTAATTATCAAAGCCTACTCATGGTTACAAAAGTATATCGCATGTCGAAATATATATAAATAACCATGTCCACAACATATCAACGTCAATGTAAAAAATCTCTAATGATCCAAATGTATCATATATGAATTAAAAACAACAACTGTCTAGTATCTCTAACATCTAGTATCATGCTAAATCAAAAAACTAAAATAATATCCATAAGTGTAGGTGATAGTATTGAAATCACAACAAAAAGGTGTCGAAGGAAATTTGGCACTACATAACTAATGCAAGGATAATATGTAATCCATATTATAAATACACCTGCTACTCAATAAATCCAATCGACATTCGTTATGGAGGCTTTGATAGACGTGATCCCAAAGGACAAATGGTTCCTTTCCCAAGAATGGCACGCGTATGGAGAAGTCTAATGTAACTTCAAGAATGGATCATAAAGCAATGCATTCCTATTTTGAAGGTAAACGAGAAATTATCCCATACTTAAATTTCACTTTAATAGTAATTACATTGAGGACAAGAATGAGGTTTTGAAAAAACATGTGGGATTTTGGGAAAATCACTTAGCCTTTGTAATGGTAATACCGACTTTTAACCTACTCACTCAATCCTTTAGCACTAGGCCAATTTGGGTTCAACTAACACATGTCCCATTCTAGTTTTGGGCTACATCATGCTTTGAAGCAATATGTTACACTTGGTATTATTATCAATTAATGGACCCTTCCATTAAATTAACTTCTCAAACCACATTTTCCCATATTCTAGTAAATATTGATATACCTACTGATTTTTTTGTCGTAAAATAGAACTCACAATTGAGGTTCATTCGTGGTCCGAACCATTTTACTATGAGGTATTATTTCTACTAACAAAAATGTTTTGAAATAGGACATGTGACTTTGGACTATTACATCTCTAAACATAAGATGGTGACCTCTTGGTGGAATGATGTCCTTCTTATCCATCTTCCGGAAGTACAATTTTTTTAAGGAGGATTATGAATGCTCGAAAGGGATGATATGGGTAAGGCTATGGATGATCCAAGTTCAATGCAAAAGAATCCTTTTAGAGATTCATATCCCTCTTATGTAAATCTTGTAGAGGATCTTGCATGGAAAAAGAACCCTAAAGGATTGGATTTCATGACAGAGCATAACGCAACCATAGAAACTTCAAACAATGTTTTGGGATCCAAGACATCAGAGATCTATAATTTTCTATCCCATTTGATCTAGATTTTAAAGATATGGGTTATAGGGAGGAGTAGACAATGGTGAATAATAAGAAAACGTTTATCATAATTAGAAGGTACATGAAAAATGTTAGGTCACTCTATAGTCCTAGAAGAGAAGAAGAAGGGGATAGACCTTGACTCTTGGAAGATAGAAGTTGGAAGAGATATGGAAGGCTTTCTACCTTTTAGCTAATATGTCTTGGGGTCTTCGGTGGAAGGAGGGAATCTTATAAGGGATTGGTGAACTCTAGAGCTATGTAAGTTTCACTTAGTTTGCATACTAGCTTGAATATTGTTTTGGTTTGGGCCTTAATATCACATTTAATTAGATATTGATGAAGTTTTTGATTTACCGCCATGTCCGATCAGATCTGGAATTTTTTTTTGGAGCTTTTTAAAACCCTTATAATTTACCATATAAAAATATATTTACATGCTTAAAATATTTATGCTTTAAGGGCATAAAGGAACATTGCTATCAAAATCTTCTATTGCAAAAGAAACAAACACCAAGAATCACAATCATTTATCTAAACCTATACCAACTCCACCATGAGGTACATGGTTTTGAGTGACACCAAATCTTCAAACGATATATATGTACAGTCCATATACTATCTAGCTTGCGTATTGTAGTCAATAGGAGCCATTATCTTGACTTTACCCCACCCAACCTCATTAGCTTCTTCTCCTAGTCTAATATTTAAATAAATTTAGGCATCACATTGATGAAATGAGGCAATACTTATGTACCATTAGAACATGATGAATCATATAAATATATTTTAAGAAATACATTGTTAGCATTAGGAAGGCATCTTTTTAGTTACTAATAGAGTTGGAAAATGTTTAATTAGTAAGGAATGCTTTATTTAATTAAAGGAGCTTGTGGAAATACATTTATGTGTGTTCATTTGTCCCTTCATCATAAATTCTTATCGTTTTATTACTATGTAGTCCCCTTTGTATTTTTAGAGACATATTTTATATTATGTGTGAGTTTACATATACAAGAAAAATACATTTGATATACTGAGTGGGGTCCGTGAATGTGGATGACAGTTTATATCGGTGGTTAGACCTTTATATTATTACCAATTGCATGTGGGTTGTGTAAGGGGAATTCCAAAAAATTAATGTCGTATTAGAGTGAGGAGAAATCTATTATAACTATATTATAACGAGGGAAATTGATGAGGAGAAGCATGATAGTATTCTTCTTCATTTAAATTTTTACCTAATGGGTGTAACACATCTTCTACAAATGTTCAAATGAGTAAAAAGTGGAAATACAATAGTCGTAAAGTGAGGGGACTCGAGAGAAAGTTGTAAACATAAGGCATGTACGTACCCAAAATTGTAAGGTCTTATCTTGCCGTAACAGATGTAACAAGTGCCCCAATGATGATACAGGTCTCCTCGCAAGGTGTTCGGGATCCGGAAAAGCCCTCGAAGTATGCGTTAACATCCCGCATGCCCCGCTTAGTCCCCGCGCCCTTTGTTTTCCCTTTTCCCTCTTTCCTTGGCCTTTTGATCTTCGGTGACGAAACCACCGCCCTGCAGGGCGGCGGTCTCGTAACCGCCACCACGATCGGGCGGCGGTCTTGTAACCGCCGCCCGCTCGAGCAAGCGGTCCTCAACGCGTTTTCAGAACATTCTTTTGACGTGACTCGCGTGAAATATCAACGATTCACCAGCTTTCCTTACCGACTTGAGCATGCATTTATGTTTTGGTCCCCTGGAATAGTGTTTTTCTTTGTTTATTGTTTAGGAGTTCAGTTTGGTTTTGATTTTTGGGTGATTGAATTCCTATAAATGCATGGCTTGTGCTCAAACATAGGGGCTGGATTTTGAAGACTAATCTTTGCTCTCATCTCCTCATTTTTAGTATTTTAGATTGTTATCTTGTTTAAGAAGCCATAGTTTCAATTCACTTGCATCTTTAGTTAGATTGCTCACTATTGGTAAGCCACATACCCATATTGTGCGGCAAAGTGCTTTGTCATTTCACCCAATTTAGTCTCGAAGTTTGTCTCTGAATTTCTCTTTGCATTAGATTTAGCTATAATTTTGCTTAGAGTACTTGTTTTAGTTCATTTGCATGCTCATTTAGCATTGTCCAGCTGTTGGTAAGCCACATATCCAGCTTGTGCAAGCAGTGTTGTTGTTTTATCCATTCCATTGGAGTAGAATAGCTTAGGAAGCCATTAAAGTTGCAGGTTTTGCTCTTCAAACAGGATAGTTTTCAGGTTCTGGTCATTTCATGTTGCATGACTCGCAGTAAAATCCCGATAGGAATCGCATAAGCCAAGCTCTGTACTCTTGCGATGTCCCTCTCCTACTCGCATTCTCGGCCTCGCATTCTGAGATGTCCTTGTCCCAATATCTATTCCTGTCGATGCTAGCATTACACGCTTTTACGGATCCACGTGAGCACGAAAGAACGAGGAGATCACACTTGAGGGACAAGATCACATACACCAATGGATTCACCACTTTTCGTAGAATCTAGATTTCAGCTTTGAAAGTTCTAGTTAGAATCATATCAAATAGAGTAGATAATTGTTTCATTTCGGTAAATTCTATTCTCAATATTGCGAGGAAGTTTGTGATGATTGATAGTTTCGAGAAACTATGATTCACTCCTCACTTCGAGGTAGGATCGAGAATCTTGCAGATAGATTAGACGAGCTATTTTATAAATCTACAAATTGCACAGTGATAACTACACTCGGTTATTTTGTCTGTTTTAAATTATTGTTTAGTTGTTATTTCTAGATACGCTTAAAATAGTTTGCTTTCCTTAAATTTCTTAAAAGATTTCTTAGAAGAATAGAAGTTATATATATGTTTTAGATTTATTCCACGTAATTAGAATTTGTTTCGATTATACGGTTAGATTTAGATTTATTTTGTATGACAATCACGGGACCTCAGGAGCCCAGGGAATATATATTTGAGCCAATTGTGCCTCAACCAAACCTCGTCACAACAATAATTGACATAGACCAAAATCTCAGAATACAAGTATTCCGAACAACAATGATTTACAACTAATCAGTTCTTAGTTGAGAGGGTTAAACATAGAAGACGACCAAGCACACACATTTTGGTCAAACCAACCAAACTACAGATTACCCTAGACAAACATTGGCATGACTGTAGAAGGGTTCGAAAGAGAACAAACCTTTGGTTGTGATCCTTTGGTCCCACAGCCAGGTGCAGGAGACACTCTCACAGACATAGATACTAGTTTAAGGATCCAAGTTGCACGAACGCCTGTGAGATATTATGAGAAAATCACACAGTTATTGGTCCTAAACATAGAAGCTGAAAAATCATACGACTACTGGATACTAGGGATTAGGACTTGATTTCACGTATGACCATAACAGGACCGCAACATCCAAGAGTCCATGGTTGTGACCCACAGATCTCACAGCCCAACGAATCCACAAGTCAATCAGATATAGACGTTGGCTTACGCACACTAGTATTCCAATCCACTCCAATTCCACCCATCATCATCAAACAATTTTCCTTACTAGATATAGCGGCTAACGAAGCTAGAGAATTCTGGACTAGGCCAGAAAATCATCCGTAAAGTCAATTGTTTTCACCATCCAACCTATGACCTTATCTGGAGACATACACAAAACTATCCCAGGTCATTTTCCACGTATTCCACAACCCATAGATCGAATCACGCTAGAGCTCGATATTGATTGGAGCCTTCGAGCAGTCATCCTTGCCGATCGATCTATCACACTAGTCCAAGTTAGAAGGGCCTTCTTTGCCTTAGATTCGCAAATACCTCTAGTGCGCGTCGAAGACATTAGACTACCTAACTAGTTTGTCTGCATCCCACATATATTCTACCCCCACCGGCTTTCTCGGCACAACCTCGAGAGGTCGGGTACGTGGAAGAGTCACTTGTAGATTCTCACGCTCGCCTGTCGCTTTTCCGGCGTACAAAATTGGTGAACCCGACGTGAAACAAACAACTGTTTCACCTTCTGTACCTCATTAGCATTCACATCAGTTTCACCAACAAAATTGGTGAACCCAACGTGAAACAAACAAAATTAGTGAAGCTGACGTAAAACTTCCTACTTTCTCGTTCGGAGTCATAAGTATCATGTTTCCTTTCACAAATCACCTTCACTCCTTCCCATTATTCTGCGGGTATTCATATACCCCCCGAATATGTCGGGATTCGATGCATATGGCAGACCCCTCTTGGGTCTCGAGGCATACTACGCCCAACAGAATAGGCAATCATCACCCTCGCTCTCAGTATGGGGCGACAACTATTCAACTAATCAGTTGTCAACACAAACCCCAAGAATCAGATATAATTCATCTTTTCAAACTGAGGAGTTAGATCAACCCCTCGAACGCAACAAACAGAGCCTTCAGGTTCAAATAATATGACGTTTACCGGAGAATCTAGTTCGTCTCCTCAGATGCTACTCAGACCACAAATTAGTAGGCAATCAGATCCATACCTAGTCTTAGATGATGGACAGTCAATACGTTATCCTAGGAGTGAACAACATTCTTGAGGTATGTACCCACCTATAGGAGGTTTACAAATACAACCCGAGATCTCTTTTCAAGAAAATACCTCTATGCCACTGCATATAGGAAATACTCTCGGAGAAACTTGGCAAGAAAGTGATCAGTTCATAGCAGGATATCACATGCCTATACAACACCAGGGTATACAACAAACGCCACTAAGGCAAAACACCATGATTTCACCAAATGAAGTCATTTCAACGTTAATGGAAAAAGTGAGAGGGTTAGAGCTTGCTCAAGCAAGTCAAAATTCTCCGTTCATACAAGCAGGAAGTTCCAATCCTCCATACCACCCTGGCCAAGTAGATCTCCTCATGGGAGTAGGCACGTTAGGCATGCCTCCTCAGTATCCACAACAAATGCCAACAAGGCCCATCATCTCTAACACCATTCCTCCCGGTCTGGTATCAAACAATCCGTTCCTAGACAATACCCCGTCATATTTAAACATGTACTCCAAATCACCACAAGGAGATATGTTTTCCTCTCCCTTGGCATATTTTCTCAAACACAGGGACCTCCTTATGCCCTTGCTAATGCATACGCTGCGCCGTATCAACAACCTATCCCACCACCACTCCCTCAACAACCACCATCAATGGTCGAAAACTATGCGATAGGGACTTATTCAGAATATCTAAAGGAACCCTTAGACTTCACCATACGAAGCGTCATGCTTCCAAGACCTCTTCCCGATTTACCCAAGTTCAAGGGTGAGGGAGATCCAAATGCACATATCAAGGCTTATGCTACAGCCATACGAGAATTACTCCCTTGGGATGGGGTTGTTGCTAAAATATTCCCCAAAACCTTGGAAGGCATCGCTCTCGATTGGTATTATAGAATACCTGAGGCTTCCATCCATTCATTTAAACAACTCGTGTCAGAATTCATTAAGGCATTTGATATGAACAAACTGTTGAGAATAGGAATAAGGGAATTCTTGCACATCAAACAAGAACACAACGAATCTGTCGCCCATTTCATCCAGAGGTGGCGTACAGTTCTTTATTCTTCAGCAAGTGCTCCAAACATGGATCAGATGGAACTATGTGATTTATTCCTTCATTCTCTCAGCAAGGAGGTGAAGGAAGAAGTCCAGAAGTTCCCACTAAGAACTTACGATGAAGTACTTGAGAGCGCTCTCCGAATAGATCAAGCAGCGATAGATAGTGGTCGTAAGACATATGGAACAAACGGGAGGTTAATAACCTCCACTCAAAACACTACAGCTATCACAAATGTCAATCAAGGACCTAAAATCCTTAACAAAAATCGTGGGGTAACAACGGATGGAGTAACCGACCAGCCCAAGAGGGTAAATGTCGTTAATACTCCGTCACAAGCAAACAACCAAAGAAACAACAACTTTACCTCGACAATCAATACAGTGGATTTTAACCATCCAAAAAAACAACAACAATGGCGAAATCCCATACAAGGGCCAAGCCAAAATTCATTTGGTTATCAAAACCAAAGTCAAAACCGGAAGAAACAATTGCAAAACTTTAATCCTAATAGACAACGGTTTGACAAGAATTTTAGGCCACAATACACACCAAACCAACAAAACAGAATTACAATCCCAATTCTTATTGTGGTTTCCACAAAATTTAGGGTCATGATACTAGAACGTGCCATGACTATAACAAATTCATGCAACGTTTGCGAGGAAGAAAAAGACAATTCTTTACAGATTTGTTCTTAGTAGATCCTACGCCACCAACATCAAATACCTTTTCAGGGGTAGTTTTCCCTCAAAACGCACCCCTGAAGATCTTTAATGATCCACTCCCAAATCATGATAACAACAAACTAAATCCAACTGGGACAAACAAGGGTGCAATGACAGGAAACAATGATCATGAAGCCTCGACTTCGCTAAATCCATTAGTTGCACCGCAACTAGGAAGTCAGCCACGACCTAAGGTAGTTGGATTAGTAGAGTTAGACACTGAATTACCCATCGAAGCTATAACAAGGACACGAGAGTATTTCTCTCAGCCAAGTCCAAGCCACCTGCCAGAAACGGATAACATCCAACAAATCATAGCAAAGCCTGTGGGTGCTTATGATTTAATTAATGATCTAACAAAAACCTTCTCGCATATTTCATTTTTAGACTTACTAAAGAACTCTCCTGCCCACAGGGCTGCTCTTTTAGAAGCATTAGGTCTAGGTCATCTAATTAACATCACTCCACCACTTTGAAACATAGGTAAATCATGTGGACTTTGATGTTCATCCTCCAGGAAGGCGAGATAAGGATATCGAATTCATATTCGAGATATACAAAATGCCTACGACGCCGAGAGATTGCACGCCGAGGTGATCCGGCCTTACACTTACAAGTATGGGTTTATAATAACTATGTAAAGCGCACAACGGTAGACGATGGGGCAGCAGTTAACATAGTCCCCTTCTCTTTCCTTCGAAAGCTAGGGTATGGAGAAACCAATTGTTCCACAACTCGAAACACGCTAAGAGGCAATGACAGCCTCAAAGCTACCTCAATTGGAACTATTATATTACCGGTCACCTTAGGACCCAAAACCATTTTGACTGAGTTTTATATTATAGATCGGGAAACTAACTATAATATGATCCTCGGCCGACCATGGATACACCGCATGAAGGAAATCCCTTCTACGCTATTTCAAGAAGTAAGGTTTTTACATTTAGGAAAGGTATTCGTGGCCAAAGGTGATCCAAAACCATTTGACGTACACCTAGCCGAATTAAAAAAAAACCAGTGTGCACTCTAATTTGAACTTCCAACAAACCAACTTAATAAACCCACTCGACCCAAAACCGAGGAGAAGTTGGTACCTACAACGGATCTTGAAACTACCAAAGATAACCAAAACAATCCCAACCCCTAAAGACAAAACTAAAGAAACAAAGATCATTAGGGACTACCGCAAAAATCGTTGAATTGATAGAACAAGATTCACCAATGTTCTTACCATTTGATTCAAGTAGGCATAGGATTTTCCCTAGGTGTTGGTTCCTTCTAGCAGAGGACCTCTCCGTATGGTAGAAGTAGAGTGCGCAAACACAAAGATGCCCTAACATCTATACTCCCGGCTAAGTATTGGACTCTCCATTTCGATGGAGCTAAATGCCGTTATGGAGCAAAGGTGTATAATTCTTACTTCACCCGAGGAGAAAGTCCTCCCATTCACTTTTAAGTTAAACTTTGAATGCACAAACAACGGCGCTGAGTACGAAGCCCTCCTCCTTGGCCTCACCTTAGCCAAAAGAATTGGCATTGATAACATCAGAGTCTTAGGAGACTCGCAATTAGTGACAAACCAGGTTTCTGAGGTATATGAAACCAAATCCGAACACTTGCAGCTTTACAAAGAAGCCGTGTTAGATTTAAGCAAGGCATTTAACTTCATATCCATTGAAGCAATCCCGCGAGAGAAAAATCTTCTCGCTGATTCAATAGCAACCTCAAGCATCACGTTTTACTCTAAGCAACGAGTTAGAAGATACCCAGTTCACGGTGTCCATTCGTGATGAACCATTGATAAAAATAATGACAAATCCTCTTTCAAGCGGAAGTAAATCTACCTTCCTAGGCCATGTTGATAGTGATGCGGCTACTATGGATTACTTAAATGCCTATGCAAAGACTACATCTCTCCTATCACATGCTAGATTTATCCTTAATTCCACATTCGTCTTCCTACTTTGGAAATCCTCGTAATGAGATCTTCCCTCACAAATGGAACCTAACATATACGTAGTAGAAAATGGGGATGATTTAGATTTACCTCCAGCACCACCTGAGTTCAAAGAGGGTAACGCCTCTTTGATCGAAGAAACAATTGATGTCAACATCGGGACAGAAGATGAACCAAGAATATTGAAACTAGGTTCTTCGTTAACCCCAGAAAAGTGGAAATACATACTGACTCTCAAAGAACATCGGAAGGTGTTTGAATTTAATTATAAGGAGATGATGGTGAGTTGCACCCCACATGCGGTGCACAACCTCATCACTAGATCAGATGCAAAGCCAATTAAAAAAATCAAGGCCCATGAAGCCCAAAGTATCTCTCATGGTAAAAGAGGAGGTAATAAAACTCCTTCTGTAGGATTCATCAAGCCAGTTGACTACTCCCAATGGGTATCTAACATCGTTCCCGTTCTCAAGAAGAATGGAAAGATACGCATCTGCATAGATTTTCGAGATATCAACAAAGCGTGTCCTAAGGACGACTTCCCATTACCATCCATAGACGTTATTGTTGATGCAACAACTGGTTTTGAACTTTTGTCTCTTATGGATGGATTCTCGGGATACAATCAAATCAGAATATCTGAGCAAGATCAAGCTAAAACCACATTTATAACTCCTTGGGGAACCTATTGCTACGCTGTTATGCCATTCGGTCTCAAGAATGCCGGTGCTACGTACCAGCGGGCCATGACATACATATTTCACGATCTAATTCATAAAATCATGGAATCTTACGTAGATGACTTATTGGCTAAAGCCAAGAAGCGTTGTGACCATCCCGAAGTACTCCGCATCATTCTTTCACGCCTAATAGAATACGGAGTCACACTAAACCCAGAGAAATGTGTCTTTGGTGTAACGGGAGGGAAGCTCTTAGGTTATATCATATCGTCAAGAGGGATAGACGTTGACCCAACCAAAATTGGCTGTCCTCGAAATGGTTCCACCTTCGTGATGAATCGGAATCGATCATTTTAAAATCGGGTGCAATCCAAAGATTTATCCCAGACTTAAGTTTCGTTGTTCATCCAATCAACAATTTACTCAAGAAAGACTATAGCATTGATTGGACTGAAGATTGCAATGAAGCTTTTGATGCAGTTAAGCGTTTCCTTTTATCACCACCTACGCTAATGCCACCTAAGTTAGATCGCCCATTAATTCTATATTCACGAGCTACCAATGTCTCGCTGGCCTGTATGTTGGCCCAAGAAGATGATGACAAGAGAGAACGTGCGATTTATTTCATTATCCGAACACTGCTCGACTATGAAACACGCTATACACAGGCAGAATGAGAATGCCTTGCCATAGTCTTTGCTACTAAACGCCTAAGACATTATATGTTGAATCAAGAAACGAAGGTCATGGTAAAAATGGACCATTTACGGACTTTTCTCACACAAGGGTCATTATCTAAAAAGGCTGGACGTTTTATAACCTTAATGGGAGAATTCGAATTAACATTTGTAAATCAGAAGTCGGTTAAAGGACAAGTCATCGTGGATTGGTTAGCTGACAACCCATTAGACGGAGGTGATTTAGTAGATTTAGACTTTCCAGATGAATGCGTATACTACATCGAAACCCGACCCGCTATCTCTGAGTGTCCTTGGTACACTGATATCATTAATTATATCATGGACCATACGTGCACGAGGCGATTACACCACAACAAAGAAGGCAAAGCATTACGCATAATCGTAGCTAAATACGTCATTATAGAGCAGGTGCTCTATCGAAAAGCATTCGATGGAATGCTCCTAAGGTGTGTCGACACAGAAGAGTCCAAGAGGATTCTCCATGAATCCCATAGCGGTATATGTGGAGGCCACTTCGGTGGCCATGCCACCACTCAAAAAATACATCGAATGGGCTATTTCTGGCCCACTCTAGAACATGACGTGATAGAGTTTGCACGCAGGTGTCATAAGTGCCAAGAATTCTCCCACGAGATCCACATGCCAGCACAAGCTCTACAACCAATCGCAACTCCATGGCCCTTTTCTACATGGGGTCTAGACTTAATAGGGAAATTCTCTCCCTCATCCACAGACGGCCATAATTTTATAATCATGGCCACTGAATATTTTACCAAATGGGTGGAGGCCATGCCTCTTACTACTGTACCTGGTTCTGTGATCGCCAAGTTCATTTTGAACCAAATCATTTCAGAGGTACAAAGATATCCGCAAATCATTATCTCCGATAATGGAACTTCTTTTAAAAATGAAGAAGTTCGCAAACTATGCAGTAAATTTAAGATAAGCCATCATACGGCTTCCTTGTATTATCCCCAAGCCAACGGACAGGCTGAAGCAACAAACAAGACACTGAAAGCCATTCTCCTTAAAACGGTGAAAGAAAACAAGCGAGATTGGCATTTAAAGTTATATCCGGCCTTGTGGGCCCACCGAACCTCAATAAGAACACCAACGGGAGAAACTCCTTTCTCGCTAGTATTTGGGGCATAAGCAGTTCTCCCGCTTGAGGTCGAAATACCCAGTCTCCGCATTTCATTACAAGGGATTCTGGATGAAGACGCTTACAGAGAAGCACGTCTTTCCCAACTAGAAAGCCTAGATGAAACTAGGTTAGATGCTAAACAGCGGCATAGAGCTTATGCTGACCGAATGTGCCGGCAGTATAACAAAAAGGTCTATGAATGCGATATATACGAAGGTGATCTAGTTCTAAGACTAGACAGCCGGATCGACAAGAAGACCGGCGAAGGAAGGAAATTCTGCCCAAATGGTTGGGCCCATACCAAGTCATGAAGGACTATGGAAATGGTGCTTACCTCTTATGTACGCTAGAAAGTGAGGAATTTGGCAAAACAGTCAATTCCTTGCACCTCAAGCGATTATACGCATAAGCAACTAGCACTGCTTGTATAATTATCTACATTACATCTTCATATAGATTTAGATCATTTTGTCCACTTGTTTCTTACATAAATTGTGATCAAGGAATCTATTCTCAAAGAAATTCATTACAAACTCATGATGTTGTTGGCATAAAGCTCTATAATCATACCTCTCCATCTTCATAAATCATCAAATCATTTCAGAATCTTTTATCAAATAAAATCAGACATGACAAAGTCCTAACGGTAACCATACCAAGATCTGCAAGTTTGTTCTCACTTTGATTTCTTCTTAGGATAGGTGTCTTGCCTATGGTCTGTTCTAGAAGCTTCATGGTGTCACATCTATCCCATATATACATCTCTTTGGAAATAAGCATATACTGACATTTTACTCAAATAAGCAAGTCAAAAAGTGATTAAACAAAAAAATTTATTTTACACATTTCCTTGCCCCACCAACCTTCGGTGATGAGCTTGCGTCTCTTACTAGTGACGTAGGGTTGGGAAAGGATGGAAATGCCCTTACTCGCCTATGCCTTGCCCACGGTGATAAACCCACGCTTCTTACTAGTAGCATGGGGCAAAGTGTAGGGGGTCCTCTTGACAAAGCAAACGTTAAAAGGTCATAAACAAACAATTCAAACTTTGAGTCAAAAACAAATGAATCAGATGTTCAAAATTCCAAGAGAGTTAAAAACCCAAAAACCCATATTTTGTCTACTATGTGGCCATCTACGGGTCTAAGTCTGGATAAACCACAAAGCAAGTCACATCCAAAACTATGAAGTCACTCGAGTGGAGTTGGCTTGTAGCTTCTAATTTGGTTCCACCAAAGCTTTGTCTGTCTTTCATCACTATCATTTCACCACATTTCATAACTTGTGCCCTTCTTAACTCTCGGTGATGAGCCCTCGCATCTTACTAGTTGCGTGGAGTTAGGAGTGGGGCAAGTTAATCTGTTCATCATACTGGTTATTTTCATCACTTTTCCAAAACAAACATGAGGTATCCAAATTGCTCACAGAAGCTAAAATTCAAATCACAATATATCTACAATATCATGTATCAGCATCATGAAACACAAAAAGAAAGCAAGCATTTGCATCATCTGTTCTCCATTGCATACATATAAAAAGCATACAAACATACATCGTAGTATACACAAGGAAACTAGAAATGGAAAGGGAAAACATGAGTGACAAGCATTTGATCCAAAAACAAATGCATATATATAAATAATCAATGTTTATATACAATGCCATCATGCTCTAAGCATGGTCAAAACGCTCAAAGAGCCTGTAATATACAAAAAAATATATAATACAAAGTACACGAAGGCCAAGAGGCCTCTCAATCCCTACGCAACCCTCCGAAGGTGCACGCCCACGCCTAGGACTCCGGCTGCGCCGGCGCTCTGAATGTACGGAAGGCTCGGGGTCCCGAGGGGCAGCCGCGGTCTCACCACGAGAATGGCTCCTCATGAGGCGCTCAGCCATCCTGTAGCCTACTAACTCTGTACGGAGGGTCGACACCATCCTGGCCACGTGCCAAATAGGGGCGAAGACATCGTATGCCTACCGGCGCCGAGGGCTCCCGACATCTATGGATAGCTCCGCGGGTCCTATCCATGGGGATCATCAAGGAATCAGTACATACCCTGCGGATCAAATCCCGCCACTCGTCAACAGTCTCTGCAAACAAAGGATAAAAATAAATCAGAAACCAAGCAAGAGGCTAAAAGATACAAGACAAAAACACAAGGAGAGATAGCAATTAAATAAAATCCTAAATTAAATAAACATTAAATGGGAGAAGGGTAACTTACTCGGATCCCCAAGCATCCAAGATGGGTCATTTGGGCCTGGCACTGCCGCGGATGTCATTCTTTGGCGAGGGGCTGCTCCCATGGCAGGGGCAACATGTTACCCTGCAACTGACTCATCCTCTCCACCGTGGCCCTGAGAGAGTGGCTCCTCTGAAACTAGAGTGTCCTTCTCTGCGCTCTGCTCAGCCCTCTCTGCTGCATAATATCCTGAGTGTCATGCCACTCAGGATCGCTGTCCTCGGTCTCCTCCTCTTTCCCTCCCTCTGTGAGCTCCTCAGAGTCGGAATCAATATCTATAGGGTCATCGCTGCTATGATAAGGACCCACAGCAATCTGAAGAAAAGGTGCCCAAGGCGCACCAACTCTCCCTCTAGTGCGAATTATCCTCCCGGCTGCAATAGGAATGCCAAGAGTAATCGTTGTCCAACCTCGGCCTCTAGGCCCCCTCTGGCCTCGCGAACTGATCTGTCAAAACTGGTGCCACTGGGGGAAGCATGCCCAAATATGGTAGACCAAACTGGCATTGAGGAACTGGCCGAAAGGATGTACCTCTACTCACCCCACTCGATCAATGAGATGCCCTGTGGTGGAGTAGGAGATCGGGGTAAGAGTCTCTCGCCCCATATGCCGGCCATAAGATAGTATGGTGTCGCTCCATGTCTGCGCAGTAGTAAGGAGGCAGCTGGGTCGATGAGGTGCTCGAGCATCGACATATCTGTCATCATCGGCTGCCCTCATAGCCCAGGATCTCGCTACCTCCACACCCCCGCCATAAGGGATGAAATGCTCATACACCCAACTCATGACTAGAGTTGGGTGGCTCAAGATATTTGTCCCCGTAAAGCGGACCACCCTATATAAATCATGGTAGGTGGTCCCGAATATCTCGCACCCAGGCATATATCCGGCCATGCCCCTCTATCTCAACAATTTATCCCCTCCCTTGTCCCCGATCAGTCTCGAGGCAAGGATCCCCATGACGGCCTGTCGAAGTACGGGGATAGGCAAAGAAGGAATGGATCGAACTCTCACTCCCTTCTTCGACCCCGTGGAGATAACTGCATCTCCCATATATGCTGCCCACTGTGCAATCTGTGCCCATGAGCTTGCTGTCTCTAATGTAAGTCTCCGCCCAATGATCGGGACTCCCAGAATACGGTAGACATCCTCGAGTGTAATGGTCCACTCACCACGGACCCCTGGCAGTCGGAAGGTGTTCCGATCTGCATCCCAATAAGAGAATAAGTCACAAAGGATGTGACTAGATGGTGCAACATGAGGCACACGTGATATATGCAGTATGCCGGCCCTCTGTAGTGTGTCCTCCTCGTCCTGTGAAAGGGCATCCAGTACCCCTGAGAGCCAATCACACTCTCTCTCCCTGCTCCATCTAATGTACTCCGCTCTCACCTGCATACACCCAAAAACACACAAAACAGAGCAAGTCAATATCCGAGCAACACCGAGAGAGCCATAAAAACACGTAGAAATGCAAAAAAATACAAGTGTAACCTCAAATTTAAGCTCTTTTTGCATTCTGTACAAAACCACCGCCCTTAGCAGGGAGGCGGAAGCAGAACCGCCCTTAAGGGCGGCGGTCGTGTAACCGCCGCCCTAATCAGGGTGGCGGTTATGTAACCGCCTCCCTGGCCAGGGCGGCGGTCGTGGTCTGAAAACCCACGCGTGATTTTAACCTAAAAAGGCCTAAAAGTGCGAGAAACGGCCATTTGACCTAAAAATGGAGCCTACCCAGAGGCGCCCCCTAGAGTGAACCTTTTCAACCTAATATTTTCAAAAATAACCCCCATTACTTCAAATTTAGCATTTTAAATTAAAGGGGGGAAAAACAATAAATCGAAGAAAACCAACCCGTGATCGCCGAGGTCGGTATTCCGCACGTGGAGGCATGATCACGGTCTCGCCTGCGAACATTTCGACTCTACTCACGCAAGAAACCGTCACCGTGGGTCCCGAGCTCAAAATCAATCAAATTAACTCGCGCAAATGAATAGTAAAATGGGCCCACTTTCATATATATGGCACTCTGTTTCATTTTAAAATGACTTTTTCACGGGGTTGGAGCGCCGATGAAGGTAAGTTCCTATCCCCGCACGAATGGTACGTTCTCATTCCCTATTACTTCAGCGTTTATTTTCCAGATTATTGTATCTATCTACACTTGAGTTCTCTTTTCATTTTGCAGTAGCAGGAATTTGGATGGCGTCATTTCAACGCACTGACGAGTAAGGTATAACTTCTAACTCCCCATTTTGGGATTGCCATACTCGGACCCACCGTTTTATGCCTCTTCATGGCTAAAACGCTTCTCCGAGGGGGCAATATGTACGTACCCAAAATTGTAAGGTACTTTGCATCGCGTAACAATGTAACAAGTGCCCCAATGATGATACAGTCTCCTCGTAAGGTGTTCGGGATCTGGAAAATCCTCAAGTATGCGTTAACATCCCGCATGCCCCACTTAGTCCCTCGCGCCCTTTATTTTCCCCTTTTTCCCTCTTTCCTTGGCCTTTTGATCTTGGTGGCGAAACCGCCGCCCGAAGGGCGGCTCAGAATCGCGCCCTCGATCATGGCATGGCGGTCAGAATCGCCACCCTGCTCAGAGTGGCGGTCCTGAACACGTTTTCCAGAACATTCTTTTGACCCGACTCGCGTGAAATATCAACGATTCACCAGCTTTCCTTGCCGACTTGAGCATGCATTTATGTTTTTGGTCCCCTGGAATAGTGTTTTTCTTTGTTTATTGTTTAGGAGTTCAGTTTGGTTTTTATTTTTGGGTGATTGAATTCCTATAAATGCATGGCTTGTGCTCAAACATAGGGGCTGGATTTTGAAGAATGATCTTTGCTCTCATCTGCTCATTTTAGTATTTTAGATTGTTATCTTGTTTAAGAAGCCATAGTTTCAATTCACTTGCATCTTTAGTTAGATTGCTCAGTTGTTGGTAAGCCACATACCCATCTTGTGCAGGAAGTGATGTCATTTCACCCAATTCATCAAGTTTGTCTCTCGAATTTCTCTTTTGCATTAGATATAGCTATAATTTGGCTTAGAGTACTTGTTTAGTCTGTTGGTAAGCCACATATCTAGCTTGTGCAAGCAGCTTTTGTTCTTTTATCTATTCCATTGGAGTAGAATAGCTTAGGAAGCCATTAAAGTTGCAGGTTTTTCTCTTCAAACAGGATAGTTTTGAGTTGGTCATTTCATGTTGCATGACTCGCAAAGTAAAATCCCGCTAGGAATCCCATAAGCCAAGCTCTGTACTCTTGCGATGTCCCTCTCCTACTCACATTCTCGGTCTCGCATTCCGAGTTGTCCTTGTCCCAATATCTATTTCCTGCGATGCTAGCATTACACGCTTTTCTCGGATCCATGTGAACATGAAAGAACGAGGAGATCACACGAGGGGACAAGATCAAATACACCAACAGATTCGCCACCTGCTCGCATGGAATCGTGTTTCGACTTTCAAAGTTCTAGTTAGAATCATATCAAATAGAGTAGATAATTGTTTCATTTCAAGTAAATTCTATTCTCAATATTGCGAGGAAGAATTTGTGAGGATTGATAGTTTCGAGAAACTATGATTCACTCCTCACTTCGAGGTAGGATCGAGAATCTTGCAGATAGATAAGACGAGCTATTTTATAAATCTACAAATCTGACAGTGCCGATAACTACACTCTCGGTTATTTCATCTATTTTAAATTATTGTTTAGTTGTTATTTCTAGATACGCTTAAAATAGTTTGCTTTCCTTGAAGTTCTTAAAAGATTTCTTAGAAGAATAGAAGTTATATATATGTTTTAGATTTATTCCACGTAATTAGAATTTGTTTCATTACGCTTAGATTTACATTTATTTTGTATGACAATCACGGGACCTCAGAGCCGTGGAATATATATTTGAGCCAATCATGCCTCAACCAAACCTCGTCACAACAATAATTGACATAGACTAAAATCTCGAATACAAGTATTCAACAACACAGATTTACAACCTGATCGGTTCTCGGTTGAGAGGGTTAAAAATAAAGACGACCAAGCACACACGTTTTGGTCAAACCAACCAAACTACAGATTACCCTAGACAAACATTGGCATATTTGTAGAAGGGTTTGAAAGAGAACAAACCTTTGGTTGTGATCCTTTGGTCCCACAACCAAAGTGCAGGAGACACTCTCACGACATAGATACTAGTTGAAGGATCCAAGTTCTGCACTAACACTGTGAGATATTATGAGAAAATCACACGCTTATTGGTCCTAAACATAGAAGCTGAAAAAGCATACGACTACTAGATAGACTAGGGATTAGGACTTGATTTCGCGTATGACCATAACAGACCGTAATATCCAAGAGTCCATGGTTGTGACCCACGATCTCGCATCCCAACGAATCCACAAGTCAATCGGGATATAGACGCCGGCTTACGCACACTAGTATTCCAATCCACTCCAATTCCACCCATCATCATCAAACAATTTTCCTTCGATATATGGCGCTAATGAAGCTAGAGAATTCTCGACTAGGCCGTAAAATCATCCGTAAAGTCAATTGTTTTCACCATCCAACCTATGACCTTATTTGGAGACATACACGCAACTATCCCGTGTCATTTTCCACGTATTCCACAACCCATAGATCGAATCACACCGAGCTCGATATTGATTGGAGCCTTCGAGTAGTCATCCTTGCCGATCGATCTATCACACCGCCTAAGTTCGAAGGGCCTTCTTTGCCTTAGATTCGCAAATCCCTCTAGTGCGCTGTCGAAGACATTAGATAGCCTAACTAGTTTGTCTACATCCCACGTATATTCAACCCCCACCGGCTATCTCGGCACGACCTCGAGAGGTCGGGTACACACTAAGAGTCACTTGTAGATTCCCACGCTTCTGCCGCTTTTCCTAGCGTCACAAAGACCTTTCCTTTTGCACCTCTATTAAATATAATATCATTTTTAGTGTCACAAATTGGGATTTTGGATTATCAAATCCAAATCCATTGGTAGAGGGAGCTCCTATGGCTTCCTCTTGAAATAGGGAACAACATGAAGTGGGTTGTTTTCATCCCAAGATAATGCAATATACCTTTCTAGTTTGATGATGACAAATAGGAAGATATTTCGAGGTGTTCACGAGGCGTGGTTGATGATGCAAGTTACTTCATGAATAGTTCCACTAAGAAACTCTACATCAACCCACATATTAATTGTAATCATAACCTTTGGATGTTTTGAAGCCTTTTTGTGATATAGTCATTTTTTATTGGTAAAAGAGGGTTAGTGGGTAACTCCACCTTTCATTAATCATCATTAATATATTTAATACAATATCATTCACACCATTAACAAAACAAAGCATAAACATAAAATGTTAGCTAAACACAAGTCTTCTACAATAAAAACAAATCTGCAATATGAAAAATAGGTCTTTCATAGTATAACCATTATATCTAACTTTATGCATATTAACCTAAAAAAATTGCATTAGAAATACAAACTAATATCTATGGCCATATACAACCCAAATAATTCTTCTACAACCTCTTCCTTTCCGCACCCTACTTTTTCAATCGTTATAATCCATTCTTATTAATTTATTAGATCTTCCAACAAATATTCCCCAACCATTTCAAAATAGATCTAGATTATACATTAAATCACCCAATAATTTATTAAATCCATAACACCAATAATATTACAAATCATAGAGCCCAAAACTCTTTTCTATGGTAGAGACCCAAAATGTGTAGATTAGTGAATGATACCTACCATTTAGTTTCCAAACATTCTAAAATAAAAAAATTGAAATATTTTATGGCCTAAACATCTTAAATCATCAAGATAGGTTGTTTTATACATATCTTCTCATTCACCTCACCTCCCAATAGGTTCATTCACCTCACCTCTCAATGTGTAGATTAGTGAATGATACCTACCATCTAGTTTCCAAACATTATAAAATAAAAAAAATAGAAATATTTTATGGCCTAAACATCTTAAATCATCAAGATAGGTTGTTTTATACATATCTTCTCATTCACCTCACCTCTCAATAGGTTCCTTTTTTTCTGTTTATGACACATCTTCTAACATCCACTAACTTGTAGATATGAGGCATCACATAATCTTCTAACATATTCTATTAATATTTTTCTTAAAATATGTTTCCTTATCTTAAGATATGAAATTATCATCCAATATAACATTTTGCATAATCCTTACATTAGGCTTAAATTGAAGATCCAATTCCATATTCCTCTTTTTCAACATTCGAATTCCACACCTTTGCTTAGGTCCAGTCCAACAATACCATATATATCTTCCAAATATAGAAACTTACATTTGATAATTTATCCTTTAAAATTCGTGGTTTTGAAGAATATTCCTTTGGTAAAATAAATATCCACATTCTATCCCTACTTAGTATATCTTACTACCTCTCTCACAACTTGCTTATTTCTAAGAATTAATGTGTCGTCACATTATGAATATAAATACATAAAAAAGATACTTAACCTTTATTTCTTATTATACATATTTCATAGTTGATACAATATCAATGTGCAAAATCATATATTATGGTTAGGATGTTATATGTTATCATGGATGACCTGTATAGTCTTAGATAGACACGTACTCCAACCTTTCTTTTAATTTGGTTATCTTGATTGTATCATTTTTACCCCTAATTAGGCCTTGTAATAACCTTTAAAACACTATTTAACCAAGTTAATATAACTTTATTAACTCACGACACTATCATGGGATCTAATTATAAATTATATTCCCACATGTGACGCAAATCCATTAGAGAAGTCACTAATATAGTTATGAAGCACTCAACTAGGTGAAGTATTTCATTCCCTCATTTCAAAGCATCCAAATATCCCAATAAAATGTATTAAAAAGAGAAAAATCATCTCAAGTATTATAAAAATCATTTAATATTCTAAAGTTACTAATGGACTAGTTATTCTTCATTAAATTTTCATTAGTGGTGGCCAATTCTTGTCACCTTATCAATTACTTCTTAGCCAAGGTAACTTAATTTTTATTTGACTATCTACTAACGGTATATCTTGGGATTTGTGCATGCACACACACACAATATCATTCTTATGATTACAATGAGATTTTGATATACTAAAATATAAAGAATTTGATGTTTCTAGGTTCCAAGAACATGGAGACGGATTCAAGAAATTCATTTAATTCTCAGCAGTTTAACAAAATTTAATCATGATTTTATGCTCAAATATCAAAAATAGTTATTGAGAAAGGTATAATGATATTTTCAATAAAATTAATGTGTATTTGGATTGGTAATTAATATTTCTTAATTATTATTCTATTATAGAAGATAGAGTTTCTCATGTAGCTAGGATCTCTCAAGAAGATCCATTATAACAATTAACTATGTTTGTCGAATAAATTTTTTTGAACAAAAGTCTCAAAATATTATTATCTCAACAATAATTGACAATCCAAGAATTTTTTTGTAAGACATTGTCCAAGACTCTATTCAAAATTCTCTTGAAATTTCCATGTGAGTTCCTAATAAATAGGAAATGGAGTTGTGTATGAGAAAAAAATTGTTACATGGAAAAAATAATAGTTTTGATGGAATAAAAACTATTGTTCAATAATAAAAAAACACAAATTCTTTATTTAAGATTAAAATTATTCCAAGACCCTCCTTTAATTGAAAAATTGGGAGTGAGAGTATTAAATCTAGCGAGAATAGAAATGATAAGGTACCCATGTACAATCAAAATGGAAATAAAAAATATTTACCATGGATGAAAAAATTTCATTGCAAAGTAACTAAAAACCATTAATAACAAGGTGGAGAGATAATATATGCTGCTAAGGCATCTAAACAAGCACAAGTCAAATATCACACATAATGTTGAAGTAGAAGTTTGGTGGACCAACAAATAAATTCTACATGAGTGGTTAGGATTAATTACTCAATAAAACAATAAATTTGAAATTGTAATTCACCATAATAACTTCCTCAAAGGATAGTGTTAGTGGTTGGGATAGTGCGAGAGGTCACCAAAAATAATGTTGATCAACTATGTGAAAAACGTGGCCCCAAGGGTTAACAAGGAACACAACACCTAAATAAGAAGGATCTATGAAACACCCAATTCTACTAATTTATCGCAAAGTTGATGAAAAAAGTATGTAAGAGTGAAAAAAATCCACTTCTCAAATAGTAGTGCAAAGTAAACAAATCATGAACTTTAGACATTATTTATCTTCATCTCGTACTTATTATTTAGAAGGTTCTGATCAAGAAATTACTAATTAACCCCATCTTTTTGCTATATTTTTGTTATTTTATTTTTTCATTACCGGCCTCTTACACCTATATGCCCAGCCATCTATTGTCATCGCATGTTATTCTAGCCTCAACTGGAGTGGCCATGGGCACCTTGGTCCTACCAGGGGCACCCCTGTTTCAAATTTCCTGCCCCTTTTTGGGATCGTTCTAGCCATTTGATATCTTTACCATTCTTGTGGTTATCCTTTTCTAGGTTAGTTATGAAATTAGATCAAGAGAAATCTATAAATCTAAAGTTATGAGACCATAATGAGGGACCTAGCACTATTCACAACTATCCTCCATCTAGAGTTGCATCCATATATTGAATTTGAGATCACTTTCATCCACATAGCTCCATCATCAAGGCATAAGGCTAGGACATCTACATCACAGTTCATAGGGGAGGGATTCTATTCTCTTTGATGCACACACTATATTACATTTTCTACATGATTATCGCCGCTATTTCACAAAGTGTGACTAGAAAAAGAGAAACCTAGGGTATGTTTACACACACTTGCACATAGAAATACATCAGGTTTAAGATGTAGTGCACCACTTAGTAAGTCCACCATTGTGCCAAACTAAGGTCACTTTGACCCCTTCATATCTATTTTTCTTTTTTAAGGTCTTGCACATATTTCTTTCATCTTGTATTATCGGCAACATCCGAAGGGGCATGAAAATATGATACAAAACACAACAAAGGTTTCAGATCACCTCCTACTATTATAGAGACTAGCTTAAGAGCTTTTATAGAGACAAGGGCACCAGATTATAGACCAAAGGACCCATAAGCACGACAGTCCCTCTCTAGATGCTCTAGTTTAGCTAGATCCTCCAAATCCATCCTTTTCAGCACTTCTTCTTAGACATTCTTGCTTCTAGATTTTCTATTCATCACTATAACACTATCCTACAAGCATCTTCTATATAGATAAGTGATTTTATCTCGATTCCTACACATTAAGCTTAGTGTAGTCACAAAACAACATACTTATTATTACATTTATACCACCAAGTATGCTATTTTATATATGGATCTCGCATAAGAAGAGTATTAACTAATAGCTTGTCCCTTAGTATTATCGTCGAGTTAGTTGGTTATTTTGCCACTTGTCTTGAACAGTCCTTACAAGTCTAAAAAGTTTCATTCATCTCTTAGGAGGTCTTAGTTGTTATCATTTGGTCATTTTTCATCTTTAGTCTCTAGCTAGGGTGCCTGGAAAGGTGTTGGGGTGCCCATCGGTGCCCCAGTCCTCTTTTTGGGTGCCCCAATCCTGGTTGCACTTTATTGACATTTAGAATTTTGAGGTTGTTCTTTATGGTTGTTTTATCTCATTCCCCTAGGTACTATTTAGCATTGTCAGGCCATTAGTTTAAAATTATTAACAAGATATCCCTATATAAACATAAAATATTCATTGTCTTTTGGACAAACATTTTATTATCAAGAGCTAGCTATCTACTAAGGAAAAGGACTACATTTGGGCATCTTCTACATCTGCATCACACAAGCATAGGGGGAAAGGGTTTTATACATTCTATTAAAACCACCATTTGTATTTTTAATTCTAGATATTTCCCCTTCTTCTACATCATTGATGCTAGGGCACCCTAAGCACACAATTTCACACAAAAGCACACAAAATTACATTAGGTGTGGAATGTAGTGCAACACTTAGTCATAAGGAAACCATTATGGTAGTTAAGGTCTCTGCTTTGACCCTTAATTTACATTTTTCTTTTTAGGCATTTTATGGTTTGTGTGGGGTTTTGTAGGTAAGTCTTCATCACACAACTACAGTGATCAAGCGAAGGTATTGTGACAATAGAGAGAAAAAGATGAAGATATTGTGGAGACCTTAAAAACTATCATATTTAGATCCCGAGCTTATCGGAGATCGCCGCACCCAGACATGCACTGTGGTGCCTACATTCGCCTCAGCTCCTATCCCACATGTTTCAGATAGACAGATCTTCAATTGTTGCAATTTCCTAGTAGCACCATCGTTTCCTCCCCTCACTACACATCATCTTATCCTATCTTACACAAAATTATGTAAGTTAATTTTAGGTTAGTACACTATCCCATCTTATCCCCATTATTTCATTTCATTTAAAATATCAAATAAAATTAGTTAGCATTTACATTGTATTTATATCAATTTTCTCGTTATTGCATCTGGCATAAATTAAAATAAAAAATATTTACTTTTAGTTAATCATTTTGATAAACCCGTCATTTAGAATACCTTTCCCTAGGATCCTCCAAAACCCTAATGGATAAGAATAGTTCATATTCCTCACCCATCATTTTTCATTTTAGCATTAACCTTATTTATGATGATGCTTCCATATATGAAATCAAAGTTTTATATAGCGCTCTGTTTGCTACACCTGATCATATTCAACAACTCTTAGATGGGAAACAACATATGCCTACTAGTTATGCACATTATCCTATAGGAATTACCATTGTTATACTTGTGATCCTCCATATGATCTTTCACAAGAAACATTAGATGATTCTCTTATTGATTACTTGCTTGGTATTGACACTTGTTCACATGAGAATATTGATTCTTTGGATATTGACACGTTCCCCCTCATGGATTTACCTCTTCTCGACATTTTTTCTCATGGTACATCCGCTACTAGTTTTCATTCTCCTTCACACTATGTTGATGATTTCTCCTGTTGATAGTGTTCTTAGCGATATCATCATTTATGAGTCTCTATTAGATAATGAGAAGTCACTTAAAGGTCATGATTCTCCTTCTTTCAATACTTTTGTTGAATGTGTCTCACCTACTCAAATGTTATCTTCCCCGAGATCACATCTAACACTACGCATGAGTCACTACCATCTATTACTTCTTATTCTCCTACTTTTTCATCTCCTCTTTCTAGTTCGCCTAAATATCTTGGTACATCTCCTATGGATGTTATCTCTTGGTTCTTAGGAAATGAAGGATAAAATATGCAGTAAAAATCCCACAAAGAATCACAATAGTAGTAACTAATATGTAGAATAATATCACAGATCTAAAATAAAAGTACATAAAATAAAAGAACACAAAATAGAGACAATATTTAATGTGGTTTAGCCAATTTGGGCTAAGTCCACTAAGAATCACTTTCTCATATTTTTATTACAAGCCACCACTTTCTCTCAATACAATAACCATTTTTTTTTAGCTATGCTAAAAACTCTCTAATTCATCCTTAAACTCAAATACATCTAAAATGATGTGTCGACCCTTTCAAAATCCCAAAATCACATCAATAGGCATCTTCTTAAGTAGTTTTTAATACCATGGGTAAAAAAACCATGGGATAAAACTCGCCCCATAAACCTATGTGTCAAAAATCCCACCCATATGAAAAAATCAAATTTCTCGAGATATTGGGAACATATTTATAGGAAAACATTTTTCCTCGAGGGTTGTGCTACCGAATCTGCTACAAACTGGGGCTACCACCCCGGAACCTCACTCGAGGCCCGACTCGATCCCGAACCCCTATGAGAAAATTATGGAGAGTGTACACTTTTCAACACTTCCACACATGAAAAAAAGCTCCACAAATTTTCAATATCCCACTTACGGACTATATTTCCTCTTAGAAAGCTTCTCAACCCTTCATTGTTTTCGATGAAGACCAACCAAAGTTGAACACAACGGTAGTTTCTCCTTGTGACCACCTTAGTCATCATGGCTGCAGGATTCGAGTGATATTAATATTTTCTAGCTTCAACTTCTCTTCCTCCAAAGTTTTCTTGATGAAATGGTACCTTAATCGTATATGCTTCATCCTAGAGTGGAAAGCAGAGTTCTTATCTAGGTGTATAATACTTTCACTATCAAGTATGCAAATTTCCTTCCTCCTACTTATTCCCCAACTTCTCAAGAAATTTTTGTAACCAAATCATCTCTTTTCTTACCTTTTGGTAGCAACATACTAAGCCTCTATGGTTGACAAAGTAGCTAACTTCTTTAATTGTGAAATCCATCTCATTGATGTCCCACATAAAATGTAAATATAACCTATCGTGTTCCTCATGTTTTCTATATCTCTAGCCATGTCTTAATCTACATAACCATATAAAGTGGTATCTCGATCCATTATAGCAAAAAAATTCCTCATGGTCCCTCTCAATAATCGAAGGATCCACTTTACTCGATGCCAATTATCTTTACCAGATCACTCATAAATCTAATAACTACTACCATTGCATGGGAAATATCAGGCCTAATGGACACCATGACATATATCAAATTGTCAACCAATGATGAGTAAAGTACCTTAGACATCTAGTTTATCTCATGCCTTATCTTAGAAATTGCTCCTTTGATAACTTGAAATGTCCTACCAAAGGAGTCCCTACCGGTTTAGTATCCTACATATTAAACTTCTCCGTGACCTTCTCAATGTATTCTTCCTAAGATAAAGTCATATTCCATTCCATCCTATCCCTATATTTCCTCATACCAAGCATTTTTTTTAGCTGCCCCTAAATCCTTCATATCAATAGAGTCACTTAGCTATTTCTTGAGTACTTTTATTTCCTACAATTTTTTCCCGTAACCTACATGTCATCCACATACAAGCACAAGATTATATAATTTCCATCTTGAAATTTCTTTGTATATATGCAATTCTCATAATGGCATCTCGATATAAGCTTGCTTCATCATAAAGATTTAAAATTTCTTATACCATTGACGTGGAGCTTATTTGAGGCCATACAAGCTCTTCTTTAGTTTGCACACCATCTCCTCTTTACCTTTGACCTGATAGACCTCTGGATGTTGTATATATAGATCCTACTCCAAATCACCATGAACAAATGTAGTCTTTAAATCTTGCTGCTCTAAGTGCAATTCTTCTCGCTACCACTATTCCAAGAACAGTTCTAATAGAAATATTTTTACTACAGAGAAAAATATCATCAAAATCTATACCTTTTTTTTGGTGCAAACCCCCGACCACCAACCAATCTTGTATATTTCATTTCCTACTTCTTTCTCTTTAACATTTTATACCCACTTATTCTCCAATGCTCTTTTACCTCGGGTAGCTTCACCAAATCCCAAGTATGGTTCTCCATGAGAGACTGATTCTCATTATTCATGGCTTTCTCCCACTTCTTCCTATCATCTACCTTCATTACTTCATCAAAGTTCTCTTTCCCTCCATTGTTAGTGAGTAATAAATAATAAAGAGGAGGATAAAAACATCCGAGTCCTCTTTTTACCCTAGATGACATCCTCAATATAGGAGTTTGGGGTTCTTGTTGCATATGTTATTGAACTAATTCATGTATCAATTTCCCATCCTGGAAGATCCTCTATCACTTTATATACTTTCCTAGATTCTTCCCATATTTTCCAACTATCGCTTATACATAACTTTATCATTAAAGACCACATCCGTAGATTGAAATATTTTATTGTCTTTAACACTCCAACTTTTATATCCAAAGTCATCACCACCATAACCAATGAAAGTGATTTTTGTGATTTATCCTCTATGTTGGTCCTATAATCCTTGTAAATATGAAAATATACATAACATCCAATCACTCTAAGAAACGAGTAATCAAATTTCTTACCATACCAAGCCTCCTCGGGTATACCTCCATCTAAGGAACTTGAGGGCCCTCTATTTATAAAGTACATAGTTGTGATCACCGCTTTCTCGCCAAAAAAGAAAGAGGAAATCATGCATGTAAGCTCATGCTCCTAGATTGTTCCATTATTATCATGTTCTTCCTTTCAAATAACCCAATAAGTCATGGAATTATGGGAAACATCTTATGCGGACGTATTCCATTCTTAGAACAATAATCATAAAAATCAAATCTGTAATACTCCCCTCCATTATCTAATCCGAGACATTTTGGCTTAAGACCTATTTTATTCTCTACTAAGGCTTTGCATTAAACAAAAGATTCAAATACATCAGATTTATTTCTCATACAATATATCCAAACTTTCCTTGGATAATAATCAATAAAATTAACATATTAATTTAAACCCCCAAGATATGATACATGATCCAAACCCCACACATCGAATGTACTACCTCTATCTTATTCACATTCTTCCTAGGTCCAACCTTGAGAAACCTTACACGATTATGTTTTCCATATATGTAGTTGTCACATAACTCCAAACCTATTTCGTATATCTAGGTAATTTTTTTCTTTATGATCTCCACGCCCTTATGGATCATATGACCAAGCCTATAGTGCCACAATGTTGTATATGTTCCTGAATCCACAAGATTGCACACATTAGTGCTATTAGTGGTTAAATAGATGGTTACAACATTCTTACCTCTTGCCACCAAAAGAGATCCTTGGTAACCTTCCAAGATTCCATTGTGAATATCACAAGATAACCATCACTTCCCAATTTCTCCTCTAATATCAATTTTTTTCCTAATGTAGGGACATGTCTAACATCCTTTAATATCCATGTATTCCCATTCTTCATCTTAATCTGAATAAAACCTTTTCCAACTATGTTGCAAGGCTCATCATCACCAAGAAAAACATGCCAAAAATCCCTTGAACATAATCAACAAAATAATTGCTATTTGGAGTAGCATGGAAAGATTCCCTGAATATAAAACCCAAGATTCAACAATATTATGCAAATAAAGAATCAAAACATCTTGAAATACATTACTCACGCCACATTACCCTCCTTGTTTTCTTCCTTTTGCTTCTTATTATCCCGAAGCTCCCAATAGTCCTTCTTTAAATGCCTAGACTTTCCATAGTGCCAAAGCATACCATATTTATTTTAGATTTTGACCTTGCACGATCTTTCAATTTTCCATGGCTTCCTCTATTCTTATGTCTCCCTCTAGTTTCCATTGTCACAAAGATTCCTCGAAGTAGAAGATTCCACAGAGATTTTTTTGCATTTCCTCGTTTGAATGACCCCTAAAACATCACAAACTTTAACTTTGAGTTAGCTTAACCAAGTTCCTTACCGCTATTAATGTGCTATTCTGTAAGGAGGACAAAATTAATAAATCCCTAACTTATTCATCAAATTCTATTTTAACCAAAGCTAGTATATTCATAACTCGTATTAAAATCGCTCGATATGATCTACTAGTTAACTATTCTCATACATCTTCATATTAAACACCTTTTTTAGTAAAAATATGTTGTTAGAGGTAGAAGGTTTCTCAAATAACTTCCCTAATGCATCCATACGTTCTTTTGTAGTCTTTTCCTTTGAAACATTAAATAATACCGAAGATGCAAGACATAGCCGATTTTCCCAAGTGCCTTTCTATCAAGCAAATCTCATTCCAAATCTATCGTGATCAAGAGTTTGTTCCCTTTTTCAGATAGAGAAATATAAAGATCCTTCGATAAAGGTAATATTTCGTCTACATCTTCCAAAGACTAAAATTGTGCCACCTGAATTTATCAACAATTGATCTTCCATCATCTTCCATAGCTCCTACTCAAGCTAACAATTTCCCGCGATTTAACAAACCAAACCTCACTCTAATACCAATTTTTTGGAAATAAGGGATAAAATATGCGGAACCATCCCACACATAATCGCAATGGGAGTAAATAATATGTGGAATAATATCACAGATTGGAAATAAAAGTGCATAAAATAAAAGAACATAAGACAGAGATAATATTTAACGTGGTTCACCTAGTTTGGGCTACGTCCACCAAAAATCACTTGCTTAAATTTTTATTACAAGTCACCTCTTTCTCTCAATACAATAGGCATATCTCGTTAGGAGCTATTCTTAAAAAGTCTCATGAATTCACTTTTAAACTCACACACCTACAATGATATGTCTACCCTATCAAAATCCCAAAAGAACATCAAGTAGGAAACTACTTAAGCAATTTTATAGTAACGTGCATACCAAAACCATGAGCCAAAACTTCCCCATAAAGCTATGGGTAAAAATCCCGCACATATGAGAAAATCATGTTTCCCAATATATTGGGCACACTTTTCACAGCCAAAAACATTTCCTCGGGGCTGCCACCCTTGAACCCCGATGAGAAAAATATGGAGATTATACAATACTTTTAGTGTATTGTCTTCAACACTTACACACATGAAAATAGGTTCCACAACATAACATATTTTAATTCACCTAATATGCATGTTGGAGATGATAGTCCAACCATTTCTATGGGTATTCCATCTATATCCCATACCGTAGCTTCCTCTACACCTACTACTAGTGTGCCCATATCATCGGACCCTTCTCCATCACCTTTTGATATCCCTATGATTACTCAAAATGGAAAATTTCAACCACTTAACACATTGTTTTCATATTCCACCATCCCTTCATTAGATATCATTTCTCTCATGCATGTTGTAGGACAATTAAAATCACAAGTTCAATCTCTCACTTTAGAGAGTAAGAATTATTATGTTTCCATGGACAAAAATTCATTACATGGAAATCCGGTCCCTAAGAAGATTCATTATTCTGCATTCCCTCATGATTTCACCATGCCTACTTTCACATGTTTGATGGTCTCAAGTTACCCTCATGGTCATATTCTACATTATCGTAGCATTATGGCGTCCTATTCTAATTATAGATTTCTACTTTATACCTCTCCCTATAGTCATATTGATGAGGCATTAAAATGGTACACTCATCTCCCCTTTGGATCCATAAGTACTATTTATGACATGGAGGATGCCTTGCTCAATTGGTTTACAATCAACAATGGCTATAAGGTAACCTATGACTAGTTACCTACCCTACATTAGGGCTCTATAGAACGTATCAAGAATTATATTCTAATTTTCAATTCTTGTATCCATCAGCTTGTCTTCCAACCAATAGATCTTCAGAAATAATTTATTTTCTATCATGGCCTCATTCCTCCACTCAAGAAATTATTACATTATGATATATGTGATTCATTCATTATTCTATGCTATAAGGTTTTTGACTTAGAAAAACATATTTTCTCCACACACATCATAGATCCTACACACACCTCTATGGATGTTGCCTCATCTAGTTCTCTTCCACAGTCTCTGATTGAGCATCTTACTCAGTATCCATATTTTCCTACCAAGAAAATTAAACAAGCTCAATCTAATTTACCACGAAAGAATACTCCTTCTCTCGGCTCCGTGAAAATATATTCCTTCTACCTCTCCACCTAGGTCATGTGAGCCTTTACATTTCTTTCATCACAATCAACCACATGATATGTTGCATGTTTTAATTAATGAGTGATTAATTATCCTAACCTTCACAACACCGATTACAGTGTTAGCATGACCAACCATATTGTAATTATCATCACATAAATGGCCATAGAGACAATGATTTTCATTCTCTTCAGGAAAAGTTGCAATAATTAGAGGATAAGGGCATCATCTCCATGTGCACGATCATTATCTCCTCTACATCGTTAGAGAGTTTCTACTTTGATTGATTAATCTCCCGCATATGGTGTTTTGACTATGATATATCCACCGTAGTATGTTATTCATTACTGTTCTCAGCCTCACCATCACATTCCTCGCTATCCAATGCATCACATTGCTACTTGACATTGGCTACCACAACACCCCCAGTTTCTCACATCGCACCAAAACTCCATGTGACATTTAGTTATATTCATACAATCATGTTTCTTCCATTCCATACGCTTCCACCACACCATGATGCCTGGGTATTTAGTAGTTTATTACTATCACCTTACCCACCCGCTAGATGAAACACTTGTGTTATTATGGTTCTTACACTACTATTGAGGGTATTGATTTAGTAACCTTTCATCAGAGCTCCATCATTCATTTGGCGCACCTCAATCATTTCTCGATGACTCACTCTTAGTTTTTGCGGTTCATTCTTGATTGTTGAGGAATCTTAACTAAATGAACCTAGTCATTCATACGCTGGAGAAACACTATGTTTCCCATCCCATCCATCATGATCACGTATCATGATTACATTACATTATTACAACACACAAAATTTTAGTTCCATAATCATACGCGATCTCTTTTACATCTCCTATCATCATCATACTATGTGTTACATGTTGTATGTACTATACATTTAATTTAGCTCATTACCCACCACACATGTACATTCCATTATTCATTATTATTTCATGAATATTGCATCAATCAATACTAACAACATATACAATCATGACACAAATTCTAATAATAATCACCAACTTAATGCAAAAACTGATACAACATCGAATAAATCATCGCATCTAAACCACACATGTCCATACAAAGGTAGAAAATAAAATCATCACTAAGGGGAAACTCCCCTACATCATATACAATCTTGATAATCACACCTCATCATCATTATCACTCTCGGGTACTACAAAATCCCTAGAAATAGATGCCTCACCACTCAATTTATGTTGTCATTCACAAAGCCTCGATATTGCTCCACTTACCTACGCAATAAGGTATTCTCCATAGAATGCTCCACAAATTGACTTTGCAACTCAAACAATCACACAAATACATCCCGTGATAAGGGGCCACCACCCAATGCCTTGCATGCATGTCAAGTCTCCTCATGTTCCCGATCCTCTCAACTACTAATATAGTGCATGTGGCTACCATGACGGTTATTGGCTCAAATTTATGGGCATGCTTTCCCACGATATCATCCACTTGATCCAATATACCTCCACCAAGGATATCGGTCAACACATTTTGTGTCAATGTGTAGATGGATTCATTGACTATCAAGGACCAATATGTATCACCTACAAAAACAACACCAACATATTAGGAAACCATTACACAAAAATAAGCGTAAAATAACATAGATAACATAACTATATGTTGATACTCACAATCTACTACAACAACTGCCATAAGGTCGAGAACATGTGCTCCCCCACTCTCCCTCCTCCTACATGTGGTAACCCTGCTAGATCTGTAAATAGTGGGAACAACAATACCCATCATTGTGTCATCCAAAGCATTCACAAAGAATCCTCTCTCGCTACCAAAGATTGTCGTGGTCTATCACCTTTATTGTTGAACCTACCTCATATGTACCAAGAGGTGTTAGTTATTTTACTGTCGACCCCGGCATGGTTCTATCCCTCCTCGCTGCTCCGATAGCTCTCAACCGTATATATGGCTATGGGGGTATATCCTGAGCCATACCAAACTAACGTAATACTCTCTCAACCTGAAATATCTTGGATACCCATGGAAATCTATTTTCCAACCACATCATGCTCAATACATCATATCTCTATGGCATCCTCATCCTCGACTATCATCCGTAATCCCATTATTATCTCCAAGTTACAACCTTGGGTCCAATCATATCTATCAATTCCCTATAGGAATAAGTATCCATTTTACACCCATGAATATTAATCCACCTCCTCGCGAATATAAGGGGCATGGCCAACTCTTCTCATGGGACCGTCGACACTAAAATTTTCCTCCATAATTTCTATTCCACTAATGTATGTATTAGGAATAGGATGTTGTTAATAATAATTAGTAGTGACATCAAATAGAAGATAACAACACTTCGGTATGACACCACCAATAATGTATAGTACGGTAATAGTCAAAGTACAACATGAATGTTGTGGTAAAAAGTAAATATTTTTCGTAAGTGGTTCAAGAATGTTAAAATGTCAAAGTTAGGGTAAGTTAAGGTATGGAATATGATTCATTAGAGTAGATTTATTATCCTATCTTATCTTGATAAGGTGGATAAGCCTAAAATTTCTATAAATAAAGAGGCCACCCCCTCATTTAGCATAGAAGGAAGTAGTGAGAAATATTGTATGAGTAAGTGTGTGAAGGAAGCCATCCTTTAGAAGGCGTGTTAAATAAGCCATTAAGAGGTGTAATTGTGAAGTTTCTCCCATAGTTATTGTTGGAAGGCAAGTGGAGTTGGTAACACTTGAAGTACCTCATGGGTGAGATTGTAACAATTTCATGTTAATAATATAATTTACACTTATATTTCAGATTTGTCATCATTCCTTTGTATCATAGTCTATGTTATTCTTGTGTTATGTCTGTTATTGTGTTTCCAGATTACTTCCACCAAACTAAAAGTTGTGCATTAGTAAATAATCATAGCACGAGGAGTTCCCGGTGGAGAATTATCATAGTGCCGGATTGGTGATGACATTTTGGTTCCGTTTCGGGACCATTCCTCATTGGTGGATTTTCTAGAGAGATATTCCCACTTAGTCAGAAATCATTTGGAGGGTAACCTTGTTTTTATTGTGCATAGTAGTTACCATGGTAAAGTCACTTTTTACCGTGAATAGTATTTACCGCAGTAAATTCACTTTTTACCATGAATAGTATTTACCACAGTAACTTCACTTTTTTTACTGTGAATAATGTTTACCGTAGTAAAGTCAGTTTTTACCGTAGTAAGTCAAGTTTTACCATAGTTTACCGTGGTCATTTCTATTTTACTATAGAAAGGTGTAAAGTCACTTTCTATTATAGTGATTCCAATTATTTTTGCACATAAGTCTTGTTGATTGTACTTGTGGGTTGGTATTTCACTGTGGTTACTTTTGAAAATGGGGAAGATTCCTATTTTTCAGCCCAATCTAATGAAGATGCTTCCTCTTTTATTCAAGAATTTAAATGATCTTGCATTTGTAATGGGCTCATAAGAAGGGAACAATGGATTGAATTTTTTCCTTAATTTTTGGATGGTTCAACCCTTAGGCGGTTTGAAACACTAGGTGATAATGTGAAAAACTCATGGGATTTATTAATCGAAAGTTTTCTTGAAGAATTTGGTGAACAATAGAAATATGTAGATCTCATGATCAATATCACAAACCTATCCTAAGGAGAGAAGGAGAAGATAATGGATTATCATGCTCGTGTTTTAGAGCTAAGGAGGAAGCTCGATGCCCGGATCTAGAAGGAAGGATTAGCGAATGGGTTGATGAATGATGTGGATAATCTCCTTTGTAAGCACTTCATTCTTGGGTGAAGCCGATATCGACAATGAGTGAAATATGACTGCCCAATGACCCTTGAACAAGAAAAGGAGATTGCAAGAAGGTAAGAGGAAGCATGGAAGAAGAGCCCAAAGAAATTGTCGCTAAGGTAGAGCCTACACCAACACCTTTGGTACAGAATCCACAACCACTCTTGGTGAGCACAAATATTTCTCCTAGTACATCTATTGAGTATGAAGATCTGCTCATGAAGATGGGTCAGTTAACTATTAATCTTCTTCAAGGAAAAGAATTTAGTTCTCAAGGAGGAGATAGAGGTCCAAAAATAAATATATCTGAAGTTGTATGTTATGGTTGTCATAAAAAGGGTCATTATAAGTATAATTGTCCAGATAGAGCTTCTACATCTAGTACAAGAGATAATGATAAAGGAAAAGCACTGTGAATTATTTTGATGTGGTATATAGGAGCATAAATAATGAAGCAAATGTGTTTGTAAATAAAAAGAAAGAAAGAAAAAGATAACCAAAATGGAAATGATTCTAAGAAGATGAAAGGAGAAACTAGTAAAAATATAGGAGAAGAAATTTGGGTGTGCAGGATTTTATGATTTCACAGGACAAGGACCATACTCCATCTTCGAAGATTTGTCCAAAAGGCTCGCAAATATTACGTATGGTCAACTTCTAGCTATCTTCTTAGAAGAGGCAGGATCTGCGAAGTGGACTCAATGCTCGACGAAGGAAGGAGGTTGAGGTCCATGTTTTGGAGGTAGAGGCGGATCCCTATGCTCCACAAGCTGAGGTATTATGTAATGGTATTTCAATTCATGATGTCTTAGTAGATGGACATGTTGCAGTTAATGTAATGACTGAGTCTATAATGAATATTTTGGGTTTAAAAATTGATCTCCCCTCAACACTTATGTTAAGGTCATTAAATAAGGGAAAAACTAAACCAGAAGGTGTTTTTTCAAAAGTGAAAATATCTGTTATGGGTGTTGTATGTGTGGTATACTTTCAGGTGATGAAAATGGTACTATTGCATACCCAATGTTGTTGGGAAGACCATGGGTAAGGAGAGTTAATGCAAGAAACTACTGGAATGAAGGCTTCATGACACTTAGACGTGGTAGAGAGAGGGTGAAGATAAACATGATCCCTTGGCATCATAAGGTAGAACCTGTGAATTCAAGTGATGAAACTAATGATTGGACATCCTTTGATTACTCTAGTACCAGTGAAGTGGACACAAAATATGAAGAAAGTGAGGTTAATGTTTCGGTCATGGATATCCTTCCAGTCACACTAACTCATGAACCCATAAAATTATCTAAAGAATAAATTGATGATTGTCTCCAACAAATAAAGATTGGTGATGTTGTGATGGAGAGTGAGAAGGAATCCTACCTCTAGCTCTTTTGAAGGTACATACACCTATTCACTTTTGATTACAAGGAACTCCATCAAGTAAGTTGGGTAGAATATTCTATTGAGCTGGTAGATAGTGCTAAGCCCATAAAGAAAATTCCATATAGAATGAATCCAAATTTTTCTAAGACTCGTAAAAGAATAAATAGATAAGTTTTTTGATGTAGGATTCATATTTACTATAGAGAATTCAGAATGGGTTTCTCCTATTGTGATCTCAATAAAAAAGAATGGGAAGCTATGCATTTGTGTTGATTACAGGAAGCTCAACAAGGTAACAAAGAAGGATCATTACCCTCTTCAATTCTCAGATCAGATCTTAGATGAAGTAGCTGGCCAGGAGTTCTATAGTTTTGTTGATGGATATAGTGGATACAACCAAGTTTCGTATAGCGGAGAAAGATTGGCTGAAGACCACATTCACCACTCCTTGGGGAACGTTTTCTTATAGAGTTATGCCTTTTAGGTTGTGTAATGCTCTGGAAATGTTCCAAAGGTGCTTGATGAATAGGGTGTTTCAACCCTACATTGGAAACTTCACCGAGTATTTCTAGATAATTTTTACATCTATGGAAGCAAGATGGACCACCTACACCAGATGGAGATAGCATTTCGAAGCTTAGATGAAGCACAAGCCTCACTAAACCCTATAAAGTGTGTCTTTGGATATTCTAAAGGTGTTTTGTTAGGGCATGTTGTATCTAGAGATGGTATTGGTACTAATCCTGATAAAGTTTCAAAAATTAAAGAGTTACCATTTCCTATGATTAGAAGTAAGTTGAGATCATTTTTAGGCCATGTGGGTTACTATAGAAGGTTCATCAAGAATTTTTCAAAGATTGCACAGCCACTAACCTAGTTCTTAAAGAAGGATGTTACTTATGAACCAGGAAAGAAGGCACATGAAGCTTTTGAACAACTGAAGGAGGATTTGGTGTCTACACTTGTTTTAAAGAATCCAAACTGGAGCAAGCCATTCATTGTGTATACTGATGCTTTAGATGCATCACTAGGAAGTACTCTAAAGCCAAATTGATGAAAATAGGAATGATAATCTAGTTTACTTTGGGAGCAGACAAATGAGCAATCTTTGAGGTAAATTATCTTGAATCGAAAAAGAGGCTCTAGCTATTATTTTTGCTGTAAAAATTTTTAGAAATTACTTGCTAGTGCAGAAGTTTATAGTTGTAAGAGATCATTAGGCTCTAAAATATATTGTAAATAAGCCTAACCCATCAGAAAGGATAGCAAGATGGATAATTTTGCTACAAGAATTTGAATTTGATATTATAGATAGGCCAGGAAAGAAGCATGTCAATGCAGATGCACTCTCTCGAGCCTATGATGGTTTAGGTTCATCTTATGATGATGATGATTTCCCAGATGCAACATTGTTATCCCTTGACACAATCCCTAGTGAATACATAAATATTTGGAATTATCTGAATGAATTCAAGTTTCCTAATGGTGCCAATGCAAATACTAAGAGGAATATTACTCAAGCCATTCGTCCATATTCTATTCTACATGGAGTATTATTTCGAATAGGACCTGATGGATAGTACAAGAGGGTAGTTGGATGTGATCAAGGGAAGGAGATAATAGAATAATTCCACAATGGTACATGTGGAGGACACTTCTCTGGACAGCATATAACAAGAAGGATCTTGGATGCGGAGTTATCACCGGCCCAATCTTTTTAGAGATTGTTATAATTATTGTAAGACATGTGATATTTGGTAAACACATGGTAATCGTAAGACTTCATCATCTCCATTACTCCCTATTATTCCACTTGGTCCCTTTGAAAAGTAGGGAATAGATATTTTAGGTCCACTTCCAACTACCCCATGCCAAAATAAGTATATTGTAGTTGCCACAGATTATTTAACGAAGTGGGTTGAAGCTAGGCCATTGAAAATAGCTTCCATGGATGAAGTGGCAAGGTTCGTATATGAACGCATTGTCACCAGATTTGGTTTTCCATTATAAATTGTAACAAATCAAGGAAGCCACTTCATTAATGAGTTGGTAGAAGCCATAGTCAACAAGTTTTCTATTAAGCACAGGAAGGCAAAAACTTACAAGCCAAGCACAAATAGACAGGTGGAATGAACAATTTATGTGTTGTGTCAAATTCTAGCAAAAGATGTAGCCTTACAGGTACATAAGTGGGATAAAAGGATTCATGCAGCATTGTGGGCATATAGGGAAACATCAAAGTCAGCAACATGATACTCCCCATTTCAGTTGGCTTATGACATTGATCCAGTTCTTCCTATTGAGTTTGATATTCCCACCGTGAGAATTATGAAAAATGAAAGGATGGATGAAAGTGATTCGAGTAAGTGAAAGGTTGGTACATCTTCATTTGCTAGAGGAAATGAGAGAAATAGTGAAGGATACAAGATATAAGAAGAAAATGAAGCGAAGGAATACTTTGATCAAAATATCCGTTAGTCTCCATTTCATGTGAATGAATTGGTTCTAGTAGATGATTCAGATTAAGAAAAAGAAGGTAGAGAAAATTTCTTCCCAAATGGATGGGGCCCTACAAAATAACAGTTGTGCTTGAAAATGGTAAATATCGAATGGAGGAATTTGATGGCACTCCCATTACGAAATGGGTCAACCATGACAAGTTAAAGATTTTCCAAGCACCAAAATAGTCTACTCCGAGGACGGAGTAGAAGCTAGGATGGGGGAAGATGTCGACACTAAAATTTTCCTCCGTAATTTCTATTTCATTAATGTATGTATTAGGAATAGTATGTTGTTAAGTATAATTAGTAGTGGCGTCCGATAAAAGATAATGGCGGTGCCGATGCACGACGCCACCAATAATGTATAGTACGGTAATAGTCAAATTACAATAGGAATGTTGTGGTAAAAATTAAATATTTCTCGTAAGTGGTTTAGTAATGTTAAAATGTCAAAGTTTGGGTAAGTAGAGAAGTATGGTCTACATGATTAGGAATTAGAAATATTATATTAGTAATAAGGACAAGGAGTGATGTCATAAATATTTTGTGTATTTTATTTGTAAAAAGTCTAAAAGGTGGAACCCATGCGAAATGATAAGGTTTATCTTATCTTAAAAGATAAGCTTACATGTAAAGATAAGAGTTAAAGTATGGAATATGATTCATCATAGTATATTTCTTATCCTATCTTAATAATAAGGTGGATTATCCCGAAAGTTCTATAAATAAAGAGGCCACCCCCTCATTTAGCATAGAAGGAAGTAGTGAGAAATATTGTATGAGTAAGTGTGTGAAGGAAGCCATCCTTTAAAAGGAATGTTAAAGAAGCCACTAAGATGTGTAATTGTGAAGCTTCTCCCATAGTTATTGTTGGAAGGCAAGTGGATTTGGTAACACTTGAAGTACCTCATGGGTGATATTGTAACAATTTCATGTTGATAATATAATTTACACTTATATTTCGTATCATAGTCTATGTTGTTCTTGTGTTATGTCTATTATTGTGTTTCCAAATTACATCCATCAAACTAAAAGCTATGCATTAGTAAATAATCATAGCATGAGGAGTTCCTAGTGGAGAATTATCATAGTTCGGATTGGTGATGACAGCCCCAAACTGGCCTCAACATTACTATATCCTCATGTCCCTCCTCCAAGCATATGATGAGTGAATTGGTACAAACCTCTATACAGGTGGGTTAAGACATATCGAGCCCTCGTATATCTAGTACTCTCATCCTCTATATGATGACATATTTCATACATCTTGTATAAGATGCCCACACCTCATCCCTCCACAACTACAGATGAAGCAATAACAATCGCTATGAACTTCCACAAGTGCGGAACACTAGATTTCGAATAACATCTAGATCGATATGTGCCGCAAAGAAGTGTCGGAGTCCCTACAAAATAACATCTTGCTGCTTGAATCTACCTATCCATTTCCTCCAATGGCATCACATGTACCCTCTCCCAAACAACCAATAATCGTAATATACGATACACATCCTCCAGTGTCACTATCATCTCCCTCGTAGGGAACCAAAAGGTACATGTGTCTGCACACCATCTGTCACATAGTACATTCAACATAGGCATATTATGGGGCACATACCCCATTTGTGCTATATTCTACATGTCGGCATGGTCCATAACATTCCAATCATCATCAGAAAAACCCAATCCAAGAAACGTACTCAAATGACGAGTAGCAGAGCAGTAACTCCCTTAAGTGGATATCCCTCTGCATAGCACAAAACAACAACACATTGCATTAGAACACCTTACGATACAAATAAAGTAACTTATCACATTTATATTCATTAGAAATATCTTTTTTTATCATTTTAGATTAGATACAAGTGCATTCTAGATGAGGGCTCACAAATGTAGGTTTGGGGTTCCTAGGAGCAAGAAACCATCGCTCAAATTTAGTGTGCTCCTCTCCTAGGGGTCACTAGCATCTGTCACCGCTATTATCTAGATCTAAAATGCCGAGAAAATTAAAATTTACAAAAAATTAGTATAAACACCTAATATACCATAAATTTTGCAAAAACAAGGCACTTACCAACTCCACAGTCACGCATGATGCTACAAAAGTCACCAACCGCTCAAACCAGCTAGGACATGTTGCTCTCACTTACGACATTTTTCACTTGCTCAAAACTCAATCTCAATCACATAAATAAAAAATGAGGTGACTAAACAATTTTTCACCTTACTATTTATAGTTACCTTTTTATCATCCACTTTACTATAGTCATTATTTCTCATTTTTTATCACTACTAATACACATTACATGATTTTCACCATATCTTGAGTGTTTCTACTCCGATCTGCACCCTATTTGTGGTGTTCTTTTCAGAATTCCACCTGCCACCATATTGAACACATTACATGCACTTTAACTCTACTTTTTCATACACATTTTTTTATTTCTATCACATTTCTATCTATTATGTGTATGCTTTCGGCTTATCGTATGTTCTTCTCATCACTTCCCCTTTCACCAAAAGGGGGCATATCATTGGGGTCATCCTATAATTCCCCTTATATATCATCACGCATTTAAAACAATACTAATTTTCCCAATTCCAAAACACTCACTAATTCACTTTGCGACATTTCACCATCAATTCCTCCTAATGACATAACTTGGGGGAAATAAATGATTACAATTTTTTTATGTCGTAATTCACCAACTTCTATCGATTTCCCTAATGAACTAACTTGGGGGCAACAAGCGTAAAATATGTCTATGAGTAACTAACAAAAACAATAAATTAACTAACACGTTCAAACCTTTAACAATAGAAATCACACTACTCAATCAATTCAATTCAACACAAGTGGCCTCCCGGATGACCTAACTTGGGAAGTTATTCTATATTTTACACTTGCTTCCAGATGACCTAACTTGGGAGGAATCTTACATTTTGAGTTTTCTTCTAGATGACCCAACTTAGAAGTCATCACATTGTGGAAGCTCCCATTGAGTGGGGAAAGAGTGCCTTTCCTATGCCACTCCTATATGGTAAATTTCATTGATTGAAAATTTCGGATCCATGAATCCAAAAATATTTGATCTGAATTTTTCCGCAACAACTAGATATTGAAGATATAGTTAGAGATTGGAGAATAACACACTCTTCTCCCTACACTCTTCCTCTAGGAACAAGACACCCAAATCCTTCGGTTAATAATTCATATATATGCATTCAGGTTAGGAATTTATCACTCCCTGCCCCAACTCATTGTCATTATACAACATTCAAAATCATCTAATAATACAATCATCACTTTCACTTAGCACACTTCATCACGACATTGTGTTTTTCACCGCTTTTCTTGGATCAACTCATTGATCCATGGTTCAAAGATGCTATATGGTTCTTTTAGAAAATTTCTTCTATATATCCATGTGTTCTACTACAATATGGATTCTTTGAATTTATATCAAGTACACATCTCTATCTTCTCTATCTTTATGTTATTACTGAGATTTTGCTCATCAACATAAAGTGGGGGAATATTTAGTTATAAAATCACACACATATTATTACATTTATACCACCAAGTATCTTATTATGTATATTGATCTCACATAAGAAGACTATTCACTAATGGCTCATCCTTTAGTCGTATTGTGAGTTAGTTGGTCATTGTCATCAATTGTCTAGTACATTTGTCGGTTGTCTCGCATAGTTTGAGTCGTCTCTCGGGAGCTCTTAACTATTGTCATTTGGTCATTTTTCCTCTTTATTCTCTTGCTAGGGTGCCAGGAAGGTGTTGGGGTGCCCGTCGGTGCCCCAATCCTCTTTTTGGCTGCCCTAGTACTTGGTTGCACTTTATTCGCATTTATAATTTCAAGTTCAACATTTATGGTTTTTTTATCTCATTCCCCTAGGTGCTAGTCAGCATTTTCCATCCATTAGTGTCGAAATTTTAACAAGAGAATCCTATATAAACATAACATATTCACTATCTTATGCGCGAACATTCTACTATCAAGATATAAATATCTACTAAGGCAAAGGAATACATTTGGGCATCATCTACATCTACATCACTCAAGCATAGGGGGAAAGGGTTGTATTCATTCTATTCCATCCACCATTTGCATTTTTACATCTATTTATTGCCCCTTACTTCTACATCATTGACGTTAGGTAACTATAAGAACACAATTGCACACAAAAGCACACATAAATTCATTGGGCCTTGAATGTAATGCAATTCTTAGTCATAAGTACACTATTGTAGAAGATAAGGTTAGTATGATCCTTTAATTTTCATCTTTCATTTTTATGGATTTGATGCTTTGTACGGGGTTCTCCTGGTAGTTATTCATCACACAACTATAACGATATAAGAGAAGGTATTGTGAAAACCAAATGACCAAGAGGAAAATATTGTAGAGACCTTGCGATACTATCGATTTAGATCCCGAGCTTCGCTGTAGATCAAGGTGCTCAAATTACAGAGACCATGGTGCCTATAGGCACCCCAGTCCTCTCTAGGTGCTCCAAAGATAGATAAATCTTCATTTTATGCAATTTCATGGGCATCAACGTCATATCCTTCCCTATCGCACATCATCATGTCCAGTCCTGCACACAATGAGGTAAGTTAATTTTAGGTTAGTACCCTATCCCTTCTTATCTCCATTATTTCATTTTATTTAAAATATCAAATAAAATTATTTAGCATTTACATTGCATTTATCTCGATTGTCTCATTGTTTCTACTAGTATAGATTAACATAACAAAATACTTATTTTTAGTTAATCAGTTAGCATTTCCTTTTTCATAATTGCTTAGATTTACTTTATTACGTTGTTCATAGCTTAGATTAACTATCCCCATAGACTACATATTTAGTCAATTTTAGTTAATCATTTGGTGAACTCAACTCGATCATTCATGTTTCTAGATTATCCATTCATTATTTCTCACCCTAGGGTTTTGTCATCATGATTATATCCAATAATGATTATTTTCTTAAGAATCATGATTTACGACATAATTTTCAACAACTCCTTACTACTTATTAGCTTCATATGAACCCTTATTTGATAAATCCAACATCGGAAGATGACTTTTCTCAGACCCATTGCATCAATATCTTTGGACTTTAACCTAGCTTTATAAGTCATGATTGACATCCACAATACGGGTATCATGTATGCTTTAGTTGACATTTTCTTTGAGCTTAATGTATGTCCCATGTCATTCATCAAACATTTCAGACTTTCTGTTTCTCATATTACTCCATCCCTACTTTCACTACGTGTAATTGATGATTCAATACGTCCATGCCTTAGTCACATTACACTACCCATTACCCTTGGGCCTAAAACCCTACACACTATGTTTTTTATCATGGATTTCCTAGTCCCTTATAATTTTTTACTGGGTAGGCCATGGATTTATGTCATGATAGATGTAGTTATATATTAAGGTGTAAAATTTCTACATAAAGGTAATGAATATACCATTTTTTGTGCTTCTGATGCCTTCAAATTGTATTACCATAATCTTAGAACTATTAAACATCATTCTCCATCTATAGATAAACCACCACATTTTCCACCATTTGATGGTAGCATATGTATGATAGATGTAGTTTCTTTTATGCCACGTGCTACACTACTACTACTATCACTCCATATCATGGGCATGCCCAATCTATGGACATTTCTCTATCACATCCACCTTCACTTGCACCACCTACCATAACACGCTCACCATTCACTTATAGACTCTTCATGAATGATTTGTACTTAGAACAAATTCCATTTGATCCTACATGCAATGAACCTATATGTACAGGTGAGTGTCTAGACCGCTTAGGATTTTCTTTTGAGGAACTCTATCCTACATCATGTGTTACTCATCTTTATTATGGATTTGTTCGTATCAATTTTTTTATGGTGTACATTTCTTTCATCTTAGATTCTATCTATTATGTAATCCTTGTTTGTCATCACTTACATTAGGAAAATCATGGTTTTATTATATTAGAGGTACACTAGATCCCGATCATATAGAAATTTCATTTCCTATGCCCTTTGGACGTGTTTTAATTTGCAATAGTTGTTTCCTAGGATACACTCAAAATCTCACTCGTTGGTATGCACATGGTTTCCCACTTCCTCCATTCACCAATGAGGAATATGCTATGGGCATGTATAACTTATGCCTCAATGGCTGACTATATGATCAACTAGAAAATATTTTTATAGGTTCACAAATGTTTATCCATATGATTTTGACCTAGAGGATGACGATATTCTCAACAATTTTACATCATCTCTTTGTATTTACACTTGGGGAGAATAGAATTTCACACCCCCAACCTTGTCTTAACATAGTCACACTCATCATCTTTTAACATTATTTATACATTCATATCCTCGTATTAGGCATACTTATCACATATTCTATCATCTTTTTTTGGATGATGCACTCTTGTGCTTCTGTTCACACTTGACTATTGAGGGCTTACTACACATGAACCCCAAACATTGCACATTGCACCTATCCATATATTACGCATCATACACCATACATTTTACATTAACTCTACAACATCATGCTAGTCATCATTTTGCAAACAAAATTGTGTACGCGTCTTCCATCCTACACTTATCCTATATAATGCGTAGTTCAATTATCTACATACCAATCATATTGCATTGTGCCTTTCAAACATATTCTAAACACTATACTAGTATTCATCATATATGAGTATAGCATTACATCATCATAGTTATTACATTATTATACTATCTAAATACATTACACCGTACATGCTACATTTTTAAAAATTCCACACATGTTGCATTGCATTCTACACATCACAAATTTACATATTCTACTCATCACATAGTCATCTTTCATTCTTATATATATTACATTATCTTCTAGGTGATGAATTTGCTACCTTATGATGCACTTTAGTTCATTGGTCCATACTCAATTTTTGAGGGTTTACAAATCAAATGGACCTTACATTCACCACACGGTTATCATTCAACCTTTCATCATGTGACACTCCTAGGCTAGTGACATATGATTTAGGACAAATGATCACATTTTCTATTATTTTGTATCAAGTATACACCTTAGGTTACATCACCACTCCCTCTTTTCATCTCATAGTGATATACGCTTAGATCTAAATCATCACTCATCCATTCATCTTATAGTGATATACGTGTAGGCTAAATAACAACTTATATGTTCATCTAGTCTTCAAATACACTTCAGCTATAAGGTTCGTGCACACATCATTTCGAGGTCGCATATCATCACCACACATACAAATTCATCACAATGTGTTATAAACAACACACACTTCGACCATTTCTTAATAACGCACTCTCATTTATGGTTCTTTCTTGAATGTTGAGCGGGAAGAAATGATCTTAATTACATACATTTCAATTCACTTAGGGGAATGTGAATCTTATCATTCCATCTTGCAATCCATTCCATCCATCCACATTATATCAAAGGCAAGTTACTTTTGTTTACTAGTGTTTTTCATGATCACTTTACTACACATGTTAGATTGATTTCTTATATTTCATTATCTATACCATCTACACATGTCTATTCACGTCTTTTTTAGTTGTGATCAAAGATACAAATCCTTTACATGTAGAATTGATGTTCACCTTCTACCCTTCCTACATTGGTCATTGGGGGAATCCAAATTCATTTCTTCCCATTGTTATTGTTTCACATTGTACTTCACACTTTACATTTACTTGGTTATTCACTATTTGACATGTGTTTTATTTATCTAAAACGCTAACGGGCATTCCATGTGAAACACTTGTTTTACAAGATTACGTTTTTCCATGACTACTTATTTTACTCATTTGTACTTTCTTATCATTGTTTTAATTCTTGTATGCGGGCTTTGCCCTATGTTTGAGTGTGTACACTTGTCGTTGTTTGCAACCATGATGGGCTTGTGGGTATTTCAACATCATGAGTGATGTACCATGTTTTTGGCCTACCTTTTTCTTTACTTGTCCTCTTATATGTTTACACTATTTACGCATGATTACAAACTACCTTTTACATGCATGATTGTTCGTACTAACACTTTTCTCTTACTAGCCATCTTTGTTTGTGTGTGCCTTTATTTCTAAAAATTTCATTGTCTTCCCCTGCAGGTTAGAGTTTCATAATACATGTGGTTGGTCCTCATTTAGTGTCGCATTCTCCTATCACGAATGTCATATGCACCCCAAAGACGGGGCATAATTAAGGTTTTTACATACTAACACAGATATTCTACACCAATTCAATTCAATTATTGAAAATGAGTGGGTTCGGACTAGTCTTCAAACTCCATACACAACAGATTTTAAAGGACATGCAATCTTTAGCATTATGGGAAGCAGATACATCCGAAAGGTTACATTAGGTGCCTCCCAACACTACTTCAGAAAATGGCATTGGATCACCCAACAAATAGGATGATACAAACATCTCTTGACAACTATTTAGGAATTTGTTAAAGGTTCAAGGACAGAGAGCAATTCCTCCATATAAGTTTCTTTGGCCTATAGCATCGGATCACTAAAAACCCCCATAGACAGATATCCTTCTAAACCCTTTCTCTCAACATTGATTAATTAGGTACAATGTCCCATTTACACTTTTTCATTTTACGTATTTTATGCTTACATAATTTTACATGTGTCTTTTAGATTACATTTTTACACATACATATATACATATTTGACTATTTGAACATTTTCTCCTTACGAGTTTACAGTAGTATGAGAAATAAGCGGTCAAATGGGGGTAACAAAAAAACACTTCGTGACATCACACACATTACTAACCATGCGGGTACATTCCACACCATAGCAGACTACACATGCATTCTCCCCTAGGTTCACTCTCATCACTTTTTCTTTGTTCATTTTTCATCTTTAGTTTCCACACTTCTCCATATTTTTCTCACTCCACACTTCTAATACAGTCTTCGTTGACATCAGGTACACATATCTATCTACTTTATGTTACCGTGCTTTTACTCACCAACATAAAGTGGTGGAAAAATGTAGTCTCAAAATCATGCACTTTAGACATTATTTATCCGGTCTTATACTACTATTTAGAAGGTTATTCAATTAAGAAATTAATAATCAACCCACATATTTTTTCCATCTTATTTTATTTTATTTATTCATTACCGTCCTCTTCCACCCATATGCCTAGTCAACATCTGTCATCCTGCATTATTTTAGCCTCAATCAAGGCGTCAGTGGGTGCCTTGGTCCCACTAGGGGTGCCCAGTCCTTTTTCTAATTTCCCACCTTTGTTTGGATCCTTCTAGTCATTTAAGATATTTACCTTTCTTGTGGTTGGCCTTCTAAAGGGTTAATTACGAATATAGATCAAGAGAAATCTATAAATATAAAGTTATGAGACCATAACGAGTGACCTAGAACTATTCACTACTATCCTCCATCTAGAGTTACATCCATATATTGCATTGGCGATCACTTGCATCCACATAGCTCCATCATAAAGGAAAAAGGATAGGACATCTGCATTACACTTGATAGGGTGGAAAGATTCAATTCTATTTCATAATACGTTCTATTACATTTTCTACACATAGTTATTACTCGTTATTCCTCAAAGTGTGACTAGCACAAGAGAAACCTAGGGCATGTAAACACACACTTGAACATAGAACTACATCGAGTCTGAGATATAGTGCAATGCTCTTTTAGTAATTTGACCATTGTGGTATCTAAGGTTAGTCTCGACCCCTTCATATGCCTTTTTTTTTTAGGGTTTGATGTTTGTTTTGCGGTCTTGCAGGTCTTTCTTTCATCTTGGATTATTTTTGACATTAGAAAGTGCATGGAGAATCTAATAAAACATACAAAAAGGTTTGATATCACCTCCTAGTCCTATAAAGAGAAATTTAGAGATTTTACAGAGCACTGTGGTGCCCAGATTGTAGCTCGGAGCGCTAGTAGGTGCCCGAGTCCCATTCCAGTGCTCTAATCCAGATAGATCCTTGAGATCCATCCTTTTCAAGACTTCGTACAATTTTTCCTCCTCATGGATTTTCTAGTCATCGGTGCGACACTGTCTGCGAGCATCTTCTATTCAACTAAGTTATTTCCTCTTCCTTCTTACACATTAGGGTTAGAATTTTATTTTTCTTACTTGCTTAGATCATTTACATAATTTCTTTGTATTATTTATTTACTTTATATATATATATATATATATATATATATATATATATATATATATATATTTCCATAGATTTGGTTAACTATCCCCACATATTATATGTTTAGTAAATTTTAGTTAATAAACTATAATGGTAACACCGGGATTGACCATACTAGATACTGATTGAGAAGGAGAACTAGCTTGCTACAAAGGTAAAGAAAACTATCAACATGTTAAAAATGAGTTTCAATAATACAAATATAATATATCTCAAGAAGATGTCCTTGGTGGTGCTGAAAAATAGTGAAATAGTGTTAAAAAATAGATCGAAAACATATGAAGGTAAGTGGGAGTTGGAACATTTTCCTAAGCTCAATTCCAACACTTACTCTTTTTAGGCTATTTTAAGAAGTATTCATAGTTTTCACCTTCCAATGTTTCTTTCTCATTTAGAGTTCTCGAGAATGATGAAGAATTTTAGTTTTTGCACACTTACTATTTTTAGACATATCCATCAATGAATACCTATTATTGTTAGAAATGGCACTTACAAGTATTAGGTTGAATAACAATAGTGGTCTTGGAATTAAACGTTTTCTCCTAGATTCCATACTCCAATATTCGGATGATTCCTCATACAATGGGAAAATTATAATTTCATCATGGAGGGTAGAATATCGAGAGAAACAAATTTTATCCATATCTCACAAAATCAGCCACCTCATCATGCAATGAATGGTTTGAATGAAATTATATTTTCTTGGGGACATTCACTCCAAATTTCAAGGTATTTCTCTCAATGTACTTCCATAGAATCAAAAAGAAAACTTAATGCCATTTTTTGTTGTGACATATCATCCATTAATAAAGGTCATAAGGAAAAAAAAGTACTTTTCAAGGAAAATTACCATGTTTTGTGAGAGGAAGATTTTTCCCTCATTCTCGTTATGTTTTTGATCCGTCTCGAGACCCTCATAGCTTCTCCATAGTTAGAAAATATCACCCTTGATGTTTTCGAATTTTTACTTTGAAAGTCTATGAAAGTGTTTTTGGGTCAAATATTATATTGTTTTGACTCAAAAACACATTCTAAGATCAATGAAACCATTTTGGATACTTAATTATTCCTATAACACAAAATGTATGGAATATTCCTTCTTGAACTAAGAGGGAAGCTGCAAAAGTTATCAATATCACATGAAACCTTTAAAATTTAAATCAAATGTGATGTTTCCACCTTGTAGATAATTCAAATAGATTTCCTATTCCTATTTTTTTAACTCATTTGGGAACTTCTCGAATCATCCAGAGAAGATATCATTCATAGTTGGAGCTTTCGCCCTACACCCCGAATACCCGTTGTTGAATGAATGACTCCTGAATAAGATTTACTTTTTCGAACTTCCCTAAATTTATAAATCTTAAATTCTCTCCAACATCATCATTAGATGGTTTATATTTTTGCTTGAGCATTCATGGAAGATGTTTATCGACTACGAAATAAATAGAAATGGCATTTCTAGGCCTCGGGAAGAAGTAGTCCTTCACAAAGTCATAATGAATTCATTCATCATCTTAGTTAATCATCTATATATATTGAAATAAACTTGAAAACCACTTTAGGACCTTCCTCTAAGCCATCTTGATGGTGGAACTAAATGTAGGCTTCTCGGAAGAAAGGCTAATTATGACGGGGAACAAAACTTTTTAATTATGGATTTAGTTATCATGCTTAAAGTTTCACTTTTTAATAGAAGTTTTTACATGACAATAGTGTTAGGAATTAGAGAAAAATATGTAGAAACAATTCCTCAAACCATGGCAAGAGGGAAACTATATAGCAGAATTATACTTGCAGAAATATAAAAACATAAATAAATAATGCACAAAAGAAGACAAGACAAGATTTAACGTGGTTCACCCAATGTGGGCTACGTCCACCAAGAACTTGCTAAGATTTTACTATCAACAAGAGTAAAACAACTCTCACATCCTTCTCTCGATTATGAACTCACAATGTAATTCCAAAGATGTTAAACCACATCTAAACCACAATTGACACCCAATTGCATGACCTTGATCACTCTTGATCACCTCTTGATCATCAAGACTCAAGACATCTTGAACACTCAATATATATTCAAGATACCCAAACACCTCTTTTTATAGGATTAAAATCCTCTTAATAAGTCCTAAAGCCAACCCTAGAAGTTTGAAAGTCGCGATCTATCAACTTCCCACACCGAAAAAGCAGTCCGACGTTAACAACATGTTAACAACAACGCCACAAGATAATGGCACAACAACGTCACAACAAACGACTACAGAATGCTCCTAAATTCTCCAAACTTAACCATTTGCGCTCCATCACTTCAACACTGATTCAAGAAGACCAAAAACAGGATCCACACCCGAACAATCTCCCACTTCGAGACTGCTTCCACTGAGCAAAGTTCTTAACCCTTCATTATCAACCATGAAGGCCAATAAAAGTTGAACACAACTTCAACTTCTCACTTGTAACGGCCTTGGTCATAATATCCATAGGATTCTGACTGGTATGAATCTTTTCCAGCTTCAAGTTATCTTCTTCAAAAGCTGCCCTGATGAAATGATATCTCAGCTGAATGTGCTTCGTCCTAGAGTGGAAAGTGGAGTTCTTCGCCAAATGAATAACGCTCTGAATATCACTGTGTAATCTCCCAACTTCCTGCTTATGACCCAACTCATCAAGCAACTGATGTAGCCAAATCATCTCCTTTCTTGCCTCTGTGGCAGCAACATACTCAGCCAAATATTTCGGTCTAGAGATAATGTTTTTAATGAAAAAATCATGTATAAAGATCAGTTGTAGGAACAAAAAGAGGAATCAAAGAAATAATACACAGTGTTAGAGGACATTGTGGATAGCAAGGTGTCCAAGGGGCTGGTTCAGGTACAACATGTTCGGCACAACTAGTTCAAGTACCTACTCATCAAGAACCCCAAACTCCTGAGGTGAGAAGGTCTTCTAGGGTAAGAAGGGAACCTGAACGATTTACTCCATCTTTGAATTATTTATTGCTCACTGACAATGGAGAGCTAGAGTTATTTGAGGAAGTAGTACAGGTGGATGCCAGGAAGAAGTGGGAGTAGGCCATGGATGAAGAGCATAGATCTCTTATGGAAAACTAGACTTGGGATCTGGTGGAGCTACCCAAGGGCAAGAGAGCATTGCAGAACAAGTGGGTGTATAGAATCAAAGAGGAAGATGGAGGCAGGAAATGATACAAGGCTCGGTTGGTGGTCAAAGGATTTGCACAGAAAGAAAGGTATAGAATTTGATGAAATTTTTTCTCCAATTGTTAAAATGACTTCTATTAGGACTGTTCTTGGTTTAGTTGCAGTAGAAGACCTGCACTTAGAACAGTTGGATGTGAAGACTACATTCCTTCATGGTGAGTTGGAGGAGGAATTGTACATGCAGCAGCCACATGGTTATGAGGTCAAAGGGAAGGAGAGGTTAGTGTGCAAATTGAAGAAGAGCTTGTATGGCTTGAAACAAGCTCCACGACAGTGGTACATGAAGTTTGACAGTTTTATGCAGGAGCAGGGTTACTCCAAGTGTCACTCAAACCATTGTGTGTACATCAAGAAGTTTCTTGATGGTATTTATATTATTCTTGTGCTGTATGTAGATGATATGCTTGTTGCAGGGAAGAACATGCAGGAAATAAAGGTACTCAAGAAGCAGCTTGTGTTCTCTAATTCCTAACAATTGGCAGCAATATACATCTTAAATTCTCTCCAACATCATCCTCGGATGGTTTATACTTTCACCGAGCATTCACGGAGGATGTTTACCGAATGTGAAATGAAGAGAAATGGCATTTCTAGGCCTCAAGAAGAAGTAGTCCTTCACAAATTCATAATGAATTCATTCATCATCTTAGTTAATCATCTATACATATTGAAATAGACTTGAAAACCACTTTAGGACCTTCGTCTAAGCTGGCTTGATCGTGGAACTAAATGTAGGCTTCTCGAGAAGAGAGGCTAATTGTGAGTGGGAACAAATTTTTTTAACTATGGATTTAGTTATCATGCTTAAAGTTTCACTTTTTAATAGAAGTTTTTTTCATGACAAAAAGTACCAATAATATCCTAACTTGCACGAATATGTATACAAATTTGGCGTGATTTTTTTTTCATACACAATTTATTTGATGGTTGAAGGAAATGGAAGGCTATAGTCCTCTTATACATTAATAAGGTGAAAGGTTTACACACCATAAATCCTATAATATTTATAGATAATAAGTCACATTTAATATTTTAGGTTGTATATTACAACAGAGATTTAGGTTTGTAATAGAAAGATACTTGCTATAAATAGTATCAAACATAATATTTAGCATTTGACGTACAATATCATAATATAGTGAAAAAATGAAATCATATATATATATATATATATATATATATATATATATATATATATATATATAAAAGTGAGGATTATAAGATAAATCTATATAGTCAAACAATATATAAATTGTATAATAGTATGCTAAAGATGAGAATCCCACTCATACTTATCTAAACATCAGCTATAAATTTACAAGGTGAAATATTGACCATTGAATAAAAATAATAAGCATCCCACTAGTGGGCTGCCATTTCAACCTTGTAGACACTTTACAATGTAGAAAAATGTTACATATAATTTGCAATAGATAAATGGATTGCTTCCCATGGAGCATGATTTGGAAAATGCATGCAGCAACACATAAATCATTTATTATATTTTTTTCCAAATTATCGATTGGATCTTGGTAATAATTGTTGGGAAAAATGATCACCGTTATCATCCTCTATTTTTTAATGGATTTTGGATGTATTTAGTCATGGATTACGTTTTCAACAAAGGATTTAACATTTCTAGCTATAGACAACATTAGAAAACGAAATAAAAATGTTTTCTCGAATTATGCTTCAAAAACACATTCATATAATTAGATTCACTACACTTTTCAGAGATTCATTTTCTTAGGATTAATACCCTTTTTTTAGGCTTTGGATCTTTATAACTTGAGTTTAGTTCAATTCTATGGTTTTGCTTCATTTGAAAATTTTTATTCATTTTCTACATCAATTTTCTAGTCCATAAGCGATAACATCATCAAGATTTATCAATTTCAAAATATTTATGGCTATAGTATTAATTATGTACTCTTTCCACATATTTTACTATTTACAATTCATTCTACTCTATTTCCATCTTCTTAATAATAAAAATATAATTAAATTATATCTTGCAATGAAGCTATGTTATATTTTTGTTCAATGGTATCAAGGTTTTCGAATAGCAAAAGATATATTTTATTCATTAATCAAGCTTGTTATTATTTCGTTTTGTAGCAGTAAGGGCTCCTATGAGATGAATTTTGCCTTGAATTTTTTTATCATTTTTATTTGATTCTACAGTTATCCATGAAAACAACCGTCATGTTATGTAGAAATCTCTCACTCCCTCGTGCTGCAAATTTAAAGCAGCTCTGATGGCTACCATTGAGGTCCTTCTCAATATGTACATTTGCACAACATGTTGCAGATCTACATAAGATGTACAATTACTACTTTCTCAGAACATATGGTAATTATAACTGCACATCAATGATCAACCATTTGACAAGAAATGCATAAAACTAATTGTATTTAGTTTAGCTATTGCTCAAAGTCCGCACATGATCTAAAGCTTGCTGTAAGAAAGACCTGTTCAACAACATGCTATGTTTGAAGAGCTGATTTACCCAGTCCTGTATTATTTGTTTTCACAGTTTTCAACCCCAAAATAATATGTCCCAATGACTCAGCAACCTGCAGTTTTAATATATATTTTAGAAAACTGTCAATCTACTGTATTATGGTCCTTCAGTAACTCAACTAATTACCACTCTTATACAACAAAAATAAAATTGGCGATGAACAACATTATACCATTATGATTCTCCAACACCAGCTACCAGAACGAATAAAAATGCATATCAAACATCCCCTGCACCGTAAAGGGTTTACTAAGGAAAATAATACACATAAAATGCAGGGCCATTTTTTTTATGCTGTTGAGCGCAGGAGAGGGTAAGGTAAAATGTATGATTAATTTGTCCATACCAAGGGATAAGAGTATTATTTTTGAGCTGAAAAATTGTGAAAATTTCAGCAGAAAAGTGTGCACTCTTGTAGTAGGACTGTGCCTAGAGGGAACATTAGGAACTGAAATCCTAGCAGTAAGATGATTGGGCGAAATTCCACATTGCCTTTCCTCTGAACTGAAGCACACCTGGAGGCTGCAAATGCGGTGTTGACTCTGCAACAGAAACCTAAGGAGGGGGATTTTGTTCATCAACATCAATCGGTTGAATATACTTATAAGCTGAGCTAGGCCTCAAATTATGGAGTCATGGATTATTACTGCCAGACATGAAATTCAAACTTTTCTGCCTCTTTTTCCCTTTGAAGTACAGTTTGAGAGGCTTTGTTGTAAAGTGGAGGTCCCAGGTTCAATTCTCAAGTCCAACCCTTGGAATCGGATTACGTAAATTCCAGATCTCAGTACAACACTGAAATCCCAGTTACTAAATAAAAAGTAAAACAGGAAGTGGCGGTAAAGGAGGAAGAAAGAAAAAATTTAGAGCATTATAGGAAATGGCATGAGGAAAAGTCGTATTGCATTTCTTGATCTGGCAAACCTAATAATAGTTTACAATGCAGTGTCCTAATGCAACCCTGAAAACAATGGAAGAACAACAACAAACCTGAATTAGAACTGCGGAATGATCGATGTCTTCAAAGGTATTTTGGTTTTTTTTGTTCTCAACATCCCTAGAAATATATGTCATTATTAAGTGCAAATAATATCCTCCACACGTTTTCCACTTCTAATGACTTCCCCATTCTATCTTTTGAGTTTTCATTGCTCCCCAAACCGCTCTAAAGGTTGTTTGAATGCATATAGATTATCCAAATGAAGCTTTACAAATCTCAACAAAATTACATAGAGTTCAACAATGATATTGGCGCACCTAGAAGAAATGTGAAGCTTCGGATTTGGTTCATATTCGAAAAGGTCAAGATAGTTTTTTGTGTGTTAAAGATTAATTTATCTTAGAATATGATCTTGGTATGTCCCCATATTATCGCAATGTAGGTGGCCACCTCAAATACGTTATGTGTAGTCCAGTTGGAGCATGATGGAAAGGTTCATGTCAAGGACAATGATCATGATTCCTAGGCAGAAGTGTATGAAAATACAACATCATGAAGAGACTTTATTGGTAGTTATTCATTTTCCTATTATCAAATCTTTTCTTGTCAAAGATGACAAGTTTGAATGTGTTTAGTACATAAGATATTTCATCCTCAGTTGCTTCCCAATAGCCTTTGTATAAAGATCCTTGATGCCTCACCTAACGGTTCTCCTTGCCCCTTTATCAGTTCCTCGCTTTTAAGGGATATATATGTGGATATTTTCTCATCCTTTAAGAATAGACCATCCTCTAGGTCTAGGTTATAAGAATATAATGCTGAAATGCCAAGATAATTGCTTCCGCTACATCAAAGCATTATGATAGAATAAGATTAGCAGGGGCACACAATTTAGGCTATTTACAAAAACTGGAAAAGTCTAAGCATTTCATAACAGAGCTCTGAAAAGTGAGAGGCCTATAGGCTAGAAACAATAGAAATTTATCCTGAAAGCAGAAGCATATCTTAATGTGTAAACATCAAGAGAGGATAAGATACAAGAACGCTAAAGAAAGTGAAGACTGTAAAGAAGAAACTTACACCAAGGTGGATTGGAGTCAATGCAGTAATCAAGGCCTTGAAGTTGCTCTGTTGGAGGATGGCTGATGTCTTCAAGTTTTGGGTCTGCCAAGGCTAAAATTTATACAACGCCTTATTAAAAATCAAAATCCAAGAAGGCAAAACAGACCTTGACGTTGATCTGCAAACATCAATTCAAGAAATCAGCACCCACGTTTTTTTTCTTAATCTCGGTGAGAATTTAGATACCCAAGCTTGAAACAAATTCAATTTACTGCAAAACCAATGATAAACAGGACACCTTACTATAGAGAAATCTCTCATTCTTCAAGTTATTGTGAAATCAGATACCCGAGCTTTAAACAAAAGCATTTTTGAAGTTAAATTTATGATAACCAGGGCATTCATAAGGGTTTCCAAACTCATCATGTCATCAGATACCCAAGCTCGAAACAAATCCTTTTTTCCCAAATCTATGAAAATGACAAGGACGCCTAAGTAAGTAGGAACCTCCTTTTTCTCCACGCTCTTTAGGAAATCAGACACGCAAGTCAAGCTTTAAAACGGGCCTTCTGAAAATAAAATCTAAGATAATCAGGACATCCAAATGGGGAAGAAAACTTGTATCCTCTAAAATCGGATTCAAGCTTCTAACAACTTTTTTGAAAGTAAATTCTAAGACAGCCAGGGCACCCAAATCAGGGAGAAAACTTATATCCTCCAAAATCCATGCGAAACCAGATTCAAGCTTAAACAAGATTTTCAAAAATGAAATTTATGATAACCAAGACATCCAAATGGGGAGGAAACTTCTATGCTCCAAAGTCATTGTCTAATAACTTCTATTCTCCGAAGTCATTGTGAAGTCAGATTGTTGAGAGTGTGGATGTGCTTATCAAATCAGTCAAAATTCCTCTATCCATTATGCTTTGATGGATGTCCATACCCTGTTCCAAAGCTCCCATTTTTGCACAGGCAGGGAGGATGCTGACAAAGGTTGTGGAATTTGGCTTTACATCTGTCAATTGCAATTGCATGAATGTTTCTAAGTAATTATAACGCATTTTCAACAAATCCATTTTGGGCATATCCTACAATCATTACTGTCCACGATACCACATTTTTTTAGGCATTCTGTCGAACAGTTCAGGTGCCTTGTCTACGGTTCCACATTTTGCATACATGTCTACCAGGACATTTGCAAAAATACAACATCATGAAGAGAATTTATTGGTAGTTATTCATTTTCCTATTATCAAATATTTTCTTGTCAAAGATGACAAGTTTGAATGTGTTTAGTACATAAGAGATTTAATCCTCGCCGCTTCCCAATAGCCTTTGTATAAAGATCCTTGATGCCTCACCTAACGGTTCTCCTTGCCCCTTTATCGAGTTCCTCGCTTTTAAGGGATATATATGCGGATATTTTCTCATCCTTTAAGATTAGACCATCCTCTAGGTCTAGGTTATAAGAATATAATGCTGAAATGCCAAGATAATTGCTTCCGCTACATCAAATCATTATGATAGAATAAGATTAGCAGGAGCACACAATTTAGGCTATTTACAAAACTGAAAAGTCTAAGCATTTCAATGAGCTCGAAAAGTGAGAGGCCTATAAGCTAGAAACAATAGAAATTTATCCCGAAAGGTAAGCATATCTTAATGTGTAAACATCAAGAGAGGATAAGATACAAGAACGCTAAAGAAAGTGAAAGATCGTAAAGAATAAACTTACACCAAGGTGGATTGGAGTCAATGAAGTAATCAAGGCCTTGAAGTTGCTCTGTTGGAGGATGGCTGATGTCTTCAAGTTTTGGGTCTGCCAAGGCTAAAATTTATACAACGCCTTATTAAAAATCAATATCCAAGAAGGTAAAAGCAAGACCTTGACATTGATCGTAAACATCAATTCAAGAAATCAGCACCACATTTTTTTCTTAATCTCGGTGAGAATTTAGATACCCAAGCTTGAAACAAATTCAATTTCGCAAAACTAATGATAAACGGGACACCTTACTATAGAGAAATCTCTCATTCTTCAAGTTATTATGAAATCGAGATACCCGATTTAAACAAAAGCATTTTTGAAGTTAAATTTATGATAACCAGGGGCATTCATAAGGTTTCCAAACTCATCATGTCATTGATACCCAAGATGAAACAAATCCTTTTTTCCCAAATCTATGAAAATGACAAGGACGCCTAAGTAAGTAAGAACCTCCTTTTTCTCCACGCTCTTTAGGAAATCGACACGTAAGTCAAGCTTTAAAACGGGCCTTCGAAAATAAAATCTAAGATAATCAGACATCCAAATGGGGAAGAAAACTTGTATCCTCTAAAATCGGATTCAAGCTTCTAACAAGTTTTTTGAAAGTAAATTCTACGACAGCCAGTGGCACCCAAATCAAAAGGAGAAAACTTATATCCTCCAAAATCCAGATTCAAGCTTAAACAAGATTTTCAAAAATGAAATTTATGATAACCAAGACATCCAAATGGGGAGGAAACTTCTATGCTCCAAATTCATTGTCTAATAACTTCTATTCTCGGAAGTCATTGTGAAGTAAGATTGTTGAGGTGTGGATGTGCTTATCAAATCAGTCAAAATTCCTCTATCCATTATGATTTGATGGATGTCCATACCCCTGTTCCAAAGCTCCCATTTTTGTACGGGCGGGAGGATCTTGACAAAGGTTGTGGAATTTGGCTTTACATCTGTCACAATTGCAATTGCATGAATGTTTCTAAGTAATTATAACGCATTTTCAACAAATCCATTTTGGGCATATCCTACAATCATTCTGTCCACGATACCACATTTTTTTAGGCATTCATCGAGCAGTTCGAGTGCCTTGTCTACGGTTCCACATTTTGCATACATGTCTACGGGACATTTGCAAAAATACAACATCATGAAGAGAATTTATTGGTAGTTATTCATTTTCCTATTATCAAATATTTTCTTGTCAAAGATGACAAGTTTGAATGTGTTTAGTACATAAGAGATTTCATCCTCGCTGCTTCCCAATAGCCTTTGTATAAAGATCCTTGATGCCTCACCTAACGGTTCTCCTTGCCCCTTTATCAGTTCCTCGCTTTTAAGGGATATATATGTGGATATTTTCTCATCCTTTAAGAATAGACCATCCTCTAGGTCTAGGTTATAAGAATATAATGCTGAAATGCCAAGATAATTGCTTCCGCTACATCAAAGCATTATGATAGAATAAGATTAGCAGGCGCACACAATTTAGGCTATTTACAAAAACTGGAAAAGTCTAAGCATTTCATAACAGAGCTCTGAAAAGTGAGAGGCCTATAGGCTAGAAACAATAGAAATTTATCCTGAAAGCAGAAGCATATCTTAATGTGTAAACATCAAGAGAGGATAAGATACAAGAACGCTAAAGAAAGTGAAGACTGTAAAGAATAAACTTACACCAAGGTGGATTGGAGTCAATGCAGTAATCAAGGCCTTGAAGTTGCTCTGTTGGAGGATGGCTGATGTCTTCAAGTTTTGGGTCTGCCAAGGCTAAAATTTATACAACGCCTTATTAAAAATCAATATCCAAGAAGGCAAAACAGACCTTGACGTTGATCTGTAAACATCAATTCAAGAAATCAGCACCCATGTTTTTTTTCTTAATCTCGGTGAGAATTTAGATACCCAAGCTTGAAACAAATTCAATTTACTGCAAAACCAATGATAAACAGGACACCTTACTATAGAGAAATCTCTCATTCTTCAAGTTATTATGAAATCAGATACCCGAGCTTTAAACAAAAGCATTTTTGAAGTTAAATTTATGATAACCAGGGCATTCATAAGGGTTTCCAAACTCATCATGTCATCAGATACCCAAGCTCGAAACAAATCCTTTTTTCCCAAATCTATGAAAATGACAAGGACGCCTAAGTAAGTAGGAACCTCCTTTTTCTCCACGCTCTTTAGGAAATCAGACACGTAAGTCAAGCTTTAAAACGGGCCTTCTGAAAATAAAATCTAAGATAATCGGGACATCCAAATGGGAAGAAAACTTGTATCCTCTAAAATCGGATTCAAGCTTCTAACAAGTTTTTGAAAGTAAATTCTACGGCCGGGGCACCCAAATTAGGAGAAAACTTATATCCTCCAAAATCCATGTGAAACCAGATTCAAGCTTAAACAAGATTTTCAAAATGAAATTTATGATAACCAAGACATCCAAATGGGGAGGAAACTTCTATGCTCCAAATTCATTGTCTAATAACTTCTATTCTCGGAAGTCATTGTGAAGTAAGATTGTTGAGACTGTCGATGTGCTTATCAAATCGGTCAAAATTCCTCTATCCATTATGCTTTGATGGATGTCCATACCCTGTTCCAAAGCTCCCATTTTTGCACAGCAGGAGGATCTTGACAAAGGTTGTGGAATTTGGCTTTACATCTGACAATTGCAATTGCATGAATGTTTATAAGTAATTATAACGCATTTTCAACAAATCCATTTTGGGCATATCCCTGCAATCATTACATCACGATACCACATTTTTTTGAGGCATTCTGTCGAACAGTTCAGGTGCCTTGTCTACGGTTCCACATTTTGCATACATGTCTACCAGGACATTTGCAACCACATCTGACAAAATTCCTCTATCCTTTATGCTTTGATGGATGTCCATACCCTGTTCCAAAGCTCCCATTTTGTCACAGGCTGGCAAATGTAAACTGATCGGGTTGAAGACCTGTTTGTTGCATATGGTGAAACAGTGTGACTGCAATCTCCTGCTCGTTAGTTGAGCTTTCATGCAGTTGAAGCTCCTGCTCGTTAGTTGAGCTCCTCTATCAATAGAAAGGGAGAGTTTTCTTTTAGGACGAGGCGTACGAAATGTTATGGGGCCCGGGAAAGCTTCTTCGGCAATGGGCTGCGAATTCCATCCGAGATGCTTATAAATTCGGCTCAAATATTCTTGCATGGTGGCCACGGTCATATTAAGAATCTGAACCATCCGGCTCGCCGCAATGGCAAGACAATCCGGGTGACACGTTCATCCGATCTCCTTCAAAATGGAGTTCCAAAGTCTCGAGTTTCTGTTTCGCTGTTTTCGGGGATGGAGAAGGTGGCGGAGGTCCACCAACAAGAGCCTCGCATTGCTGCCGCGTAACCTCGATGCCCGCCTTGCGCAATCCATGCACAAACTCTATACTGCATGCGAGGACAGTCAGGAGGCGTGAGACCTGGGAGTGGTGGCAGAAGCTTGGAGAAGAAACCGCATGCAACCAGCCATTTGTCTCTACCATGCAGCCGCAAAAATAGAAAATACCATTAAAATGCTTGAAATATGGTTATCGTTGGATTTCAACGCCTCAGGTAAGATTGAATGCAGTCCGTCAGATTTCTGACGATTGTCAGAATCAATAGGTCGATGTTCACTACAAGAACGCCTCCGGCGTAAATATAATTCTCTTTAATTATACATTTAATTTTAAATAATTATTTATTTAAATTAAGACTTAACTACGATTAAATATAGTTCATTACTACATCTATGTGTATAAAACCACATTCCACACATGCACATAATGACTAGAATATTAACATTATAATTTTTGAACATTCAATAAGGTGGTTAAAAGAATAATTAACTCGCATTTGATAAAGTTTCTCAAATATTTTAAATTGCATTTTATATTATCCAAACTTTCAATCTACTAATAATTTTAGCCACTTTACACGCTTATAATAATGATACTTTACGGGCATAAACATAGAGGGAAATTGATATCATAATATTGAGTTCAATAGAATGCAAAAATCAAGAATCACAGTCATTTATACGAACATAGAAATATGAATGTATATCACTTCCACTTAAGCGATAATGAGGGTCCATGAGGATATGATTATCCAATGCCATAAAATATTCAAATGATATATTAATGCACATAAATTTAGAATCTATTTTCGTATATAAGGTCAATAGGAGCCACCATCATGACCATACCCCATTCAAAATCAATAGCTACTTCACCAAGCCTAACACTACTACTGGGGGAGGGGTCATTTGAGACATTAATAGAGACAAAATTTGACTAAATTGTCTAATTGTCTCAAATAGAGATGATAAAAAAGTTGTATATCATCTATATTATTGTCTCAAAGCAGATGTCTCTAATATTGTCTCTCAAGAGACAATAATGATTGATACATGTTATGTCTATTGAGAGACAATATAATTTTTGTCTCTCTAGAGACAATATCATTTTTGTCTCCTTAGAGACAATACCGGATACTAACATTTTGTCTCTCTAGAGACAATACTAATTTCAATTTTTATTGTCTCTCTAGAGACGATACGAATTTAAAGAATGAAAAATATGAATTTTCAAACTACATAATAACCAAATATGATATAGTGCAATCAACGAAATTACATATCATCTATGATGTAAGAGTGGTCTAGTAATTAATATTATAAATTAACAACAATTTGATTTAAATATTGTACGGAATAAATGGGTCCACAAATATTTTATTAATATCAAATAAGATATAATACAAAAAGGGTGTAATGAATTCCCTTAACCCTTGATATACAATATTGACACCTTCTCTCCACCACCAACTTCAAGTGATCCATATGATTCCCTAGTGCTACTTTGAGGTTATTTTTCTTAACTTTAATTTTGAGCAACTTCCTTTTGAGCAATTGCCTCTCCATCGGCAGCAATCATCTTCATGTTGCTTTGATTGTCTCAACTTTGATGCAATTCTCTACTATCGTTAGCAGCGAAGGTGCATTGGATTCTAAGAAATTATGATCACATATTTTACTCCAATTCTGCCAAAACTATTCACAAATTACATTTAAATTAGGACAATAATTAGTTTTTACTAAATCGACTTGATCTTTACATTTTGTTCCAAAAAATTAGCTATCACTAACTCATTACTGTTAATCCATTTTCATAACTTATATCAAGGACTAACCTCAGACATTATAATCCCTAGAATTCCACACATGCCTAGTGAAAATGTTCCGATATAAGCCTGTACAGAAAAACAAAAAAGAAGCCATTATTCATCTATTTTTTCTTTAGTGGATATTCTACACTACATGCATGAAAATTGAGTAAAAACGTACAAGCATTATATACGAGAAAATGCATAGTGAAACCATTGAGGCATAACACGCACCAATAGAGAAACTAAAGCTACCCTACTTCATAGCAATTTTAAAGTAGATTGATGAGAATGCCCCTCCGTAATAGAAAATGAGTCAAGATAATCCACAATAAACATGAATAATTGTGATCTTTGCTCTAGTTTCCATTTTGCAATTTATACTTTTATGTACTTGGTAATTTTCTTAAGTGATTGATTCTCTCCTTGTGGACGTATGGAACATCAAAGCTCCATTGTCAATAAAATTATATTATATTCAACTACATTTTTTGTTTTGTCTTTAGATCAGTTTCTTTGCATGTTAGTTTTTTGTTGGATTTTCCTAAAGTCAGCAACATGGAGGAGTTAAAACTGATAACAAGAAACATTCTTAACTATGTAGAAGGAAGGGGTTTCATAGGGATTGCATGTTACATGAGTGTAGGCATTTAGTTAATGTTCAAGAATCTCTTTGGTAGGGATTGTGGTGGTACATGCAATTTAAGTGAGTGAGAATAATAGAAATACAAAGACCAAATATTCTCTCAAATGATTAATTAGGTAGGGTGTTGGGATAATAAATCATCTTCAGGTGATGGTTTGCATATTAGTAAATATGGGTTATTGGATACTACGAGGTGAAAAGGGCATTAAGAGTTTTCAGGTATGAAAATCTGTTAAGTAGCGAAATTTGTTAAGACATTTGTTAGTAGAATATGGAACATAAAAGGTTGTGATTAGATAGGCCACCTTTATAATACAAACTTTTACATCAAGAAAATGCAATTGTTCAAAGTATAACATGTAATAAAAGATGTTTGAAACATGCAAAAGGAAACTAACTACCACGACATGTGCAGACATGCAATTGTCCATACTTGAAAGCCTTGGAGACACATTTTCTCCAGTAAAATTTTATTTACAGACTTCTCATCATAGCTACAATGTATGGTAAGAATTCTCAATATTAGAATATGATATTATATGCTAACAATTTGAAATTTGAAATCAAGTAGAATAACAAATTTGAAGAATTATTATTTCCAATCTATTCTATGAAAATGGTGTTAAATACTTTGAAGACTTACTTCACATCCAATGCTTCAGTAAGCTAGAATACCAAAAGCAAGAAAGAAATTCATGAAATGTTCACCTTGTGGGGTATCCAAAGACAAGCTAATCCGATTGCTTCCATGACACCTTGCAATGCGAGATGAGCCACACATTCTAATCGAGATTCTATGTTTTCGTATGCTAACCTTTTGGCTGAACCAGAAATTTCATACAAGTCATCGAAAAATTAAGTTCAAAATTTAATAATCTTAGGCCAAAGGTTGCTTACCCCATAATGTAGTTGTTGTAAACCATTGTAATTCTCAAAAATGCCCGGCTTTAGAAAATTGTTTGGTTTCACACATCTTATGTAGTGAGGCTCTTTTGAGCTCAATGTTTCAAGGAGAGATTGCGTAGTTGTTGCTACACTGAGAATTTTAAAGGAGTTAATAATACCACAAACATTTTGAATAGTATTCATGATAGCAAAATATTACAAGCATGTATCAGTACCTATCATAATTTCAGAAAGTGAATATTCAAACATTAACAATTCGATAATAGTTAGAAGAAAAAATTGCAGAGATTAAAAGAAACAATGGTTTAGAAGACAAAGGGTGTATTGCACCACCAATGTACATGAAAAAATATTGTATACCTTAAAGCAAGTGCCAATGGATGATAATTTTGATGACTTAGAATATTCCTTAGGCAAAGCAGAAAGAGACTTGCAACAAAGGGACATTTTCAAGAACTTAATAGACCTTGATGCTCTACAACAACATAATCCTTGTTCTTGTCAAGGAATAGATTAGTTTGATATTTAACCTACCGGATGCATAAGACAAAAATCAGAATTCCCATGATACAAAAGGCAATGTTGGTAAGAATAGAGGGATTACAAATAACAAGTAAATTGAAGTTGTTTCTCACATCACCAGCATAGTGACAAATAGTGAATTCAAGACGTGAAAGTTTTGGTTTTCTAAAACATTTATTATTCTTAAAGGTTTGGTAAAGCTTTAGCTCAAATGTTTCATGGGTTGATCTTGGAAACATACTGCAAGGCCAAGAGGGAGAAAGCTATTAACAACATAAAACTTTATGCAAATATGTATGGCATGAAAACTTCACAACATTAACATCTATCTCTTTATAATTGTAATTACGTATTGGCATATCCTGCTCATAAATCCTTTTATATATGCCTCTAAATTTATGCACACACAAAACATCTAATACGATACATAACTCTCTCTTTTATGTTAAACATAATAAACCTCCATTTGATCATCTCCTAATAATTAAGAAAAAAATTTATGTTATCATAGAAGAAAAATCAAAAGCAAAAGAAAATTTTGTTTGCCAACTTTATTCAAATGTAATATTACTAAACGTAGCTCAAGTCCACTTTAAGCATACTTTCTTCCGTTGATTGCCACAACTATTATATTCCAATTAATATTTTCCAACTTCTAAGTGTATATGTATAAGGTAGTTCGATGTGTGTCACAACACTCCATAATTTTTGGAGTATGTATTATTTGTGTTCACTACTTTAATTCAAATTTCATCAATCCTTCCCGGTAGTCAAATGTGAGAACCAATTATGATCTAAACTTTCTTTCATAGCACAGGTCCAATGCAAGCCTTCATCTATCCTCAACTTCCATTTAAATGCAAACCTCGTGTCATTGGTACTCAAAAATCACAATTAGAAAGTAGGTTTAAGCCTTTTATGAGATTCATATTTTGTTGAACAAGCCAATAACTACTATTCTTTCACCATGTCTTATCCTGTAGAATCGACTAAAATGCACTCTTAATTTGGAACAAGAATAAACAATAACCAATATGTGACTTATACTCACTTGTTGAGATTAAAAAAATGATAGTTCCAAAGCAATGGTCACATCATATAATGTTTAAGGAACATCTTAAAGTTTGCAAAAATAAAGCGAACATATACATACCAGGCTTCATCTAAAAGAGCAACAATTCCCCCAGGTTTCTGTAAATATTAAACACAATATTATTAACATCGTGGCCCTGAAGAAACCAATGTTTATGTCTAGGAAAGCATGGACAAGATGTTTATCAAGAGCCAGCATAATGACTCACTCAATATATGTTTAACTATGCAAACTCTATTTGCATCTAAAAGGAACTAACATAGGAAAGAAAAACTAGAAAAAGACCTTTTCAATTAGATCCAGAACATCTTGATTGTCAACAAATTCAATGTAGCTCCAATCAATTTCTTCTTTTGTGTATTCATCTTGCTCCATCTTAAAGACATGCTGAACACAAGAATGAAAATTCAAGAAAAAGTAAACATTTTATGCAACAAAACGGTACAAAGTTAGCCCGTCAATATAGTTGAGCAAAATTACCCTACCAAAAATATCATGTAAAATGTACAATAAATATCTTGCTGGCTAAAACGCCGATGCTTTAATAAATATGGAATTACTTTATGACCTGATTAAAGTGTTGTTGCAGCTTCTCATTTGTAAGATTGATGCAGAACTGCTCAAAACTGCAATGCAGAAGCAAAGCTGATAAAGGATAGGAAATGTCATTTTTTTACTAACTTAAGAGTTCAATATACATTTTACAATATTGAACTCTTACTCTGTCTAACTCGACTATGGTTGCCAGACATAATTTCAAAAAATGCCAAAGCAATCTTGCTGGCAATGAATTAAAGGTACATGTTATTCTTAAAACTTTCAAAACCATAAATGTCGAGAACTCCAATAAGAGTCTTTGAGTTAGGATCCTGGCCAATTGAATTATTTATTTTATTTACCAGCCTGTATGCAATAAAAAAGGAAATTATTAAGTAAAGCAATATATATTATCGATTATCCTTCAAAAATTTAGAAATATGCCTAACACTCTAATTGCATTCCTCTTTTTTAGATAATGTTGTAAACAAATTGTGGCCCTCACAAGTGAGAAACCATACTAGTCAAATAATCTCGAGTACACTATTTTTGCCAATGTATCTGGCTCGTAACTACAGCGACTAAGTCAAGAGATTTTGTAATGCTTTCATCACGAGTCACAATGACATGTTTACAAAGAGAGTCTTCTAAACCCTTAACATCAAACCTAAAAGAATATAAAATGTAATTCATTAAAATGGATCATTTTACACACTCAAGGTAGAAAGGGCACCATATTTGTAACAAGTATAAACACAAGTCATTCTTTTGAAATGTAAGCATACATGAATAGTTCAGCTACCATTTTAAGATGAAACATAGCTTTCTCATCTTTTGGTTTAGAAGATTCGACATCCTTTCCCTTGGTGAAATCCACACTGCCTAGATGGAGAATGGTTACTACCACTCTAAATATTGCATCCTAAAAATATGAAGCAATTCAAAAAAATGCAGAATATATTTTAATAACATGACCATTTCTAATTCACATTGTACAATATGTATCTTTGATCACTAAGTGTACTTGTTCTTTAGGACTGATCCCCACAAAATCCATTGCACTTCTTGTTGTAAGGTACTCTTTAGCATCACTCACACCATCCAGTTGATAACAATTGGAATGGTTCGAGATAATGAAATGAACTTCGATGTCCCAACTTATATTTATCAAGTATCTTGAAAAGAAGAACAAAATTTAAAAAGAAGGTTCAGTTACTGCTAGCATTATATAGTTTAAATCAATCACAAATATATTTTAAATTCAACATAGAAATCAAACAATGCATTTATTGAGTTAATTAAAATTGCAATTACCAATATACCTCTGGTGGTGCAGCGCAGAGAAGATAGAAACAATGATAGTTTCTCTCAGGATCTGAAATTTGGCAAACACGAGACCTTTTCTAGCAGGTATGTTCTTACAACGGCCCCTGATATTCCTCCATTTTTGTCAAATTGGAGCTCAACAAATTTACCAAATGACTGCATAAAACATGCACCTTAGTAAGAATAGAGTTTTACTTTTTAAAGAGTGAAAATAACTTTTGACAATCATCAAACTAAGCTAGATAGATATGTTGACAAGTCAATAGTTCAAATTTTCATGAATTTAAGTCCCTTCTATTATGCATAGAATAGACCATTTAGAATATGCAATTCACCTGGAATTGTTATTTCTAATAGCTTTTGCATTTCAAAGGCTTCCAGAATAGGATTTAATGTAAACCATGAAAATAAGAGTTTAAATCATGATAATGAAATAACAATAAAGAAATGTAGCAATAAAAGAACCCTATGATTTCTTAATTGTTGTAGAGAAAAGTCAGAATTCTTCGACTCTATTCGAAGCAAGAAGATGCTATTGTTTCATACTTCTAGTACTTTTGCTTCACCGATCTTCCTCGCCATCGCTCATCCCCCATATAGGAAAGATAATGCATAAGCATTTTGGTGGATTATGTTTTACCATCCCCACTTTCTCCCCTCACTAGAATGGACTGACTTATCCCCTCATTGATCATCACCTTTTATTCATTCAAGGATGTTTTTGATATATCAATAAGAGTATCTCAGCTATAAAACATCGCGTGACTAAGATAAATCACCGAGGCACACTGTATGCAGCATCTCGTAACAACAAACACATGAAAATCCAAAAAGGAAAGAAATTCCAAACAATAAAAAAATGATTTGAGAAAGGGGAGGGAAACGTGTTGGCCTCCCAATCCTCGTCACTTGAGAATAAGTTTGCAGCTTCCAAAGAATGTAGCACGTAACGTCCAAGTGAGGCTCCCGGATCCAATAATTACATGTTTATCTTTTAGATGCAAACCACCCCTAAGTAATGCTATAACATATGATGCTCGAAAATAGTATTGTTCTATAAATAGATGTCCAACCGCACTTGTTGTAGCATCTTTCCATGTTTTTGAACAGAATTCCTTACCTTTCTCTAAGATCTCATTGTAGTTAATTTGTAGACATTAGACTAAAAACTTGTAGACAAAAAAGAACCCTGACGGTGCATAAATTATATTATATTAGAGTGGAGTTTGTGCCACATGCAATGGCACAGAGAAAAGGGAAAGGGTCATTCCTTTATAAGGAGATGGATCAAGTAGTGTATTCCACAAACCTATAGTGAAGGACCTTCCAACCATCCTGCGTCTATCCTACGTCACAACCTGGAAAACTATGAAAACAGAGCTAATCACATGCAATGACACTAAGAGGGAGCCAATTATTCATGGGAAAGAGAGAGTATAGTAATATCTAGTCCTATTTGATAATCACCAAAAAGAGAGTGGATTATGCACTATTGATCCACACAAATCTTAATGTATAACAGACCCATATATTATAGCCTAGAAAAGTATTAAGAGACATAGTGACATCTTGTAGAAAACTACCATGAGCATTGACCTTACCATAAACATCATATTTTGTTGAATTGCATTTCTTGACAAAAGCATTGAGAAAATGAAGATGGGGATAAAAGCTACATTCGAGCTCTGCATGGTTGTTGTTTTCAAGGGCTTTGCAGTCTCATGAGTTTGATCCAGACTTCCCCAACCGTCTATACAACCTATCCGATATTATGGCGGGTATTATCGTAATTCATTTTTTAACCATATCTATAATACAAAAATAAATTATTGTTTTTTCAATATAGGGAATATAGGGTTATAGCGGATATTATTGTAATTCAGTTTTTAACCATATCTACACTAAAAAAATAAATTTTTTTTTTCAACATCAAAGCCTTCCATATAGGAGATAAGCTGAGATGAATATAAGGCACCCAGGGGGTGTTATTGCTAATTAATTAGTTTTTTTTCTAAGTGAAAGCCTTCTACATAGGAGATAAGATGAGATGAATATAAGGCACCGAGGGTTGTTATTGCTATTTAATTACTGTTTTTTCAAAGCTAAAGCCTTCTACATAGGAGCTACTTTGATATGAATATAAGATACCTAAGGGTGATATTGCTAGTTTCGGGATGATATTAACTTGTGAGTCTTTCCAATTTGTATTCATTGCAGAGATAGTCTTTTTAGCATTGTGCCAACATAACAAAGCATATCTATTAGACTAAAATTTCTTGATCTTGCACCTTATTTTGAAAGGGAATTAAATTTTGAGGTGGTCTTTATAAACCATTATTTCCAACCCTAGAACTTCTCCATTTATTAACCTATTTTAATCTTTTTTTGACATTAATAAATATTTTCCCTTTCTTTTAGCGAGTTTCAAAAATGGGTAATTTTGAATTCTTTGTCTTGCCCCAAGCCATTAGAGTTTTATGCTCCTTTGGTTTCTTAAGTAAACAATGATTGTTTTCGGAAAAAACAAATTTGATAGAAATTTGAATAACATCTACCTAGTTCACAAGTTAAAGGGAAGCATTCTTATAACAAAATCATTTAAGTCAAAGATTATTTTATTCTAAGCTAATTGTATTTCTAGATATCAATTGATCTATTTTGGTAATATGTATCCATTAATATAACTTTCTTCTTTTTGTACATCTCCCAAATAATTATATCAAACTCCAAACCAAGATCTAAACATTCGTCGGAAGTAGTGGGTTTGGAAAAGAACCATCCATAGCCGAGAAGAAAATAGTTGGGTACAAGTAGACCACAATATTTTACGTCACTTTGGTAGTGATCTCGAGAGAAAGGATTCCAATGCCAAAATAGTTGCAGATGGTTGTGTTGACTCTGGCAGCAATATAATGGACAACAATGAATGTATATCTCCCAATGATATATTTTTCTCTAGAGTAGAATTCTCCCCAAAATTTATGAAACCTTCACCAATGAGCAGTATTTATAGCAAGGGAAAACCCAGCTCGATAAAAGCCTTATCCATACCCCATCAAGTGCACACCTTCTTAGTAGCTCTGTGTCTATAAGGACAAACACCAGTGCAAGGATCGGGATCAATGAAACTAGCAAAGTAAGTAGTGAGAAAGTAAAAGATCCGTTCAAGTGTAATAAAAAGGTTTTGTTTTCTTACATGAGTGGAGGAACTTGCATGCCTCCCAATAGTGTACCACTTTTGAAGAAAGAGAGACCTTTCGAAATTGACAATTTATCTTCAAGAGATATAAGAGAGATCAGAATTTCATGGGCAGATAAGCATCGTCCTGGGTCACTTACAAGATTCATATGTCACAAGAAACAAGGCTAGCTTCTCAAAAACATTGTGTGAACTTAACATGTATTGTGTCTAATAATGTTCGGTGACCTTTCTTTTGTTTTTGGAATAAAAAATACCTAAAAATGCTCAAAGCATAAAATTCACATATGTTTTCAAGGATGGATGATCAACCAACAAATAATAAATCCACTCCAAAAAGTGGTAAACAACACATTGGTTGTTGATCGGTCCTATGCAAACACATTTGATGGATAGGCTCTTTCCCGCAAGAAGACTTATGTCAAAGATATTGTGGATAACTTGAAGCTCTTCTCGAATTAAAACTACCATGTAGGTTATCTAGAAAAAAATTGAAAATTCTTTTATTTGTTTCAAGTTTTCAAATAGAATTGGTTTTTTTGAATCAAGTTACTAGATATCTTAGGGAATTGTCCTCATATTCTCTTTCAAGGCCCGCATGGTTCTAGAAAAACGGATCTCACTATGGCTTTGTTCCAGGAAATATTTGGAGGTTTTCTTGGAGGGTAAGTAGCCTCATTTTACATTGATATCCCTACTTTTACCTTTGGTATGTTGATGCAAAAGTAATACCCAAAATAGTCTTTACCTTGTCCTAAGAGCGAGGTGATTTTATACCATTTAAAGTTTTTTTGGGTTTATATATTTGGGATGATCAAATGATGCTTACCATTTAGAATTGATTTTGGTGTGTTTCACACGATCTTAAATCATTTGATTTAAAGGTAATTTTTGTCTATTTTATGATTTTTAGTTATAATTTTTAATTTGATCTGGAGTTTGGAGATGTATTTCTAATTAAATTTAGTGAAAATATACTATCCCTATTTTATGTTGGGTATGTGGATTTCAAGTCCTCCATAAAAAAATTCTCTAAGTAAATTTTTGTTAGGGTTGTAACACTAAAAGGAACATACGTTGGGAATGCTCTGTTACTAAAATATTTTATAATAAGATATTAAATGTTAAAAATTATGTATATATGTATATATATATATATATATATATATATAATTAAAAATATAATTATAATTCCATTGATATATATGCATGGGGGGTTGGTTTTTATGACAACATGATGATATGGATTTCTATAAAAAAATGCATTAACCTATTATTTCTTGTTTCTTAGAAATCCTATTCTTTTGTTGTACTTTACTATTATAAGCTCCACCAACACCTTTGGAAAATGTGGAAACTTACACAAGATCCGACCAAACTCATAGCTTTGGATGTTAAAGAGGAAAAATACATAGGTAATAGATTAGAGCCCACAACTAACGTCACAAAAATTCCCGATGTCTCTTGGTGATGTTATTGAAACATGGCTTGTTGGCAACACCAAAGGGTAATTTTGAAACTTAAAATTTTAAGAAAATCTATTTTTTATATATATGATTTATTTCATTATGTCAAGAGAGGTATTTCTGATTTTGTGTGAGTTGTTAACAATTAATGGTCAATTTTACATGTGACATTCATCTCGATATGTTTTGAGATTTTTCTTGGTTTAGAAGTTGAAAAAAGTCTTTTTAAACCAGACACAATAGTAAAATTTTATTGAAACCATATCTCATAATTCAATATAAATAATTATGGAGAAAAAAATTAATTAAATATTGTGATATGTATAAAAAATAGAATAATTGTCTTGAGATTAATATCTCTTTGCATATTTTCAATAAATTAATTTTATGTACTAAGATAATATTTAAAAATGAGTCCTCTTTTAATCCATTACCATCAAACCCATTTCAAATCTAAACTTGTGTACAATATATACTAATTTTAACCTTTTAGCTAGTTGTTTCGTAAACATGTTCTCCCATATTGTAGGTGAAAAAATTCTTTCTTTTTCCTTTTTTTAGTCCAATAGAAAAATTATTGAACTCTCTTTATGTATTCCAATCAAGGTGTTCCTTCACCCATTAAGCCCGCTATGATTCAGTAATGGTGAATATAGGGAAAGAGACAAGGGATGGTAAGCCTGCCCATTGCATCAAGTCCTCACTACATGGAGGTCAATGTTTTACCCGTGGCTTAGAGTTCCGGCTATGTGCTCATGACACTCATCAAGGAGTTAGAATGCACTTCTAAGATATCTCTACTAGAGGAATGCAAATCTAGTTTTGCAAGTAGATTATAAAGGTCTTTAAATATTCATGCTAATTTTACGTAGGACAATTTTTTTAGATAAAATAAGTGAAATGTTTGCCTATGGAAATCTAAGAGATTTAATTTCGTATTCTTTGGAACATACTAAGCCTCTGGGTTTAACAACATTGTCAATGTGATCTACTTATGGATTTAGTGATGGTCATATATGAGGTTGAAAAACTCTCAAAAGATGTTCAACACATCATCAAATGGATGGTGGACCACTACGCAGATGTAGTTAAACTTGTTCTCTGCTCTCATAATGATTCAAACCTGGGAGAAGCTTTGAAGAATCACTGTCAAGTCATCAAAGTAGATGCTCCACTAGCCAATGAAGTGAGTTTGTTGAAAAAATATTTGCTAGCAATATATGTAATCTGGTTGTCTTTTATTGTTGTAATTGAGGTGTTTGAGGATCCCACGGATCATGGAAGTTATTCTTTAGATAGCCAAGAAGGAAAGGTTCAACTTACCAATGATTTTTTCTACTCACATTGCAAGCAAAGCAAATTAGAATCTAGGATAAGCAATCATGTCCCTTCAAGCCTGTAACGCCTACCAATAAGGACCTTAAAATTTAATCTATGGTGCTTAGTTATTTTTAAATGTATATTAACTGAAAAATGGCCCAATTAGAATCCTAATTGACTCGAAAATCAGTGCACAAACTTACCTATAAAAGAGAGGTTACCAAAAACCCATAGTTTATGTACATAAAAAAAAATGAGATGGCTTATTTTGGGACTAAACCCTAGAAATTGATTACTATAGATTACAAGAATGATAACCAAATAAGATCTATATACTGAGAAAAATGAAATGTTCATTTATGACATATATATGCGAAAAATCTTTTTGATACAAAGTGTGAATGTCTTTCGATACTGAGATATCCTTTCCAAGAAGACCAACCAATTCCTATGGGTTGGGATGAGGTAGTAACAGAGATTGCAATCGATATATTGATGGACCCAACCTCAAAAGTTACTATCCTCTCTAATCGTAGTTAGATTGTTTACCATCAAAAAATTTAAATAATTATTCGAGTTTTCTCAATCCAATATTTCTTATTAACTCTCAATGAGTCATTTATTATTAGAATTATACTTATCAATCTCATAAGCTTGAATGATCTACTGGATAGTTATTATCTCCATTACCATTAAATAAGTTCAACCATACCAAATCCACTTCACACTAATTTCATCCATAAATATTAGTGGAGATCAACCATCCCTAATACTTATTTTCTGGTTTACCATCACCCATCCCCACTTTTAAGTGTAACTCTATTTGAACATAAAAACTATTCATATTGGAAACCTTCTAGTCACATGATGTAGTAATTTCCAATTGAATCATTAGATTTCACTAGAGATCTGGGTTATTGAATGTATTAATACTCTATAGAGTTATCTCCGATAACTTATAATGATCCATTTAAGTACAACATCAAAATTGCTCAACTTACTTTCACTTTCATGAATGACAGAGTTTTTATTATTCACGGAAAGCTTCAGAGATTGATTTGATTTATTATTCTAGGTATAAATCTTCTATAATCGAACCTCGTGTTGCATGGAAATATTTATAGGTATATACATTTTCTTGACTATATTTCAAGTATAGATTATTATTAGAAAAACATACAGAGTCTCATGCAAGAGCTTATAAAGAGAGTTCCAACTTCTATCAAGAGAAAAATTTACTACTATGCCTATTTTGTAAGGACAACTTATTTCTAAACTGAAAGTACATGGAAACAATCTTTAAATTGTGTCTCTGCAAACATTTTTGGTGCTTTAAGGAACAAATAAAATCCTAAATATGTACTTACCTATTTTCCTTTGCTTCTATTCTTACTGTCTAAAAATATTTCATTGAGATTAAAAGGCGTAATTTTCATGTGTTTGATGGACTGCCATCCAAGAACATTCATTTCCTAAAATGTTGTAGAGCTCGAATGCCATAATAGATTTATGTAAAGGACATACAATATACATTATTAGATCTTGAAAAGATTAATATAGAAAAAATATGGAGCAAAATCTGATTGAAAAGAAAGACATTTTGGATGTCGGGTGGATTCAAGAGAGAGAATGTGGTCAAAGCTGGGAAGGCCATGTATACTCTTTGTTGTAACACCAAAGAACTGATGCCATTCTACTGAGGGAGCCTATCAAATGTTTGACAAAATGAAAAGATATAAAACAAGGAAAAAAGAAATACTGGAAGCCATCCTGACAGGAACGAGGAGGTGATGGCTGAGGATGATTAAGAAATATCATAGGCTAAGTTGTCCCTTTGAAACTATGGTGTCGGGTTAAGAAAAACTTGAGTCGGTGGAAGACAATGTGCCAGTCACAAAATTGGAAGTTGGGCCAGATTCTCTCCAGCTGGAAGCTTTAAGGGAGTTTGACAAGGGGCCATTTCTGGCCACCCAGTTGTCAGCCATCTGCAACGATAATGTGGTTAGATGCCAACTCTTTGACAAAATTTTGGAATGTAAATTTACAGATAAAAAGCCTCATACAGGGCATCAATTAATGATTCGATCCATCTCTAGAAAAACTATATGTTTTCAACTAAGTGGCTGGTGGTGGATCTTAAACGGTAATTGGAGGTCTCTATCGAGATTCTGTCAGATCATCAATGAATTATATATGAGAGAGTGTCTTTATTACTTAATTTTGGATGACGATTATTTATTTCTATATATATCAACATAGAAATCAATAATCATCATAAAAAATTAAGTAATTCTATCATCTATCAACATATAAAATAATTTGATTCTAACATCCATGAGATTATAATTCTACTTAGAACATGCAGAGTATAATGTGTCAGTATAAAATCCAAATAATGCAAATCAACATATATTGAATTGACTACCAATGTCATCTAGTGTATAATAATAAAACTTTGAATTACAACATGTCAATAGTCCAAATATCTCCATATTCTATCATCTACTAAACAATGTATCACAACCAAAATGTCTAAGTATCCATCAATCAGTAATTTCAACATAATGAAAAATAGTTTTGAAGAGAAGTGACCACTACATACCCCTCCCCTTAGACTCAACTTACTCTTGAAAGTCACCTTGAAATAGGTGAGGGAACCGGGTTTGTAACAAAGTAGCATCCTCCCATGCGGTTGTAGTCTCATCATACCTATCTCAATGGAATTACACCCGGTCAATCTCTAAGACTCGAAGGGCCAAGGTCATTTCCTCTATGATACGCATGGGCTCCATAGTCACTTGCCCTACTCTTGCACATGTAATGCGGTCCAATCCAATAAATGAGAGGGATCTAGAATGTATTTCCTAAGAATAGAAACATGAAATACATCGTGTAGGTGAGACAAGATTGGTGGCAAGTCTAAATGATAAGCTAAGGGACCAATCCATTCCAAGATCTCAAATGGACCCACGAATCTAGGAGCTAACTTAGAATCTTTTCGATAACATATAGGTCTCTTATGAGGTCTGACATGAAGAAAAACCTTCGTGCCCACCTCATAGCTACAGTCAAATCTCCTATGATTTACATATTTCTTTTGTCTATCCTATGGCTCCTAAAGTCTCTATCTGATCAAAAGAACCTATTACTCCATGTCTTGTAACAAATATTGCCCAAGAGATACATTGTCCTCTAATCTGTCATCAATTCGGTGGCATCCTATACTCCCTACCATAAATTGCATGAAATGGATCCATACCAATAGAAATCAGAAATTCATTATTATAAGAAAACTCCAAAGAGGTACAAATACTCATCTAACCTTGACTGATGGTACATAATGTAAATCCAAAGCATGTCCTCTAAAACATGATTCACCTACTCATTCTATCCATTTGTTTCTAGATAATATGTTGTACTAAAGTTTATACTGTCCCAAAGGGCATGTTGCATGGTAGTCTAGAAACGAAAGGTGTATAAGGGATTGTGGTCACAAATAATATTCCGTGGAATTGTGTGCAATCTTAAAATATCATCTAAGTATACTCGCGATAACTTTGTACTAGCTATATAGGAGGTCTTCACAAAATAAAAGTGAGTAAATTTTGTCAATCCATCCACCATGACCATGATGGCATCATGGTGGAATATCGACATTAGTAGTCCTACTATGAGATCCATTGAAATGGTGTTCCATTTCCACTCCAGTATATCATGCGGGTAGAGAAGACCGGATGGATGTTGAGTTTCATATGGGCTTGTCATAAGTGTTTCGTGTTAATTTTCTTTCTTGTGCATGGTGTTTGACTTATGTGTTGGGATGGAGGAATGATGAAGTTGCATCCTACATGGAGCCACCTCATTATCCTCAAATCACATTTCTATTTATTGATTGAATGTGATGGATTTGGGGTTACTTGTTCATTTTTTTTTCTTTTGCACTTTTTGAATTGGGATGTTGTTAGAGTTACTTTTGGATTGTTCTTGGCTTGAAGGTTTAAAAAATCTTGCAGAGTGAAGAATCTTAAAAGCTTGATGGAGAGGTAGGACCTCCACCTTTGTTGTTTTCTCATTTATGTGTGTAGATGTTAAAATTGTGCTTGTTAAGTATTTTATGAGTGTTGTGAATGTATTTTTGTGTATCCGAGTAGTTTTCCTTAAGATGGGAGTGGGAGATTAATGTATGGGACCATTGGGGAGGGAAAATGGATTTGTAAGTTATGGATTTTGGAGGAGTGTGATTGGGAGTTTCACCTATGGGGAGTGAAAAGGAAAGCATGGACATATTGTTTCATACTTGAAAGGGGAGAGATAAGGATGTTTGGTTATTGTTATTGTACACATGGAGGCTTTGGGTGAAAATCCTACTTCACTTTGGAGGGAAAATGAGGTGGTTCCCATATTCCTTTCTCATTTTTGGTTTGATATCAAACCTTTGTGTTGCTTGAGAAAGTTTTTAATTTTGTTGAGTATGTCCATTTAGATGTTTTGAATGTTTTGGATTGTATGTTTATGTGGAATCCATGCTTATGAAAAGTTATCAAATGTTGTTCAAGATCACTCATTGTTATTTTCTTGGGGATCATGGGCCAATAAGGGATCCCTTCTCCTCTTATTAGATTAATGGTTGGGTAGAGAGTGTCGCTTATTCCCCCTTTCTTTGTATTGTAATACAAGTTTTTGAAAGACTGAAGAATTAAATATTAAAACTACAAGTTTGGAGAAGACATGGAATGAAGACTTGTTTTTTTGCCTTTTTGAAATTCTTTATGTTGTAACTTGATTATTCTATTATTCCCACTTTGAGTGGAAGATTGTAACTTTTTATGCTTGAAATAAAGTCAAAATATTTCATTTATTCCAAGTTGAAGTGATTTAGTGAATGTAGAAAGAAATATTTGTTGTTTACCTTGTTGGAAATGATTATTATTAGTGAAAGAAATGGATTTGAAGTCCTTGTATTGTAAAAGAATGATATGTTAACTTGTAGTTTTCATATTTGTATTGTAATGTTATAGTGAGAGGGAAGCTTAAGTTGTTTAGTTGTCTTGAAATGAAACTCTCCTAAAGTTGTATGTATTTAAAGTTACAATATATATACATGTATATTTGGAAAAAAAAAGATGTATTGAAAGGAAGTGTGTTGAATTCTTGTTGTTTTTGTTGGAAAAATTGAATATGTGAAATAAAATGAATTGTAGTAATGTTATACTCAATTTTACATTTTATTACAAAGGAAGAATAGAGATTGAGTTGATGTTATCTAATTTGAATTACGAAACTAGATATATCATCAATCTGGAAACCAATGAATTGAAGAAACCCTCATTCAAATTAATATTGCATTAAAAATAATTTTAAGAGGAAAAGCTGTAGAAAAATGCATTGTTGAAGGTTCTATTTTTTGAGAGAATAAAACCACCATGTGCGTGCGCAGAGCGGTTTCAAAACCACCACCCAAAGATAGAGATGCGATCACCGAGCCATCCCCATGAAGGGCGGTGGTCACGGGACCACCGACTGTGTAGGACAACAATTTTGTTGCTTTTGATGGAAAAATAAAATTCAATCCGTGAAAAGCCTAGTTTTAAAATTAAGTAAAATCTAAGCTTAAAACCACACCTAGGAACCTTCAAAAAACTAGGAATCAATTAAATTTAATTGTTCAATCCTTCCAAATACCTTTTATGGCACCAAAATGTGTAAAACTCATAGATTTAATAGAAATGTGGTTTTCTCCAATTGTTGAACTCAAAACAAGAAAACACCTTCATTTAATAAGAAAATAGATCCATGGTAGGATCTTAAAATTAAACAAATGAGAAATTTAGAATAGTAACATCTCTACAACTAAAACCATGATAATTTTACCATGGTTTCTCTTCTTTCTCTCATGGCTCCTCCTCCTCCTCCTCTTCTAAAACCTGCAAAACAAGAAAAGAGCAAATGAGGTTGTTTGGGGAAAATAGAAATTAAAAATAGAACCATAAGAAATTTAGGGCAACCTAAATCTAAGGGCTAGGATAGATTCAATCCTATGGCCCAAATTAAACCCTACCTCACTTAAGTGGGAAGGTATTTTATGGGAATGTAATTTTAAATTTAAAAAATAAGAAAGAACATGGGTAATGGGGTGAATGGGGCCACTTAGTGGATAGGTAGAATAATTAAACATTTGAGTTAGAAAATAATGTAACCTTAGTGTTTGCTAAATAATTTAACTAATGGAGCTTAGTAGATGCATTAAACTATAAATATAGCTTATGAAGTAAATTATAATATTTAATTATTAATTTAATTCCATTTTGCACAAGCTTGTGTAGAAAGCCTCTAACCGAGTAATTTATTAATTGTGAAAATGCCTAACCTTATAAAACCTTTTAAAAAAATAATAATAATTTTATTATTGTAAACTTGACTATTAATTTATTTGTTCTCCTTGTTTTGAAAGTAGAAATTTGCGGGTGTTACAAACTTCTTTGAAGCTATGAAAAATGTAATATTAGAATTTCCATAACCATTAATGACATCTAACTATTTAATAATTTGTTTGGAACAATCTCATAAAATAGTAACAATTCTTTACATTAATGATTTATAATAGAAAAACCCTTAATAAATGTAACAGTCTTGGTCTCTCTTTGAGCTTTCCATGCGCTAGAAGGATCGAATCAAGAAAAAAGAATTTTAATTTTTTTTTATCATGGAATGTATTGACAAAATGGAACACAAATAACCAATATTACTAGCGTCTTATAATTTGACCATTGGAAAAGGTGCGATACATGCATGTATTTAATTTTCACTATTTCATTTCCATCTTTCCATTGATGCCTTCATGTTTTCTAACAATTCAAACATCGTCCATTCAAAATCCTTAATGGTGTGTATATATATATATATATTCGAGCTCACTACAAGATAAAATATATGTGTCCCTCGTATTATCACTCATTTGGAGGGGTGCAATTATTAATACTTGTTCATGCATTAATAATTTCTAATAGAAAACCACATTAAAAAATGTAACTCTGTTTTAAAGATTTCTATTATTCTAGAAAGAATGGATTGTGCTCCACGTATTGAGGCCACAAAACAAGCATTTCAAATGGGTTTTGAACATGTAAAGTAAGGATATTTTCCATTTCTTATTTTGTCACCTTTAAGTGTAAATTACACTCACGCGCATAATGTTGACTCAATTATCAATGATTGTTCACACTTCATCTATTTCCTTGCACTTACTCGAGCTTAGTATTATAAAGGGTGGCTATAAAGTGCTCCAAGAAACAAGCATTTCAGTTGGGTTTCAAACTTGAAACCTTTTGGATTCTTCCTAATATTTATTTTGCCTCTTTTAAGTATAAATTACACTCTCAAGAAAAAGGAACACAAATAACTGATATTATTAGGGTCTTACAATTTGACCTATGGAAAATGTGTGATACATGCATTTCAGTTGGGTCTCAAACATGGAACCTTTTCAAATTTCCTCATTTTTAGTTTGTCCTCTTTAAATGCATATTGCACCACCGTGAATAATACTTGTAAGATAGAGACGATACATTGCAACACAGTGTCCAATGCATAATATAAGCTTTTGAAAGTCTTGTGATCCAATATGAAGCACCTCCACCGTTAACACCACCTTCATGCCACTATCCACCGAAGCATCGGAGGGCTCAAAACCATCCAAAATCCAAAGATTATACAATCAAAGGTGGGATCGAGGCCCCGTAAACGTTGGACGTGGAGAATTCTCTTACTATTTAATCTCTGTGAAGAGTTATGCGTCGAAATGATCCCTCTCTTGTTCGCACCGTAGTAGAGGCACTAGGCGAGGGAACCAGGTCTATTCCTATTCTAACCAACTCGGTCATAGATGACCAGTCCTATTACTGTATGTGGAAGGAATGGGCGTGGGGAATTCCCCATCCAATATTTCATTCATTTTCTATTATAAATAATAATGACGAAAAGCTCAGTATAATACAAATACAAACATGTATTATACAAGTAGATATTAAATGAAATTCTTGTTGAAATTAAACATGTTTAGTTGTTTACTTGTATTCCGTAGATGTTATAGAGTTGTAAAAGTTGGAAGTACAGAGCATAAATGTGGTCATAAAACAATGTCAAATATTTTTATGCCAAAGGTGTTTTCCAAACTAGAGTAGAACCTCATATGGCTGACATACATCTTGAAACTGGTGGTGTAGATTCATTTGAACAACGATGTACATAACAATCCTACTCATCCACGTCACAAGAGAAGATAATTTAGAATCGTAATTAATTTCCTACAATACGGATGCTTCTAGGCAGTCGAGTGTAACAAAAACTCTGCGAAGGTTGCCCACATTCCTCACAGACTGTAAAATCATGAAATCTTCAACATCATGAAACAACCTTTTTGTCAAAATAATTAGCGACATAATTTCCAAGCAACCCTTTGACGTATTCCTCCTACACTTCTTTGGTTGTTTGTGACTATGGGCTCACATATGTTTACCTTTGTCTATATGTTTGCCTCAAATAGTTGAGCTTGACCAAAAGATAACATATACTGCCACTCATATGACTAATCACTGGAGGGGTTCAATTATTAATGTTTCTTTGTGCATTTCCTATTTACTCAAGATTAGAACTAAAAAAACTTGACTACAAAGTTTTAATGGAAAGAGCAATGTGGATGGGTTTTGACCTTCTAACATATTGAGTTTTTCATCATTTTTAATTTTCGGCACTTTAGGCTCAAATTGCACTCACGTGATTAATGGAGTCTCAATATACAACATTCGCACACCATACATGTTTGGCCTACCATTGCAGGAACTCAATTATTGATGACTATTCGTGCATCTCCTATTTCATGACAATTACACCATCTTTAAATTAAAAAGGGAAGCTACAAAGTGCTCCAACAAGCAATCATTTTGTAACCTTTTCAAATTTCCCCATTTTGTAGTTTGTCCTCTTCAAACGCATATTGCACCGCCGTGAATAATATGTGCAAGATATAAACCATACACTAGAACATAATGTCCTCCCTCTCCATCGGAACCCGTCTTGATCTCCCGTCATTCTTTCACTTTATTTCACTTGCTCATTTTTTCATTAATCACTCCATCCTCTTCGGTGTTTCCATCGTACACTTCACGTACGATTGCTAGTATTTATAAAAATGAGAGAGTCACATTATTTAAATCAGGTAATATAAACATATTATCAGCACTAGAGGAATAATAAAAATTATAGTAATAATGACATTGCAACATTTATAAGGAGGTCATTCTAATTTATATTAAGAGTTGTCTAATTGTAAAATTGTCACTTAATAAAATATTTACGTCGGGAGGCATCCTACAATAGAAGGCAAGGTTGTAATAGAGTTTTTGTTCACTATTATTATTTACATTAAATTTGACTATCATTTGAATGACACATGATAGTTCATTCATAAATTTGACTTCTATTGGACTATCACTTAAATAATTTTGTTTCTTTTTTTCTTGAAGAAGTGAATTAAAAAATAGTAATATCTTAGCAATGTAGTAATGTTTTGGTCTTTTTTTCTTGAATAGATATTTTTGAGATTGACTCAACCATGTAGGTAAATTATTCCATTTACCACAAATCAACAGGAAATTGATAGAGAATTTAATGAATTTATTGATTAAAGAGGTATGTAATTAATCAAACCTAATAGCCTTGAAATTCATAGATATTGATGTATTTCATATAGACACATTATTATAATATAGTTAGTATATTATATTAATTTTTAATTACTACTCATTGTGAGTATACTTATATTATAATTGCATAGTTAGCTATGTGTGCCTCATGATTGATATCTCTCTTCGTACTTTAGATAGATGTACTTAAGATATCAATAGTAATTAGTTGAAGGTTTCCACCAATAATATATGTAGAATATTAACTTTTGTGTGATTTAATTTATGTGTTCATTTAACTATTCTTATGTATTATTCGTATTGCCGCTACCATTTATAGGATGTGTGTTTTTGTTTAGTTTTTTAATTTGGGTTAATTTGTATATATAGGAATGAAGTACAATTCACATATTAAGTAGAATCTGTACATCCGGATTCTTGCTTATATGGGTGGTTTGGATTTATTGGTATGACCAATTCTTTCCGTATACTCCATATGGTATGGATAGTTTTTATTATCATGGTTTCTATCCTTTGTATTGTAATTTATATCACAAAATTTCCAATTTATGTCCTTTAAATTATCAAAGATGTATTGATATTAAGAAACATCTTTGAAGGACATTAATATGAAATCAGAAACCAGATTAAATTGCAAAAACAAGGCGGAGCTTCTTGATTTTATTAATATAAAATAGAAGCATTACAACCAAAAGAGAGAGCTGCAATATTTATAGATATTGGACAGCTTCTATCTCTTCCACAATACATGGAACAAATCTCCTAAACAAAGCAAATATGCAGAAATAGCATATTGCCCCTAAAAAGCTTCTACAGGAAATCATCCGAGAACAATATTCTAACTAAAGAACATCCTCCACAATCTAAGGGATGATAACAACACACTAACAACTGTTTGACTAAAGTAATTAAATAATTACTTTATTATAATTACACATTAATCCACATATGGTGAATTAAGTGTTAGATTATTTCTAACATTCCCCCCCTTAATTCATCATATTCTGAAGTGAACAGGAGAGAAATACTCTGAATGCCTCAAATTTAGGACATGCAAGATATTTTGTGAAGATATTTGCATTTGATGTTCTGTCGGGAAATGCTGAAGTTGAATGTTGTTGTTCTGAACTTGTTCATGAATGAAATGTACCTGCACCTCAATGTGTTTGGTGCGTTCATGAAAAATTGGATTCGAACAAGTTTTATTACTCCTTCATTGTCTACATGTAGGATTGTTGGATGATCCTGTGGAATTCCCAATCCTTCAAGTATCCGTCTGAGCCAAATCGCTTCACAGACAACTCCTCCTGCTGTGTGATATTCTACTTCTGTGGAAGACCTTGAAACACAATTTTGTTTCTTGCTCCCCCATGAAATAGGTCCAGATCCCAAAAAGAACACAAATCCTAAAGTGGACTTCCTATCATCAACGTTCCCTGCATGATTTGAATCTGTATATCCTGTCAAGAAGAAGTTATCATTCTTCTTGTATTCTAGATCAAAGTCCATGGTTCCTGTGATGTATCTCAATACCCTCTTTGCTACTTTCCAGTGACAAACCCTTGGTTCTTGCATAAATTGAGAAATATAAATGACTGCATAGCTGATATCTGGCCTAGAATAAGTTGAGTAAATGAGACTCCCAATCAACTGTCGATAAAGAGTAACATTTACTTGTTCTGATGGATCTGTGTGAGACAATTGAAGCCTTGTCTCCATAGGTGTAGCCATTGGTATACTATCCATCATTCTGAATTTCTCGAGCATTATCTTGGCATATTTTAGTTGAGTAACAAAGATGTGATTTGAACCTTTTGCCATACTTCAAGTCCAAGACAATAATGAAGAAGCCTAAGATCTATCATGTCGAATGATCGATTTAGATCTTCCTTAGTTGTTTCAATCATCTTCACCAAACTTCCAGTGATGACTAGATCATCGACATATACTACTATGATCACTATCTCCCCCTTTCTTTTTGAGATAGAGATTAGGATCATATGGACTTCTTTTGAATCCATGTTTGATGAGATGCTCATCAATCTTTATGTACCATGCCCTGGGAGCCTGTTTGAGACCGTATAGTGACTTTATGAGTCTACATACCTTTCCTTCTTTACCTAGTATGACAAAACCTTCTGGTTGAGTCATGTAGACTTCTTCCTATAAATCCCCATTGAGAAATGCACTTTTTACATCCATTTGATGAACTTTCCAACCAAATTGTGCAGCTAGAGCAAATATCATCCTGATTGTTTTGATCTTAGCTATTGGTGCGAATGTTTATTCATAATCAATGCCTTCTTTTTGTGCATAACCCTTAGCTACCAATCTTGCCTTGTATTTATCAATGCTTCCATTTGATTTGTACTTTGTTTTAAATATCCATTTGTAACCTATTGCCTTCTTCCCTGGTGGAAGATCTATAAGTTGCCATCTATCATTCTTAATCAAAGAGTTGAATTCTGAATTCATAGCATCTGACCAAGGTTTTGATTCTTTGGGCATCTTGAACTATAGTGGGCTCACTTGATTCAATTATTGTACTCATTAAGGCTAAGTTTACCTCATTTTGAGTCATACTACGAGTTCTAGGTCCTGAAGTGGATGTGTTAAGATCACTATCCAAATTATCATCTCAAATTAGATTAGTATACAACTTAGGCGTACGTTTAGATGTTCCTATAGATGGAGGAGTTGAATTATCCTCATCATCATTATCTTCATCAAGAACATCTATTTTATTAAGGGATTGTTTTGTGAGTTTATGGAAGGAGCATCTCGCTTCTTTATTTTCAGAAAACTCAACATCTCTACTTGTGAAAATTTTTCTTGTTTTTGGATCCATTAACCTGTATCCTAAGGCTTCATCATTGTATCCCAAGAATATAAGTTGTTCTGATTTAATATCAAGTTTAGTTCTCTTTTTCTTAGGAATGTGCATACTTGCCTTACATCCAAAAACTCTAAGGTGTTTTATAGATGGTTTGTTCCTGACCAAGCTTCTGTGGTGTTATTCCATCAAGTGCGGAAGTGGGAACTCTATTCAGTAGATAAACTGTTGTTTTTACTACTTCTACCTAATATGTTTTACTCAAGCCTGAGTCATCAATCATACACCTTACCATTTCCATTATAGTTTTATTCCTTCTTTCAACAACACCATTTTTTTGTGGTGTATATGGAGGTGCCATTTGCCGATAAATTCCATGTGTTTCCAAAAAAGCTTTGAACTCATTACTGGTGTATTCACCCCCTCGATCTGAGTGGAGTGTTTTTATTTTCTTACCAGTTACATTTTCACAAGCTACTTTGAATTTCTTGAAAGTTTCAAAGGCTTGGTCTTTGGTGCGAATGTAGTATACCCACATTTTTCATGAGTAATCATCAACAAAAAGCATAAAATATTGAAACCCTGAATGACTAGGTCTTATAGGTCCACACAAATCGGTATGCACCAAATCAAGTTTACCATGGTCCCTGAATGTACTGCTTTTCTGAAAAGAAGCTCTATGTTGTTTTCTTGCCAAACAATTTGTGCACTTGTCTGTATTTTTCTTGAAATTTGGCAGTCCTCTTACCATATTATTTTTTTGAAGTGTTTCAAGATAGCCAAAACTTACATGGCCAAATCTTCGATGCCACAATTGTGTTGATGATGTATCCTTAGCTACAAGGGCCTGATTTTTGGTTTGAACAAAATCCAATTGAAACATATGACCTACACCAGAAGCTCGTGCAATAATGTTGGAGTTTTTAGACTTATCTTTGATTAAACACATCTTCTTTCCATCTGTACAATCAAAATCCACTTTTAAGTTGTGCTCCAAAAGATGACTTACTGAAAGTAGATTCTTTGTCAATCCAGGAACATATAGAACATCTCTTATTGTGCACTTTCTTGATCCAAGAGGTAAGGAGATGTTTCCAATTCCTTGTACTTTGTATGATGAATCATCACCCAACGAAACAGAGTCTTTGTTAGGTGTATTCTTTAACTCTAAGAACCAATCATTTCTCCCGGTCATATGTCTTGTTGCTCCTGAGTCAACATACCAAATTTCCTGTGGTGAATTGATTTCTTGAGTTGATTGTGCAGCAAATAGGAATTCCTCATCTGGTGAGTTATCTTCTTCTTCAGCAATGTTGCCGTGTTGTGGTGTTTTCTTTTTCCAGTTACTTTTCCTTTGTCCTTGTTGTTTGTTTCGATAACCCTGACTAGATTGTTGAAAATTTAGCTTCTTGCCACTAGATGAACCCTTCTGAAATGTGTTATACCAATAATCTTTTAATTCATTTCCTTTTCTGCCACAAATCTGACACTACTTTTGCTGAGTTTTCCCTTGAGTATTCTATTGAGAATGTTGCTTGTGTTGCTTACCAATTATATGAATCTATTTCTTTCCCTTATGGAATGAACAGAGGGCTTGTTCCTCATCTTCTACAGGTTTGTTCATGGACTCTTCCTGTTGTAACATGTTCACTAACTCTTCAAAACTTGTAGTTGGACCCATAATGTTGAGAGTTGTGACAAATATTTTGTATGAGGCTGGTAAATCTCTCAATACAATAGGGAAAAGAGATTCATTACTAGCCTCTACTTCCAAAGCTTGGAGAGATGATCTCAATATAGCAACACGCTTTAGAAAACCTTCAATAGACTCATTAGAATTCATTTTGAGACAATGGAGTTGTGTTTGTAATTGCAAAATAGCATTTTTGTTCTTAGCTTCATATACAGTTGCTAGTTTATCCCATGCTTCTTTTGCAGTTGTCACTTGATGAATATGAGGTTGTACATCATCAGTTACACCAAAATAGAATTATAAGTTTTGCCTTTTGATTAGCACGATCAAACACACGTTGTTGAGCAATATCATTTTCTGGTCTCGTTATCGAGCCATCAACTACACCAATTATGTCCTCAAATTCAAGTTGAGTTTTAATTTTCATTTTCCATGCAACATAATTATCTCCTCATAGGAGTTGTGAATCGGGAAAAAGAATTTGGGCACATTGTTAGCCATTTGTGCAGGAAAGAGGAGAGAGATAGAGAATCAAACACGAAACAAATCCCCCCTCAAATTAGTACACAACCCCCAAAATTGTTTTTATTGAGTGTGGGCTCCTTTTTGGCCTTTTACAATGATTTTTCAGCTCTATTGTCCATTTTTACAAACATATTGTAAATAGAAAAAAGAATTGCACCCCCCTTCTTGTTTAAGAAAAATTAATATTTTCGCAATTTTTTAAATTTGTGGGCACTTTGGCCTCTTTTCCCTTACAAATTTAGTTTTTGGGTCTTTGGCCTCTTTGACTTGACCAAAGCGTAGAGCTCGAAAAAATATATACTTTAAAAAAATATCACCTCAATCCGAGGTACCAGTGGAAAGTAATGACAAATACAAGTTTTGATTTTATGATCTTTCCAGACCCCTTTCCTAAAATGGAATTTTTTTCTATTCTTCTAATTTTTTTCTCAACATCCAAAAATGGGAAAAAAATTACAAAAAAAAATTCCAATTTAGGGCTTACTTGGCATGGATCAGTCTTGTATTTCCCGCCGCCCCTTTGTTTCTTCCACCACCATTCTCTCCTTTTCTTTTTATTACCATTTTTTAATCCTTTCAAGATGCATTCAGACAGTTTTAGCAGGGCTTTGCTTCAGAAATTTGGACAACATTTTGCTTATGGAACGACGTTTGGATTCCAGACAGAGGTTGGCTCGGCGTTTCTTGGACGTTGGCTGTGGTCCTCTCCTGGATTTGGCTCTTTGAATTTTGATTCACTACTCCATATGTCTATTCACTGCTGCAAATCTGTGAAATAGACAATTGATACAGTACATAGAAGCGATGCCTCCAGAATTGGGGATCCACTTGAATTAGAAGTAGGATTAGGGGGGTATCTTATGTATAGATAACAACCCCAATTGTATGAAACTCTCTCTTTTTTATCAATGAAATAATCAGATTTCAAAATAATATTTGTTATATTTGCAATTTAATACAACATCAAATATTAAAATAAATTGACAAATATCTCCTCAATTGAAATAATTTCACCTGGAAAACAATAATGGAGTTGGGAGGTGCATCCAGGTGTTCTGGCCTATGATTGCCCTTCCAATTTTTTTTTTTTTATATTCTTGCTGCTTCTACTATTGTCGGGTGTGTGGAGAAAGGGCAGGGGCTGTGAAGAGGCTGGGGGCATCTATGGCTCCTCCTGGCTTAGGCTTCTAGTCCTCCTTCCTCAAATCTTCTAACACTTCCTCAGCAATTATCTACAACCTTAACTCACCTGCTCTGGTACCAAATGAAATCTGTAAACCAGATTAAATTGCAAAAACAAGGTGGAGCTTGCTATGATTTTATTAATATAAAATGAAGCATTACAACCAAAAGAGAGAGCTGCAATATTTATAGATATTGGACAACTTCTATCTCTTCCACAATACATGGAACAAATATCCTAAACAAAGCAAATATGCAGAAATAGCGTATTGCCTCTAAAAAGCTTGTACAGGAAATCATCCGAGAACAATATTCTAACTAAAGAACATCCTCCACAATCTAAGGGATGATAACAACACACTAACAACTAAGCTAACTAAAGTAATTAAATAATTACGTTATTATAATTACACATTAATCCACATATGGTGAATTAAGTGTTAGATTATTTATAACATAATATATCGTATACAATATAATTGATATAATAAAGAAGAAGGTTATTGTTGTTTTTTTATAGTGCCTTTTCCTATATGAAAATATTATTTTAAGTACATAAAAAAATTTAATGTTAGAGATTAATATCATTGTAGTGTATATCTTAGAATTCATAGTTTTATCAATCTATATACTCAAACTTGGTATCATAGTTGATAATTGGTATGTTGAAGAGATAGGACATATTTCCCAAGTGATAAACTATTTTTGAGTATAATATTTACACATGGAAATATTTTATAAATGAAAATGATAAGAATCACAATAAAAGAGATAGAAACATTTATGTCGAAAATGTTGACATTTGGTATCTCAATATATTTTTGTGGAGAGAGATCAATGTGTAATTGTGATAAGAAACATTCCCAATGACATGAATCTATAAAATTGGGATAATTTTGATATACAAATGTGAATATATCAATCAAATTTTATATTTTATATTCGATATAATTGAGTAAATCAAAAGAATTTAGTTTTGATAAGCAATGTAAAAAATAGGTGATATTTATAAGAAAATTCTAGGAGATAGTAAGCATCCTCTATCTTCATAAGAATTTGTATTTTCTTGAGATGAATTATAGAAATATTTGGTTAAACATTCAAAACCTTTAATATTGTTGTAATTCACCTAATTTAACTTAAAATTTAATTACATTGGTATGTTCTCTACAAGATTGTTGGGGTGATCCTGTTATGAACAATAGTAATACTATGCATAAATTAAAACATGAGGATATGTATTTGTATTTTGTTGTCAAAATAAATTAACAAAAATTACATAAAGAATTACCAAGAAAATGATACTTTCTTTTATTAAATTTACTTATATATTGGGTTAATATAAGTGTTAATTTTAACAAAACATTGATTAAGGAAAATAAAGCTAAGAAAAACATCCTAATCTACGTTCTCACTAAAATATGTATGTTAATGTGTGTGATGTGTTGGTATGTCGAAGTGCAATGATGCATGACTGCGCGCACAGTTGTGTGCTTGTGTAGTGCCCGCTTTCCTTCGATACCTTGTGTGTTATCGATCTCGATATCGCTAACTATATTACGGACATTGTTATAGTTTAATTTCACGTGATGTTAGATGTTAGATCATGGTTTATTGTGGAATTTGATTCATATATGATGCATGATGATTATTAGAGACATTTTAGATATTGAGGTTGATATATTGTTGGACATGGTTACATTATAGATGTTGTTCGAACTTGTGATATTTGGATATTTTGAGTAGACCTAGAAAATGAGAATTGAATTAAAACTGGTAATGATATAGTTGTGGATGAAATTGTAAGTGATACAGCCAATTGTCTTCATGTTTTTTGTGATTCACATATATGTCGATGATCTTGAAATTATATTTATATTCATTTGAATGTTCTAATATGGCCACGAGGCTAAAGGAGGTATTTATATTTTGCAGGTTTAAAATATCACAACAAACATCGGGGGATTGGAGACCAACCACATTGGAATTCTCGATGAATTCAACAAGGTCACCATGGAAACTTGTATTTGTTTGTGTGTTTGATTGTGTTAGGGATTCCAATGGGGGACTTCCCTTAAATGTGACCAAGTGTTATGTGTATTTATTTACTTGGTTCCTTTTATTGATGTTTGTATGTTTTTTTAAGTGATGTGTTTACCCCTTTTATTTTAATAAATTGTGGTATATAATGTGAGTAATCATATTGTTAAAATAAATTAATCAAATTGGGTCATAAGAAAGTAATTATTGGAGTGGTTGACTCTTGTATTAAATGTTGTAAGATATGTGTAAGTGATGTGTAAGAGATATGTAAGTAAAATTTGGAGTATGAAACACTTCATCTTCTTTGGAATTTGAAATTGTCCTTGGAGACTAATTTTGGAGGCTTGTGGGACAAGTTAAACTTGTCCCATACCTCTTAAATTTACATACCAACCTTACCTATGGTTGGAGAGTTTAAATCTAGCCTTCATTATGATTTTTTTTGTAAGTCAAGATGAATGTTTTAATTGCACTTCTTGCTTGAAATTAATTTCAGTCCTTTGGGGTATGGGCTTGATTTGAGTGTGTAAGTAAAATTGTCATATTATTCACCTACTTATTTATTGTGCCTTGGAGATTGAAGTTGACTCATGAGTTGGAGTTGAGGATGTGTGATGTGGCATCCCACTTGGATCCACCTCATCCTCTTCTCTTCCCTCTATATATATTGAAATTCCTTAGCTTTTTTTTGGGGTTACTTCACTTTTGCATAATCCATTTAGGGCGAATTATTTTGTTCTTTGGAGCTCTTGCTTTTGGAGAAAGTTTGAGACTTTTACTGGGACTTCTATTCCTTGATCTTGAGCTTTTTGTATTGGAAAGCTTGCTGGTAGGAACTTGTAACAAAATCCATTATGAAGAGGTAAGAGCTTGGATCTTGAAATTCTCTTCTAATTAATTGTGTAAATGTTATTGTTGTGAATGTTTTGGCATGTGTGTGGGATGTTTGGGTAGATGGCCTAAGGATGGTGTAGGAGAAGACTAACGGGTATTTCTGTGGTAGGCATAAGTGTTTTGGGGAGTTATAAGTGTGGAGGGAGTTGGGATCTAGGTTCCACCATAATAATAAATAGCTTACATTTCTTTACTCGTTATGGGGTGCCATAAGAGCTTGGGGAGGCATGAGGAAGTGCGAGGAATAAGGGATACTTGGGGCGAGGCATCGGGGCATGTCATGGATCTGAAATGATATATATATATATATATAGATTGGCGGTTTGTTCTCAGGTGGTGATACCCATTTCCCCTTTGGGAGGCATAAGTAGCATCCCCCATAGTTTCTTGCTCCTTTGGCTTGCATGATGGAGCTTGAGTTTTATTTGCTATGTTTTAATGTGGTTGCAAACTACATTCTGTTTTGGACTGTGTTTTAATGTGAAATTTGCATGTGTGTTTGTGGAATCCTTTTATTGCCATGAGTTGAAACACATATTCTATTGCATTGTGGTTGGGGATCGAGGGATGATGAAGAAGGAAAACTTCTCCTCGTCATTGGAAGTTTTCGATGGGTGGAGATCGTTTCTTTTCCCCTATTCTCGTTGTGATCAAATTGAAATAAAGAACATGGAGGATCTCCATGTTGCTGTTCTGGAACTGAGAAAGAAGACAGAGTTTGGAAGTCCTTTGCGAGACTTCTTTTTTGTAGGCCTTTTCCCACTTCAAGTGGATGACTTGTAATATTATTTGTATTGGATAGTTATTTTGTTTTGGAAATGAAATCCTATGTTTAAATGAGAAAGAGATATGCACTGAAATCTGTATTGTGTAAAGAGACATGAAAGTGCATTTGAATGAAAGGAAAAGAGAAAGAGTGGTAATTTGTAAAGTTGTATGTGATAAATATAAATAGAAGTTTTATTCTTTTCAACAAATGGAGTTACTGTTGTGTAAAATCTGTGTTGAAATATGTTGATGAATTTCTGTTTGAAAGAGAGAAACACGTATGAAGAAGATATATTACTCTATTTTTTTAAAATGCATGATTTGAAAAATAGAAGTTGCATTCTTGTTTTTACATTTTGATTGAAGGAAAGATAACTAGTTAAAACTAGCATGAAATGTAATCAACATTTGTATAGTATGGCAAAAGAAATAGATTAATCTCTGGTTGTGAAATGTATAAACTTCATTTTTATTTCACTGTAAACTTTGTAAATTTTTATCAAAAGATACATAACAACCCTGTAAAACTATGGAAAACAATTGAAACACTAATAAAATCTAAGAAAGATCAAAATGAGCCCAAACAAACTAAAATACTTATGAAAATTTTATAGAACCTTTCAAATTGGGTTCAGACAAAAACTCAGACTTTTGTTGTATAAAAATTGGTAATTTTGGAATTGCTAATCAATCAAACCTTTTGAACCTTGCAATCCATCCTAAAATCTTCCAAGTAAAATCCTCCATGCCTGTTGGGCATGTTGAGAAAGAGTTAATGGAAAATTTGAACAAAATTTATAAGTTTAAAAAGACCAGTTCACTTTTTAAGTGACAGAAAAACGTTTTCTTAAAAATTACCACTCAAAATTTATCAAAATTAAAATCATAAGCTTCTTGTGCAAAGAGGACTTTGAGATCTTTCCAAAAAGTCATCATTTGCCAAAAATGGAGCTCCCAGTTGAAAGTTATGGCCTTCTGAAGTTTTACTTCATCTTGGCTTCAAAATCTAACTATCAAATTTAAATAAAATATTCTTGGGTGGACCACGGCAAAATATTTTATTTTGTGCTTTTCTCCCAAAAGAGCTTAAGCCACGAAGTTCCCCTGCTGCCTGGTGACCCGTAAACCTTTTGATTGGTCAAAATAAGCTAAGTTTTATATATATATATATATATATATATATTTTGGGAAAAAAATTATGTTTTCCCCACTTTCCCATGGGCCCTAAACCAATCAGGTGCTATCACATGGCATAACGAGGTGATTTCGAACAAGTGGTTCAATTTAAACCTTAGTGATTTTTTTTAAAAAAATGGAAAATTTTGTAAAGTTTCTTTGCCTCCCGCCACCCGTAGTGAATCGGATGTTGCCACATGGCTTCATGAGGCATCGGCGGAGGAGCGGATCCCTTTCTGACTTAACGCTTCAAAACAAAAAAATTGGGGTAAAATTCTTAAGTTTCCCCACCGAACCGCCAGCCCACAACCAATGATTGATTGACATGTGGCATCCTTGGGCATTGGCGGAGGCGTGGGTGATTCTTAACCTTAACGCATTTCAGGAAAAAGTCAATTTTTTTAGATTTTCTCTGTCGTCCGCTTCCTCACTTAGAAAATTTAGACCGACATGTGGCTTCTCTCTACTTGGCTGGGCAGAGGAGTGGTTAATTTTGAACCCTTTCACCCTTTCAAAAAAATATAAGGCAAAAAGTCAATTTTGCCTCCGGCGTCCCGCTTTTCTACCTAGGCTAGAAATTTGGACATGTGTCCCTGTGGACCTCAAACTTAAATTTCCTCTTGGGGCACAAAGTCCCATTGTGAGCTCATGGGGCACGGGTGAATTTTGCTATTTTTCCAAAAGTTCAAAAAGCCAAACTACCTCCCCAGCCCTACCGGCCAAACTGCTTTTTGGGAAAATTTTCTTCTCTAGGCCCGCAGCCCGCCTTTGGGGAAACTTTTCTTCCCAAGGCCCACCGGCCCATAACTTGAGTTTTATAGGGAGTTAGAAGGACTTCTTTATATCACTGGAAAGGTGAGAAAATTTCCTATCTAATGGGAATGTTTTCAAAAGTTTTCAAGTGCATTAATTTTGAGAAAAACTAGGTTGAATCTCTTAATCCTGTCAGGGGGTGGGAGAGTGAGAAATTGCCCTCTTAATCTTAATAACTATTCTAACCCTTAGTTTTGACCTTGTAAATTTAATAATTATTGTAATGGGAAAATCATGAGACAATATTTTTATTTGGCCTTAAAACCTTGCTTGTGGCAAATTGTTGTTTTGTAACCTGGTAGAAGACACTTTTAATTAAAAAAATATCCCATAATTTTTCTGACTAATCCTAGGTTGTTCTTGGGTCTCAAGTGGGTTGTTTTAGTAGGCATTACACTTGGTATCAGAGCATGGGTTCAAGATCTTGGACCCTTGGGCACACTAGAAAACTAAGACATGAACTTTAATCAAGCACATTTTGAATCTAGAAAATAACTTTGCATGGAAATTACATATTTTAGTAAACATGGAAACTGAATAAAACTTAGAAAGATGAACTAACTCTCGCCTTGGTCTGTGTGGGAGGAACAAACGAGATGAGGGGTCTTTTCACATAAACCTAGAATTACCTCCACTAGATCATGTTGTAGCAGCTCTCCTACCACAGATTTTATAGACACTTAAGGATGTTAATGTCGCTCCACGCAGAGGGACCGTAGGAGCACATTCAATCGAACATGATAGGTGACATCCATTGAGGTTCATGCATATTCTCAGCATAGCAAGGAGCATAGAGGAGAGAAATCCCATGTGGATTCAGAGCAGAGTCACTTTGTAGATGGGACAAGGAGATCGGGGTTTAGGACATACAAATAGGTCTCGAGCCCTAGGCTTATGGATGAGCATGTAGCGAGGCCTGGGGTCGCTGAGACCACCGCCGTAGACCATATTAGGGAGATCCCTGCAGCTATGGCTAGCTCATTATTCTGGTGACATAGGTGGATTTTAGGTAGAGGCCTGGTTGGTGAGCTTGAGCGGGTGCTTCAAGATCTACCCTTATTCTAGCAACACGAAAGCTCATGTTGCGATCTATCTTCTAAGGGATGGAGTAGGCGTATGGTGGAGGACAAAGGAGCAGAAGCTCCATGTTGATTATGAGATAGTTACATGGGAGATCTTTGAGGAGTAGTTCAGAGTAGATTTACGGATCTAGCCCAATATGTTGATTACATGTAGGATGAGTGGGTGTGGAACCATAGGTTGTCACGGGGCCTCAATCTAGACATTGGAGGCGCAGTGTGGATCAATTGTCCATGAGACATTGGCTAAGGCCATTAAGAACACCTATATAGTAGAGTAGACTGGGAAAGACCCAACAGGCTAGAGACCAAGTCCAAAGCCATATACAACAGATTTAGGACAACATTACCTCCTCCTCGTGGTAGAAAGGGTTCAACATAGTGAAAATTTAGACCACGGGAGTAGTACGATAATAGTGTCGTACGTCATATAGAACTCCACGGATATTTGATGCACAGAGGGGTCGGAATAAAGGGCCTCCTTTTAGGGGTCCCATTTTGACACAGGGAAAACCTAGAGCTCATTCAACGGGAGATCGCAAAAAGAGACCTCAACATTCCCACAACAGGTCATCAGTTCCACAACACACCACTCTAGGGCACCGACCGGAGCTGCTACTCAGGGGAGAGGATCAAATGGTTGTTTTTGGTGTGGTGTTACTAGACATTTTGGAGAGACTACCCACAGTAACCCTAAGAACAACCGTAAGAGACGAGATCTTAGAGCCTACTTTTGGTGACATGGGGCATAGTCATAGGATGCATGAAGCGATCGAGAACCTCCCGACAAAGCATCGAGTATAGTTATTAAGACTACGAGTAACATTGGTGGTATTCCTACTTCCATTTTGTTGGATTTTGGTTCTTCTAATTCTTTTATTGCACCATATTTAGTAGAGTGATGCATGTTGGTGGCAGTTAGGTAGGGTCATAGTTGGGATGTTGAGATGGCTTCCAGAGCCAAGATATTTTTAGACTCTTTAGTTAAGGAGTGTGTATTGGATTTGGGACCATTCACCACTACCTCAAATCTTTGTATCCTTCCGTTGGGATCTTATGGAGTCATCTTGGGCATGGACTGGTTATCTGCACATAGAGCCAGAGTGGATTTTTACCACAATATCATATCTTGTATAGATGATCTAGGAGTTGAGGCAATGATAGCGGGGGTCAAGAGACCTGTTTCTATTTTAACCATCTCCGTTATACATCTTAAGCAAAGTGTGTACATCGAGGTTGTCAGATTTTTGCAGTCACAGTTAGTGACCGATCAAAAGATGGGTCTTGTGGACCATCGCTAGATGACCATCCAATTTTGAGAGTTTTCTAATGTCTTTCTAGGGGAGCTATGGGGATTACCACCCCACAGAGATAGATTTTCTTATAGATATAGTTCCGAGAGTAGAGCCTATCTCGGGAGAACTAGATCAGATCACTACTGCGGCTGAGCTCTATGAGCTCAAGTTACAGCTTGAGGGCCTTTTGGAGAAATGCCTAATTTTTCCTAGTGTATCCCCTTGGGGTACTGTTGATGGTGACTCACAGCACCCCCTGAATTTCTGCAACTTGATGGGTTGAGACTCTCAGTGTGATTGCATAACATGGAGCTTTTCCCAAGTGTGGGACCTTGCGAAATCAGAAAAGCTCTCCGGATGAAGGCCAGTTCCTATTCCTCTGTTCAGATGCACACATAAAAATGCAGAGGGTTTACTCAAAACCTAATCTAACTTGCCGAGGAGATAGGGTAAGAAGATGCATAAAACAAAAACCTAAACTAACAAAGGTGATGCACCGAGGAATGAAGAACACCTGTCTTGCCAATAAACACAAACCAATAAAATGTAATGCAAGATCATGCACAGATAACAAAATTGCAGTGAAAGATCAGAAGGATGCAAAATGAACATAGAGAGGGTTGAGAATCATCCACAGACATGCATTATTTTCTCCAAATATTGATACAATACACTACAAAATGCCAAGAGGAAAATTTGCATTGCAGTTTTAAATGGGAGGTTTGAACTCCACAAACTCACCTGCCAAAGAGAAGAAGGGAGGGGAAAAACAAGAATGTCCAACCTTTAGAAAGAAGCCCCTCCTTAAAATTTATAGGAAGAATGAGAGAGAAAAGAGAGAGGAATTCCAAATCTACCCCAACCACCTCTAGGTTGCATTTAATTCATCTCATTATGGTGGTAGGTGAGAACCCTAGCAAACCCAAAAAGTGGCAAACTATATTTTGCATTTTTAAGAATTTGTTCCCACCTAATTAAATATATCCAGTCGTAGTTGGACAGAGGACCTTGTAATATTTCGAAAAGTCCAACCTTGCATGAATCCGAGCTCCCTGTGAAAAGTTATGGCCATCTGAATATTTGCACCAGGGTTTGCTTCCTGTCAGCGCTCAAAATGTTGCGCCTCCCGAAGATGCGCCATAGGTGCTGAAAATTACATGTCAACACTCTTTTCCTGCACCTTAGTGCATCCTTTTTCGTGTCGACATCCTTTGCTATGCACCCTTAACCTGCACCTTGGCGCATCCATTTACATGTTGTTGGCTATCAGATAGGACTTTACGAAGAGCAACAGTCAGAGGACAAGAAGACCCTCCTCTTTAATGGGAGAGGTTCCCTTATTCGGAAATGAACCTATTTACAAATGTACAAAACATGATTTGTTGGTTAAACTTGGATATTATGAAAGTGTTTTCTATAAAGGTCATCAATTACAAAAGGACTGAGGAAATGAGAATATGGGAAAGAGTAGAAAGGAAACATGCAGAATTATAGATATATGAGTAATTCTTTATGTATGCGAAGTCACAGTGAATTGAAACAAGATCATTTGTATCGGACAAATAAGATGGAATTCAAAGACACAAAGTTCTGTAAATAACATCTACTAGAACACAAAGTTTCTTAACATAACACAGATTCATTAATCAAGGACACAAAGTTCCTTCTTGGTTATACAAGATCACCATGCTTGCAAAGTTGGAGAGTATGCAATCGGCAAGACTAACAAACTTGAGACAAATGATCTTCACAAAGAAAATAAATGAAAGCTTAGGAATAACAGAGATCAGATAGACAAAGAATGGAAAGTCCTTCTGTATTGATTTCTTTATGATCTATTTACACTTTTCAGAAAATAAGCCAAGTTCTTCCTCCTTTGAAATGGCGTGGAGAGGCCATTATATAGCTTACAAATCAGTTACTCCTTGTAACTACTTCTTTTAACTAAAGATTAGTTAAGGATTGCCAATCGCAATACCTCAACTTATTACAATGAATCCGAGAAAAAGAATTAGAAAATAAAAGAAGAAAAAGGAGAAGCAGACAGGTGGTTATGACTGAGAGGGGCCCACCGACTTCAAAATTTGCTGCCTGAATCTCTTCAATGCCTCGGCTATATCTCTGCCACGAGGGACTGACGTGTTGGCTGTAGACTGACCCCAAAATTCGAGACACTTCTCCATTTCTTTATCAAACTCGATATGAGTATGATAATCTTTATTTGCTTCTTCAATGGCAGATTGAAGAGAGCAGACCTCCTTCATTTTCTCTTTGGAGATGGAGCTTTCCTTGAATAGATTATCTTTGACATAAGCTCTGAATTGAGCTTTGATTTCTTGCAAGGAAAGGGACACACCAGAAGTTTCATCTTGAAGATGACAATGAATATCTTTGAAAGCTGATATAACCAGCGTCTTGAAAGCTTCTCCCTTCTGCCAGCTATTCTTTAGCTCTCCCAAAGCCTCCTCCAAAACTTTGATCTTCCATTCCACACTGTAAACCCAGGACTTCGACAGATTATCCTTTGCATCATCAAAAACCTTATTTGCCAACAAAATGTTCTCATCTGTCTGTCCTATGAGATGGAGGTCTACTATGCAACTGCTCCAGAGTTTGAGCTCTTTATCTATGACCCCGATAGTGGAGGAGAACTTCTGTTGCAAATTGCTCACCTTCCCGTGGAGTTTGAAAGCTTCATCGATGAAGTTCAATCCTGCAACAAGCATATCTTCTACCATGGCCTCCATAGCTCTGCCATAGACAGAATACTTGTGCATGTCTTTGATACTCTGCACTTCATCTTGGCTCAAAACTACAGGTGGTGGAAGAGTAGTCAATGGGGTAGGGTCCAAAACTTTGTCCTTAGACAAAAGAGATTTGATGAAACCTGTGAGAATCTGGGCTTGTTCCTCCAACTGTTCAATAGTTTGCTGCCCTTTCTCTACCCTCCCAATGACTCTTGTGACTGTTTCCTGAAGGTTGTGGATCTCACCTTCAGGAGTAGACTCCCCATTGGAATTCTTGAGAGCTCCAAGTCAGATGCCAGCAAGTCTTGTTCTGATTTGTCTACTGTAGGCTTAGCAATCTCCAGAATTATGACCTTAAGCATCAGACACTATTCTGGAGGTGACTTTGGCTTTCTTGGCATGAGAAGGAGTAGTGCCCAACATGGCTGCCACAACATCAAAATTTGGCCCTGAGCTCCGAGAGGAAGATTTCCTCTTTCTACTGTCAACAAAAGGTTGAACCCACGCAAAAGAGGAAGAGGAAGCAGCAGGAGGGGCAAGAGGACCAAGAGACATAGAGCTCATGACACTCAAGGTTTGCACAGCTGTTGTCTCAAGTTGAGATGTGAGTGGGGTGCTAGAGACAGTCACTGCAGAAGAAACAATGGCACTTGGAAGCACAGTGCTCTGGACTTCCTTATCTTTATCTGTTGGATCTTCAGGAGCATTTGCTGGGGCTGGTACTTCACTCTCTTCACTTTCACTGAGAACAATGATGTTCTCTGGTCCCAAAGGCACTTCCACCTACTTCCTCGGAGAATCTTTTTCCATAGGCTCCTTCTTAACCTCTTTGAGTTTCTTCTGATATACTTGAGTGGATGAAGAAGGAGTGGAAGCTGCAGGTCCTTGCGTTGATGAGGCAGGAGGGGTTTGCACAGGTGTGTCTGATATGGGAGTCGATGCATCCCTCTCGTGGTGTTGAAACATCCTTGGAAGAGGATTCTCCTGAGTTCCTTCTCAGCTCTCGAACCTTCCTGTCAAACCAGACCTTAGTCCTGACTAAGACTGGAGCAAGGATCTCAGCCAGATCATCTTTTTCTTTCCTGTTCCAATCCAAGTCCTCCAAGGGAGTGTGTTTAATCACATTATCATACTCATATGAGTATAGATCAGAATTGTCATCTTGGAGTCCTTCAGGAACCTAGTGCAAGCCAAGTTCTTGGATAAATTGCAGAGAGAACCTACCATAGTGCCTCCTTCTAGCTTCAAAATAATCTGCACATTCAGCCCAATAGTCTTCTGTATCTGGCCTGTGATGATAGATTATCCGATGTTCTCGCTCAATGAACTTCTTCAAGTCGAAGCAAGTTCTTGGCTTGAATAAATGGAAAGTGATAGGAACCGGGGGCTCTTTCTATGTTCTGCGTAGGGCCGGGGTTGTTTTACAAGTGTAATTTCCCAAAGAGATGGGAAAGTGCAAACCGGAAATCTTCTTGTCTCTGTAGGTTCTGTGCAGTTTGTCTAACTACCTGCATACTTCAATCAAGGCCATCTTATCATTGCAGAACATGGGAAGCCTCAAAGGGGTGCTCTCATAGCAAAGAAGCTTCGATATAAGAAAATTTCACGAATTGGATGAAATAAGCACCGTAGTGCGATATCGAGTTCATGGCTTCATCGAAAACCTTCTAGAAAGTGTCACCTTTAGCGACCGACCACGTACATAGTGAAAGCATCATTTACCTTTCGAAATTGCGATTGCTGGTCTCTAGGGTGAAGCTGTGGGCGAGGCATATACGGGATCATCTTTGTGGGCATCAATGTAAGAGAAACCAAACCATTGTCTTGATGCCGCCAGAGTATACATTAGGTACGAAGTCATGTAGAACTTCTTCTTTTCTTTGCACATTGGACAATTTGCTCAGTCAAATTCATGCTGATGATTTCCGCCCAATTGATATTTTGAGTTCCCTCACACAACATGCTGATGAGTGGGCACATCCAGAAGTGAAATTCGTTGGTAGAGGGCAAACCCATAACCCGAGCCAGTAGAATTATAAAGTCAGACAACTCTTCATTAAAATCTGCCTGGAAAAGAGTTTTGGACAGGCGAGAGGCTCCTTTCCTAGGGTTTTTAAGCCATGACTTTGCCACCCGTGCCTTGTATTTGTCGCTGTCTTGATTGAACAGAGCCTGTGCTTGATCCCGGGAAATGACTATGGCATTATCCATCTCTGGGATTCTCAGTGCGGTACTAATGGGCACAGCGTCTAGCTTGGCGATGAGTTCCCCATGTATATTGGTTAATTCACTGGAAACAGGGTCGAAGTGAGCTCCGCACGAAAGTACAGTATCAGCGCACTGTACCGAGATCGGAAAACCTCCAGCAAAAGCCAAACCGCTATCATGAATCATTTGCGCCATTGGTGTAGGGTTTGCATTTGCCACCCTCGCCCAAAAATCGCCGAAGTCAAGATGTCGAGCTTCACTGTCCCCAATATTGGGAACGCATGATTCTAGTGGCGAAATTTGTTCATGTCCCCGGAACTTGATCTTCATATTGACAAAGAATAGAGCTGCAACCTAAACTCGGGAAGGAATTATAGAGAAAAGGGGTACACGCGCGCAGGAATTAGGTTAAGGGTTCGACCAAGGATAGCATGGAAACAATGTGAAAAATGCAAAGGGGGATGCCCGTTATATAGCCGTTTAGAGAGAGAAAGGCCATGAATGCACATTTAACACATACCCACCAATTAAAATAAGCATGATATTCGGGTAGAGCGGGAAAAATAAGCACGAATGGCACTTGGTTCATTTGGAACATGTGAGACACGAATGCGTGAAGCACGCGGCTCGGCCGATTCAGGTGAAGCGAGGAAAAGATGCACAAATTCCTTTTGGGACATTTGGGACAAAAGGGCGCGAAACACACGACTCGGCCGAATCGTGCGAAAAGGTGACAATGGGTCCAGGAAGAGTTTGGGACATTTGAGACGCAAGTACGCGAAGTACGTGATTTAGGTGATTCGGCCGAAAATGGATCAACTTGCACAATTTGACTTGGGACATTTAGAACACGAAAGTGCGAAGTACGCGGTTCGGGTGTCTCGGCCGAAAATGGAACAACTTGCACAATTTGATTTGGGACATTTGGGATGAAAAGTTCCGACTGGCCCGAAAAGGACAAACTTCGGGGAAATCGGCCGATCAAGAAATAGAGTGCACTTTTGAACTTGGGACACGCGGAACAAAAATGTCCGACAGGCCCAAAAAACACTCAAAAAGACCGAAAAACGTAGATTTTCTCAATTTCACGACTTCGGTATATTAGAGAAAACACTTCAACTCAAAATTTTGAAAATTCACTTTCTTTAAGAGTAGGGAATTTTGAGTGGACAACAGCTGGCTCCTTCTGGGGATGACTTGGCATAAATTCAAGGAATGAGACAAGGCAAGAACTTAGACAAACTCGGGGAAGTAGACCAGTACCTTATCCATTGGGCAACGGAGTCAAAAAGCAGACCAATACAGAGGACAACACACCAAAACAAAAAGGAAAGAAAAGAAAAACGCTGTACAGAATATACAAGGGACTCCCTAATCACCTAGGACTTGAACAACTTGAGGTACTGCCCACTATAAGGAAGTGGGAGAGGAGAACCATCCATGTAATCAAGATAAAAGGAATTCTTACTGCAAAGTATCTGATCTTGAAAGGTTCGAGCCAAAGGGAATCAAATTTTACATGGCTGCCACGAGGTTCATGCCTTTTGTCCCATAAAGAACACAGTGTCTCCAACTTGGAAATATCTGCACGGCTTTCTTGTCAAACAGGACCTTTACCTTCTGGCTGGTGAACAAATATCCTATCAGCAACCTCCAATCTGTCCTCATTCGGTTTGTGAAGATACATAATTCTCTTATCCGAGCATCACCGAAACTAGTATCCTCAATGGCCTTCATTAGATACAACGCTGGCAGTTCCATTTTTACTGGCAATTGGGCTTCTACTCCATATATCACTTGAAAAGGAGACATTCCAATAGCTCTCTTTGGTGTGATCCTGTCGCCCAGAGAGAATCATAGAGCTTCTTGTGCCGGTTTCATTGAGACCGATTGACTAATTTCCTTATAATAGTCACCAGATTTTTGTTAGTGGATTCTGCTTGCCCATTTCCCTGAGGGTAGTAATCTGAAGAGTGAGCCAAAGAAATGCCATACCCATAGCAAAAATCCATTATTTCAGTTGAAGAGAAATTCGAGGCATTATCTGTTACAATCTTGTTAGGTACACCATACCTTACCAAGATGTTTTCTTTGATGAAGCTGCACACCACTTCAGAAGTAGTGCTCTTAACTGGAATAGCTTCCACCCATTTGGTGAAATAGTCCATGGCAGTTAGCACATGAGTATGACCAGCACTAGAAGCAGGATTAAGTGTTCCAATGAAGTCCAAACCCCACTGTTGAAAAGGTTCTTCAATTACAACTGGCTTAAGAGGAAAAGAAGCCAATTTAGGTCTTCCCACGAAGGTCTAACAAGCCTCACATTTATCAACCCACTTGGACGTATCTCTGAACAGGGAAGGCCAGTAATATCCTCCACGAAGTATCTTGTGAGCAGTGACCGTTGATGAATAGTGCCCTCCACATGCCTGATCATGAAAAGCTGAGAGCAACTTTCTCTGTTGTTCCTTGTCCACACATTTCAAAAATCTCCCATCTAAACCACATTTGAACAAAGCGTTTTCCCACAATACATATTGCACTGACCTCAATTTAACAGTCCTCTTTTCTTTGGCAGTTAAATGAGAGGGGCATTCCCCATAGGTGAGAAAATGAGCGATATCAGCATACCATTCATCAACTGAGCTAAGGAACAGAACGGTAGGAAGGCCAACTTTGTTCTCCAGTAATTCATGCTTAGCTCCTTCAACAATGAGCTCACAAAGACCTTTTCCACGAACCAGCTTGGTCGGTTTGATGTCAATGTCATATTCTTGGACCTTAGCAACCCAGTTTCCTCTCTTGGATCCAAATTCTTGTTGTGTGAGAATTGATTTAACAGTTGTATCTGGAACCAACACCATGGAGTGAGAGTTGAGGATATAAAAATGAAACTGCTTAACAGCTTTGACCACTGCAAAAGCATGCTTCTCCATCATGGTGTATTTTAACTCATGATCTTTCAGAATATAGCTCATGAATGCAATTGGGAGTTCATGCTCATTAGAGTCTTCTTGAGTTAAGACAGCAGCCAAGGTATTATCTGTAGCATAGCAATAGATGATGAAATCTTTACTAAAATCAGGACAGGCCAAAACTGGAGTTTTAGCGATAGCTCTCTTAATACCTTCAAAGGATCCCTTTCCTTCAGAAGACCAACCAAATGTTTGTTTCCCTTTCATCATCTGAGAAATATTCAAAGTTAACTCTGCAAAATCAGGGATGAACCTTCTTAAAAAATTGATCTTACCAAAGGAGTGTACACCCTTTTTACTGGTTGGGAGAGGAATTTGCTGGATAGCTTGTACTCGTTCAGGATCAATCTTAATACCATCTTTGGAGACAATGTGCCCTAATAGTTTTCCCTCTGTGACACAAAAGACATATTTTTTAGGATTCAAAGAAATCCCATGCTCTCTGCATCTTAGCAGAACTGTTTCAGGTGATCAAAATGATCCGCCCTTGTTTTAGAAAACACTGTCAAGTCGTCAAGGTATATGACAATACACTTCCCTTTTAAGCTTCCAAAAGCCAGATCCATAGCTCTCTGAAAAGTGGCACCAGCATTAATGAGCCCAAAAGGCATTCTCTTGTAGGCAAAGGTACCCCAAGGAGTAGTGAAAGTTGTTTTGTGTTGATCTCGAGATCAACCTCTACCCGATTATATCCGAAAATCCATCAAGCATAGATAACATTTTAGATCCACATTATCGCTTGCAATACTTGATCCATCATAGGCAAAGGATAATTATCTTTCAAAGAAGCCTGATTCAGATTCCTGAAATCAACACAGATGCGGATCTCACCATTTTTCTTCCTAACAGGCACAATATTTGCAATCCATGTTGAATGGTGAATGGGAAAAATGATTTTAGCCTTCAACAACTTCTGTATTTCCTGAAAGATGGTGTCAGCTATTTTGGGGTTGTATTGCCTCATTTCGCTTGAAAGGCTTAATTCCGGCTTAAGAGGAATAAAGTGCTGCATATCTTTTGGTTTGAAGGCTTTCAAATCTTCATAAGAGTAAGCAAGAACATCCTTATACCTCTTTAAAAGAGCAATTGCTTTCTTCCTCTCATCTGCTGTGCAACATTTTCCAATGTTCACGAGCTTAGGGTCAGTAGAACTCCCAATATCAATCTTGTCATACTCAGCTGATTGTTGAGGTCCAGTGGAAGCTCTAGATTTCACATACCTATCATGTTTATCAAATAGTTCCTCCAAACTCACCAATCCTTTAGGAATCTTGTTTCCTTTGAGATTGATGCATCCATCCTGATCCGTTTCTTCTCCTTGGGTGACTGCTTTGTCAAAGGACACACTTTCACGAGGCAGGTTGTCACTTCCTTCAAAATACAGTTATTCGAAATTACCCTTGAGTTCAAGGAAAGAAAGCAAGTGTTGATCATCATTGAAAACTTGCCAGTTATTGGTATTATCAGGTACACTAGGCCGATGGACCATCTCAATGGTGAACTTATCCTGAGAGAAGTCAGGATGAGGAATCAGTAGTGACCCTGAGACTGCTAGCGAATCAGCCCTGCTGTTCTTCTCCCTAGGCATTGCTTCAATGGAGAAAGCATCAAGGAATTCAATGGAATCCCAAACCTGATTCCGATAATGCTTTAACCTTCCATTTTTTACCTGGAAAAGGTTTCTCACTTGCTTTACAATCAATTCTGCATCACCACGAGCCAGAAGATTCTTTATACCTTGTTCTTTGGCCACTTGCAGTCCAAGAATGAGAGCCTCATACTCTGCTATATTATTAGTATTTTCAAACTGCAACTTAAATGAAAAAGGATGAAGGCTACCTTCAGGTGACACCAGTAGGACACCAGCTCCAGAACCAGCTGAGGAACAACTTCCATCAAACTCTAAAATCCAAACACCATTAGGATCTTTAGGTGACACTTTGGGAAGTTGGATTTCATCAGGGGACATAATCATATAGTTACCATGACCCATATCCTCATAGAGTATTTGTGCTTTAGGATCATCCGTTTTTTGCACAATATACTCAGATTGCTTCTCAGGCATCAACTTCTTCATTTGTCCATTAACAGGTATGAGTGCATGTGACCAATCCATTTGAATTTCTCCACCCACATCCTTACAGAAGTTCCTACTTAGCAACATTCCGTATGAGGGAGGAATATCCGCTACTAAGATGGTAGCGAACTCTCTTTTCAAGCAAAGCAAAGCAAAAGCTACTTGTGCATCTTTAATTCTTTCGACCAGGGGCACTTCCTTACTCTCCATGGAGTAACAAGATCCATAAGTGCGCGTGAGGGTCAAGCCTAAGGCATGAGCTACTTTAGCAGGCATTACATTATCGAAGCTCCCGAGTTTATGACACACCATCGAGCCTATGGCCAGCTATAAGAAGTGTTACATAAAATGGTTTAATTTTGTCATTGGGTGAGGTGACAGTAGCTACCAGACTAGGCTGTGGTGCAGAAAAGGAGTAGGTAAAAGGCCTTTAGATGTGGTTTTAGAATGGGAATTAACAAATTGAATTATTTTGGCAAAAGCTTTGGGATGGGTTTGATAATACTCAACCTCTGAGATTTGAACCTTAGTCTTTTTAGATGATCAATAATATCAAAAGACCCAGAAGTGGATGGACCATCATCACTTGAGATCCTAGGTTTATCAACTTTAGGAGAAAAAGAAGTAACTTTACTAGTAGGATTGACAGGACTCACCTTTGGTGTAGATGAAGTGGGGATAGGAGATCCTCTTTTTGCAATTACAGGGATAGTTGCCGGCTGCTCCTTAGATTTCTTGGGGGCTGCGTCACTTTCTCCCTCTGATGTGTCTGCTCTCGAGTCATGACAGCAAATGATTCACTGTTCATGTCTGCTACTACTTCATCATAATCATCTCCATCATCAATGCCCTCAGTGGTGAAGAAATTAACTCGAGATCCCTCAAGTTCATCTGCTTCATCATCAATTTCTTCCACCAATTCCTCACAAGCTTCATCATCCTCATCATCCTCTGGTTCCTCAACTTCACAGGTAGCATTGACAGGAACTTTAACAGGAGGTCCTTCAAGCACTAATCTTGTTTGAGAAGCAGGCAAATGATTTGGGCTGAAAATTTCTCCTTGGAACGTCTGCATAAGGAGCATGCTGAGCCAATTGTTTCTTTATGGCAATGAGATCATTTGCAAGTTTTTGAACTAATGGATCAGTATTAGGTCCAGGGGTGGAAGAGGAGGAAGCAAGCAGACTTAGATTTGGAAGGATCTCTCCTTAACTTCCCTGACATGATTAAATCATCTTCAACACTAACAGCAAGAGTTTGATCCTCAATCAATGTTGCGAGATTAGCCCTTCTTAGCGCATAACTAACTTCAGGTGATTGGGCATTTAGGAAGAAACATTTTTGGATTTGATCAACAGGTCGAGTATTTACCGGAATTTTATTAATTAACCTGTTGAATCGGGCCACAAATTCTCTCATGGGCTCTGGTGAATCTTTCTTTATCTGAGAGATTTGGGCAAGCAAGGCATGCACATCTTCTGCTGGTTTGAAACGGTTTTCAAACCTAGTTCTCATGGTGTCCCAGCTAGTGATAGCACCAGCTGGAAGGTGATAAAACCAATCAACAACATTATCTTGCAAAGTCTCAACGAACAGTCTCACGGAGATGTCTTCATGTTCAACTCCCAGAACTCCACATGCAACTATGAAGGCTGCGATGTGTTCATCAGGATGCATTTTTCCATCGCCTTTGAATTTGGGGAAGTTCTTCCGGTTACCTCTGGGTAACTCATGCAAAGGCTGAGGAAGAGCAAGGGGCCCGACACGATGACCCCAGGGCAATGGTACCGCCATTCTTGGAAAAACGGCTTGGAGAGGAACTGCAACACCAGCAAGTATCAAAGCTCAAAGATTAGGACTAGCTGGCTCTGAAGGAATACCACCCGTAGGACTTCTATCTTGAACAAGTGGAGTGCTTGTCGAACGAGTTCTTCTATCTCTCGTTGAAGGGAAAAGAAAACCCTGCTGCTCCAAAAGCTGAAACTGAGAGTCTTCAATACCAAGGGCCCTTCTCCCTCGAGTAAAACGCAGAGTCACCAGATCAAAGGATGATCAAAAATTATAGAACTGGAATATGATTTTCCCAGCTGAGTCGCCAAAAGCTGTTGGCCATCGAGATAGGACTTTACGAAGAGCAACAGTCAGGGGACAAGAAGTCCCTCCTCTTTAATGGGAGAGGTTCCCTTATTCGGAAATGAACCTATTTACAAATGTACAAACCATGATTTGTTGGTTAAACTTGGATATTACGAAAGTGTTTTCTATAAAGGTCATCAATTACAAAAGGGTGAGGAAATGAGAATATGGGAAAGAGCAGAAAGGCAACATGTAGAATTATAGATATCGAGTAATTCTTTATGTATGCGAAGTCACGATGAATCGAAACAAGATCATTTGTAGTGGATAAACAAGATGGAATTCAAAGACACGAAGTTCTATAAATAACATCTGCTAGAACACAAAGTTTCTTAACATAACACAGATTCATTAATCAAGGACACAAAGTTCCTTCTTGGTTATACAAGATCACCATGCTTGCAAAGTTGGAGAGTATGCAATCGGCAAGACTAACAAACTAGAGACAAATGATCTTCACAAAGAAAATAAATGAAAGCTTAGGAATAACAGAGATCAGATAGACAAAGAATGGAAAGTCCTTCTGTATTGATTTCTTTATGATCTATTTACACTTTTCGGAAAATAAGCCAAGTTCTTCCTCCTTTAAAATGGCGTGGAGAGGCCATTATATAGCTTACAAATCAGTTACTCTTTGTAACTACTTCTTTTAACTAAAGATTAGTTAAGGATTGCCAATCGCAATACCTCAACTTATTACAATGAATTAGAGAAAAAGAATTAGAAAAGAAGAGAAGAATAAGGAGAAGGAGACAGGTGGTTATGACTGAGAGGGGCCCACCGACTTCAAAATTCGCTGCCTGAATCTCTTCAATGCCTCGGCTATGTCTCTGCCACGAGGGACTGACGTGTTGGCTGTAGACTGACCCCAAAATCCGAGACACTTCTCCATTTCTTTATCAAACTCGATATGAGTATGATAATCTTTATTTGCTTCTTCAATGGCAGATTGAAGAGAGCAGACCTCCTTCATTTTCTCTTTGGAGATGGAGCTTTCCTTGAATAGATTATCTTTGACATAAGCTCTGAATTGAGCTTTGATTTCTTGCAAGGAAAGGGACACACCAGAAGTTTCATCTTGAAGATGACAATGAATATCTTTGAAAGCTGATATAACCAGCGTCTTGAAAGCTTCTCCCTTCTGCCAGCTATTCTTCAGTTCTCCCAAAGCCTCCTCTAAAACTTTGATCTTCCATTCCACACTGTAAACCCGGGATTTGACAGATTATCCTTTGCATCATAAAAACCTTATTTTCCAACAAAATATTCTCATCTGTCTGTCCAATGAGACGGAGGTCTACTATGCAACTGCTCCAGAGTTTGAACTCTTTATCTATGACCCCGATAGTGGAGGAGAACTACTGTTGCAAATTGCTCACCTTCCCGTGGTGTTTGAAAGCTTCATCGATGAAGTTCAATCTGCAACAAGCATATCTTCTACCATGGATTCCATAGCTCTGCCATAGACAGAATACTTGTGCATGTCTTTGATACTCTGCACTTCATCTTGGCTCAAAACTACAGGTGGTGGAAGAGTAGTCAATGGGGTAGGGTCCAAAACTTTGTCCTTAGACAAAAGAGATTTGATGAAACCTGTGAGAATCTGGGCTTGTTCCTCCAACTGTTCAATAGTTTTCTGCCCTTTCTCTACCCTCCCGGTGACTCTTCAGGATGTTTCTGAAGGTTGTAGATCTCACCTTCAGGAGTAGACTCCCCATTGGAATTCTTGAGAGCTCCAAGTCAGATGCCAGCAAGTCTTGTCTGATTTGTCTACTGTAGGCTTAGCAATCTCCAGGAATTGCTGACCTTGAGCATCAGACACTATTCTGGAGGTGACTTTGGCTTTCTTGGCACGAGAAGGAGTAGTGCCCAACATGGCTGCCACAGCATCAAAATTTGGCCCTGAGCTCCGAGAGGAAGATTTCCTCTTTCTACTGTCAACAAAAGGTTGAACCCACACAAAAGAGGAAGAGGAAGCAGCAGGAGGGGCAAGAGGACCAAGAGACATAGAGCTCATGACACTCAAGGTTTGCCAATTGCCCTGTTGTTTCAAGTTGAGATGTGAGTGGGGCGCTAGAGACAGTCACTGTAGAAGAAACAATGGCACTTGGAAGCACAGTGCTCTGGACTTCCTTATCTTTATCTGTTGGATCTTCAGGAGCATTTGCTGGGGCTGGTACTTCACTCTCTTCACTTTCACTGAGAACAATGATGTTCTCTGGTCCCAAAGGCACTTCCACCGCTTCCTCGGAGAATCCTTTTCCATAGGCTCCTTCTTAACCTCTTTGAGTTTCTTGATATACCGAGTGGATGAAGAAGGAGTGGAAGCTGCGCAGTCCTTGCGTTGATGAGGCAAGAGGGGTTTGCATGGTGTGTGTCTCGATATGGGAGTCGATGCATCCCTCTATGGTGTTGAAACATCCTTGGAAGAAGATTCTCCTGAGTGCCTTCTCGGCTCTCTCGAACCTTCCTGTCAAACCAGACCTTGGTCCTGACTAAGACTGGAGCAAGGATCTCAGCCAGATCATCTTTTTCCTTCCTGTTCCAATCCAAGTCCTCCAAGGGAGTGTGCTTAATCACATTATCATACTCATATGAGTATAGGTCAGAATTGTCATCCTGGAGTCCTTCAGGAACCTGGTGCAAGCCGAGTTCTTGGATCAATTGCAGAGAGAACCTACCATAGTGCCTCCTTCTAGCTTCAAAATCATCTGCACAGTCAGCCCAATAGTCTTCTGTATCTACCCTGTGATGATAGATTATCTTGATGTTCTGCTCAATGAACTTCTTCAAGTCGAAGCAAGTTCTTGGCTTGAAGAAATGGACAGTGATAGGAACCAGGGCTCTTTCTATGTTCTGTGCGTCCAGGGTTGTTTTACAAGTGTAATTTCCCAAAGAGATGGGAAAGTGCAAACCAGAAATCTTCTTGTCTCTGCAGGTTCTGTGTAATTTTTCTAACTACCTGCATACTTCAATCAAGGCCATCTTATCATTGCAGAACATGGGAAGCCTCAAAGGGGTGCTCTCATAGCCAGCAAGCCTGATATAAGAAAATTTCTGAATTGGATGAAATAAGCACCGTAGTGCGATATCAGGTTCATGGCTTCATCTGAAAACCTTCTAGCAGTGTCACCTTCAAGCAACCTGACCACGTACATGGTGAAAGCATCATTTACCCTTCTGAAATTGTGATTGCTGGTCTCTAGGGTGAATCTGCGGGCGGTGAGGCATATACAGGATCATCTTTGTGGGCATCAATGTAAGAGAAACCAAACCATTGTCTTGATGCCGCGAGTATACATTAGGTACGAAGTCATGTAGAACTTCTTCTTTTTTCGCACATTGGACAATACTGCTCGTCAAATTCATGCTTGATGATTTCGCCCAATTGATATTTTGAGTTCCTCGCACAACATCGATGAGTGGGCACATCCAGAAGTGAAATTCGTTGGTAGAGGGCAAACCCATAACCCGAGCCAGTAGAATTATAAAGTCAGACAATTCTTCATTAAAATCTGCCGGAAAAGAGTTTTGGATAGGCGAGAGGCTCCTTTCCTAGGGTTTTTAAGCCATGACTTCGCCACCCGCGCCTTGTATTTGTCGCTGTCTTGATTGAAACAGGCTTGTGCTTGATCCCGGGAAACGACTATGGCATTATCCATCTTTGGGATTCTCAGTGCGGTACTAAATGGCGCGTCCAGCGCAATGAGTTCCCCGTGTATATTGGTTAATTCACTGGAAACAGGGTCGAAGTGAGCTCCGCATGAAAGTACAATGTCAGCGCATTGCACCGAGATCGGAAAACCTCCAGCAAAAGCCAAACCGCTATCGTGAATCATTTGTGCCATTGGTGTAGGGTTTGCATATGCCACCCTCGCCCAAAAATCGCCGAAGTCAAGATGCGGAGCTTCACTGTCCCCAATATTGGGAACGGCAGATTCTAGTGGCGAAATTTGTTCTGTCCTGGAACTTGATCTTCATATGATGACAAAGCAAGGCAGAGCCTGCAACCTAAACTCGGGAAGGAATTACGAGAAAAGGGATACACGCGTAGGGAATTAGGTTAGGGTTCGAGCAAGGATAGCATGGAAACAATGTGAAAAATGCAAAGGGGGATGCATGTTATATAGCCGTTTAGAGAGAGAAAGGCCATGAATGCGCATTTAACACATACCCACCAATTTAAATAAGCATGATATTCGGGTAGAGCGGGAAAAATAAGCACGAATGGCACTTGGTTCATTTGGGACATGTGAGACGCGAATGCGCGAAACATGCGGCTCGGCCGATTCGGGCGAAGCGAGGAAAAGATGCACAAATTCCTTTTGGGACATTTGGGACAAAAGGGCGTGAAACACGCGACTCGGCCGGATCGTGCGAAAAGGTGACAATGGGTCCGGAAGAGTTTGGGACATTTGGGACGCAAGTACGTGAAGTACGTGATTCGGGTGATTCGACCGAAAATAGATCAACTTGCACAATTTGAATTGGGACATTTGGAACACGAAAGTGCGAAGTACGTGATTCGGGTGTTTCGGCCGAAAATGGAACAACTTGCACAATTTGATTTGGGACATTTGGGACAAAAAGTTCCGACGGGCCCGAAAAAGACAAACTTCAGGGAAATCGGCCGATCGGGGAACAGAGCGCACTTTTGAACTTGGGACACGTGGAACAAAAATGTCCGACAGGCTCGAAAAACACTCAAAAAGACCCAAAAACGTAGATTTTCTCAATTTCATGACTTCGGTATATTAGAGAAAACACTTCAACTCAAAATTTAGAAAATTCACTTTCTTTACGAGTAGGGAATTTTGAGTGGACAACACATGTCGACACTCTTTTTCGTGTGCCCTTAACCCGCACCTTGGTGCATCCATTTACATGTTGACACTCTTTTTCCTGCGCCTTAGCGCATCCTTTTTTGTGTCGACATCCTTTGCTATGTGCCCTTAACCTATGCCTTGGTGCATCCATTTACATGTCGATACTCTTTTTCTGTGCACCCTTAACCTGCACCTTGGTGCATCCATTTACATGTCGACACTCTTTTCCCGCGCCTTAGCGCATCCATTTTTGTGTCGACATCCTTTGTTGTGCACCCTTAACCTGCACCTTGGCGCATCCATTTACATGTCGACACTCTTTTGCCTATGCCTTGGCGCATCCTTTTTCTGTTGACATCCTTTGCTATGCGCCCTTAACCTGCGCCTTGGCGCATCCATTTACATGTCGACACTCTTTTGTTGTGCGCCCTTAACCTGTGCCTTGGCGCAATAAACATCGGGCTTTGAGTTTCTTTGATTTCCATATTCTTCTACTTGTCTATATCTACCCGGGGGGAAGATATTTACAACAATTTGGTGACTCAACGGGATCACCTGCCTGCTAGGTAGAAGATCAGTGGCCTTTTAGCAATCCATTGGGCATGGAGTCATAAGCAATAACCTGAAACCAACCTCGATATCTCGATCCGAGCTCGATACCGCAAATTTTTCTCCGCCAAACACTCGAAGCGTAGAAAATCAACCCGAGAGCAACAAAACCTGTGCCAGAGCACTTAGGGAAATTGAAACCTAACTACAACAAGACAACGTTCATCCGCACTTAGAGGAATTGAAATCTAGGATAATATTTACAAGGGTAAATCTTTTCCTTTTAGTAGCAATTTTAAGATGGATTCCATTAACCAAAATTGGGAGTTCTTCTCCATCCAATGTAGACAATTGGAAGGCATTACTACTTCTACATCTCATGACCATGTAGGGGCCACTCCAAATGGCATCAAACTTGGAATGCCTTCCTGGTTTTGCCCGATCTGCATCCCATTTCAGAACTAGGTCCCCTTCCTGGAAGGTCCTTGCTCTTGCCTTCTTATCAAACCATCTTTTTACCAAGGCCTGATCCTTCTCAATCGTCTGAACTACGTATTCTCTGATTTCTTCTAATTCCATCAACTCTGCATACCTGGCCTCCATTGGTTCGAACTCAAACAACTCCAACTACTTCATAAGCTCCAATGCTGGCAATTCTAATGATATAGGCAATACTTCCTCTTTCCCATAGACCAACTTGTAGGGAGAATTACCGTAGATCTCTTTGGTGTTATCCGTCAGCCCATAATGCTGATTTTAGCTTGGTATGCCATGTCCTTTGGTTTTCATCAAGTGTTCTTCTCGTTGATTCTTAGTAAATTATTGTTCGTGGATCTGCTGTCCATTACCCCGTGGGTAATAATGTTAAGAGGTGCTCAAATAGATTCCATTCTTGACAGCCCATTCTATAATCTTGGAACCTATGAATGCCAATGCATTGTCTCGATATGATAGTGGGGCGACCGAACCTGGTCACTATTCCTTCATAAAATTCTAGTATGTTATAATCATTTGCTTCTTTGAGCGCTACTACTCGGTCCACTTGGTGAAATAGTCATTGCCGTGAGAATACACTTGTGACCTTGGCTTGAGTTTGGATTGATGAGCCCGATGAACTCAAATCCCCATTGCATAAATGGTTGGTCAACCAAAATTGGGTGCAATGGAAGCGTTGCTAGTCTTTCTTTTCCTGTGAAGAGTGCACATTTCTTACACTTTCTTATCCATGTATAGCAATCACTGAACACTGTGGGCCAATAATACCCTGCCTTCATTATCTTGAGAGCTGTTATCCATGGGGAAAAATGTCCTCCAGAATCTCCATCATGAAAATCTTGTAACACCCTCTCAATTTGACCTATCCCAATGCACCTCAATAGAACTCCATTGATGTCTTTCTTAAACAAAACACCATCAACAAGCACATATGGAATGGCTTGTAATCTGAAGTATCTCCTTTTGATTTGCTCAATTCTGGAGGGCATAGGCCTACCTATAGGAAGTGTATCATATTCTGAGTCCAACAAGGAGTGGGCACATCATCATTTTCCTATTCTTGACCATCTTGTAGTACCAAGACAGTCTCTTTTCCATCACCTGCTTCAACTTTCCGACTCAGAGCTAGTTGTTCACATACTCCTTGTCCACGTACTAGCTTAGTGACCTTAATTTCGATGTCATATTCCATGACACGAGTGATCCATCCTGCATGTTTCTCATTCAGATCCTTGTTTAGAAGTAAGTCCTTGACTCCCACATGAGAGACGAATAATTGGATCTTGTTGTTTGAGACTAGGTGCTTGAATTTCTTTAAGCTTCTAATCACTTTGCAAGGACATATTTTTCAATGAAAGAGTACCTAGTTTCGTATTCCTCCAAGCCTTGATCAAGAAAGCAATGGTTGTAATCCTTCCTTGTTTCGGTATACCAGATTGTAGAAATGGTGTCTCCACCACTGAAGGCATATAACATGAAGTCCTTGGAGAAGTCTGGATTGACAAGAGTCGGAGCTTGAGATATAGCCTCTTTTATTGCCTCAAAACTTTCCTTGCCTTCAGATGTCCACTTAAATTCCATGCTCTTATTCAACATCAACGTTATTCGCTTTACGAGAGCTGTAAAGTTTGGAACAAACGTGCGGACAAAATTCATCCTTCTCAAAAAGCTTTGAAGATCCTTCTTGTGACTTGGCAATGGCAACGCTCGAATTGCTTCAACTCTTTCTGGGTCAATCGTCAATCCCTCCTTTGAAACAATATGGCCTAGAAGTTTTCCTTCGTGAGCCAAGAATATACATTTTTTGGGGTTCAATGATACCCCAAATCTTATACACCTCTGAAATACCTGCCTCAAATGAAAGAGGTGATCCACTAAATTTTTTAGAATACGGTGATGTCATTAAGATATATCAGAACTATTTTATTGATCAACCCCTTGAATGCCATATCCATTGCCCTTTGGAAAGTGGCTCTAGCATTTGATAGCCCAAATGGCATCTTCTTGTAGGCATAGGTGCCCCATTTGGTGGTGAAATCCGTCTTGAACTAGTCATCTTCTTTCACCATTATTTGATTATACCCTGAGTAGCCATCTAGGAGAGAGAATCTCTCCAAACCAGATACTACTTGCAATATTTGTTCCATTGAAGGAAGTGGGTAATGGTCTTTGAGAAATGCCCTGTTGAGGTCTCGAAAGTCCACACACAACCTGATTTCTCGACTCTTCTTCCTGACCGATTCAACCAAGTTTGCAACCCATCTTGAGTGCTTGATCGGGAATATAATGCTTTCCTCTATTAGCTTGTTTAGCTCTTTCTTCATTAGAGGCTCAATGTGAGGTTTGAATAGTATGCCTCGCACCGATGGGCTTAGCATCTGGATCTAATTCTATGGTATGTTGTGCCAACTTTGGATTGAATCCTCTCAAGTCTTCATAGCTCCAAGTGAAGACATCTGGAAATTCTTGGCAAAGTTGTATGAAATCTGATTTCTCCTGCTCAGTGGCCACTTTACCAATTTGAAGTGTTTTGCCTTCCCCAACCGGAATTGGCTCTGAATCTTCTCTCTTGACCTGTATGTTAGCCTTTTCCTTATGGAACTAGTCGTTAGGGTTGAAGATAGACTCCAATGTTACTAAACCCTTGGGAAGCTTGTTTGTCCATAGCTACACTACTTGATCCCCATACTGCTGCTCTAATCTGTCTTGATTCCTAGCTGAGAATTCAGCCTCTTCTTGTAAGAAATTGACGATCTGTTGATCATTCTCAAACACCTACCAGCTTGTGTTATTATCTGGAACTGCTGGCCTCACAATCACATGGATATGTGGCTGCATTTTTCCCTTTTGATGTTTTCAACCACATCAAACATTGCTCCAACTGCTGCGAGCCTATCCGCAGCTTCATTTTTCTTCCTGGGTATGGACACGATGTTGAAAGCTTTGAAATCCTCAATGAGGTCCCACACCCTATTCTTGTAGTTCTTCAGCAGTTCATTCTTTGTAGCATGTTGTCCCCTAACTTGATTAACGATTAGCTTGCTATCCCCAGAACACTGCAAGTTCTTTATGCCCTTTTTCATGGCCCAATGAAGTCCATGAATCAAGGCCTCATATTCAGCTATGTTGTTTGAACAGGAAAATTGGAAACGGAAAGCTGAATAATATTTGATGCCTTGAGGTGAAACAAGCATAGCTCCTCCTCCTACACCTTGCCTACTCCTTGATCCATCAAAAAATAACTACCATACCTCATTGTCATCCTTATGGTCTGATTTGGTGATGCTAGGAATAGGATGGTTTTCTTCATGTATGCAATAGACTCCTAGCTCAGATTCTTCTACTTCTTGGTAGGGATCAAAAGCATGTACCTTGCTTGCCCATTCATCAAGAGTCAAATATGGGATGCTTCCAACTTTGGTGTCAGCTTCATCTGTGCTTGGATAATCTTCTTGATCAAATGCTGAACAATTGGCACTGATTTGGCTTGGAGTATAAGGCTCAATATGAAAATTTACAATTGGTTCGGATCTGATTGTGACCTTAGTACCATATCTTGTTCTGAACAACATGTGTGACCAGTCAGTAGATAAGTAGCCTCCAATTCTAGTTGTGAAATCCCTTGATAAGCATAGGGCAAAGAGTGGTGGTAAATACATCACTGACACATCTTGCAAAACAATAACATTGGGGCATGCATGTAAGATAAGATTCAAACCTTTAATCACTCCCACCGTTGCTACTGTTGTCCCATCCAATTGCACTACCCCCTTTGATATGACTTCATATTGGAGACCCAACTGATCAGCTATTTGCTTGGGCATGACAAAACTACTTGCCCCAGAATCAATCATGCAATTGTGTACTAGTTTATCCCCAATGATTAATGAAACATAGAATGGAGGGGGTTTCAAAACTTTACCTTGTTGTCCTCCATGATTCCCTTCAGGCTGAGCAAAGCATTTGTGAGGACATTCTCTTGCATAGGGACCTGCTGGTTCGAAGTTGACCAATCCTTCATGGCAGCTTGTAGAAGATCTCTTTGGCCTGGGATGGATAAAGATTCCCACATTGATATATTCACGTTTGTCTTCTTCATTTGATTTGTTGTCCTTTAGGCTACACATTCCTTTCTTGCGCATGGGCGAAGCAGTTTGCATTTGAGTTGGTTTAGAAGTTGGTTTGGGCTGTCCTTGAATGTTTGGAGCTGTATTTTTCTTACCGACACCTTGTAGAGTGATGGAAGGTTGTAGATCACTTGGAGCCAATGACTTCCCTTCACCAATATTCCTCTTATTTGATCTTGTGTTACCTGCTTCACTCGAGAAGTTGTTTTATTCATGCCACAAAAATCCTCAGCTTGCCAATTCACAAGTGTGGTATCATTTGGAGTGTGTTTTCTTTGAGATGTCCCTTGTTGCTGATTTATTTCTTGACTCACTTCACCCTCTATGCTAGTAGTGGTCACCATCAAGGCTTGGTTCAAAGCACCATTAAATCACATAGATTGGTTGTGAGGTTCATTGCATGGGAAACACTAATCATACTCTTGAGCTATGTTGTTTTGCACTAGCACTAATGCTTTAGAAGCAGATGCAACATTGGGGCTATAGGGCTGAAATGGTCTATTGGCGGGAGGCCTTACTTGGCTTTGATTTTGATTTGTAGCCTAAATAATATTTGATCTATTTTGTTGGTATGGGGCCTAGCACTGCATCTGCGCTTGAGGCGATACGGTCTAGCACTTTGAGCTTGTTGTCTTTTGATAGTCACCAACTCATTTCCAAGGTTCCGTAATTGTTTCATGACCTCTTGGAGTTTGTTTGAAGTGCTAGAGGATGAAGTAGAAGTTTCATTTGAATTTTGATTTCTAGGAGTGGGAATAGGAGCCAAAGTGGGTGCTTGACTAGTGATTGGATTTTCTAAGTTTGCATACAAGGGCATGGGATGCCTAGGAGCCAACTTACCGGCTTGAATAAGATAGTTTTCAGCCCTAATGGAAATTCTATAAGAAGCAGGTAAGGTTGTTCCTCCCATAGATTGAATTAACATAGAAATATTAGAATTCAAAGCTTTAAGATAATATAGAAAATCACCTTCAGCTGTTGGCCTAACGGCCACTGGAATCCTATCCCAAGACCTTTGAAATCTTAAGTTGAAGTCAGTCAGCTGCTCATTGAGAGCTCTCTTGATAGTTGTCAATTTTTCAAGCAGAGACAAATTGTCTCCCTTTTCCCCAAACTGCTCATGTAGAACTATGCATAACTGATTCCAATTTTGGATAGAACCAGCTCCAAGGCTCCTAAACCATTGTAATGCCTTCCCTTTGAACAAAGATGCCAGTAATTTGATAGCAACATCCATTTCATTTATCTCATGGATTGCACAAATGTTAACAATGTCTTTGATATGATCACCAGGAGTGGTATGATTTTCTCCAGTGAAAAATGGAATGTTCTTCAATGCCGCAATTGGGCGGATTACGTGCATTGAGGGCAAGTGGGCTACCCAGTGAAATTGACAAAGGGATTCGAGTGGTAGATGTGCCATTATGATTGGCCTAATAATTTTGGTTGATGCGATGAAAGGTCTACCAGGTGGAGGGGTTGATAAAGTCCTGTTAGGTGGAGAAGGTGATCTTTGTGGTCTTCTTCCTCTCCTTCCTCTGCCTGGTGATAGTTGTAAGTGGACAAATAGACCCTCTTCTCGAGTATCAGACCTGGTTTGAATGCTTCTCATGTGCACAGGAAACTGTGTTGGGAATGAGCCTCAAAAATTTGGATTCTCTCGGGTTACACACCAAACCTTACAATATTAAAAATAATTTAAAACTTTGAAGGACACGAAAGATACAGTTCTTGAATTCGGTTATCGGGTATTGTTGTGCAACTACTAGTCCCCAAAAGGTACGAGCAAAACTTAGGTCATGTAAGGCAACTTACGAAACTGAAATACACCGTGTCGGAACTTGGGACATGCTCAACACACAGGAAAACCTGAAATATTAAAAACCATGAAATTTTGAAAGTCAAAATCTCAAAATCTAAGAATACCCTTTTGAGGATTATCCCCTATCTATCAAATGGTGAAATTTTTACTTGTTTTGAGGAAGTTAAGCCCTTGAAAATTGATTTCAAACTTCAACTGGAAGGTGAAAAATCTGAAATTATAAAACCTACAATTTTTAGTCCGAATTTCTTGAAAATTCCTTCAAATCTTGTGGAATGACCTCTTGGTCCCACCGGGCATGCCAAAACTGTTGATGGCGAATCACAACACCCCTGAATGTCTACAACTCGATGGGTTGAGACTCTCAGTGTGATTACATAACATGGAGCTTTTCCCAAGTGTGGGACCTTGCGAAATCGAAAAGCTCTCCGGATGAAGGCCGGTTCCTATTCCTCTGTTTAGATGCACACATAAAAATGTAGAGGGTTTACTCAAAAACCTAATCTAACTTGCCAAGGAGATAGGGTAAGAAGATGCATAAAAATAAAACCTAAACTAACAAAGGTGATGCACCGAGGAATGAAGAACACCTGTCTTGCCAATAAACACAAACCAATAAAATGTAATGCAAGATCATGCACAGATAACCAAATTGTAGTGAAAGATCAGAAGGATGAAAAATGAACACAGAGAGGGTTGAGAATCATCCACAGACATGCATTATTTTCTCCAAAGATTGATATAATACACTACAAAATGCCAAGAGGCAAAGTTGCATTGCAGTTTTAAATGGGAGGTTTGAACTCCACAAACTCACCTGCCAAAGAGAAGAAGGGAGGGGAAAAACAAGAATGTCCAACCTTTAGAAAGAATCCCTCCTTACAATTTATAGGAAGAATGAGAGAGAAAAGAGAGAGGAATTCCAAATCTACCCCAACCACCTCTAGGTTGCATTTAATTCATCTCATTATGGCGGTAGGTGAGAACCCTAGCAAACCCAAAAAGTGGAAAACTGTATTTTGCATTTTTAAGAATTTTTCCAACCAAATTAAAGATATCCATTCGTAGTTGGACAAAAGACCTTGTAAGCTTTTTTGAAAAGTCTGAACTTTCATGAATCCGAGCTCCCTGTGAAAAGTTATGGCCATCTGAATATCTGCACTAGGGTTTGCTTCCTGTCAGCGCTCAAAATGTTGTGCCTCCCGAAGATGTGCCATAGGCACTGAAAATTACATGTCGACACTCTTTTTCCTGCACCTTGGTGCATCCTTTTTCGTGTCGACATCCTTTGTTGTGTGCCCTTAACCTGTGCCTTGGTGCATCCATTTACATGTCGACACTCTTTTGTTGTGCGCCCTTAACCCGCATCTTGGCACATCCATTTACATGTCGACACTCTTTTTCCTGTGCCTTGGTGCATCCTTTTTCATGTCAACATCCTTTGTTGTGTGCCTTTAACCTACACCTTGGCGCATCCATTTACATGTCGACACTCTTTTGCCTGCGCCTTGGCGCATCCATTTACATGTCGACACTCTTTTGCCTGCGCCTTGGCGCATCCTTTTTCATGTCGACATCCTTTCTCTCGCACCCTTAACTCGTGCCTTGGTGCATCCATTTACATGTCGAAACTCTTTTTCCTGCGCCTTGGCGCATCCTTTTTTGTGTCGACATCCTTTGCTGTGCGCCCTTAACATGCGCCTTGGCGCATCCATTTACATGTCGACACTCTTTTGTTGTGCGCCCTTAACCTGCGCCTTGGCACAATAAAAATCGGGCTTTGAGTTTCTTTGATTTCCATATTCTTCTGCTTGTCTATATCTACCTGGGGGGAGATATTTACAATAGGTACACAGGGTGATCTTTGTAAATAAGAAGGATGGATCCTTGTGGTTGTGTATTGATTACAACGATTGCACAAAGTCACGATCAAGAATCATTATCCCCTTCCGTGCATTAATGATTTGTTTGATCGGATGAAGTGAACCACAACTTTCTCTAAGATATACCTTAACTCGGGATACCATTAGTGAGGATTTTGGAGTCGACATTCATAAGATCGCCTTACATACGAGATATGGCTACTATGAGTTCACAGTGGTACCTTTTGGTTTGATGAATGCCCCGTAGTGTTTATGGGTTTGATGAATGGGGTATTTAGGACCTTTATAGAACGCTTCAAACTCATCTTCATTGATGAAATTTTGATTCACTCACGTACGTGTGAGGAACATGAGGGGCACCTTCGCCAGGTTCTTCAGTGTCTTCAAGAGAAGCAACTTTATGGTAACTTGGAGAAGTGTGCATTCTTTCGACGAAGGTGCATATTTGGGTCATATCATTTCGGGAAGGTATCATCTTCAATCCTTTCAAGATTAGAGATATCATTGATTGGCCAACACCCACTACTATGACTAAGGTGCACAACTTCAATGGATTAGCAGGTTACTATAGGAGATTTATTCAATTCCCTTCAGTGGAAAGGGAAGAAGTTTGTCTTGTCGAGACAGGTGCAAGAAGGCCTTCAAGATGTGAAGGAATGTCTCACTACAATGCCTATTCTTGCAGTGTTGAATCCATAGGGTGAGTTTTTCATATGCACAGATGCTTCTTTAGTAGGACTTGGAGGTGTTTTGATGTAGGAGGGGAGAGTGGTGGCTTTTGAGTCTCACATACTCAAAGATTATGAGCTTAATTATCTAAATCATGATCTTGAGCTTGCAATAGTTGTGCATGCTTTGGTTTGATGGAGGCATTTTCTTCTTGGTCGGAGATTCACACTCAGGAAAGATCACTTAAGTCTTCACCACCTCTTCACGTAGCCTAATCTTAATGCTCGTCAAAGTGGAATTAGATGGATTTTATTTATGAGTATGATATGGAGATAGAGCATGTGAAACATAAGGAGAATGTGGTTGCAGATGCTCTTATCGATGGAGGCATGTGGATATGGCCACCTCGGTGAGCACAGATTTACAGAGAAGGATTCTACATTAACTTCCTCACAAAAACTTCTACATTGCAGCTAGAGTAGAGATCGAGTCTTAGAGACCCCTTTAGGAGAATTTTGATGGCTTTTATTAAGAGGAAAATGCTCTTCTTAGGAGAACAGAGGTAGGATTTATGTTCCCAAAGATGGAGGATTGAAGCGGGACATTTTAGCAGAGGCACATCGTGCACCCTATTCAAACCATCCCAGTGTGAAGAAGATGCATGCCACCTTGAGATAGTTGTATCATTGGAGAGGACTTTGTAGAGATGTGGCTCAGTTCATGTCATGCTATTTAGAGTGCCAAAAAGTAAAGGCTGAGCATCAACATCCAACTGGCCTTCTCTATCCTCATGCTATATCGGAATGGAAGTGGGATACCATTTCCATGGACTTCATTGTTGGGATACCGATGTCAAGATACCACCATGACGCCATCATGGTCATGGTGGATAAATTGACAAAAGTGTCTCATTTTTCTCTAGTAAAGACCACTTATACAGCTAGTACAGTGGCACGAGTATATCTTGATGAGATTGTCAGGTTGCACGGGATTCTGTGGAAGATTATTTGTGACCGTGATCCTTTGTATACTTCCCATTTTTGGACCACCATGTAGTATGCCCTCGGGACAAGGATCAACTTCAGCACAACATATCACCTTGAGATAGATGGAAAAATTGAGTGGGTGAATAAGATTTTAGAGGACATGCTTAGGATGTATGTGATGGATCATCAGGTGAGATGGGAGGAGTACTTGTACTTGGTGGAGTTTTCCTACAATAATATTTTTTAGAGTTCTATAGGCATGGATCCTTTCCAGGCCTTGTATGGCGAGAGTGCAGGACACCTCTTAGCTAGGACAGGTTAGAGGATAGGGTTTCTCTTGGACCAGATTTGTTGCAAGACATGGAGTAGCAGGTGGTTATGATCAGGAAAAGACTGCAGGAGGCACATGACAAGAAGAAGAAGTATGCCGACCAGCATAAGACCGATCATAGTTTTGATGTGGGAATGACGGTTTTCCTTCGTGTTAGGCCATACAAGAGCCCTATCTATTATGTAAAAGGTTCTAAGTTAGCTCTTAGATTCACTTGGTCCTTTTGACATCTTGGAGCATATTGGCCCTTTGGCCTACCATCTAGCATTGCCACCTAGCATGTCTCATGTACATGATGTGTTTCATGTTTCAGTTCTTAGGAGATATGTTGCAGATCCTTCTCATGTGCTAGATTGGACATCATTGTAGGTGTAGCATCAGGGGCAGGTGATGATGGAGCCCGTTCACATCATAGATCACAAGACCACGGGCCTTCGAGGAAGAGAGATTGATCGGGTGCAGGTGCGGTGTGATATATATGATGAGACTTCAGCTACATGAGAGGATGTTACTTTGTTACGAGTTCAATTCCCACATCTCATTACAGTGACTTCTAGAAGGAATTCGGGCCTAAGCGGAGGGGGATGTAGTTCTCTCTTTCCTTCGATACCTTGTGATACTCGATCCTAATATCGCTAACTATATTATGGACATTGTTATAGTTTAATTTAGCATGATGTTAGATGTTAGATCATGGTTTGTTGTGGAATTTAATTCATATATGGTGCATGATGATTATTAGAGACATTTAAGATATTGATGTTGATATATGGTTTGACATGGTTACATTATACATGTTGTTCGAACTTGTGATATTTTCATATTTTGAGTAGACCTAGAAAATGAGAATTGAATTAAAATTGGTAATGATATAGTTGTGGATGAAATTGTAAGTGATATTGCTGATTGTCTTGATGTTTGTTGTGATTCACATATATGTCGATGATCTTGAAATTATATTTATATTCATTTGGATGTTCTAATATGGCCACGAGGCCGAAAGAGGTATTTGTATTTTGCAGGTTTAAAATATCACAACAAACATCAGGATTGGAGACCAACCACATTGGAATTCTCGATGAATTCAACAAGGTCACCATGGAAACTTGTATTTGTTTATGTGTTTGATTGTCTTAGAGATTCCCATGGGGGGGACCACCTTTAAATGTGACCAAGGGTTATGTGTATTTATTTATTTGGTTCCTTTTTATTGATGTTTGTATGTGTTTTTTAAGTGATGTGTTTACCCCTTTTATTTAAATAAATTGTGGTATATAATGTGAGTAATCATATTTTTAAAATAAATTAATCAAATTGGGTCATAAGAAAGTAATTATTGGATTGGTTGACTCTTGTATTAAATGTTGTAATATATGTGTAAGTGATGTGTAAGAGATATGTAAGTAAAATTTTGAGTATGAAACACTTCATCTTCTTTGGAATTCGAAATTTTCCTTAGAGACTGATTTTGGAGGCTTGTGGGACAAGTTAAACTTGTCCCATACCTCTTAAATTTTCATACCAACCTTACCTATGGTTAGAGAGTTTAAATCTAGCCTTCGTTATGAGTTTTAATTGCACTTCTTGCTTGAAATTAATTTCAAAGTGCCTTGTGGTATGGGCTTGATTCGAGTGTGTAAGTAAAACTATCATATTATTCAACTACTTATTTATTGTGCCTTAGAGATTGAATTTGACTCATGAGTTGGAGTTGAGGATGTGTGATGTGACATCCCACTAGGATCCACCTCATCCTCTTCTCTTCCCTCTCTATATATTGGAATTACTAAACTTTTTTCAGATTGCTTCACTTTTGCATACTCCATTTGGGGTGAATTATTTTGCTATTTGGAGCTCTTGCTTTTGGAGAAAGTTTATAGACTTTTTACAGGCTTGTGTTTCATTAATCTTGGGCTGTTTTGTATTGGAAAGCTTACTATTTGGAACTTGGAACAAACTCCATTATGGAGAGGTAAGAGCTTGGCTCTTAAAATGATCTTCTTTTAATTGTGCAAATGTTATTGTTGTGAATGTTTTGACATGTGTGTGGGTTGTTTGGGTAGATGGCCTAGGGATGGTGTAGGAGAAGACTATGGGGTATTTCTATGGGAGGCATAAGTGTTTTGGGGAGGTATAAGTGTGGAGGGAGTTGGGATCTAGGTTCCACCTTAAAAAAATAGCTTGTATTTCTTTACTTGTTATGGGGTGCCATAAGAGGTTGGGGAGGCATAAGGGCATGTCAGGGATCTAAAATATATATATATATATATATATATATATATATATATATATATATATATATATATATATATATATATATATATATATATATATATATATATATATATATATATAGGCGGTTTGTTCTCGGTGGTGATACCCACTTCCCTTTGGGAGGCATAAGCAACATCCCCTATAGTTTATTCCTCCTTTGGCTTGCATGATAGAGCCTGATTTTTATTTTCTATGTTTAACTGTGGTTGCAAACTACATTTTGTTTTGGACTGTGTTTTAATGTGAAATTTGCATGTGTGTTTGTGGAAGCCTATTGTTGCCATGAGTTGAAACACATCTTCTATTGCATTGTGGTTGGGGCTCGGGGCTAATGAAGAAGGATGGCTTCTCCTTGTCATTGGATGTCTTGGTTGGGTGGAGAGCGTTGCCTTTCCCCTATTTTGTTGTGATAAAATTGAAATAAAGAACATGGAGGATCTCCATGTTGTTGTTTCAAACGAGAAAGAAGACAAAGTTTGGCAGTCCTTTGTGAGACTTCTTTTTGTAGGCCTTTTTCCCACTTCAAGTGGATGACTTGTAATATTATTTTTATTGGATAGTTATTCTGTTTTGGAAATGAAATCCTATGTTTAAATGAGAAAGAGATATGCACTGAAATTTGTACTGTGTAAAGAGACGTGAAAGTGCATTTGAATGAAAGGAAAAGAGAAAGAGTGGTAATTTGTAAAGTTGTATGTGATAAATATAAATAGAAGTTGTATTATTTTCCACAAATGGAGTTTCTTGTTGTGTAAAATATATGTTGAAATATGTTGAGGAATTTTTGTTTGAAAGAGAGAAACACGTATGAAGAAGATATATTACTTTGTTTTTGTTGAAATGCATGATTTGAAAAATAGAAGCTGCATTCTTGTTTTTACATTTTGATTGAAGGAAAGATAACTAGTTAAAACTAGCATGAAATGTAATCAACATGTTTGTATAGTATGGCAAAAGAAATAGATTAATCTTTGGTTGTGAAATGTATAAACTTCATTTTTATTTCATTGTAAACTTTGCATTTTTTTATCAAAAGATGCATAACAACCCTGTAAAACTATGGAAAACAATTGAAACACTAATACAATGTAAGAAAGATCAAAACAAGCCCAAAAAAACTAAAATACTTATGAAAATTTTATAGAACCTTTCAAATCGGGTTCAGACAAAAACTCAGACTTTTGTTGTATAAAAATGGTAATTTTGGAATTGCTAATCAATCAAACCTTTTGAACCTTACAATCCATCCTAAAATCTTCCAAGTAAAATCCTTCATGCCTGTTGGGCATGTTGAGAAAGAGTTAATGGCAAATTTGAACAAAATTTATAAGTTTAAAAAGACCAGTTCACTTTTTAAGTGACAGAAAAATGTTTTCTTAAAAATTACCACTCAAAATTTATCAAAATTAAAATCATAAGCTTCCTATGCAAAGAGGACTTTAAGATATTTCCAAAAAGTCCTCATTTGCCAAAAATGGAGCTCCCAGTCGAAATTTATGGCCTTCTGAAGTTTTACTTCATCTTGGCTTCAAAATCTAACTGTCAAATTTAAATAAAATATTCTTGGGCAGACCCGTGGGCTAAATATTTTCTTTTGCGCTTTTTCCCAAAAGCACTTAAGGCACGAAGTTCCCCACCACTCCGCTGACCCGCAAACCTTCTAATTGGTCAAAATAAGCTAAGTTAAAAAAAAATGGGAAAAATTTATAGGTTTTCCCGCTTTCTCGTAGGCCCACAACCAATCAGGTGCTGCCACATGGCATAACGAGAGGTCTTTGTCGGATAGCGATTCACTTTAAACCTTAGCGCTTTAAAAATAAATTTTTGAAAAAAATTGTAAAGTTTATCTACCTCCCCACCGGCCTGCCGCCGCAAATCAGATGTTGCCACGTGGCTTCACGAGGCATTAGCGGAGGAGTGGATCCCTTTTTGACTTAATGCTTCAAAAATATTTTGGCGTAAAATTCTTAAGCTCTCCCACCACCCTACTAGCCTACAAAAATGATTGATTTACATGTGGCATCCTTGGGCGTTGGTAGAGGTGCGGGTGGTTCTTGACCTTAACGTGTTTCGGGCAAAAGTTTAATTTTTAAGTTTGCTTCGCTATCCCGCTTTCGCTTGGAAAATTGGGACTGAAATGTGGCATCTCTACACGCTAGTGGAGGAGCGGGTAATTTTGAACCCTTTCGCCCTTTCAAAAATATAAGGAAAAATTCAATTTTGCCTTCGGTGTCCCACTTTTCCACCTAGGCTAGAAATTTGGACACGTGTCCCTTGCAGACCTCAAACTTAAATTTCCTCTTGGGGTGCGAAGTCTCGCCACGGGCTCACGGGGGCACGGTGAATTTTGCTATTTTTTCCAAAATTTCAAAAAGCCAAACTACCTCCCTAGCCTTGTCGACCTGAATCCCTTTTTGGGAAAATTTTCTTCTCCAGGCTTGCAGGCCCACCTTTGGGGAAACTTTTCTTCCCAATGCCCGTTGGCCCATAACTTGACTTTTATAGGGAGTTAGAAGTGCTTCTTTATATCACTGGAAAGGTGAGAAAATTTTCTATCTAATGGGAATTTTTTAGAATTTTTCAAGTGCATTAATTTTGAAAAAAACTATGTTGAATCTCTTAAGCTGTCGGGGGTGGGAGAGTGAGAAATTGCCCTCTTAATCTTAATAACTATTCTAACCCTTAGTTTTGACCCTGTAAATTTAATAATTGTTGTAATGGGAAAATCATGAGCTAAGATTTTTATTTGGCCTTGAAACCTTGCTTGTGGCAACTATTGTTTTGTAACCTGGTAGCAGACACTTTTAATCAAAAAAAATTATCCCATAATTTTTCTGACTAATCCTAGGTTATTCTTGGGTCTCAAGTGGGTTGTTTTATTAGGCATTACAGCTTACATATCCCCCACCCCTGTGTGTGTGTGTGTGTGTGTTTGTTTACATGTGTGCATTCACATGCACGTATGTGTGCACATGCCATTTTTGCATGAAATATCATGTGTGTATGTGCATGCATGTGTTGGCATTCATCACCGTATGTGTGTGTTTGTTAGAGAGAGACTATGTATGTATGTATGTATGTATGTATGTATGTATGTATGTATGTATGTATGTATGTGTGTATGTATGTGTGTTTGGATGTGTGTATGCATATTTATATACATATATATGTATATATATATATATATATATATATATATATATATATATATATATATATCTTTACACATAAACAAACACACATGTATGTATAAAAATAAATCTAAATATGGAAATACATAATTTTCTAATGATAGTAAATTGGTTTAATCCCTAAATCAAGAATAGAGCACATATTTCGAGACTATTTTTTTATATCATAACATGTAATCAAACCTATTGTAATTAGTTTTATCATTATTTGCACTACTAAACCATTTAGAAAAAATATCATATTATTCAAAAGTAGTCCATGACTAATTATTTACATGGACAAAACATTAGAGTTATACATTTCCCTCCTAAACCAAACTCGAAGTAAGACCAAAGCATCTAATGTTTTGGTGTGAAAATAATACTTTTGTACAAAGTGACCCAACAATAAAATTTGTGATTTTATATATTTTTAAAGGTTGTTACTATCATTATGGGTTGGCCTTAATGAAAAATAATATCAAAGAAATACTACATATGAAATTATAATGTATTAATTTAATCATATGGAACCAACTAGAACTTAAAATATCTCACATAGATAATATTACAAAAATTTCACAAGTCAAGCTTCCAAAATTATAAGCCTTGAAAGAGAATTATGTAAAATTAAACATAATTCATTACAAAACATTATCAAGTGCTTAGTGTAGAGGTTATAAAATATAGTTACATCCACATAGTATTATATCTGTTGGAGGAGAATTGTGTTATTTGAGGATTATTTATGGTAGTGTTAATATAGTTAGTGTGTTGGTGCTCGTTTTGATCTCGCACCATTTTCCCCTAATTTTCCTCTGATCTGCATGTTATGAAACATTTTATCTCTCGATGTGAATGCTCTAAATATTTTACCTCCATTTGAATCCTCAAGTTGTTTGTAGAATCCATTGTCATGCCCCTTTTTGAAGACATCTCTACGATTTTGCACTATTTTTCCCTAATTTCTTCAAAATCCATGGGCTCTGCCGGTTTTCCTATTTTTTCCCAACCATGGAAGTTTGAGAATGATCAATTTATATTTGTATGCCTTTGAAAATCCAAATCCATGGTCAAAAGATGTTTTGAATGATGATTCACTTGTTTTTGTTTCAAAAAAATTCATCCTTAGTGAAAATTGGATTTTGGGCATGAATGGTGAATGTCTATGTTTTTCATGATCTCGCAGCATCTTTTTCCTTACAAAATTATTCCTCAAGCATTTGGTGGTCACATGGATTATTTTGGTTGGTCAGGAATGGAGGGAAAATTTTTAACTTGTCACTTTTTACTTTTTTGGAAAAAGGAAAATTTGGTCTCGTAGCTCCGCTCAATTCGATTGGTTCTTTTAGTACTTGTTGATGGCAAATCGTAGCACCCATGAATGTCTGCGCAACTCAATGGGTTGAGACTCTCAGTGTGATTGCATAACATGGAGCTTTTCCCAAGTGTGAGAACTAGCGAAAACGGAAAAAGATCTCGGATGAAGTTCGGTTTCTATTCCTCTGTTCGAGATGCACCCATAAAAATGTAGAGGGTTTACTCAAAAACATAATCTAACTTTCCAAGGAGGGGGTAATAAGATGCATAAAAACAAACCTAAACTAACAAAGGCGATGCACCGAGGAATGAAGAACACCTGTCTTGCCAATAAACACAAACCATAAAAATGCAATGCAAGATCATGCATAGATAACCAAATTTGTAGTGAAAGATCAGGAGGATGCAAATGAACACTGATAGGGTTGAGAATCATCCAAAAACATGGATTACTTGCTCCAAAGATTGAAACAATACACTAGGCAAAGTTGCATTACAGTTTTGAATGGGAGGTTCTAATTCCACAAATTCACCTGCCAAAGAGAAGAAGGGAGGGGCAAAACAAGAATGTCCAACCTTTTGAAAGAAGCCCCTCCTTACAATTTATAGGGAGAAAAAGAGAGGGAGAAGAGAGGAATTCAAAATCTACCCCAACCACCTCCAGACTACACTTAATTCATCTCATTATGGCGGTAGGTGAGAACCCTAACAAACCCAAAAAATGGTAACTGTATTTTACATTTTTGAAGAACTTGTTCTCACCCAATTAAGCTTTCCAAAAGTCCAACCTTGCGTGAATCCGAGCTCCCTGTGAAAAGTTATGGCGATCTGAATATTTCTCGTGTCAGGGTCTTCTTCCTGTCGGGTTCGGGGTTCTCCTCTGCATTTGCATCGGGTTTGGAGGATGCCTCAACATGTGTTTGATGCTTGTGTTTTCCTGAAACCTGCTTCCACCAGTATTTCCAAGATTTCCTTTGTTTCGGGTTGAAATTGGACTTGCATATGCATCGGGTTTGGAGGATGCCTTGACATGTTTTCGCCCCATGCTTTCCTAACTTGTTTCCCCGACTCCAAGACCCGATTTTCCTAGGTAGTGTTTCGGGTTTGCGGAACTCTCAAGCATCGGGACATGCCTTGTGATCTGCATGCTTCATGTCTCATGTTTCCCAAAACCCGTAACCCGATTTTCCTTTGTGTCGGGTTTTTATACCTCTCCGACATATTTTCCTTGTGTCAGGTTTTTATACCTGGGGGGTAGATATATACAACAGTACTTACTTGGTTTCTTTTGATTGGATGGGGTACGGTGGGTTTGTTTTTTGAAATTTTTGTTTTTGGATACTTTTTCAAAAAGTTTGAACCACCACTACTGCCGCCCCGTCAGGCTTTGATTAAAGAAAAATTTAAGTGGCAGGGAAAAAGTCTTGCTTTGACCCCACATAAGGACACGTGGAAAAGTTAAAAGTGAAGATGCGGGCCTTCAAAAGTAGTTTGGATATTTTTCCCTTTTGGAAAAAGGAGTAAAATTCTAAAATGGAAGTGTGCCCCTGCCAAATCATTTTGAAGCCCTATAATGTTCTTGAAGTTGGGCCATAATGACATGTGGAGGTCTCTGTCGAGTCTTCTTTCCTTTGAATTTTCGAAACTTCCTAAAGGTCCCAACGCACGTGGTGAGCCCGTGCTCATTTGAGGTCTCTACTGGGACCACTTCAAGATGCACCATTAAGACACGTGGCAATTTGAAAATGTCAAGAGGCGGGAGGCGAACCATTGGGGGAAACTTTAATTTTTTGCCCCTTGATATTCAAAAGACTGAAATCATCAAAATGACTCATAGGCCCGACAAAGAAAGGTCAAAACTTGCTCCAGTCAACAGTGGAGGTGCGGAATTTTGGGGGTAAAGTGGAAAATTTTACTTTTTTGGAAAAAGGAGTTGAAAGTGAAAAAGGAAGCATGGTTCCACTGGGACCCACATCAGATACTAAAAGCGAAAGGGTGGAGCTGTGGGGAAAACTTGGAAAATTTTCCCTTTTCCAAAAAAGAGGTGAAATAGAAGAATTTAGCCATGATTCCATTGGGACCCACATTGGGACATGTATGAGGCCCATTTCTTAAAGGCAAAGGAGCGAAGAAAATTGAGAAATTTTGCATTTTTTTCCAAAAAGTATAAATGGTAAAAAGGAACCCCTGTCCAGCCCGTCTTGACTTGAATCTCCAACATAGAAGGCCCAGATTCAAAAGAGAGATAAATGGAAGTTGTGCGTTTATATCTGCTTTTCCATCATTTTCTACTTTGAAGATCCTTGAGATGTGAATCTTTATTGTTTTTTATCATTTCTTAGAGTATCATGCACGTAAAATGAAGAGGAACATTAATTTGGTATCCTAGTAGGGTGGGAAAAATCGGATGAAATATTTTGCAATCAAAATGTGATCTAATCATTGGCTACGATCTGATTTTCAGTTTTTCTTTCCTTGGCACGTAAAGAACCAGATTTGACAAATTAGAAGAATAAGTAGTTGGCGTGTGAGATTAAGAATGAACTATCGGTGAAGAATTGAATGCTGGAAATATTTGGAGAGATTTTCCCTCTACACACCTGACAACCTTTTCACAAATATTTTTATGGGAGTCTTAACACACAATGGTGCTTAGAATCTCCCTGGTTTTGTGGGAAATTTCTATTGTAAATGAAGTATTATAAATTTCATGAATTTTGTGTAAATGGTTGGAGTGTTAGAGGTCGGGACTAATTTTTCTAAGAGAAAAGCTTGATAGAACCCGTCCTTATGAGAAATCATCTAAAGAAACATGTTTATCTCCTTTTGTGTTAAATTTGATCATGTCAAGGTGGTTGCGAGTGTATAACCATTGACAAGCTCTAAGATTGTTCTAGAAACTTTCCCCTGTTGATAAATTTAATCAAACTTGAGTTAATCTGCATTATTTTTGGGTAAAATTTGTGTTTGCTTCATTTTTGGATGTCTGCAAGTAGTTTTCTTGTTCCCGCTGCAATCTTACATTGAAATCTTTGCAAATCATACAAGATCTTATCCTTGTGATAGTTTGGTGGAATTTGCAATTTCATTTATTAGAAGATATTTCATTTCATAGTGAAATAAATAAATTTAAATCACTTTGTGAATCCTAGCATGACTATAAGATTGTTTGTTAGCCTTTGAGGGTATCTTAGGCGTGATGAAACAGAGGTTGATAATGTTTAGTTAAGTTTTCCAATTTGAGATTTCATCTTGGATCCTTTAAGTTTGTGTGAAAAGTGTTGATCTGGGCCTCCATTGAAGCACATATTTTGGATAAAGGAACATCCTATATATCCCTGAAGGATTCTGTTGTTCAAGCTCTCCATTTTTGTAAAAATTCTAAAGAATCACGGTGAATCAAGTTCATTTCGCCTCACCTCCCAGCAGTAATTCATTTAAAAACAACCAATCATACCTATACTACCCATGTTTGTCATGTGTGTATAAAAATGCATAATTTTTACTACCAAAACATGCGAAAAAATCATATTTTCATTATCTTTAGTGGCTTTCGAACCTTACTTAGAAAATATCTCCATTATCTAGAGTGACGACTCGTGAGAGTTAGGTTTTGTTGCATTGATCATATTTTCTTCAAGGTCTTCTTAATAATTTCACAAGGAAGGATATCGCCATCTCTTCCACAAACAATAGGCTACAAAAAGGGTTTTCTCACCCTAGTTGAAAGGCATAACCATAAAGTAGTGACGGTAGGTCAAATCCTCTTGAGGGTGCTACCCATTTCTCCACATTTGAGTGACAAAGAGCAAGTTACATTTCATCCCTAGCTACAAAATGACACACTACATGCTCTGCTTGTCTCTAAGCTTCCTACTAAACCTATGGTGTTTCTCACTTCCAAGAGGAGTATCAATTTGGGTACCAACATAGTGACGAGCATTGCACATGAACCAAAAAAAGAACCTTTTTATACGTTATTACTCTAGGTTATTATTTTTGTTAATTCAAGTGATTATAGAGTTTTTTGCTAATATTTTATACTTAGTATTTCATAGTAATATTTATTATAGTGATGCGAGATATTCACAAGATATTGTAGAGATCCATTATTATCACATACTAAACCTTTGAATAGGGAAAAAATGGCAAATAGTTTTTTATGAAAGGAACGATCTTTTCTAATGTGAGAAATTTGGTCTCGGTAGATAGTGCAAACCTAAAATTAGAGAAAACAACATTTATAAGACATTTCCAGCTACTTTATCCATATATGGCACCCATATAAGCTTCAAGGTGAGTAAATATAGAAGTGCACTCACTCTCTCATTCCTTACTAAATTTAGCACTTTTTCTAATTGATTTATATTATGTAATTTTTCTATAAATATATTGTAGCTTGGATCCTTGAGCAATAATGTTAATACACATCTTGTTTCTATCCCAATATGAAATTTAAATAAAGGAATTACTTCAATTCATCACACTTATTTATTTTTATGACTAAATCATTTTGTGAACCCCATTTTAGATAAAAATCCTTAACCCATTTTTCTTAAGTCATGTATCCCAAATATGGTCTTTAATTGCAAAACTATATCATTTCCTCTTAATATCATGCATTCTCATATTTTATGCTCATCTAACCTACTAATCAAATCAACCATACTTATTGCTAATATGTAGCTCCTATACAAAATTAGACAACATATGCATATGAAGGATTCCTCATATTTTAATTAAGTATGTTCTTTCTACAAATGAAAATTTGAATAATACGACAAAATATTTGGTCTAGAATTGTCTTGAAAATAAATATAACCTTCTTCAGCCCATAAGATTTAATGAAATTATTTATGTTGATATTAATGATGTTTATCATGATTATTTTAAACTATTATCATCTTGTTGTTAGGGTCTTTACCTACATCCACATAACATTGATGATACTTATAATATGGTTCTAACCACTAAGGTATCTCACGATTATAAATCTAAAAAATTTATTGAAGAGAATCCTTTTAAAATATTAATCCTATATTTACTAGATCAACATCTTTTATTACTATACCTATCGGGAATCCACTTGATTCAACCTAAATAAAAATTAAAGATGAATAAGGATAATGGATTCCTTATTATTTATTTACATTTTAGATTAGGGTTAAATAAATAGTTGTGTATTCATATAATAAATTAATATTATGATCAATATATACATGCATAGAAATATAAAAGAGAGATGAATAAGAATATGTGATAAATAGTGAAATATGTTAGAAGGTGATTTTAATTATATATTTCATTGATATATATGTTTATCTAGGTTTGATAGAGTGATGAACTAGATAGAAATTTCTGGAAGATGCTTTGTATATAATTTTAGCTCTACATAGCGTATTGAGACACAACTATTATTAATAGAATTGGTTGTTTAGAATATATATTTTTATCTTGTAATTTCATCCACGATTATGATATATCTCTACAACTACGTGTTCCTATAAACTTTACTTGGATACACTTCACTATAAGATATTACGTCTTCAAAACTATGTGAAACCATATATAATCAACTAAATTTCTCAATACCCTAATCATGGGTTAAACACATACAAAAGCTTAGTGTTTGGGTTGAATTGTAATCAATATACAACCTATGTAGGAAATTATCTAAAAAATCCTCAAGTCTCATGTTTTTTTTTAATCTAGAGATGTATTATATGTAAGTATACAAATATATTTGATAAGAAATACCTATCTTAGCTCTATTGGCCCTTAAGAATCATTGATCCACAATAATATCCCTCTTACTAACTTGATACAACATGAAAACACATTGCTATGTGACTTCCTTTCTTGACTTAACTCAGATCTCCTCAAAACTTTGTCAACTTAGTTCAATAACCTCCGGATACTTGACACACATTCCTTATTTTTATTGTTACACTTGTTTTAATTACCACATTTCCCATTCATTGACTTAAAATAGAACATTATTTTCCATTCACTACTCATCATAAAATCTAATCCCAATAATCCAATTCCTTAATGTTAACACCGATCAAGATTTAGATCACTAAGGGCATTATTCTTGTCTTCAAATGTTCTTATGTTCACACTTTGGGTTTAGTTATTTTCTTCGATTTGAATATTTTTTTGGGCTAGTTATTTCCCTTAGCCTTTTGTGGGATAGTAATGAGAGAATATTACAATTTATATCAAAACCGTATATCTTGGCGTTTGAAACCCCTATAACCTCTTCCATGGGTTTCCTTGACAATGTTTTTTGGAAGCAATACTAGACAATCATATTTAGTTTTTCTTAGATCTAAAATTCACTCTTCTACCATAATTTGTAATCAATAACTATAATCCTAGGATCTTGATAGAATATCCAACACCTATTATTACCCTTAGAACTTGTGTGACTCTATTATTAGGTTCCTTAAACAATAGTTTAAATGATAAGTTTTAAGCATGCTCATTTAAGAGTGAGTTTTGACAATTTATGTGAGTAATTTGATGTAAAATGTTCTCATAGTCCTATATGAACTTGCACACACTTCAAAAATAATCCAAAATATTAGAAACTAAAGTCTTGATTTTTCAAAAATTTAGAAATTACCTTTTCTCATAGAAATTCATTCCTTTCTATTGGTTGTTCGGTTCCCTGTTCCTTGAAATAAATTACATCGTTTTCTCCATGTATACTCATCCAAATGATCGAAAACTTCATATTCCGCCTCTAAATTCTAGGTCATAAATATGGATTGAATTTTAAGGATTTTGTTAAAGCAATGTAGGAGATATCTTATGCCCTACCTAAAACCCACGACCTTTCAAAGGTTTATAAAAACCTTGTAATATAATATCAATAGCTAGAAAAATAAAAAAATATGATCCTAACCACATGCTTAATATATTTTTTATGATGGTAAAATTATTAGGAATAATTTTCAAAACTATGAACTTTTGAAGTCACTAGCCATTCACGAGACTCAAAAAAATTGTACATGGAAAACATGCTAAATTATACAAAATAAAGGTTTATATTTGATCAGGGGATGATATTTGATATCAAAAGTTCCCTAAACATCCCTAAATTGTGTCAGTGCATAATATCATTTCGGGAGATTTTCATCGATGCGAGAATACGAGAAACAAACATTAGGAATTCTAGTTAAGTCTGGTCAAAGTTTAGTCAATAGGAAAGTCAAATCTAGTCAACATGTCAATAATGGACCAATAACACTGCGACATATGGAAAAAGGAATTGGAAAAATTAGAGAGGTTTTCACCGTCGGTCTTCGACGATCGTAAAATGATATAGCTCATGGGAGCAAGAGGCTAAACTTTTGTTACGGAGGGGAGCCCGACCGCCGTGAGGACTATGGTATTATCGCCAACGTGGTGGGTCCTCAAGCCACACATGGCTTGCCACCACTTAGCCATATTTCATTTTGAATATCATAGTATTATATGGTCGAATTTTATATTACATTTGTAATTATTCACCATGTTACTATGTTATTTCAATTTGCAATGTTTTGAGAATTGACCAAGTTTATTATCCTTGCTCAATATTATTTCCACTAGCTCGGAGAGCTTATCACACCGAATTGAACACATTCCCTTGTGGGTCGAATTCATTTGGGATTGGGATTATCCCATATTACCAAGTGAAGAGGACTCGACATATATCTCAACACATGGCTCGTTCAAATCGGTGTAACTAACTACCACTCCAAACATAGTGACCAATACATAATCCAACCCCCCATGTTAATGCCAAAGACCACGTGGTGAAGCGGTTTGACACAGCCATGCATGGAATTTTACATGTCGGAAGGAGGAGGGGCAAATCCTTAAGTGGTCTCATGACCACTATATATGCATGGAAAAGGCTTTAATAAAGCCTAAATTTGGTCTCCCTCCACCAAATGTGGGATTTAACCCACTTAAACAATGTATGCCGCCCACTATGGGATTATATTCCCATCTACATGCTATGGTTAGGATTTTAATAGCCTTAGGATAAATAATACAGATTATTTTAGGGCCCCATTTGGGTATAAATAAGGGACCCCTTGCATTGTAAAAACACATACGGACATGAAAGCTTATTATTTCCAATTTTAATTTTTTGATTTGTGGAAAATAGTATTAGGGTAATTTTAATATAGTTTTGTGAACTATATTAAAATCCTAAAATTACTATATGTAAATATTGTTTATTAGCCTATTATTTTTTAGGTAATAGTAGATGAAATATTTATGATTAGAAGTATTTATAAACTACCCAATAGGAACATTGAGCTAGATTATTGTTCGGTTATGACGCTGGAGTATTAACCAGAGTTGAAGGATGCCAAGAAGCGTTGGGAAGGTTGATCGAGTTCAAGGAGGTTGTGCATCAGGAAGGTGAAGAATGATTCGAATGATCATCGGAAGTTCTTTGAAGGACTGGTGTACTACTAGGCAAGTGGAAATTCCATTAGGTTTTATTGTAAGAAATAACATTGTACTTACAATTTTTACTAGTGGAACGGTTTGAAAGAACCTAGAGATGTAGGCTATTGCTGAACTCCGTAATCAATCAATGTGTAATTGTCATTACATTCTTGCATTATTTTTAAATTGATTACTTAAAAGGAGAAACTTATCGGTAAATATTTAAAGCCTACAAGGGTCCGAGATTAGGTAGATAAAAACTTGATCATTTTCGAATCGAGTTTATATCAAAGTTGATTTAGCTCCATAATTACTTTCAGTAAATATGATTAATAGAGTGATTGATTCAAGTTGGTGTAGTTGGTTCAGTTTTTGTGAAATGGTACAGGTGCACCATGGGCAAGATGTCTAAACGAGGTGAAGCTTGAGGAAATTGAAGCTTTATAATAACCACATCCAGGAAGATAACTCTCTCCTACGATTAATGTATTACTCCTTGGAAGAGGAGAATGCTCGCTTGAAATCAGAAATACAAAGCAAGGATGAAATCTTAGTAAGGTTTAAATGTGGTGACCAAAAAAAGGAAATACCTTTAACTTAAGATTTAGAGACCAAGGCGGATGAGTGCACTATAAATTGTTCACCACGGGAATATTTTTCTTCCTCCCATTTGGTATCGTATTCAAGTAATGAAGTATTTGGTTTGTTTGAAAAACATACTAGAGGCATTGGATCCAAATTACTAGATAAAATGGGATTTGATGGAAGAGGCCTTGGTAAAAATGGCCAATGTATCTCTCACCCAATACAGTCGATGATCATCTTTGTTTTGTAGGTTTGGGTTTTCCTTGTGCGGGAATGGAAATTGGAGATTTCTCTAAGAATGTTAGTAGGAGACAAGATTCCAAAATCAAAGAGAATACCCCGCTAGTCCTAAAAAATATTATGAGTAGGAAACTTGTGCTTCATCATCACAGGAAGGATGTGGTAAGAGAAATCAGTGAAGAGGTAATGAGATTCCACCTCCAGTTTCTTACCATAATCATAAGCACAGTAAAACTTCTGATCCACTTTTTCATCTTAAGAATTATGGTTATGATTTTCAGAAAATGTGGAATTCTTTTCCATGTTCTTTTTGTTGATTACATAATCATTTTGTGGCTAGATGCTGGAAGAGAAGGACACGATGAATAATTTGATGTCATTCGTCAAGAACACGAAAAACCAGAAAGACCAATCTCGTCATGCAGAGTCGAGAAATGGAAGAAAAAGATACTCATCCCGAAAGAAGGATATTTAGAGGAATTTTTGTGCTCATTTGCTAGAGGAATGAACACCGGGTGGAAAATTTATGGAAAATGAATCCATATCACCATCAGAGTAATGGCAAGCCAAAGATGGAATGGAGGCCTATTGCAAAGGAAAAGGAGGTTTCTACTCCACTTCCAATTGACAATTCAACCCAAGCCCATGTAATACCCTGAAAGTGCAATCCCTTTAAATTGGGTAAGGAAACAATTTTTCAATTATATATTGTATAATTCAGATTGATGAATACTATGCAGTATTTATTTGGAGATCAGATTTTGTGAGAAAATGTTGAGAGAAAGGTTTACCATACTCAATGGATTTTCTTAGAAAATTTGATTAATACTCAAACATATCTCCTAATCATCTTGTGAGTACTTGTTACAACATGTATACCAGATTTAAGTAATATTAAGATTGGAGATCTGTCACCACATGTGCGAGATAATTGAGGTCACCGGTGTCACCGAAACTTCATTATGTGTAGAGGCATTGTGACCGTGCAACAGAATGGTAGTTGAATCATCATTTATATTGACGTTGAGTCGGAAATTTGTTCTATGAAGAGGCCATCATGGGAATCTAGAAGAATGGTACCTGATATTAGTTTTTCACCAAAATAAGCTCTCATATTGTCATATCGAACTTCATTATGTATAGAGGAATTGTGACCATGCAATGTAAAGGTAGTGAACACGGATGGCATCGACAGTAGGTTAGAAATTCATTGTGTGTATAGGAATTGTGGTCGTGCATATGAGTGGTACTTTACGATCATCATCAACAAGATGATTTGTACAGAAGAATCGTGTAACAAGGTGGAGTCACCATTTTTATCTCATGAGAAATCAGCTCGGATCGTTGTTATGTGTAGAAGTATTATGACCATGTAATAGAATGGTAGCTAATCACCATACTACCTTCATGCATTTGAGGCTTGAGGTATTGAAAGACACGTAGAATCGTTCATTTGAGGTGTTGAAGTCTAAAAAGGGATGTGACATCAGGTCGCAACTTCATTCTATGTAGAGTCTCTTTTGACCCTATAGCAGGATGGTATCTGACAAGTCATTGTCCATCACTCCTAACTCTACATAACATGGAATTCCTTCAAACTAGTTTGGATTCTACAGAATCAACTTGAAACAAGGAGTTGTGCTATAGATTCAAAGAAGATCCTTGTTGTGAGATATCTAAGAGCCTAGCACCGCGCAACGGAGGCGTGAAGGAATTCTTCGGATATCAAAGTGGCGCAGAAAACGTATTGGGACCATAACCTAGAGGTCCAGGATCAGAACAAAGTTTTTGAAGTGAGAAGATTGCAGAGGAAAAGACTAGACGTTATACTATAGTAGGACTTTAAAGGTGGCAGCAGAGTTTCCATGTTTAGGATAGGATGGCAAAATGTTCCAATGTAATATTTTTGGGACAAAATCCTTTCCTATTGGGGAGGTGTGATCATGAGATCATTTTTGATATAAAAAGCTCCCTAAACATCCCTAAATTGTGTCATCCAGAATATATTTTTGAAAGCTTTCCATTGACTTTGAGAATGCAACAAATGGACATTGGGAGCTCTAGTTACGTTCGGTCAAAGTTCAGTTAACAAGGAAGTCAAATCTGGTCAACGAGTCAATAATGGACCAATAACACTGCAACACATGGTAAAAATTCATTGGAAAAATAGGAGAGGCTTTCATTGCCGGTATTCAATGGTCGTGAAATGATATAGATTTTGGGATCAAAAGGCTCAATTTTTGTTACGGAGGGGAGCCCAACCACTTTGTGAGAACTATGGTATTATCACTAATGTGAAGGGTCATCAAGCAACCACGGGGCTTTGCAACCACTTAGCCAATTTAAATTTTAGAATATCATAGTATTATATGGTTGAATTTTATATTACATTTGTAGTTATTCACCATGTTACTTTTTTATTTCAATTTGCAATGTTTTGAGAATTGACCAAGTTTATTATCCTTGCTCGGTATTATTGACACTAGCATGGAGAGCTTATCCCACTGAGTTGATCACATTCCCTTGTGGGTTGAATTCATTTGGGATTGGGATTATTCCATATTACCATCAAAGAGGACTCGGAATGTATCTTGGCACATGGCTCGTTCAAACCAGCGCAACCGACCACCACTCCAAACATAACGGCCAATACATAATCCACCAACCCCCATGTTAATGCCAAAGACCACATGGTGAAGCGGTGGGACAAAGCCATGTGTGGAAGTTTCCATGTGAGAAGGAGGAGGGGTAGTAAGCCTCAAGTGGTCCCATGACCACTATACATGCGTGGAAAAGGCTTTAATAAAGCCTAAATTTGGTCTCCCTCCACCCAATGTGGGATTTAACCCACTTAAAAATGCATGCCACCCAATATGGGATTATACTCCCATCTACATGCTACAGTTAGGCTTTTAATAGCCTTAGGATAAATAATGTAGCATTATTTTAGGGCCCCATTTGGGTATAAATAGGGGACCCCTTGCATTGTAAAAACACACGGAGACATGAAAGCTTATTATTTCTAAGCTTAATTGTGGGATTTGTGGAAAATAGTATTAGGGTAATTTTAATATAGTTTTGTGAACTATATTAAAATCCTAAAATTACTATATGCAAATATTGTTTATTGGCCTATTATTTTTAGGCAATAGTAGATGAAATATTTGTGATTGGGAGTATTTATAAACTACCCAATAGGCCCATCGAGTCGAGTATTGTTCACTCGCAATGTCCTGGAGTATCGACCAATGTGTTAAAGGATGCCGGGAAGCGTTGGGAAGGACGATTGAATTCGAAGGAGGTTTTGCATCAGGAAGGTGAAGAACAATTCGACTAATCATCGGAAGTTCTTCAAAGGAATAGCGTACTACTAGGCAAGTGGAAATTCCATTAGGTTTTATTGTAAGAAATAACATTATACTTACAATTTTTACTAGTGGAATGGTTTGAAAGAACCCAAAGATGTAGGCTATTTCCAAACTCGTAATCAATCAATGCGTAATTGTCATTACATTCTTGTAATTTTTTAAAATTGATTACTTAAAAGGAGCAAATTATCAGCAAATATTTAATCCTACAAGGGTCCAAGATCAAGTAGATAAAAACTTGATCATTTTTAGATCAATATTGTTATTGAACTTCATACATATTTAAATTACATGGAAAAACTTCCTATCTTCACTGTTCTACTGAATTCTTGACCAATCATAGATGATTTACAATATTTTTTCTCCTTTCTCTTCTCCTTAGGAAGCTTATCAAACCTAGACTTTCCTACTAAAACTCAACCATATTCCATAACAAAAGAGATTAGGATGAAATCCTTTGGTAATCTCCATCTCATGACCTTATCAACCTTAAAATCTCACTTAAACATAATATACTCCTTTTACTTGGTCAAAATTGACCATTTAAGACTTGTTACTTAATTTTTCACTTTTACAATTACACTTCACACAAACCATTATGAATTTGAACATAAACAAAGGTGGAGGGTAAACAACTACATATAACTCTGAATCATATAATTTATTAATAAACTCCCTTATACAGTGATGTTCCTCCATCAAATTACCCTACTTGAAATTTTTCGATGAGATCCTTCTCATGATTCTTCACTATTCCCTACTTCTTGAACTTGTTTCTTTTTCTTGTGATTTTTCTAGCCGTTTTGCTCATAAATTGAAAAATTCATGATCTCAATGTTGGCAATACCTTTCAAATGATTTTTCTCAATGATAGAAATTTTCTTTCTTTATCATGATATTCAAGTGAGGAATATTACTTTTCTTGTCTAGTTCTCATTCTTCGTTGATCTGTACCTACATATGAAATAAACATGTTAGTAGAAAACAACTCTCCTTCATGCTTCTTATTCCATCCATTAGCATATATTTTCTCCTTTCCATCCTAATTAGTTTCATTCACTTAGTTCACATCTTCTTCCTTCTTTCTTTCATTTCAAACATAATTTCCTCTTCCTTCATCTATTCCAAAACCAATTCTTAACCTTTTATAATATACCTTCATCTTCAAATCTTCCTCATTAGATTTTCCACTTTTCATGATAATATTTACTCGAGTCTTTCCAATCTACCACTAGCTTTCCATTAGCCTCATTGTTCAATTCTTGTTTTCTTTGCTAAATTCCTTAATTTAATTTTGAGTTCCAACTCCCAAATATGTTTTTGCAAAAATTATCTTGTATTATTCTCATTTTGCTTATTCCCTTAGAGTTGCCTTAGAAATATTTCAGCATGCTTTCTCAACTATGAGTTTATTTCATGGTCTTTTGTAATAAGAACTTCTTTCTTAACTTAAATGTCTCCACACTTGTCCCTAAAACCCTCCCTTTGAATTGGAATTTGTCTTTATATACACATTTTAAAATCATTTTTGTCATCTATTTGCTTTCTTTCAAATTGCTTTTTCTGTCTTTACATACTAAAAATTGAAATAATAATTAAAACCAAAGAAATATTTTTCATTTTGCTTTTGTATATTCTTAAATACATCATCAAATTATTTTTGTAAACTATAATCACATGCGTTTGATACTATTAGAATAATTTTTTTGTCATGGGAAAGTTTTAAGAATCTTACGTTTTCACTATACCATTCACCATGACTTCTTGGAACCTGCTCATATAACCATATCTTAGCAAACATATGTTCTAAACTAAAATTCCATGAACTTAATACCTCTAAATCAGTTTTGTTGACTTGGATAGGTATCAAATAATTTCTACCTCCTCCATATTTCTCTTCATGACTTCTCAAGAATTTTTCATACCATCTTCCCTTCTAACGATTCAAAAAAATTTAAGAAAGGATTGTTTACTTGTATTGAACAAACATTTCTTTAAAAGTCTTTTCTCATGAGAATTGAAAGAGAAAATATATATCAAACATGTTTTACCTCCAAGTAGATAACCTGATTCAAAGAATTTTGAAATCCAACCTATCATGGTGGAATGAGGATCAACCGAAATCAACTCCTTCCCATCATTGTATCATTACAAATATCAAATTTGTTGTAAATTTGAATTTCTTCAATAATACATCCTCCTTATAGATTAAGTTGAAATGTTATTCTTATTCCTCTTTTCTCATTTTCGTTATGATATTCTTTCCTTTCAACCTTTATACCTGCATATTCATCATTAAGAGAGCATGTTAAAGTGAAAAATTGAAATAGTATAGTCCTCACTAGAATATTGTCTTCTTGTTCTATGTCTCTTTCATCCTTTTGTTCATTGTTAAAATGATTTCCTTCTCTCTTGTGTTTTTAAAACCTGATCCAATCTGATATATGACCTTTATAAAAATATTCATACCTTCAAATAGTTCAAAATTTGTAGTATGTTGTCCAAATGCCAAGGATTTTACCTTATCTTTGTCTTTATTTCTTACCTTTCTTCCTTGCATGGCTGATAAACATATAGATCTGCTCATATTTTTGTCAATTTCATCATTTATCTTACCCTTGAATAGGTTCCTCATCATCTCTATCAACATTTTACGAATTTTTCTATCACATTTTCACAAATTTCCACTCTTATATATGTACAAAAATGAAATTTCATATTCTTCTTGTTATCACTCTCATATAGATCATGAAACATATTGTTTTCCATTGAGTTTTTATTCCTTTATCATCTAAAAATTCATTATCTTAAAGAGTTACTACAAGCAATCCATACCTGTCATATGAAACTTTCACTCTTTCATCTTCTTGTGGGGTTTGGTTTTGCCTCTCTCGGACACGTTATAAGGCTATTTTATTCATTGTCCTTCTCTATATCTTGGAGAATATTGAATTTATCCCTTTTTTTTTCCTTCACATCTTCTTCTTGAGATCCTTGAATCTCATTTGTTTTCCTTTTTTCACAAGAGACAAATTTTTCCCTTCCTCTTTCTCATCATGTTCACTTTCTTATTCACTAAAACCGCAAACACACATTTTTAATGAAAAGAGATATTATACTATATTAATTCACTAAGATATAAGATAACTTTTAGAAAAACGTGGGTGGTATGAGAGCACGCCCCAAAACCATAAACAAGCTAGGCCAAGCCTAGAAGAAAAAGAAAAACTAGGCCGAGCGTATGAGAAAACAAAAATGAGGTAGTTCTAGAGGATTACAAATGATCAAATCAAGCAAAGAACAAGAAACATGCCTAAAGGTAGATCATGATCTTCGGCCATCCTGAGATAAGTAAATCTTTGACAACATCTCGACATATCCCAACCATTAGTATTTTCTTCTTCCTTGTCTTCCTCTCCTCGAGTGGGGCTAATGAGGTGAGGTGAGGGAACTTGTCGAAAGATAGTGGTAGTGGGGTAAGGTTCCACCCATCAAAAGTGAGCTACGTGGAGGCTATAGGAGAGCCCCACCCACACTAGTTAGCTAGTGATCCCTAGCCCTATTAGAAACATGGTGAATGACTCCTTTGTTGGTGTGGGTGTAATGACCCCCGGCCATGTGGGTGAGTTGGTGATTAATTCCTCGGTGAAGAGCACCTACGAGCATCGAGCTTGGCTGAAAGCACATCGTTACGAATGGCTATGTCGACCACCATGTCCAAGTGGAGAGGACTGTTGATTTAGAGAAGGTGGTAAATGAGAAACATTACATGGGGCTTTCCCTAGTGTCGTAGCGAGGTTTTGGTGGTGGTCCACCTCCAGGCGTGAATTTTTCACCTAGAATTATATCTACATCATCACATTCAAGATCACAATATATTTTTATAAATATAAAAATGTTGATCAACCGTAGAATTAGAAAAGAAAAAATCATTTCTTTCTTTCTATATATAAGAAATAATTTCCCCTCTGAAAGCATGCCAAATATGGGTGAACATACGAAAAAGCTTTGGATTATCCCCTAGAAGGATATGTTGCCAAGTAATGCAGTGTGGTCTAAGTAGAAAGAAGAACAAATGAAACTAGGTCCAGGAAAGTTGAGATTTCAAACAAAACTAGAAAAGATCTTTGAATAGTTTCTAAATGGCCACAAAATAGGAATTTGGTAGCGGGACCCCAATTTTAAAAGGGTGAGTCCTAATAGGGAGAAATTGGTGCAAAATACACTATAGAAAGTGGGAAATCTTGGGATCCACACAGATAGACCAAACAATTTCAAATTTCCTACTCCAAGTGGAAGGAGTGGATTGAATTCCCCATCATGTGTTGATTTTATCCACCATAGGAAGATGAGGTGAAATCAAAGGGTAACCTCTACTAGATGAGTAATTTAAAAATTGAGCATCAACATACCATGTCAAAATACACTATAGAAAGTGGGAATTCTTGGGCTCCACACGGATAGACCAAACAATGTCAAATTTCCTACTCCAAGAGGAAGGAGTGGATTGAATTCTCCATCGTGTGTTGATTTTATCCACCATAGGAAGATGAGGTGAAATCAAAGGGTAACCTCTACTAGATGAGTAATTTAAAAATTGAGCATCAACATACCATTTCTAATCCATCCACCAATGATGAGAAAATGAATAACAATTTTATCCAACATGTGGTCAAGGACCAAGTTGATCACTTTATTATAGCTAGCCTAACCTTGGTTGGATAGATGAAAACAAGATTTAATTATAGGAAATGAGAACCAAGATTCTAAGTGTTTGAAGAGTAAATCTTGAATGGTGTGAATTTTGCATTTGAAAAATTTGAGCACGGAGATTCCCAAAAATTTGTAAGACACTTATCCTACACCTAAAGTATTGATGACCACCGGAGGGATTGATTTTTAATGGAAATACCTTACAAAAACTGTCACCTTTCTATTGGAGTAAGGGTTTGATGCATTATGAAGCTTTCAAAATTATCTTGAGCACAACAGTTCCAATTACTTTGACACGCTTTGGGGCTATGAGGAAGTTGATAAACACCAAACCTTTTCACATAGGGTGGCCATAAGGTGAACCTTCTTCAATTCCATGTCATAGCAGCACTTTCCAAGATTCTTGGCCAGTGATGCTTCTAACAATCCATTTCGCGCATAGTTTCAACCCTTGGTGTGTAATGTTAATAAGGCCTAGCCCCAGATTTGCGGGAAGCAAAAATATTTTCTAAGACACACAATGAAACCTCTTCCGTAGAAGAGTTATCCCATAAAAAGTATTTCAACAATTTTTCTATCTTCTTAATAGAGGCTTTGGAATGAACCCAACACAAAGATTAATAAACGTGTGTGTCCACAAGAGCTTTAGAGTAGATTTGGAATTCCCTAGCCAATGATAAAGGTCCAGTAGAGAAAATACTCAATTTTTTTGTCCACTCCTTAAATGACATACTCTTGCTAGAACTCGGCCGGAGAGGCTTGAAAAGAAAAATGAATACCAAGGAATTTAAATATTTCACCATGAGCAAGAACCTTCTAGTCAAAATTGGTGAGCTAATCAGGTGTAGGAAGTAAAGACTTCCGATAACATTGGTTATTTTCGCCATTGAATGGAGGAACAAAACGCTAAAAATGAAATATCTAGGCATTATATGGCATTGTGAATGTTGGATTCATCTTCAATGAGTGTGAGAAAGGAATCATCTGTGAAGTGTTACTATTTAGCAATTGAGAATATGTCGTAGAAGGTATCGTGATTCCACTAACAAGGCCAGAGATTTGCGTGTAGGCCAACTAATACCCAAATCATTTGGCAATCAGCACATAGAGTGCGGGATCAAAAGGGCAACCTTGTTGAATGGAGTGAAAAATCCCAAAGGGTTTCGAGCTGAAAGAGACCCTCATTGTTTTCTTCTTTCATCTCTTCTTCACCAAACATTGGTCCTTCTGTTTCACATTTGAAGACTTCTTTTATTACATTTCCCTATGAAATCCGAGTTACATCTCTTCTTCCCTTATGAATATCATCATATTATACCTCATCCTTCTTACAATCAATTTGTCTAAAGGCCATTTGACCTTCTTCTTCATTTTCCAACCATTTCCTTGGTTTTGTAGTAGCTTCATTAGGTGATATAACCTTTCTCTTATCTCTTTTGTCTTTCTCTCCATATCCATCTTACTTTTCTGGATATCTTTCATCCTCTTTTTGTGACAATCCTCTTCTATCAAGCCCTTCATCTCTCTATTCATGTCTACCTCTAGACTTTCACTTTGTCTCTTAGATTAATATCCTCTTACCTTTCTCTCTCTCTCTCTCTCTTGTAGGCCTCGTTATGCTTCTTATTATTCTCAGTAGTTACTTTAGCACTTTTCAATTGGGTACCTCACTTAAGCCTTCTTTTTAGTCTCTTGGTACCTTAATGATTATCTCACCAAAGATCTCTCCTTTTTTGTCTATTGAGTGTCTCATATCCTCACCTAGGTTTATTACACCCTAGTCTCATGATCTCCTTGCTCAAAGCTTCAATGAGCTATACCTATAATATCCTTTATCAAAACATATTTCATGTCTTAAGTGGTTTTTAGGGCATCTTGTTGTCACAAAATTCCTTCAAGAAATTTATTTTATCTTCTTGAACTATTTCTCTTTCATTCCTTCTTCTCCTATTTCTACCATGCATTCACAAACTCAAGACATTATCCCTAAATCATGAAAAATCCATTCTTCATAATAACATTTACAAAAAAATAGTCAAAGAGCTCCAAACTCTTATACCAAAAGTGATTCCTATCTTAGCTCTACTATCCATTAAGAATCGTTGATTACAATAAGATTCATCTTACTAACTTAATACAACATGCAAAAAAATACCTAGATCACTTCATTTGTTGAGTTAACTCAGATCTCCTAAATTTTTGACCAACCTATTTCAATAAGATCTATATATTTGAAACATATTCCTTCTTTGTATTGTTACCGTTGTTTTAATTACAACATTTTCCATTCATTGGTATGAAATAGAACATTGATTTCCATGCATTACTAATCATACACTCTAATCCCAATAATCCCATCCCTTAATGTTCACCGATCAGATACTAGACAACCATGAGCATTATTATTGTCTTCAAATGTTCTTAAATTCTCACTTTGGGGTTAGTTGTTTTATTGCCTTTGAATAGGAATGTGGGATAGTTATCTCCCTTATCCTTTTGTAGGACACTAGTTAGAGAATATTATAATTTATTTCAACACCCTATATTGGTCTTTGAAACCCCTACAACTTATTCCATAGGTTTCCTTGACAATGGTTTGTGGAAGGGAAAATAGACAATCATATTTAGGTTTTCTTAGATCTAAAATTCAATCTTGTGCCATAGGTTTTCTTCAATAACAAGAATAATAGGATCTTGGTAGTAGATTTAACACCTCTTATTAACATTAGAACTTGTTTGATTCTATTATTAGGTTCCTTAAACAATAATTTAAATGACAATTTTTAAACATGTTCATTTAAGAGTTTGGTTTCTGATATTTTTAACAACCTGGTCATTGTTATGCCCTCTCTACTATCACACACTTTTGGTAACTTGAATTTAGTTCATTTCACATGCATTATCTCTTGATACAGTTTTTCCACACTTGCATTGTGAATTTTTTTGAGACATATCAATAGCACACAATGTTTTCAAGTGTTAGACTCTTTGCATTATTCTTCCCTACTCTTTACTGCTACCTCCTTCAAGCTCAATTCTAGATATTAAAAATAATATAAAGAAAAACCCATACACTTTAATTCTTCATGTTTTTCTACCCTTTTAAAATAAACAAAAGGAATCTTCACATTCTACTATGTGACTTCAAGAGCAATTTAAATTAGGTCAAATGTTCATTTTTATCTTCTTTACTTTTAGAATTCTCTATCTCTGATTTTCATCTATACTTCTATATTAACTTACTTATTCAAAGATTAAAAAGAAGGATCTCGACCTCATGACTCTCTAATTTCTTATAAGATCATTTCCTTCTTCTCAAGACAAGAGAACATTCACCTTCCCTTCTAGGAACTCAAAATATTACTAATGAAAAAAAGACTCCTTGACTTCTTCTATAGAGTGGAAGAATATTACAAATGCATAAATTTTATTAATGTATCATACCCTTCCTTGGAGAACCCTCAACTTCACTAAAGGTATTTGAGAAGACTTTACTCTTGAGCTTTTACAAATAGTGATCTGGGTTATGGCAGATATTTCATTCACATTACTTGATGTAGGATGATAAATCCTACTTCATGAGATCGTTTCAAGGCTTATTCAAAATTTTAAAACGTTCATCCATCCTCTAACAACTTGTATTAGCAATGACTTGATAACCACTTGTAGCCTTTAACTTACCTCTTGCATTAACATCTATGTTTCAGTCAATGTCTTGGAAGATGCATGCATTAAGGGCATATACACACTTTTTCAAACCCACTAAAATATATTCAATAACTTGACACACCCTTTACATCCTAAACGAACAAGAAATGTAGTCTTAAAATAATCAAGGATTAAGTAAAATGAAAAAACCTGACTTTTCTAGTCAAGGTGTGCACACAATCAAGGTTTCTCTAGTTTTTGTGAGGAGCTACTTGAGAACAAATAGAGATTGGATATCTCTCTCTCAATCTTATTTATTCAGAAGCACATACAATATTTATAGGGAGGAGAAATAACTACATTCCCCAAAAACAAAGGAGAGGTTACAAACTATGCGAGAAAAATGTGATACTATCTAATCATCTCACCTAATTATATAAAATATTTTCTATGTAACCTTATGCCAACATTCCCCCTTATTACATTATTCTTACAAATATAACCCCTAAAAAGTTCAAATTTCACTTTTCTAAGGGATTTGGTGAGAATATCAGCTACTTGTGCTTTTCTAGGACAATACTGGAGCTGAATGTTATAGTTCAAGACGTTCTCTCGAATGAAATGGAAATAAATTTCAATATGCTTTGTTCGTTCATGAATGATAGGATTCTTCATGAGATTCAATACACTCGATTATGACAATAGAGAATAGGTGAGTGTTTTTAGGAATGCCCAGTCATCCCAAATTCAACGTAACCATATCGCTTCACACACATCTCCTCATGTGGCACAATATTCTACCTCTATGGATGAAATAGAAACAATATTCTACTTTTTACTTATCCATGAGATAGGTCCAGATCCAAGATGAAAAATGTATCATGTGGTTGACTTCATGTCATCAATAGATCCGACATGGTCCAAGTTGACATATCCCTATAAGAAGAATTGATCATTCTTATTATATTCCAGACCATAATCAACTGTACCTCAGACATATCTCAAAACATACTTTTCTACATTCCAATGATAGTTCTTCGGCTCTGCATGGCTCGAAAGATAGTTGACAACATAACATATGTCTGGTCTGTTATATGTCAAGTAGATGATGTTTCCAACAAATTACCTATAGAGAGTAGCATCTACTTGAGGTGATTCCTGGAATCTATAAAGTTACAATCCTTTTTCCATGGGAGTGGAGATAGGTTTACAGTCAGACATTCTGTACTTTTATAGGAGTGTCTTGGCATATTTTATTTGGGAGACATAAATATGATGCTTTCTATGCCATATCTCCAATCCAAGATAGTAATGAAGTATCCCCATATATGTCATGTCGAAGGTTATTTTGAGATCATTGTTCACAATATCAACTTCATCTTGTGAACTCGCCAATGATCACAAGATCATCCAAATACACAACAAGAATGAAAATTTCTTTGCCTACCTTATTTATATACAAATTTGAATCTGAGGGGCTATGAGTGAACCCATGCTGTAAAAGGTGATCATCTATCTTTATATACCATGCCCTTGGATCTTATTTCAATCCATACTATTGTTGCAAATGAGATTATTTTATGGTTTTGGCACCCACTTAGGATGAGAACTCGAATTATTTTTTGAATAACTATTTTGTTGACGTGAGGAGGGATACATAGTAACATTCTCCATTTCTCCAAGTTCAAAAATATAGCTCCTTGTAGAACATATTTTATCTTAGTTTCCTCTGGTTGATCATCTAATTCGGAGACTAGGCGATGAGATGTGGTTGGTGATGGTCATCCGGTGAATGAGTCAAAGGATGACTCGTCACAAACCACATCTCGACTCTCATATATTTTCTTTGTCTCGGGATCTATGAGACATTATGACTTTGAGGTAGTGTTATAGACAAGTAGTATACATGGGAGTGTTTTCATCTTGACTTTCTTTCACTTAAGAGATGGGACATGCATGTATATTGTGCAACCAAATACTCGTAAATGATAAATTTATGGATTTATACCACTCCATGCCTCTTCTGGAATTTTTTTTGTAGAATATTTTTTGGTGCCCTGTTGAGAAGATAAACAATTATCTATACTAATTCAATGTAATATCGATCCTCTAGCTTTTTGTTAATATCATGTAGTGAGTCATCTCCATCACTATGTGATTGTATCACTCCATAATTCCATTTTGCTAGTGTGTGTAGGGAGCATTCAAGTTCTTCTTAATGGCTTGTTGGTTTAGAAAGGCCAATAACTTCTTTAATGTGAATTCCCCCCCTCAATCTAAGCGGAGTAGAAGAAGTGGTTGTCGGTCTCTTTCACAACACGTTGATAGAAATTCTGAAAATGGTGAAGATCCTCACTCTTGTTCTTCAAGAAAAACACCCACATCTTTCGAGAGTGGTCATCCATGAACAATTAGAAGTACTTGTATCCTGAAAAATGAAGCAGGAAATGGTCTATTTAGATCAGTATGAACTACCTCTAGACATTGCTTGGCATGGAATGTGCTCACCTTAAACGGATCCTGTGTTATTTTCCTACAAGACAGCTAGGGAAAATAGGAAAGGAACTAGAAAATTTGTGAAGTCCATGTACCATTTCTTTTGAACTCATCTGATGTAATGAACTAATCGACAAGTGACCATATCTAAAATTCCAGAGGGCAATAGATTCTATTGTTGAGGTAGATAAAGCTACTACAGAAGATGAAACAATATCTAAAGAAAATAACTTATCTTTTATAAATTCTCTAGCAATAATTGTACCTTGTCTTGAGATCAAACATGATTTTATGCCATTTTGAACAAGAAATTCTACCTTTAGATGATGATTCAGGAGTTGAATAACTGACAAGAGGTTGCTAGTCAATCCAGGAACATATAGTACCTTTGTAAGTGTACATTTTTGTGGTCCTAGAGGAATTGTAACTTGTAAAAAGATTCCTATCACCGACATATGCTTACTGACACCCGAGTCTATCAACCAAACTCTCTTTGTGGGTTGCGAAGTCTGAGAGACTAGTACGAGGTTCTTACCACAATTAGCTCCTTTTGATGAATCCTCATCAGATTCATCATCATGTTGGGCTGCGAGATGTCCCTTCTGCTTTCATCGGTGGGGATGTCATTTGGAATTTTGAAAATATTTACACCTGAAGTGCTTGTTTGACTCAAAGACCCCTGTTTCAAACCATTGTACCAGTAGTGATCAGTGTCATGAGTATTGGTTTTGCATATTTGACACCACCTTCAATAATTTTTGTTTGAAAATTTAATACCTTATAAAAACCTTTCTCATCAATTCATTAAAATATATTTGATTGCAATCCAAGGAAATCGAAGAAAAATGATGTTTCATAGTCAAGAATGGTTTATAAAATTTATGCTAAATGGTTCTCTTTCTACGATTGATCAAATCAATCCAAATATTTTTAAAAAAATTGAAATGACCTTATAGAGATTATTCCAATATTTTGTTCATTTTCTATGATGGGATTAATAGTTTTGAGAAAAATGGTCTCATGGAAACCCTAGTTAGGATATAAACTCTATGACTTGCCGAGACAAGGAAAAATAAACATCTTCTTCAAATTTTAATGAAAAAAATCCTTCACCTTAAACTTCATTGGATCATTCTCCATCTTTTCCAACTCGACAAACATTCTTGAAGAAACTCCATTTGATCTAAGAAAGATAGAATAATTATGCACAAGATACTAAAATATAGTGATCCTCATTATATAGATAGATTAGACTGATTTCTTACCTTTTGGGACATGTAGGTAGATTTAGAATCATAAATTCACCCTTAATTATTGTTCATATCACTTGAGACCACCTCAACAAATTGAAATAACCAATTTCATAGAATTACATGCTTGAGAAGAGGTCATACCTTAGATAGCCATGATAGTAGGTTAGAGGACCAAATACTCCATAATTTTACTCAACATTTCACCAAGGAAATGTACAATATTACTCTAATCTCTTCATATGAATTCAATTATGCTCACAAGAAATAAACTTAAGAGGATACCTCATGATTGTTCCTTCATGGAGGAGAATGATAGGATTTTGTTTTATTTCACTTTCTAGGACATTATAGGTAAAATGAAGTTTACACCTTGATCTTCATATAAAGGCCATTTCAACCGATCAGTAATTTTGTGAGAGAGACCTGTGAAGATATTTTTGTCCCTCATTATAAAAAATTAACCATTGTTTGGTTCTTGTGCAGGTTTATGTTAGGAGCATGAATCAAAGAAGGTTTAAGAATTAAGCTATTATATGTAATTCCATGGAGATTGACCTTCAAACACCATATAAGTATTGAAACCACCATAGATATACTACTAAATACCTTGAGAAAGATCAAACAAGACATTTGAGACCAATTTCACCTTTTTGCTCCTACCTTGACTGAATCGCTTTGATACCGGAAGAACCTACTCGAAAGATGGTTTATAACTTTCTCAAAATAATTTCAATTGTCTAGAAACATTTTTCTTTACCTTAGGATTGGATTTTACTATAAAAATTTAGTCTATGATTTATCCAAAGAAGCCCTCATATTTTTCTTGAGACCTAAGAATTGAGACAACTTAAAATTCATATTTCAAGAAGGCTCTTTTAGAAAAACTTGAATAACTCAAAATTGCCAAGACAGAATCTGATGAAATTTGACATGGAACATTACAAGACATCTCTCTACACAACATGTATTGGTTAGCCATAGTTTTTCATATGGATCTCTTACCAATCTTGTTTCCATGTAAGAATATTGTTAGTTCCGAAAACCACTTTTTTTGCACTTTGAATTTTTTTACTGGAGTTGAATTCTACCTTGAAATTACTCAAACATACTATATATACCATTTAAAATCTTCTCCCATGCTTATTTTAACCTTTCATTAAGTGAACCAGCTTTTCACATCTCATTAGGTACCAAAGAGAGGCCTAAATGGCCCAATTAAAACTCCAACTTCCACCAGAGGACACGATACACACTTCAAGAGATTTTTTCATGCTTATACCATCATACCTGAGATATATCACATCTTAACTAGCCATACCTACCATTTCAATGATTCCACTGAACTCCAACCTCACCAACCAAGCCTACAGAGAACCGAGATCATTCTCGAACTCTCTCTTATGAGATCCAAACTTCTTCGAAGGAACTACCAATAAACCTTCATGTCCCTTACAAGTTCTTAGTTCACCTTTCACTCCTTTTCCATTAATTCCACTTGACATAAATGACAACAACAATGACCAGGGTTAAGAAAACTTCACCTTTTTCATTGATGGAAACACACTCAGAAACCTATAAACTTTGATGGTAAAAACACTTGCATACCTAGTTTTTGAAATCATTAACAAAGGTGAAATATACCTTTTTAGGGTCAAAAACATCATGTTTCATCAAATAGGCATGAAAGAGAACAAGTTTTCATCTCTACCCTATTTTGAGAATCTTTGAGGTAACTGTAGCAGTCATGGATGAGAGGTAAGAAGACCATTAGCATGCCAACTATGTTAGTTCTGAGAATCTCAAAGCATCAATTTACCTTTCTTGACACTTTCCATAATTTCTAGGCTTAAATCCATGCAATACAAGTCATCTTCATACTCTTCACACTATACCTTGGTGTTAGTAACCTTTAAAGCCCTGAAAAACCCTTTTAGTGCAAAATTGACAATTTTCAACAAGCAACTAAAGGTCAACCATGCTTAGATTCATGCAACTATTACTTCCCTAGATAAAATGCCTCAAATTCTAGCTTAAGAGCACAACTTAGAGTTACTGGTCTAGCTATCATGCCTTGAATTCAACTCTACAACTTTGTCAAGGTCCTAAAGCTCCAATTCAGTCTTCTACAGTCATGTTTAACTGAGATAAGAAAATTTACACTATCACCAACTTGACCAATGAGAGAAGCATTTCTTTCATACCTAGAATGGTCATGACAACACCATGTCAACCTCCTAAAGGATCAGGGACACACTCCCCCTATCTTGGAGAGTTCATATACATCATGAACAACCCGACGAAGACTTATTAGAGGAGTGATATGAACATTTCAATAGACAAAATCATCATTAACTAATCATTAGAGTGCCTTCTAGCACCTAAACACCTGCAACCACTTTCAATGAAGATTATATCAAGCTTCCCCTATTTTAGAGACAAGGATGCAACCTTCTTAGCACTCATACCACTCTTTCTGAGTATTGTAACTGAGTACCATCCTTCACTTGAAGGTCAAGGTCAATGTATAGGCCTAGGTCTTGATCAATTCACCCTTAAATGAACTACTTCATCTTCAACCATCATGAAAATCCCATGTAAAATACTGAGAGCCAACTTTATGACTTCATTACTACTGACTCCATGCAAAAACAAGCATATACAGACTTGTAGAGTGCAGTTTTGGGCTAAAACGTAGTTTTCATCCTTCAACCAGAACCATCTTCTTATACTTCCAATCAACCAATATATGCAGACTGAAAAATTTGAAGAATGCACATACCTTTTAGGATGACATTGAGATTTGAAGAACACTTCATACCACTGACTCAACTTAACTCTTCCTTCTTTGACCACTTGAAGCCTGTAGGTTATCATCTTCCACTATGGAGCACCAATAGACTCTCACTAGCACATTTTCACTTGATATCACCATCAAGATATCTTCCAAAAGTTTGAAATCATGTCAAAAATATAGATACCTCAAGAAACTTATCAAGAATGAGTGAAACTATCTTCCATACCTGAGTTACCAACACTATTGATCACTGGAAAACATTCTAACACTGTCATGTGTAACTAAAAATATACCCTTACTTGAATCCTCAAACCTTTTCCATCCTCTATTCCTATGAGCTAAGATTATTTGTTCAAAATTTTGGCCTCAAACTCCTTCATTTTACCTTTCAAAACTAAGTTTCCATGTAAATTGCTCATTAGGACTGTGTAAACCTAGTCAAGAGCCAAGTATACCAATTTTTGCATTTATGATATTAACAACAATTCATCAGCCCTGAGAAAGATGTCATATACTTCTTATAACCTCTGAAGAGCAGAGATCATGTTAAAGAATACCTATTTCATCATTTTGGTTTGAAGATATCTTGAAACTTAGCTTGTTTAAGTCACATATTTCCATACCATGTTTTTTCCTTCATCTACACATGGTAGCTAGTTATAGCAAGAGAAATTTATACCTTGACCATGCCTATATAAGTACACTATGCTAGTTAACTAGCTCCCCCTCAACCTGAGACTCATTCTGACCTCCATTGACATCTTATGATTGATTTGAATATCCTTTTGAGCACATACTCATATCCATGATTTTTGATGACATAATCATAGCTCCAAAGAAGAGATATACATAGATTTTCTACTTACTATGAGACTAAGCATTTAGTCTATCAAGTGTATGAAATTATTATACTGATTCAAGAGTATTTAATGTACCTTATCATAGATTTTCAGTATTTACAAGTACTTGTTTCCAAATTTTTGATTCCTTCGATGAATTTGGTCATAGAGAGGACTCCCAAACACTTATTCTTTATGACTGAAAACAAACATAGAATCCATGATAATAAGAGGAAATACAAAAATCCCCTACTCATGCTCAAGGGAATATATACCATGCTCATAGGAATCCATGTGCAAACTAAATATCTTCATCATCATAGAATCATAAAACAAAATCTATCCAAATGTATAAACTCACCATGTACATCCATCCATATCACCAGGCTCTCTAGAAGCTCCAAGTCTTTCACCAACTAACTCCAAAGCCACACATGAATCTGGTCTTAATCAATGTCAATAACAACAACCATGCTACTAATAACTAGTGAAAATACAAGAAAAATGTGATCAACATACTACACAACCATCCAATATGAAAGAAAATAAGGGAAACAAAAATAAACTATAAATACACACTGTTGTCACACACCGTAACCCGACCAACCATGAAAGATCCACCGCCGACACTTTGGTCAACTACCTACTAACATTGGTGACTGTAAAAAAAAAAATTTCCTTCTTTCACCCTTCAAAATCTAAAACATTTATCTCTTTTGTTAACCCAAATGAAAAAACATCAACTGCCATCCCATAAGGATATTTAGGAACTTCATAATAAAACTAGAAGTGAGGTCACCATGCACAAAAAAATACCTACAAAAACTTGATTGTCCTCCAAAACAACTTGTACCTCATGTCACTCACGAGTAGTAGCATTCTCCTCTCACTCTTCATGCACATATGTGTCCAAACTACAATTCCAACAACCATAGATTGTTCCCACTCAACTTGAAATACCCTAAAGCGCCTAATCACCAAGCTCAAAAGCTCCAATATATATGAGTGAGAAATTACAAAAATTAAAGAAAATATAAAATTGAATCCTTTCTTGGGTAAGTGCATGAAGTTGGGGGAAAAAGTGGACAAAAACCCAAAAAAAAGTAAAACGCGTATGTGTTATATTATAACGCGATCATGTTTTAAATTATTAGGTTTGGGATTTACCAAAGCATAACACATATGCGTTATGTATGCTATAAATTAAAAACAGAGGCCCAAGCATAAACAAAGAACTACACGTACGTGTTATTCTTTTTACCTTTTCCATCACATACCTCAAGGCTTGGGATCTGGTTTGGATCCCCAACTCTGAGGCATGGACCTACACAAACACAACAAACATAGTGTTTTTGCAGGAAAATGTAAAAACGCCACTTCCTCTATGATAAATTAAAATAAAATAATCAATCCATTTTTAAAAAATTATGCCATGATGTAGATCAGAGTTTCTTCTTTCTAAAAATATAATTTTTCAAATTTTGTAACTAATATAAGGTTTCCATATTATTTATTTTCTAACTATGCCTTTTTATAGCTATCTTTTGAAGTTTATATATGTCAAGTATTTCATCATGTATCTTTTTTTGGGTCATTGAAATTGAAAAAAATTATACTAGCACAAACTACGCATAATTCTATACATATTTAGAAAAACAAAATCTAATTTTCGATATTTTTGAGGTAGTTATGGGTGGGGCATGGTCGGACCTCTTTTATTTTTCAAAACATAAAATTTATGTACTAGAAAAATTATAAATAAAAAAATACTTATTAAACAATCTAAATAAAATTCTAACACAAACTAGATACTCCTAGCTATCTTTCTACCAAAGGGTTTTCAAAAATACTCAATGGTGCTCAAAAAATGGTGGGGGCACAAAAGTCACTATTATGTTTTTTAAGAAAAACACGAGCACCTATTGGTATTTTACTTTTTTGACCCACTTAAACTTATCCATTTTCAATAAAATTTAGTAGATTAGAAACTAGACTCAAAATTGTACGATTCATATTCCTACAACATCTTCCAATTTTGAGTGTAACTATTTCAAAAAACCTGCATACAAGTTGAAGTTTTTTATTTTTCAGAAAAATGTGTCCACTTAAGACCCCCTTTTGGCTCCCCAACTTGGTGCACTTACCCTCTTATCAAAGAATAATTTTACATCACAGAATTTTGGGCTTCTTTTGAAGTAGGCTAAATAACCTTCTTTTCATCCATGTGTACTCAACATCTCCTATTACTCGTAATCGTGTCTAAACAAGAATTTTTATTAAGGATCTAATCCTTAAACTAGATACCCTTGTCCTTAATATTCAAACACATCCAAGAAATAAAAGTCAAAATCAACAAATATCCATGGTGCATATTTTACTTGTGCACACAAACCAAACATAAATACTAATTTCTTCAAATGAAAGAAATAAAACATGAACTGTATAGAGATACCTAAATTTGACCCAAGTCTCACTGGACTCACCGAGCCAACTCCATCCTCTTTCTGATTAAAACATTGAAGTGATCTACTCTATTTCTTTCTGTACACATTGTGCAAGAAACCCGATCTTCCAAACTGGACAATAAACCTTCAATGCCCTCTTCGCTGCAAAAAACCCCAATATAGACTTGTTTTCATAAAGTGACCTCGGTACTTCTTACCTATACTGTTCTCTCTACGATAGAAATCGGTTCACCGACCGACATCGGTGATGTTGGAACCGTAACGCCCACTATAAACTTCCACTTGAGAACCAAGAACAACCTAGGCTTAGTTAGAAAAATTATGGAATAATTTTTTTAAGGTGTTAACAACCAAAGTCTCAAGGAAAATTAAATTCAACTAATAACTTTTCCCATTATAACAATTACTAATTCCACATTATAAATCAATAAGTGTAATAAATCCACACCTAGCTCAAATCTCCTTAGGGATTAATTTAATCACTGATTACATTGACATTTTAGCTAGATATCCCCGATTTAAAAATTTTAGGGTTAAGGGACCAAAACAATTAAATACCCAAGGTATTTAATTCCACAAGATCCACGACAAGAGAAAGGTTTAATTACGGGGGAAATAATACATATTTAAAATCATCAGAGTAAATTCTTACTTACCCCCTCCCAGAACTCACTAAAAGATTCAACTATATTTTTCTCATAATTAATGAAATTAAAACTTCCTGAAAACATTCTCATTAGATAGGAAATTTCCTCACCTTTCCAAAGTGATATAAAGAAGTCCTCCTAACTCATATTTCTTAAGTTATGGGCTGGCAGAACTTGGGGTGAAATTTTTCCCAAGAGCGGGCTTGTGGGCTTGGGGAGGAAAATTTTCCCCAACTTAGGCCTACGGACTTTAGAGAGAAATTTCACCCAGAGGAGGAATGCAGACCGGTGGAGCGGGGAAACAAAATTTTCCCATACGCGGGACGACGGAGCAGGAGGAACTTATCACTTTTGAATTTTTGCGATAAATGCGCAACTGCCTCCTTGCGCCCATGAGTCTGTAAGGGGACACGTGTCAGCATTTCCAAGCTCTAACAGAAGTCGAGGTCACTAGAGAAATTTAAGACATTTAGCTTTCCTTCCAAAAATGTTAAGGGATCAAAATGATTCGTGCCTCTTTCGACGTCCAACGATGCCACGTGTCAGGATCTCATTGGCTGCGTGCGGCGGAGAAACTTTTAAATTTTTACCAAAAGAATTTTAAAACATTAAGGTTGAAAAATCAACCACTCCTCCATTGTCATCTCATGAAGCCACGTGTCAGCCAATCATTGGTTGTGGGGAGGCGGGCAATGGAGAAACTTCTAGAAATTTTCCCAAAATTTTAAAAGTTAAGTGTCGAAAGTGGGCCCGTGGAAGTGCTTTTCCAAGGAAATGGCGGGGATGTGTGGTGAGGAGAAAATTAGGAATTTTTGCAAAAAAATTGAAAGGTTAAGTTAAGGGTTGCGGGCCCGCACGCCCGCAGAAATATTTACAAAATCGAAGGGCGGGGCGGCGGGGCCACGGGGAAAATTTTCCAATTTTTTATTTTTTGACTTAGATTATTATTTTTTCGGAAAAATGAAGGCTTGCGGGTTAGTGGAGTGGCGGGAAACTTCATGACTTGGCACTTTTTGGGAAAAAATAAAAAAGTAAAGTTTTAGCCCGCGGGTCCGCCCAAGAATATTTTATTCATTAAAATTTGATAGTTAGATTATTTTGAATCCAAATGAAGTAAAAACTTCAGAAGGCCATAACTTTTGATAGGGAACTCGGGTTTTGGAAAATGAGGAATTTTCTAAATGCCCTCGAAGTTCCCTTTGTATAAAATCCTTAAGAATTTGATTTTGACAAAGTTTTAAGGGTCAATTTTGAGAAACATTTTGCAGGCTTCTAAAATGTGAACTAGTATTTTTAACTTATAAATTTTGTTCAAATTTTCCGTTAACTCTTTCTCAACATGCCTACTAGGCATGTAGGATTTTATTTGGAAGATTTTAGGATGGATTACAAGATTCAAAAGGTTTGATTGATTATCAATTCCAAAATTACTAATTTTTATCCAGAAAAAGTGTATGTTTTTATCTGAACCCAATTTGAAAGGTTATATAAATTTTTGTAAGTATTTTTGTTTGTTTGGGATCATTTTTATATTTCTTACATTGTATTAGTGTTTCAATTGTTTTCCATGGTTTTACTGAGGTTGTTATGTATCTTTTGATAAAAATTTGCAAAGTTTACCATGAAATTAAAAATGAAATTTATACAATTCACAACCAGAGATTAATCTATTTATTTTGCCATGCCATACAAATGTTGATTATATTTTGTGCTAGTTTTCACTAGTTATTTTTCCTTCAATCAATATGTAAAAACAAGAATACAACTTCTAATTTTCAAATCATGAATTTCAAAAAAAATAGATTAATATATCTTCTTCATATGTGTTTCTCTCTTTCAAACAGAATTTCCTCAACATATTTCAACACAGATTTTTACACAACAGTAACTCCATTTGTGGAAAAGAATACAACTTCTATTTATATTTATCACATACAACTTTACAATTTACCACTCTTTCTCTTTTCCTTTCATTCAAATGCACTTTCACGTCTCTTTACATAGTACAAATTTCAATGCATATCTCTTTCTTATTTAAACATAGGATTTCATTTCCAAAACAAAATAACTATCCAATACAAATAATATTACAAGTCAACCACTTGAAGTGGGAAAAATGCCTACAAAAAGAAGTCTCGTAAAGGACTACCAAACTTTGTCTTCTTTCTTAGCTCCAGAATAGCAACATGAATATCCTCCATTTTCTTTATTTCAATTTGATCACAACAGAACATGGGAAAAGGAAATGCTCTCAACTTAACTAAAACATCCAATGAAAGGAGAAACCATCCTTCTTCATTGGCCCCTGAGCCCCAACCACAATGTAATAAGAGATGTTTTCCAACACATGGCAAAGCAATGAGACTTCCACAACACAAGACATATTTCTCATTCAAAACATAGTCCAAAACAAAATTGTATTTTGCAACCATAGAATAAAGACAACAAACAAAATTCGGGCTTCATCATGCAAGCTAAAGGAGTAATAAACTATGGGGAATTCTTCTTATGCCTCCTAAAGGGGAAATGGGTATCACCACCTAAGAACAAACCACACACACACACATATATATATATATATATATATATAATCACTTCAGATCCCCGACATGCCATTATGCCTCCCCCAACTACCCCTTATTTCTCACATTTCCTTATGCCTCCCCAACTTATTATGGCACCCCATAAAGAGTAAAGAAATGCAAGCTATTTATTTTTAAGGTAGAACCCAAATCTCGACTCCCCTGCACACTTATACCTCCCCAAAATACTTATACCTCCCACAGAAATACCCCATAGTCTTCTCATACAACATCCCTAAGCCATCTACCCAAACAACCCACACACATGCCAAAACATTCACAACAAAATTTGCACAAATAAAAGAAGAGCATTTCAAGAGCCAAGATCTTACCTCTCCATACTGGAGTTTGTTCCAAGTTCCCAACGGAAAGCTTTCCAATGCAAAATAGCTCAAGATCAACAAAACACAGGCCTGTAAAAAGTCTACAAACTTTCTCCAAAAGCAAGATCTCAAAACAACAAAAGAATTTTTCCCCAAAAGAAGTATGCAAAAGTGAAGCAACCAAAAGAGTGTAACCCCAAAACAATACAATGAATTTGAATATATAGAAGGGGGAAGAGACAAAGATGAGGTGGATCTTTATAGGATGCCACACCACACATCGTCAACTCGAACTCACAAGTCAACTTCAATCTCCAAGACACAATAAATAACTAGGTGAATAATATGACAGTTTACTTACATACTCAAATCAAGCCCATACCACAAAAGACTTAAATTAATTTCAAGCAAGAAGTGCAATTAAAACATTCAGATAGACTTACAAAAATACATAATGAAGGCTAGATTTAAACTCTCCAACCGTAGGTAAGGTTGGTATGAAAATTTAAGAGGTATGGGACATGTTTAACTTGTCCCACAAACCTCAAAAATAGTCTCCAAGAACAATTTCAAATTTCAAAGAAGATGAAGTGTTTCTGTCATCACCAATCCGGCACGATAATAATTCTCCACCGGGAACTCCTCGTGCTATGATTGTTTACTAATGCACAAATTTTAGTTTGGTGGAAGTAATCAAAACACAATAACAGACATAACAAAGAATAACATAGACTATGATACAAAAGAATCATGATAAATCTAAAATATAAGTGTAAATTATATTATCAACATGAAATTGTTACAATCTCACCCATGAGGTACTTCAAGTGTTACCAACTCCACTTGCCTTCCAACAATAACTATGGGAGAAACTTCACAATTATACCTCTTAATGGATTCTTTAACAAACCTTCTAAAGGATGGCTTCCTTCACACACTTACTCATACAATATTTCTCACTACTTCCTTCTATGCTAAATGAGGGGGATGGCCTCTCTATTTATAGAAATTTCAGGCTTATCCACCTTATCTCTAAGATAGGATAAGAAATATACTCTGAAGAATCATATTCCATACCCTAACTCTTATCTTTACATGTAAGATTATCTTTTAAGACAAGATAAACCTTATCATTTCACATGGGTTCCACCTTTTTAGACTTTTTACAGATAAACTACAAAAATATTTATGACATCACTTCTTGTCCTTATTACTAATATAATATTTCTAATTCCTAATCATGTAGACCCTACTTCTCTACTTACCCTAACTTTGAAATTTTAACATTACTTGAAACAATTACAAAAATATTTACTTTTTACCACAACATTCCTATTGTACTTTGATTGTTACCATACTATACATTATTGGCAGCGTCGTACTGACAGTACCGTTATCTTCGATCGGATGCCACTACTAATTATACTTAACAAAATCCTATTCCTAATACATAAATTAATGAAATAGAAATTACAGAGGAAAATTTTAGTGTCGACATCTTCCCCCTTCCTTGATTCTACTCCGTCCTCAGAGTAGACTATTATGGTGCTTGGAAAATATTTAACTTGTCGTGGTTGACTCATTTCGTAATGGGAGTTCCATCGAATTCCTCCAGTCGATATGTACCATTTTCATGCACAGCTATTATTTTGTAGGGCCACATCCATTTGGGAAGAAAATTTTATTTCCCTTCCATTTTTATCTGGAATCATATACTAGAACCAAGTCATTCACATGAAATGGAGACCAACGGATCTTTTGATCAAACTATTCCATCTCGCTTCATTTTCTTCGTATGGCTTGTATCCGTCTCTATTTACCTCATTTCCTCTAGCAAATTAAGATGTACCAACCTTTACCTTATTGAATCACTTTCATCCATCCTTTCATTTTCCATAAGCCATAAGCCAACAGTGGGAATATCAAACTGAATAGGAAGAACTGGATCAATGCCATAAGCCAACTAAAATGGGGAGTATCCTGTTGCTGACTTGGATGTTTCTTTATATGCCCACAATGTTGCATGAATCATTTTATCCCACTTATGTACCTGCAAGGCTACATCTTTTTCTAGAATTTGACACAACACATAATTTGTTCATTCCACCTATCCATTTGTGTTTGGCTTGTAAGTTTTTGCCTTCCCGTGCTTAATAGAAAACTTGTTGACTATGGCTTCTACCACCTCATATATGAACCTTGCCACTTCATCCATAGAAGTTATTTTTAATGGCCTAGCTTCAACCCACTTGGTTAAATAATCTGTGGCAGCTACAATATACTTATTTTGGCGTGGGGTGGTTGGAAGTGGACCTATAATATCTATTCCGTAGTTTTCAAAGGTACCAAGTGGAATAATAGGGCATAATGGAGATGATGAAGTCTTACGGTTACCATGTGTTTGACAAATATCACATGTTGTACAATAATTATAACAATCTCTAAACAGAGTGGGCCAGTGATAACCTACATCCAAGATCCTTCTTGCTATAAGTTGTCCAGAGAAGTGTCCTCCACATGTACCATTGTGGAATTCTTCTATTAGCTCCTTCCCTTGATCACATCTAACTACCCTCTTATACTATCCATCGGTCATATTCAAAATAATACTCCATGTAGAATAGAATATGGACATCGACTTGATTAATCTTCCTCTTAGTCTTTACATTAGCACAATCAGAAACTTGAATTCCTTTAGATAATTCCAAATATCTATGTATTCACTAGGGATTGTGTCAAGGGATAACAATGTTGCATATGAGAAATCATCATCATCACAAGATGAACCTAAACCATCATAGGTTCAAGAGATTGCATCTCGCATTGACATGTTTCTTTCTGGCCTATCTATAATATCAAATTCAAATTCTTGTAGAAAACTTATCCATCTTACTATCCTTCCTGATGGGTTAGGATTATTTACAATATATTTTAGAGCCTAATGATCTATTACAACTATAAACTTCTTCCCTAGCAAGTAATTTCTAAACTTTTTTACAGCAAAAATTATAGCTAGAGCCTCTTTTTCAATTACAGTATAATTTACCTCAGCACTACTCATTTGTCTGCATTCCCAAAGTAAACTAGACGATCATTCCCATTTTCATCATTTTGGCTTAAAGTACTTCTTAGTGCTACATCTGAAGCATCAGTATACATAATTAATGGCTTGCTCTAGTCTGGATTCTTTAAAATAGGTGAAGACACCAAAGCCTCATTCAGTTGTTCAAAAGCTTCATGCACCTTCTTTCCTAGTTCATAAGTAACATCCTTCTTCAAGAAATGGGTTAGTGGTTGTGTAATCTTTGAGAAATTCTTGATGAACATTCTATAGTAACCCACATGGCCTAAAAATGATCTCAACTTACTTTTATTCATAGGAAATGGTAACTCTTTGATTTTTGAAACTTTATCGGGATCGTACCAATACGATCTTTGGATACAACATGCCCCAATAAAATGACTTTAGAACATCCAAAGACACAATTTGTAGGGTCTAATGAGGCTTGTGCTTCATCTAACCTTTGAAATTCTCTCTCCATCTAGTGCAAGTGGTCCATCTTGCTCCCATAGATGTAAAAATCATCCAGAAATACTCTGATGAATTTTCCAATGTAGGGTTCAAACACCCTATTCATCAAGCGTTGGATCATTTTCGGATCATTACACAACCCAAAAGGCATAAATCTATAATCAAAAGTTCCCCAAGGAGTGGTGAATGTGGTCTTTAGCTGATCTTTCTCCGCTATATGAACTTGGTTGTATCCGCTATATTCATCAACAAAACTATAGCAATCTGGATAACTACTTCGTCCAAGATCTGATCTAAGAATGGAAGAGGGTAATGATCCTTCTTTGTTGCCTTGTTGAGCTTCCTATAATCAACAAAAATGCGTAGCTTCCCATTATTTTTTATTGAGATCACAATGGGAGAAACCCATTCTGAATTCTCCACAGCAAATATGAATCATGCATCAAACAACTTATCTATTTCTTCTTTTACAATCTTGGAAAAATTAGGATTCATTCTATATGGCATTTTCTTTATGGGCTTAGCACCATCTACCAACTCAATAGAATTTTCTACCCAACTTACTTTACGAAGTTCCTTATAATCAAAAGTGAATAGGTGTATGTACCTTCGAAAGAGCTAGAGGTATAATTCCTTCTCACTCTCCATCACACCATCACCAATCTTTATTTGTTGGAGACGATCATCAATTTCTTCTTTAGATAATTTTATGGGTTCATGAGTTGGTGTGACTGGAAGGATATCCATGACCAAAACATCAACCTCACTTTCTTCATCTTCTATGTCCACTTCACTAGTACTAGAGTAATCAAAGGATGTCCAATCATTAGTTTCATCACTTGAATCCACAAGTTCTACCTTATGAAGTTGAGGGATCATGTTTATTTTCACCCTCTATACCACGTCCAAGTGTGTCATGAAGCCTTCATTCCAGTAGTTTCTTGCATGAACTCTCCTTAGCCATGGTATTTTTAACAACATTGGGTATGCAACATTACCATTTTTCATCACCTGAAAGTATACCACACATACAACACCCATAACAGATATTGCCACATTTTAAACAACACCTTCTGGTTTAGTTTTTCCCTTATTTAATGACCTTAACATAAGTGTTGAGGGGCGATCAATTTTTAAACCCAACATATTCATTATAGACTCGGTCATTACATTAACTGCAACACCTCCATCTACTAAGACATCATGAATTGAAATACCATTACATAATACCTCAGCTTGTGGAGCATAGGAATCCACCTCTGCTTCCAAAACAAGGACCTCAACCTCCTTCCTTCATCGAGCATTGAGTCCACTTCGCAACTCCCACCTCTTCTCATAATACATAGCAAGAAGTTGACCATATGTAATATTTTCAGGCTTTTGGATAGATCTTCTAAGATGGAGTATGGTCCTTGTCCCTGTGAAATCAGAAAATCCTGCACACCCAACTTTCTTCTCCTATATTTCTTACTAGTTTCTCCTTTCATCTTCTTAGGATCATTTCCATCTTGGTTATCTTTTTCTTTCTTTCTTTTTGGTACAAAACATCTACTTCATTATTTATGCTCTTATCTACTACATCAAAAGAATTCACAGTACTTTTCCTTTATTATTATCTCTTGTACCGGATGTAGAAGCTCTATCTCGGAAAATTATACTTATAATGACCCTTTTATGACAACCATAACATACAAATTCAAATATATTCCTTTTTGGACCTCTATATCCTCCGAGAGAACTAAATTCTTTTCCTTGAAGAAGATTAATAGTTAATCGACCCATCTTCTGAGAGATCTTCATACTCGGTAGATATACTAGGAGAAATATTTGTGCTCATTGAGAGTGGTTGTGGATTATGGACCAAAGGTGTTGGTGTAGGCTCTACCTTTGCAACAATTTCTTTGGGCTCTTCTTCCATACTTTCCTCTTTCCTTCTTACAATATCATTTGCTTGTTCGAGGTCATTGGGCGGTCATACTTCACTCATTGTCGATCTCTCGGCTTCATCCTAAGAATGAAGTGCTTAGATAGAAAATTATCCACGCCATTCATCAACCCATCCGCTAATCCTTCCTTCCGAGATCTAGGCATCGAGCTTACTCCTTAGCTCTAGAACACGAGCATGATAATCCCTTATCTTCTCCTTCTCTCCTATGGATAGCTTTGTGATATCAATCATGAGATCTCGCATATTTTTTTGTTCACCAAATTCTTCAAGAAAACTTTTAGTTAATAAATCTCATGAGTTTTTCACATTATCACCTAGTGTTTCAAACCACCTAAGGGCTGAACCATCCAAAAAGGTAGGAAAAAATTTAGTCCATTGTTCCCTTCTTATGAGGCCATTACAAATACAAGATCATTTAAATTCTTGAATGAAAGAGAAAGCATTTTCATTAGATTGGGCTGAAAAAATAGGAATCTTCCCCATTTTCAAAAGTAACCACAGTGAAATACCAACCCACAAGTACAATCAACAAGACTTATGTGCACAAATAATTGGAATCACTATAATAGAAAGTGACTTTACACCTTTCTATAGTAAAATAGAAATGACCATGGTAAACTATGGTAAACACTATTCACGATAAAAAGTGAAGTTATTGTGGTAAATACTATTCATGGTAAAAAGTGACTTTATTGTGGTAAATACTATTCATGGTAAAAAGTGACTTTACCATGGTAACTACTATGCATAGTAAAAACAAGGTTACCCTCCAAATGATTTCTAACTAAGTGGGAATATCTCTCCGAAAATCCACCAACGAGGAATGGTCCTGGCAATGAGAACCAAAATGTCATCACCAATCTAGCACTATGATAATTCTCCATCGGGAACTCCTCATGCTATGATTATTCACTAATGCATAGATTTTAGTTTGTGGAAGTAATCTGGAAACACAATAACAGACATAACACAAGAATAACATAGACTATGATACAAAAGAATGATGATAAATCTAAAATATAAGTGTAAATTATACTATCAATATGAAATTGTTACAATCCTACCCATGAGGTACTTCAAGTGTTACCAAATACACTTGCCTTCCAACAATAACTATGGGAGAAACTTCACGATTATACCTCTTAATGGCTTCTTTAACAAACCTTCTAAAGGATGGCTTCCTTCACACACTTACTCATACAATATTTCTCACTACTTCCTTCTATGCTAAATGAGGGGGTTCCCTCTTTATTTATAGAACTTTTAGGCTTATCCACCTTATCTCTAAGATAGGATAAGAAATCTACTATGACGAATCATATTCCATACCTTAACTCTTATCTTTACATGTAAGCTTATCTTTTAAGATAAGATAAACCTTATCATTTCACATGGGTTCCACCTTTTTAGAATTTTTACAAATAAAATACACAAAATATTTATGACATCACTCATTGTCCTTATTACTAATATAATATTTCTAATTCCTAATCATGTAGACCCTACTTCTCTACTTACCCTAACTTTGACATTTTAACATTCTTGAATCACTTACAACAAATATTAACTTTTTACCACAACATTCCAATTGTACTTTGGTTGTTACCGTACTATACATTATTGGTGGCATCATACCCACAATGTTGTTATCTTCTATTAGATGCCACTACTAATTATACTTAACAACATCCTATTCCTAATACATACATTAATGGAATAGAAATTATGGAGGAAAATTTTAGTGTCGACATTTCATACTCCAAATTTTACTTACATATCTCTTACACATCACTTACACATTGCTTACACATATCTTACAACATTTAATACAAGAGTCAACCACTCCAATAATTACTTTCTTATGACCCAAGATGGTTAATTTATTTTAACAATATGATTACTCACATTATATACCACAATTTATTTAAATAAAAAGGGGTAAACACATCACTTAATAAACACATACAAACATCAATAAAAAGGAACCAAATAAATAAATACACATAACCCTTGGTTACATTTAAAGGTGATTCCCCCATGGGAATCACTAACACAATCAACACACAAATAAATACAAGTTTGCCATGGTGACCTTGTTGAATTCATCTATAATTCCAATGTGGTTGGTCTCCAATCCCCGATGTTTGTTGTGATATTTTAAACCTACAAAATACAAATACCTCCTTCGGCCTCATGGCCATATTAGAACATCCAAATGAATATAAGTATAATTTCAAGATCATCGGCATATACGTGAATCACAACAACATCAAGACAATCAACAATATCACTTACAATTTCATCCACAACTATATCATCACCAATTTTAATTCAATTCTCATTTTCTAGGTCTACTCAAAATATCTAAATATCACAAGTTTGAACAACATCTATAATGTAACCATGTCAAACAATATATCAACATCAATATCTAAAATGTCTCTAATAATCATCATGCACCATATATGAATCAAAGTCCACAATAAACCATGATCTAACATCTAACATCATGTTAAATTAAACTATAACAATGTCCATAATATAGTTAGCAGTATTAGGATCAATATCACAAGGTGTTGAAGGAAAGCGGGCACTACATCCCCCTCCCCTTAGGCTCGACTTATTCCTAGAAGTCATTGGAACAGATGTGGGATTTGAACTCGTAATAAATTAGGATCCTCTCATGTAGTTGCAGTCTCATCATATCTATCCCACTACAACCAGACCTGATCAATCTCTCTACCTCGAAGGCCCAGGGTCTTGCAATATATAATGCAAACGGGCTCCACCATCACCTACCCCTGATCCTACACCTATAATTATGTCCAATCTAACACATGAGAAGGATCTGCAACATATCACCTAATAATTGAAACATGAAATACATCATGTAGTTGAGACAAGATAGGTTGCAATGCTATTTGGTAGGCCAAAGGGTCGATACGCTCCAAAATCTCAAAAAGACCCACGAATCTAGGAGCTAACTTAGAACCTTTTCCATAATTGATAGGTATCTTGTGTTTCCTGACACAAAGGAACACCTTCATGCCCACATCAAAACTATGATCAGTCCTATGCTGGTCGACATACTTCTTCTACCTATCCTGTGCCTCTTGTAGTCTTTTCCGATCATAACCACCTATTGCTCCATGTCCTGCAACAAAGCTAGTCCAAGAGAAACCCTGTCCTCTAACTTGTCCCAGCTAAGAGGTGTCTTGCACTCTCTACCATACAAGGCCTAGAAAGGAGCCATGCCTATAGAACTCTAAAAACTATTATTGTAGGAAAACTCCACCAAGTACAAGTACTCCTCCCATCTTGTCGATGATCCATCACATACATCCTAAGCATGTCCTCTAAAATCTAATTCACCCGCTCAGTTTTTCCATCTATCTCAGGGTGATATGTTGTGCTGAAGTTGATCCTCATCCCGAGGGAATACTACATGGTGGTCCAAAAATGGGAAGTATACAAAGGATCACGGTCACAAATGATCTTCCACAAAATCCCATGCAACCTGACAATCTCATCAAGATATACCCATGCCACTGCACTAGCTATATAAGTGGTATTTACTAGAAAAAAATGAGCCACTTTTGTCAATTTATCCACCATGACCATGATGGCATCATGGTGGTATCTTGACATCGTATCTCACTTCCATTCCGGTATAGCATGAGGATAGAGAAGGCCACTGGATGTTGATGCTCAGCCTTTAATTTTTGGCACTCTAAACAACATGACACAAACTGAGCCACATCTTTACAAAGTTCTCTCCAATGATACAATTGTCTCAAGGTAGCGTGCATCTTCTTCACACCAGGATGGGTTGAATAGGGTGCACAATGTGCCTCTACCAAGATGTCCTGCCTCAATCCCCCATCTCTAGGAACATAAATCTAGACTCTATGCCTAAGAAGACCATCTGCCTATAAATTAAAACCATCCAATATCCCCTTGAAGGGTCTCTAAGACTTGATCTCCATTCTAGCTACAATGCAGAAGCTGTCATGAGGAAGTTGATGTAGAATCCTGCTCCACAAATCCATGCTCACTGATGTGGCCATAGCCACATGCCTCCATCTACTAAGAGTGTCTCAGTAACCAAATTCTACTTCCCTTTCACATGCTATATCTCCATATCATACTCACAAATCAATTCCATCTAATGCCACTAACGAGTGTTGAGATTGGGTTGTATGAAGAGGTGGCGAAGACTCAACCGATCACTCCCCTGAGTGCGAATCTCTCTGTTAAGAAGAAAGTGTCTCCATTAAACTAAGGCGTGTACAACTTTTTCAAGCTCAAGATCATGAGTTGGATAATTAAGCTCATAATCCTTGATTTTGCAAGACTCAAAATCCACCACTCTACCCTCCTACATCAATACACCTCCAAGTCCTACCAAAAAGCAATGTGCATACAAAAAAATCACCATGTGGATGTGCACTGCAAGAATAGGTGTTGTGATGAGACATTCCTTGAGTGTCCGAAGGCCTACTTGCACTGTTTGACCAAACAAACTTCTTCCCTTTCTATTGAAGGGAAGTAATGGAGTGCGTAATTCGAGAGAATTCCGAACAAATCTCCGTAGTACCTGCTAATCCCATGAAGTTGCACACCTCAGTCATAGTAGTGGGTGTTGGCCAATCCATGATACCTCTAATCTTGGAAGGATCAACTATGATACCTCCCCCCAAAATGATATGACCCAAATACTACACCTTTGTCTGAAAGAATGCACACTTCTCTAAGTTCCCATAAAGCCGATGCTCATGAAGACACTTTGAAGAACCTAGAAAAGGTGTGCCTTGTATTCCTCACGAGTACATGATTAAATAAAAATGTCATCAAGGAAGATAAGCATGAAGTGATCTAAGAAGGTCCTAAATACCCCATTCATCAAAATCATAAACACTACAGGGGCATTCGTCAAACCAAAAGGTACCACTATGAAATCATAGTGGCAATATCTCGTATGAAAGGCGGTCTTATGAATGTCCACTTCAAATCCTCACTGATGGTAGCGACTTAACATCTATCTTAGAGAAATTTTTGGTTCCCTTCATCTGATCAAACAAATCATCAATGTGTAGAAGGGGATAACTATTCTTGATCATTACTTTTTTCAACTGGTGGTAATCAATACACAACCACAAGGATTTGTCCTTATTTACAAAGATCACCGGTGTACCCCAAGGGGATACACTAGGAAAAATTAGGCCTTTCTCTAGAAGACCCTCAAGCTGTAACTTGAGCTCACAGAGCTTAGGGGTAGTCATTCGATAAGGTTCTCGTGAGATAGGCTCTTCTCCCAGAACCAAATCTATATGAGAATCTATCTCACATGGGGGTGGTAACCATGGTAGTTCCCCTGGAAAGACATTATAAAACTCTCTCAACATGGGATGGTCATCTATCAATGGTCCACTAGACTCATCTTTTGATCGGTCACTAACTGTGACAGTGAACATCTGACAACCTCATTACACACACCGCTTAAGTTGCATAGCAGAGATGGTGCAAATAGAAACAGGTCTCCTGACCCCCGCTATCACTTCCTCAACTTCTAGATCATCTATAAAAGATATGATCTTGTGGTAACAATATACTCTGGCTCTGTGTGCAAATAACAAGTCCATGCCCAAGATGACTCCATAAGATCCCAATGAAAGGATATGAAGATCTGAGGTAGTGGTGAAATGTCCCAGATCCACTACACACTCCTTAACTAAGGAGTCTACAGAGATCTTGGCTCTAGAAGGCATCTCCACATCCCAACTATGACCCTACCTAACTACCACCAACCTGCATCGCTCTACTAATGATTGTGTAATAAAAGAATCAGAAGAACCATAATCAAACAAAATGGAGGTAGGAATACCACCAATGTTACCTGTAGTCTCAATAACTATACTCTAATGCTCTACTTAGAGGTTCTCAACCGCTACGTACATCCTATGACTACGCCCCATGTCACCAATAGTAGGCTCTAAGATCTATGTCTTACCCATATTATTAGGGTTCTATGGACGAGTATCTCCAAAAATGTCCAAAGTAACACCACACCCAAAACAACCACCGATCCTCTCCCTCGGTAGTAGCTCTAGTCGGGGCCCCAGAGGGGTGTGTTATGGACCCCGATGATCCTGTTGTGGATTGTTGAGGTCTCTTCTTCGGTGAGCTCCTATTGATTGAGCTCAAGGTTCATTTTAAGACACCTCTATAAAATTATAGGTGGAAAATACCTGGCGAATATCCCCAGAACCGGGCCAAAGTGAAAGGCGAATTTGACAGTATTCCAAAACAAAAATTTCACCTGGTTTTTCATGGCTCCATCATTAACGTGTGACAACAAGACGTCAATAATCACTCCTGACGCGCATCAATGGAACATCAATGGTCTTGACTATCACGCGTAGGATCCGATGGAGCTGTGTCGATAGGATCATTGACGCGCATCAATAGGATCGATGGCGCGCGTCAATAGGATCCGCGACGACGTCACCTGGATGCTATTGATGACGTGCAACAACACCGGCTCCTATTGACGCACATCACTGGCTCCTATTGACGCGCGTCACTGGATATTGACGCACATCACTGGATCCTATTGACGTGCATCACTGGATCCTATTGATGTGATTCATTAAATTATGTTGGCGTGTGTCATCGGCTCCTATTGACGCGCCATGGATCCTATTGACATGCGTCATCGGATCTATTGACGTGACGCGGCGTCTCGCTCCTATTACGACGACGTTAGCTAAGACTATTGTCGCGCGTCAGCTAAGACCATTGACGCGCGTCAATTGAAGCCATTGACACTGATTTAGCCTATAAATACCCTTCAACCGGTCATTTTCTTGTTTTCACCTTCCCGCTCTTGAATTTTTACAGGTCTCAATCATTGTCAAAGACGCAAGTACAACTATAATGTCGACTTCACATGCTTCCCAACTGCAAGTTCAGCAAAAAAATCAAGAGAATCCAATTCAATCAATTTCCAAGATCAACTACAGGAATCCCTTATGCCCTCACATACATACTGTTTTAAAGATGTCTTCAGAATATAAAGATTTGATGGATGCGTGTGAATTTACAGGGCTCGTTAATATGCCCCATTTCGAAACAGATCCAGATATTTTGAATTACCTTCTGTCATCCTACAATTCAGAGGACGGCATTTTTTATGTGACTCTGAACGATGGCCGAATGTTCCAATTCAGTATCGAAGCAAATGACATCCATCGGTTTACGGGCCTTCCGTTCAAAAATTTACCAATTGTTACAACCAAGGCAACACTCCTGGAAGAAGACAAGAAATTTCTCGAATCAACGTTCGGTTTCCATGTTGATTGTAAGTATAATTCGTTTTAATTCATATTTTTTATTTTTTATTTTGATACAATTTTCTATTATAAATTTATAGTAATTTTCATTGTTTCACATTTGCAGCCCATGTCAATAAATCCAGGCATGGTGTGGATACACAATCAATTGCACACCACTTTCTTGCTGCACTTATTTCATTTTTTCAATCCAGAATTGTTTTGCAGGGTCGCCAAACAGATATACCAAATTGGGCCATTGCATACATTGTTGCCACTATCTCAAAACAAAAATTTGATTGGTGCACCTATCTATCCAAAAAAATAAGAACTGACCTAACAAATTCAAAACTTTCAGAAAAACCTTTCATTTATTCAACAAACTATCTCCTCGGCCTTTATTATGAGGCACTTTTAAATTTAAAAGATAAAAAAATTCCTACTTGCACTGATGAGGAGTTGATGAAGTTGTCAATTCCATTTGAAGAACAACAGGTATAAACTATTTAGTTTGTAATTGTATTTCAATTTTCAAAATTACAGTGCACAGTTATTAAAACTTAAATTTTAATGTTTTGCAGAGAAGATTTATTGAAGCCCTTCCCCGAAAAAAGGCGTTATCGAGAGGAAGAGGCCAACAACACGCTGAGGCTTCGGGGGACTCCCAATCTGAAATGGAAGCTCACTCCTCTCCAAACCCTCAACAGTTTGAACTCGTTAAACAGCCAGAGAAGTAATACCTTCTCATATATTATTTACAAATTCCAAATTTGCATATTTATTTTTCAATTTAAATTTTAACCAAATGAATTGACAACATTTAATATTGATGAATTGCAGGGACTTTGGAACATACACCTGTTTCACAAACTCAACCTTCTTCCCCAACTCACTCCATACAGTCACATGCATTCATATCTTCTGAACAGACACTGAGTACAACTCCTACAAGGCCACCCGTAGCACCGAGAAAAACAACCCCTCGACAACAAGGTACAACTTTTCGATAGTACGTTTAATTTCGAAATTTTTGACTTTATGAATTGTTTTCCTATTTTTCATTTTTTTCTTGTACTTTTCAGCACATGTCAGTCCTGATCAAACCATGGCACCGACACCCACTCAACCAATAATTTTTAAAATTCCAACCAGAGGAACAACGAAAAGAACATTGGTAAACGCATGCCTTTTGCTCCGGCCCCTAGTGGGACACTAAACATTGCCTCCTCCTTTCGAATTCCAACTCTCTCACTTGGTGGCTTGCCCAGTGCAACGGGCATATCTGTTTTGAACAATATAAATTTAGATGAAGATTATTTGGGCATTGATAGCAATGACCCAACTGGTTTTTTCAATACCCGCGAGATGATTCAAGGCCAGCAGGTATACTTCAAATTTCAATTTAAATATGCTTTACAATTTTGAATTACATTTCGATTTAAATTTATTTATCTAAATCTTGATTAATTTTTTCACAAACAGGATCAGCCCACCCAAAGGCAGAAACAAGTAGCAGTTGATCTTGCTGAAAGCCCCCATACTTCTCCAGCAAGATCGTCTTCATCAGATTCAGATAGTGAACAGTTGCCACCTTTTCCTTTGGAGAACTTAATTGGTTATGATTGTCAATCCCATGTGAGTGAGTTTATTCTTCCTCATATCAATCAGCTTATAGAATGGGAGAGAAGGGCTAAAGTTCTTATCAATGAAATTATTAGTCGTTATGAAAATTATTGGCAACGAGATAGTTTATAAGCTGTAAGTCAGGATCAACCTGCGAAGATGGATTCCTTACTTACCCAAGTAAGAAGTAGGACTGTCACGTATAACAACAACTATAAAGATGACATTTTAGATAAGTCATTAAACAAATTGGAAAATATTAGTGCCGAGGCCCAGGCATATTTTAACAAATGGTCTAAGGACAAGGATTTGGTAGCAATCACAAATGCCGAAAGAGATAGAGCGGTTGTAAGTACTATTACATTCAAACAATCATTCTTGTTAATTTGAAATTTTCATTTTTTAGTAATATTTTGAATTGACATTACTCTTTTTGTGCAGTTGAAATATGAAAATTTGAAGAGTCAGGCGAAGGTTTTGCAAGTTCACTTGGAAAAAGCAAAGAACAGTTTATCCGCAGCAAAAAATTTGAAGCAAAATATTGTTTTGGTTAACAAACAAAACAATACACTAAAGCGGATAATTAAAGAGCATGGTTTCGACCCTGACATATTATTCAAAGCTAAAGCAGCAGCTGATCCAAATTTGTTGTCGCATGGAGATGCGACAAATCAAGAAGAAAGAATTTTAAAAATTGGACAGAGTCTTTGCGGAAGATCTTGTAAGTTCAGGGGTTATTTCTGGTGTTGGGGAAAGAGGTACAGCCACAATGGAAGAAGAGCAGAGGAGTAGAATTGGATAAAGAAAAAGAGGGTTTTGAAAACTAGAAACTTTTATTATTGAGGAAACTTTAAATATTGAATTTGAAAACTTCTACTATTGAGTATGTACTATGGTATTTGAATTTAATTATATGGATTTATATACAATCTTTAATTTTAATTGCATTAGATGGTGATTATCATGAATTATATGTATGTTTCTTGTTTACTTGCATTGTCATGAATTGTATGTGGACGTAGATGATGAATGATGATAATTGATAATTAATGATAGATGATGTATGTGAACTTGTTTTAAGATAATTATTCTCTATATTTGTATTGATACAAATACTTTTATTGTTATAGATGATGAGATTTATGATATAGATGATGTACTTGTGTTTTAATTTCCATTGTTATTTGTGTATGGATGGAAACTAGATGAATTAGGCATGGTGGAGTTAGGTCAGTTAGGCATGATGGAGTCTAGGTCATGTAGGCATGATTGAGTTAGGTCAGTGAGGCATGGTGGAGTTAGGTCAGTTAGGCATGGTGGAGTCTAGGTCATGTAGGCATGGTGTAGTTAGGTCAGTTAGGCATGGTTGAGTTAGGTCAGTTAGGCATGGTGGAGTTAGGTCAGTTAGGCATGGTTGAGTTAGGTTAGTTAGGCATGGTGTAGTCTATGTCAGTTAGGCATGGTTGAGTTTAAGTGTGTTGGTCTTAATTTAATTTTCAAGTTATTGATAACATGGAAAAATAAATGATGATGAACGTGTATGGTAAGATGTTGTAAAAAAAATGGTAGGTATGTATGTTGGTTGATTGTATGTTTGTGTCACTTTCCATGTAGTGTAAAAAATGGAAACTGACTAATAGTAAAAATGTAAAATGGAGAAATTGGGGAAGATTGATTAGGGTAAAGAGTGGCCGAGCTAACCTCTAAGGGCCCATTCCCTCGGAATGTTTCCTACATTGATTGTAACCTTTGTATGTGACAAATATTTTGGAGTCGGCAAGAAAAGTGGGTATCTAAGAATCCAGGTAGGCCATGGTATCTGCAAATTTGTTAGTAGAACGTGGGGTGGTTTGAAGCTCATAACGGTTAAAGGTAGTCAAAATTATGTCCACATGATACTTATACTTTTGAATTATTTCATTAAGACACTGGTATATACCATTGACTTGGTTTACAACTAACTGAGACCAACAATATCTTTAAATAAATGTAAATATATAGAATTAGACCTGTAACATCTTTAATGATAACAAGAGCTGAAAAAATGTAAAGTAACAAACAATAAGATTATGTTGAAGAAGATACCTATTTAAAATTGAAATCATCACCGGTAATGTGCTAGATCTTTGTCTTAAAAAAATTCAACACAAAAAATGGATTAGTAGATAGATGGGTGAGTTGCCTGACATTACAACCCGAGAAGAAACTGCTTCCTCGGACGGATGTCAACCCACGTTTTCAAAAAATAAAAAGATTGTATTTAACTAAATGTAAATACATAGACCTGTAACATCTTTAATGATAACCAGAGCTGAAAAAAATGAATAGTAACAAACAATAAGATTAAGGGGAAAAAGATACCTCCTTAAAGTTGAAATCATCACTGCCACTGGTAATGAGCTAGATCTGTGTTTTAAAAAAACCCAACACGAGAAATGGATTAGTAGATAGATGGGTGAATTGCCTGACATTTTTAGTATATAGACCTGTAACATCTTTAATGATAAAGATAAAAGATAGATAAAGAAGATACCTATTTAAAGTTGAAACAATCCATTATCAATAGCTTCATCAAACTCGATGTTGTCTTCTGTAGAATGTGACGAAGAGCCAATTACACTCTCAAGGTTGGGAATATTTGTACTTGTAGCTGTATTATTCACACCTCTTCTTTCGCAAAGGGAATTCCAGTGTGCAATTGCTCTGTCGAACGGAAAGGTTTCGATGGAGTATCGAGAAACATAACACCTCATGCAACTTTCCAGATTTTTATCCAACCTGTTTCTCAGTTTTGATTTTATAAATGACAATGCACTGAAAACCCTTTCATCCTCCACAGACCCCAAAATCATTGTTTGGCATAACTCATATAATCTGAAATATTCACTGATATCTTCTTGTAAGATAGAACTTTGATAGATTCCTCGCCACAGCCTTGTAATAGCACCACTTTCAGAAGGTTGATCTAAATTCTTATATTGGTTCCTCATTGTTGTTGCAAAATTTGTTGACTGAAACTTTAATAAATCGGCATTCAGTATACCTTTGATTTCCATACCCTTGAGCTCTGACGTCTTTGTAAATTGTTCCATTATTGTACCCATTGATTTATGGAAATGATTTCTAACAAAGTATGCACGGCCACCTTCAGTATTCCAAAAATTAGGATTCATCACACCCATGGCTTCCAGAATTTTATCTTTTAAACGTTCCTAATTTCTGATGACAAGGTTTCTGGAATTTTTTTAAGCTTTATTCTTGTTTCAACTATAACAGACTCAAACAAATTACGTGTCACAGAACATCTTCTCATTCCGATCCTGTAATATCTTGACGTTTTTGCAAAATGTGCATTGGTATTTCCCTCCCATTAATAGTGATGCAGAGGTGATCGTGGATATTAAATCTCAAAAAGGTGTTAGGATTTTTAAGATCTAATAAATCTTTCCAATTTTCAAAAACAGGTGCATCAAAACTATCTTGGGAACAATACAATATATCAAGACTTTGACATACCATTTTTCTCATCCGTATAAAATCCACAATATAGATTAATCTACCATGTGCATGCTTCATCAGTGTATTGATCTCCTTTAACATTGGAAGAATACCAACCAATGTAAGCAATGTCTCCAAATCAGTTAAACGGAACAACAAGTCCCTTGCCCTATCAACTTCATGACGGTATTTGTGCATGAAACCAACCAATGAAGGATACTCCTCACGAACTCTGCATGCAGGTTCATACAAAGAGATCCATCTAGTCTCCACATCCTTCAGAAGTTTTTTGCCATCTGTAATTCCAATTGCAAATTTTTGGAACTCGAGAAAATGCTTTGGGTTGCTTGACATATAGGCATGAAGTTCTCTTATAAGGTCTTCTAATTTAGCAACATTTTCGTGGTTGCTTACCATTTTATACGCTAAATTCATTTTGTGAGCCATACAGTGAATTGGTAGCATATATGGGGCCACTGTTGTTTGTAATCTAACACAGAGCCCTGTTCGGTGACCCTGCATGACAGATGCACCATCTACTCCAACGCATACCAACTTCGTAGCAATTTCATAATCAGTCATTCCAACAACATCTTTCAAATGAGAAACAACTATTTTATATAGGTTTTCGGCATTGCAGTTTTCAACCATTTTCATAACACCCAACAGATGAGGTGTCCTTATATGATTTTCTAAAGTATAGATGTGGATACATACCCATGCGGTGTTGTCGACTGCTGTCACTTCATCAATTGAAAGAGAGATAAAGTTTGCTTTTTTTACATTCTCTTTCAAATCTTCCTTCTCTATCATCGAGAGGCATTTTTCCATTTCCCATCCACTACTTTCAGACCAATGAGACTGAGGTACATTCAGCATTCCGTTAAATTGATACAAAACTTTGAAATCAAGGAAATCCGAAATCGCTCTTCCTTTTTTTAGTATTTGAAAAAGAGTAGAGAATTGTATGAATTTTGCATGTAGATTTGTTTCTTTCATCTTACCAATATGCGATGTGATCGTTCCTCCCTTTTCCAACAGATGTCTGTGTTTTTCTACTCTGCCTCATATTCCGCTACGTATCTAACATGCATGCATTATTTTTCAGTTTTCCACCTATGTGTTTTGATTTTCTGGCCATCCGCCCCGTTACAGTTAAATATTGTTTTTCACAATGTTTTTCTATAGTGTCAACTTGATTTGCATTTTTTGTTGCTTTCCCAATTTCCACGTACATATTGTACATGTACATTCAGATGGGATTTCTTCATAATTAGATGATTGTACAGGTTCAATAAATGGAAATTTAGCTGCCCAATCAAACTTGTATGTCCTGCCAATGGTCCACATATTCTTGTTCATTTTCAATGCTTTACTTTTTTGAGTAGAATTTTGAGCAATATCACAATCACCTGGTTTCCTCTTTCTTGGACCGGAGTTTGATTTTGATTTCTGTCTTCCATTTTGCTGAGTGTTTGTATCTGTGATATCTAGCTGCACTTCTGGTTGCACCCCAATAGGAACAATATCTTCAAGATCTGGCATATTATCGTAGGTTTCATTTGTTTGACTTTGATACTGTGCAGAATGCATGTCCACCTCAATAATACCTTCCACACAGTCAGTATTCTGATTCTTTGTGGTGGCATCTATATGATTGGTATTTACAATATCTGTATCCGCAGAGTTTCCAAAATACTTGAAGAGTGATTTCTGAGATTTCTTACTTACTTTTAGGTTATTCGTATTCTTTGAGCTGGCACCTTCCATTATTCTGAAAAGAGTCCTACGTCAGCAAAAGAACCAAGTAGCGACTTTGTCCAGTGTCTGAGGTCTTGTCGCGCGTCCCCTATCTGAGGTCTTTGTCACGTGTCAACTCTGCACTTGTCACGCGTCAACAACCCATTTCTTGTCGCGCGTCCACTGTCTGAATATACTATCATGCATCAACATCGCCTTGCTGCCCAAGCGTCAACTTCTTTGCCCAAGTCACGCGTCAACACTTCTTCTGTCGCGCGTCAGTACAGCTGTTGTCACGCATCAACAATGCCCTTGTCACGTGTCAACACTGCATTTGTCGCGCGTCAACAATCACAGGCTAACAGTAATCTGAATCTCTGGTGCTTAAGGGTATGCGAGTTCAAATTTCACAGTATTGGTAATTTGTTAAGCTACTTGAGGTATACTACCCGGTGAATCAGCTAGGTTTTTATAGGAGATGTTTTCAAATGAAGGTGAAGCCGACCCCCCAAAAAAAATATACTATATATTTTAGGTAACAGGACACCGACCCACTCCGAATAATTCACCTTTTCAAAATTTCCTAAAATGAAATTTTCACCATATTATGAATATTCACCACTAAAATTATCCCCGATTGAGCTCTAGGTTCTCCTTATGTCCTAATGGGACCCCTAGGAGGAGGCCCCATACTCTACCCCCTCTGTGCATCAAATCTCGATGGAGGTCTATATGGTGGGTGAGATTTTTGTTACTCTTGTTGTGGTCTAAAGGATGACTGTATTGAACCCTGTCCACCACGAGGAGGAGGTACTGACCCCCTCGATCTCGTTGTCATGCATCTATATAGGCCTTCTCAATAGCCTCAACCAATGTATATGGAGAATGGATCCATACCACACCTCCAATGTCTAGATTCAGGCCCTAGATGAACCCGTGGATCCGCACTCTCTCATTCTAGATGTAATCAACATACTGGAGTAGATCCAAAAATCTACTCTCATACTTAGCCACTGTAAGAGATTCTGTTGGAGGTCATGAAACTCATCAATCCTCTGTTGTATGAACCTCGAGATAAATATCTCGCTCTGAACCACTCCTCAAAGAGCTCCTAGGTAACTATCTCAGAATCAACATGGAGCTTCTGCTCCTTTGTCCTCCACCATACGCCTGCTCCATCCATTAGAATATGGATCGCAATATGAGATTTCATGTTTCTAGAGAAAGGGAGGAGCTTCAAGCACTCGCTCAAGCTCACCAACCAAGCCTCTACCTGAAATCCACCTATGTCACTAGAATAATGAGCTGGCCATAGCTTTAGGATCTCCCTAATATGGTCTGCAGCGGTGGTCTAGTGACCCCTAGGCCTCTCTGCATGCTCATCCCTAAGCCTAGGGCTCGAGACCTATCTTTGTGTCCTAAAACCCAGTCTCCCTATCCCCTCTATGGTGAATCTACTCTAACTGACTCCTCATGGGAGTTCTCTCCTCTATTCTCCTCGCTATGCCAAGGAGATGCATGAGCCTCAATGGATGTCACCCTATCATGTCTGACTGAATGTGCTCCTACGGTCCCTCCGCATAGAGCGGCATTAACATCTTAAAGTGTCTGTAAAATATGTGGTAGAATAGCTGCTACAACATGATCTGGTGGTGGTAAGTCTAGGTCTATGTGAAAATACCCCTCGTCCCATCTGTGCCTCCTACATAGACCAAGGCGAGAGTTAGTTCATCTTTCTAATTTCCATGCAAAGTTCTTTTCTAGATTCAAAAATGTGCTATGTTAAATTTCATGTTTCAAGTTTTTAGTGTGCCCAAGGGTCCGAACTCTTGAACCCATGGCTCGATACCAAGTGTAACGCCCGCTATAAAATTCCACTTGAGAACCAAGAACAACTTAGGCTTAGTTAGAAAAATTATGCAATAATTTTTTTAAGGTGTTAAAACCAAAGTCTCAAGGAAAATTAAATTCAATTACTAAATTTTCCCATAAAAAAATTACTAATTCCACATTATAAATCAATAAGTGCAATAAATCCACACCTAGCTCAAATCTCCTTAGGGATTAATTTAATAAGTGATTACATTGACATTTTAGCTAGATATCCCCTGATTTAAAATTTTAGGGTTAAGGGACCAAAACAATTAAATACCCAAGGTATTTAATTCCACAAGATCCACGACAAGAGCAAGGTTTAATTACGGGGGAAAGAATACATATTTAAAATCATCAGAGTAAATTCTTACTTACCCCCTCCCAGAACTCACTAAAAGATTCAACTATATTTTTCTCATAATTAATGCAATTAAAACTTCCTGAAAACATTCTCATTAGATAGGAAATTTCCTCACCTTTCCAGTGATATAAATAAGTCCTCCTAACTCCTCATATTTCTCAAGTTATGGGCTGGCGGAACTTGGGGTGAAAATTTTCCCAAGAGTGGGCTTCCGGCTTGGGGAGGAAAATTTTCCCCAACTCGGGCCTGCGGAATTTCGGAAAGAAATTTCTCCTGGAGGACGAATGTGGACTCAGCGGAGTAGGGAGGAACTTAGCACTTTTAACTTTTTGGGATAAATGTGCAATTGCCTCTGCACGCCCGCAACTCTAGAAGGGGACTCGTGTCGGCATTTCCAAGCTCCGGTGGGAAGTCGAGTTGTCGGAGAAATTTAAGACATTTAGCTTTCCTACCAAAAAAATTTAAGGAATCAAAATGACCCATGCCTCTGCTAACGTCGAGCAATGCCACGTGTCAGGATCTTATTGGTTGTGGGTAGCGGGGCGGTGGAGAAACTTTTAAATTTTGCCAAAATAATTTTAAAACATTAAGGTTAAAAATAAATCGCTACTCCACCTTCGTGTTGTGAAGCCACATGTCAGCCAATCATTGGCTATGGGGAGGTGGGCGGAAAAGAAACTTCTAGAAATTTTCCCAAAATTTTAAAAGTTAAGTGTTAGAACGCGGGCCCGCGCGCCCGCGGAAGTGATTTTCCAAGGCAAGGATGAGATGTGCGGCCGCAGAGAAAAGTAGGATTTTTTTCAAAAAATTTAAAAGGTTAAGTTAAGATTATCGGCCCGTGCACCCATAGAAATGTTTCCAAAAGGGAAGTGTAGGGCACCGAGGCCGCATGGGGAAAATTTTCCAAATTTTCCTTTTTCGAACTTAGATTATTATTTTTTTAGGCAAAATGAAGGCTTGTGGGTTAGTGGAGTGGTAGGAAACTTCATGACTTGGCGCTTTTTGGAAAAAAAAAAAAAAAAAAGTTTTAGCCCACGGGTCGCCCAAGAATATTTTATTCATTAAAATTTGACAGTTAGATTATTTTTGAAGCCAAATGAAGTAAAAACTTCATAAGGCCATAAATTTTGATAGGTAACTCAATTTTTGGAAAATGAGGACTTTCTGGAACACTCTCGACGTCCTCTTTGCACAAAAACCTTAAGAATTTGATTTTGACAAAATTTTAAGGGTCAATTTTGAGAAATGTTTTGCAGGCTTCTAAAATGTGAACTGGTATTTTTAACTTATAAATTTTGTTCAAATTTTCTCGTTAACTCTTTCTCGACATGCCCAACTGGCATGGAGGATTTAATGATGGATTGCAAGGTTCAAAATGTTTGATTGATTAGCAATTCCAAAATTACCAATTTTTATCTAGCAAAAGTCTGAGTTTTTGTCTGAACCTGATTTGAAAGGTTCTATAAAATTTTCATAAGTATTTTAGTTTGTTTGGGCTCATTTTGATATTTCTTAGATTGTATTAGTGTTTCAATTATTTTCCATAGTTTTACAGGGTTGTTATGTATCTTTTGATAAAAATTTGCAAAGTTTACCGTGAAATAAAAATGAAGTTTATACAATTCACAACCAGAGATTAATCTATTTCTTTTGCCATGCCATACAAACGTTGATTACATTTCATGCTAGTTTTAACTAGTTATCTTTCCTTCAATCAAAATGTAAAAACAAGAATGCAGCTTCTAATTTTCAAATCATGCATTTCAACAAAAACAGAGTAATATATCTTCTTCATACATGTTTCTCTCTTTCAAACATAATTTCCTCAACATATTTCAACATGATTTTTACACAACAGTAACTCCATTTGTGGAAAAGAATACAACTTCTATTTATATTTATCACATACAAATTTACAATTTACCACTCTTTCTCTTTTCCTTTCATTCAAATGCACTTTCACGTCTCTTTACACAGTACAAATTTCGGTGCATATCTCTTTCTTATTTAAACATAGGATTTCATTTCCAAAATAGAATAACCATTGAATACAAATAATATTAAAAGTCATCCTCTTGAAGTGGGAAAAATTCCTACAAAAAGAAGTCTCGCAAAGGACTGCCAAACTTTGTCTTCTTTCTCAGCTCTAGAACATCAGCATGAATATCCTCCATTTTCTTTATTTCAATTTGATCACAATAGAACAGGGGAAAAGGAAACACTCTCCACCCAACCAAGACATCTAATGAAAGGATAAGCCATCCTTCTTCTTCCAAAACACAAAGACATATTTCTCATTCAAAACACAGTCCAAAACAAAACAACAGTTTGCAACCACATAATAAAGACAACAAATAACACTCAGGCTTCATCATGCAAGCCAAAGGAGCAAGAAACTATGGGGGATGTTGCTTATGCCTCCCAAAGGGGAAATGGGTATCACCACCTAATAACAAACCACACACACACACACACACACACACACACACACACACACACATATATATATATATATATATATATATCATTTCAGATCCCTAACATGTCCTTATGCCTCCCCAAGTACCCCTTATTCATGACATTTCCTTAAGCCTCCCTAACCTCTTAAGGCACCCCATAATGAGTAAATAAATGCAAGCTATTTATTTTTAAGGTGAAACACAAAACCCAACTCCTTCCACACTTATACCTCCCCAAAATACTTATGCCTCCCACAAAAATACCACATAGTTTTTGCCTACACTATCCCTATGCCATCTACCCAAACAACGCACACACATGCCAAAACATTCACAACAATAACATTTGCACAAATAAAAGAAGAGCATTTCAAAAGTCAAGCTCCTACCTCTCCATACTGGATTTTGTTGTAAGTTCCCAATGTAAAGCTTTCCAATGCAAAACAACTCAAGATCAACAAAACATAGGCCTATAAAAATTCTGCAAAATTTCTCCAAAAGCAAGAGCTCAAAACAACAAAATAATTTTGCCCCAAAAGAAGTATGCAAAAGTGAAGCAACCAAAAGAGTGTAACCCCAAAAAAATAAAATGAATTCAAATATATATTAGGGGAAGAGAGGAGGATGAGGTGGATCTTTGTAGGATGCCACAACACACATCCTCAACTCCAACTCACAAGTCAACTTCAATCTCTAAGACACAATAAATAAGTAGGTGAATAATATGATAGTTTACTTACACACTCAAATCAAGCCCATACCCCAAAGGACTGAAATTAATTTCAAGCAAGAAGTGTAATTAAAACATTTAGCTAGACTTACAAAAATGCATAATGAAGGCTAGATTTAAACTCTCCAACCGTAGGTAAGGTTGGTATGTAAATTTAATAGGTATGGGACAAGTTTAACTTGTCCCACAAACCTTCAAAACAATCTCCAAAGACAATTTCGAATTTCAAAGAAGATGAAGTGTTTCATACTCCGAATTTTACTTACATATCTCTTACACATCACTTACACATTGCTTACACATATCTTACAACATTTAATACAAGATTCAACCACTCCAATAATTACTTTCTTATGACCCAAGATGGTTAATTTATTTTAACAATATGATTACTCACATTATATACCACAATTTATTTAAATAAAAAGGGGTAAACACATCACTTAATAAACACATACAAACATCAATAAAAAGGAACCAAATAAAAAATATGGATAACCCTTGGTCACATTTAAAGGTGATCCCCCCATGGGAATCCCTAACACAATCAACACACAAACAAATACAAGTTGCCATGGGGACCTTGTTGAATTCATCTAGAATTCCAATGTGGTTGGTCTCCAATCCCCGATGTTTGTTGTGATATTTTAAACCTGCAAAATACAAATATATCCTTCAGCCTTGTGGCCATATTAGAAAATCCAAATGAATATAAGTATAATTTAAATATCATTGGCATATACATGAATCAGAACAACATCAAGACAATCAACTTCAACGATGTATCACTTACGATTTCATCCACAACTATATCATCACCAATTTTAATTAAATTCTCATTTCTAGGTCTACTTAAAATATCCAAATATCACAAGTCCAAACAACATCTATAATGTAACCATGTCAAACAATATATCAACATCAATATCTAAAATGTCTCTAATAATCATCATGCACCATATATGAATCAAAGTCCACAATAAACCATGATCTAACATCTAACATCATGCTAAATTAAACTATAACAATGTCCATAATATAGTTAGCAGTATCAGGATCAATATCACAAGGTGTCAAAGGAAAGCGGGCACTACATGAACGAACATAACGCCGAGAAATTGGCATAGTACACCAAATTAGTTGCCTACTTCCACAAAATCCGATATCATTGTGTTGAGCAGTCATTTTAAGAAGAACCAAAATCTTACACAAATAACTTTACAACAATAATGCATGCAATAAAAATACATGAATATAAAATACATCACCTTACCACCACGAAATCAGTCACCCGCATCTTCAACCGAAGTACTTGCCTCTTTGATGGAAGCTTCATCTTCATTATGTGTTATTATATTCTTCCTATCTAACAAAGCCCATGCATCTAACTTTAGCAAGGATGCATAACTACTCCTCTATCTCTTACTTAGATATGATATCCTAAACATGTATGTGCAACCAAAACATATAAGCATTGCAATACCAAGATAACAAAACCATACCTCTATAATCCGGATCTACAATCTGACCAACATGTCTTGTGCCTCCAAGAACTAGGGACACCTCAACAATCAAGACACATTCACTGCATCTTCTCAAATTACTTTAGATCTATGATTTTCTATTTAATAGGTCGCCGACACCAGTGTCCAACTAACTGACCATGGTCATCCTACTGACATCGGCTAAGTAATAGTGATGACATCGGTATAGCATGCCGATGTTGGTCACTATTTTTTCTAGAAACCTTACATTTCTAGGTCCCACTTGATATTAAATATCTCCCTGCGATTTACACATTAGGCAAAACAAAACCCTTCTCTCATACATCTGTTAGTAATACCACTAACAAAACTCGTAAACAAGCCCTTTCTCTAAAAACTAAAGCCACCACTCTAATACCAATTGTTGCGAACTAAAGTATGGAATAGTGTTATGATTCAATAACAAACCAAATCATTCAAATAAGGAAGTAGACAATTCCCCAAAATGTACAAAGAGGGAAGTATGTAATAGAAAATCCAAATCAAACAAAGTACACACACATAACACAACATGTACCATTGTTCACCCAATGTGGGATATGTCCACCAAAGATAGAGATCTAAATATACTATAATGAACAAGAGTACAAACCAACTCTTCCATACAAGAGTACAATGCATATCTCCTTGAGTATCACCTCCTCTAGATCACTAAATGGATCTACAGGAGTACACTAAAATCATTCCTCCAAACCACCACCAAATTTCACATAACCAGGAAATATTGCATCTCTAAACATTACAACCAAGATCTCTTGTGAATCTACAAACAAGTCCTCTCAAATTGGTCTACTAATGCGCAACCATAACTATCCACCAAGAAGTAATTCTCTCTTCCATTACTACTTCAACCTATGAAAACAAGAACACAACCTCCTTTAAAATATCTTGATACTATCACGTACCCATAAGCTATCCAATGAGCTATAATACTAGATGTCTATGGACCAATAATACAACATGATATCTTGGATCTAGAAGACAAGATATCACAATAATATGTTGATCTGAAAGAAGAAACCTTATGTGTTGTGCATACTATGCGAGCCATTACATTAAGACAGAAAAATACAAAGAAAATACGTAAAAGATATTACCCTCTTCTCACCATTCGATCTACCGCCATGTCCTTTTTCCAGCTTCTCTCCATGGAAGCTCTATCTTCATGCAACCCCTTTTTACTTTTTTATTTTTCTTCATCCTATCAATCAAGTAGAATCAACATTCTTACTCATTTCTAACTTCTAACCCTATTTTTCTAGCTTAAATAAGCACATACAAACTTAGGGAATCTTAGTTATGCATTTACAACCACCTGATTACCTTTATAACCAAGGGTTAGATTAAAATCCACATCTAAAATAAAAACATTCATGTATAGGTAACCAATTTAGGTTTCTCCGAGGTCACCGATGTCGGTTACCCAATGGATTTTGGTTGCTCTCAGTGACCGATTTTGGCTACTGTGTAAACTTGCAAGTTTGTAAACCTACGAGTTTGTAAATCAACTATTTGTGAAGCAATTAAGTTTCACAACTCAAAACAAAACCCACTTGATATTAAATCCTTTTATTAAGAACACCCATTCTTAACATAAAATGACTTCCAATGTTTTTGAGCACCCACTCAACCTAAGAATCACCTACTTCACAGTCCTTTAAGTACCCACTAAAAGGTATCCAAGCACCCACTTAGCTAGTTTTGCAAGCTTCTAATTGCAAGGAGCAACTACCTCTGTGACCCAAGCACCCACTTAGGAAAATTATACCGACAATTTTGAAATTTTATCATCTACCTACTTGTTTCTTAATCAACAGATCATGTTCTTTGTTCTAGAACAACTTGTTTACAATTTCGTATCACTCCCTCTCCTTATTGTTTCAGCACTTTTATATTGTTAATTATACATTCCTCTACTACTAAAAATGTATTACATAGTAAACCTAGTCATGGTCATGCCCTCTCTTCTATCACACTCTTTTTCTAACTTGACTTCAGTTCATTTCACATCCATTATCTCATGATAAACTTTTTCCTCACATGCATTATAAATTTCTGTTTAGACATATTAGTAGCACACACTATTTTTTAAGTGTTAGACTCTTTGCATTCTTCTTCCCTGGACTCTACTACTACCTCCTTCAAGCTCAAATTGAGCTCCTCACAAGAGTACAAATAAAAACATAGAAACTTCAATTCTTCGACTTTTCAGCCCTTTTGAAAGATACCAAAGGACTCTTCAAATTCTACTTTGTGACTTCAAAAGCCATTCAAATTAGGAAAAAGGTGCATTTTTCTCTTATTTACTTTTAGAATTTTCTATCTCTGATTTTCATCTATACATCTATATTCACTTACTTTTTCAAATATTGAGCTTGAGCTCATGACTCTCCAACTTCTTATAACATCATTTCCTTCTTCTCAAGACAAGAAAACGATCACCTTCCTATCTAGGAACTTAAAAGATGAATAATGAAAAAAAAAAGAGACTCTTTGACTTCTTCTATGGAGTGGAATAAAATTTCAAATGTGTAAAACTATTGAATGTCTCTTAACCTTTATTGGAGAACGCTCAACTCGACCTAAGGTATTTGAGAAGACTTTACTCTTGAGCTTTTACAAATAGTGCCATGTATATGACAAAGAATTCATTCTCATTACTTGATGTAGGATGATAAATCCTACTCCATGATATTTTTTAAGGCTTGTTAAACTTTCCAAAACCTTCATCCATCCTATAGCAACTTGTATCAACGATTACTTGAAAACCTTTAACTTACCTCTTACATATAACATCAATGTTTCAGTCCACTATCTTGGAAGATGCATGCATTAAGGGAATAGACACACTTTTTAAAACCCATTGCAATATATTCAACAGTTTTACACACCCTAAACATCCTAAACCAATAAGAATCGTAGTATTAAATTGATCAAGGACTATGAAATAACAAGAAACATGTCTTTCCCAGTCATGGTGTGCACACAATCTAGCTATCTTTGGTTTTCATGCTCATTCAAGCTCAAGAGTTGTTCTTCAACCATTTACAACCTTTTATAAACCTTTATCATCAATAGACTCAAATATATCTACTTGCAATCCAAGGAATTCAAAGAAAAAGGACATTTCACTGATCAAGAATGGTTTAAAACATTTATGCTAAACAGCTTCTCTTTCTACAATTCATCAAATCACTCAAAATATTTTGTAAAAAATTTAAATGACCTTACATAGATTATTCCGAAATTTGTGTATTTTGCATGTGGGAATTAATATTTTTGAGAAATGGTCTCATGGAAACCCTAGTTGAGGATATAATAGTTGTGCATAAGCTGCTAAAATACAGTGCTCCTCATTGTATAGATAGATTAGATTGATTTATTACCTTTTGGGTCTTGTAGGTACATTTAGAATCATTTCTTCACCCTTAATACTTGTTCAGATCACTTGACACCACCTAGACAACTTGAAACAACCAATTTCTTAGAATGACATGCTTAAAAAGAGGTCATATCTTTAATAGCCATGATAATATGTAAGAGGCACAACTACTCCATCATTTTACTTGCAATTTCACCAAGGAAATGTAAAATTTTACTCTAATATTTGCATTTGAATTCAATTATTCTCACAAGAAAACACCTAAAGAGGATACCTCATGAATGTTCCTTCATAGAGGAGAATGATAGGATTAATTTTTATTTCATTTCTTAGGACAATATAGGTCAAAATGAGTTTACACATTGATCTTCATCTAAAGACCATTTAGACTAGTCAAGAATTTTTTTGACATACTTGTGAAGAGGATTTTGGGCCCTCATTGCAACAAATTAACCATTGTTTGGTTCTTGTGCATTTTTATTCTAGGAGTACTAATCAAACAAGGTCTACGACTTTAGCTACTATATACAACTCCGTGGAGATTGAACTTCAAACACCGTATAATTTTTGAAACCACCATATATATACTGTTAAATACCTTGGGAAATATCAAACAATACATTTGAGACCAATTCTATAGTTTTTCTCCTATTGACTTAGAATAGTACTTGGATTTCAGAAGAACTTTCTCGAAAGATGGTTCATAACTTTCTAAAAAAAATACAATTGTCTTGAAAATTTTTGATTTACCTTAAGATTTGAGTTTACAATAAAAATTTCTTCTATGGTTTATCCGAATAAGCCTTCTTATTTATTCTTGAGACCTAAGAAGTGAGAAAACATAAAATGCATTTTTCAAGAAGGCTATTTTAGAAAAACATGAATAAATCAAAATTCCCATTACATAATTTGATTAATTTTGACATGGAGCATTAGAAGACAACACTCTACACATCCCATGTATTTTTAGCTATACGTTTTTCTATGGAGCTCTTACTAATCTCTTTTTCATAGAAGAACATTGTCAATTCTCAAAACCACTTTCTGTACACTTTGAATTTTGATTTCTCAAGTTGAATTGAGCCTTGAAATTACACAAACATATTTTAGATACCATTTTTAAGCTTCTCCTATACTTTTGTAAACATTTCATGACTTGTACCAACTTTTCACATCTCATCAGGTACTAGAGATGGGCCTAAATGACCAGCTTAAAACTACGACTTCCACTAAAAGACCCGATACACATTGTAAGAGATTTTTGTCATGATTATACCATCATACCTATCATGTATCACATTTGAACTAGAAAAACCTGCCATGTTCATGCTTCCACTAGACTCACCTCACTAACCAAGCCTAAAGAGAACTAAGACCATCTTGTACTCTCTCTTGTGAGCTCCAAATGTCTTCAGATGAAACTACCAATCAACCTTCATGTCCCTTACAAGGTCTCACTTCACATTTCACTCATTTTGCATCAATGACACTTGACATCAATGACAACACAAATGAACATGGTTGAACAAAAAATTGTGGTTCTCGTCTAAATTCTAGGGCATAAATATAGTTTGAATTTAAAGTAATTTGGTCAGGCAATTTAGGAGATAGCTGATGCCCTATATGAAACACATGGCCTTTCAAAGGCTTACAAAACCTTTTAATTCATTATAAATACCTAGAAATTTGTTACAATATGATCCTAACCACGTGCTTAATCCATTTGTTATGACAGTAAAGTGATTAGGAAGAATTTTCAAGAATATGAAGTTTGAAGTGACTGTCCATTCACAAACCCTTAAACATCATACATGGAAAACATGGTAATCTGTTATCAAAATTTCACCCCCCCTGGGTAAATTTCGATAACATGCATCAGATTCTCAGGTCCCAGGAAAATTGATTGATTCGGGGCCAAAATTCATGTTTCCAGGGTCCCCTCAGATTTTTTCTAACTCCCCTGGTCGAAGTTGGAAGGAGAAAGCTCTGAGAAAATGCGAAAAAGGTTGCAGAAGGCAAGTAGGTTGATCCAGAAAAAATGGTGAAAATCGGCTAAGTCCTAGTCCTAGGAGCAATTGGGACATCTGGGACAAAAAGGCGCGGATCGGCCGAAAAGCCTCCAAGCGGCCCAAATAGCAACAGGGACATCTGGGACAAAAGTACGCGGCGGGCGCGAAATGCCGGTTCGACCGAGAGAAAAATTGGCTAACTGCTGAGAGGGTCGCCTTTGGGACATTTGGGACAAAAAGGCGCGAAGCGGCCGAACCGGGCGAAATGAGCACAAGCAGTCTGAAACAAAGTGGGACAAGCGGGCCAAAAAGACGCGAACTGGCCGAACCGGGCGAAAAAGGTCGAGGCAGTCCAAAGCAAAGTGAAACATTTGGGACAAATGGACGCGAACCGGCCGGTTCGCACGAAATCAGCACAAGGAGCACTAAACATTTGGGACATCCGGGACGAAAAAGACGCGAAGGGCGCGAAAGAGCCGGCAGGGCCGAGGACCAACCAGATCACGCCACGTGTCACAAGGGGAAAGGACCAGAAAAGTCAAAGGGCGAGTTTTCGAGCACCGATCCGAACCAATGGGATAATGCCACGTGTCCCAGCTAGGGCCCACAAGGAAATTTCAAAGACAGCCCGCCGAAAGGTAGAGGAGAGAGAATTGCTCGTCCAATCAGAGCGTGCCACGTGTCATCCAGGTGGCGAAGCGCGGGAAATATTTCAAAATCCGTTTTGGTCTGTTCCACGCCCTAAATCTTCAGATCATCATATCTTTTGATCCAGAGCTCGGATTTGCACGTTCTTGATATCAACGGAAAGCTCATGAAATTCTCTACATGATTCTGGGATCAATCTTGCATTTTGGTGCAGTCTGGAGGGAGAAAATCAAGAAACGTCTCTGGTGCGTGGTAATGGCAGAACTGACGTTTCAGCGACCAACTTTAATGCAAAAGACAGTCCGCCGCTCTTGCCAGGATTCTCACCTGCCGCCATAATGAGATAAACTAAATGCAACCTAGAAGTGGTTGGGGTAGATCTAAATTCCCTCTCTTTTCCCTCTCTCATTCTTCCTATATATTGTAAAGAGGGGCAAAGAGATAAAAAGTTGTTCATTTTTTCTGCTCTGCCCTCCCTTCTTTTCTTCTCTAGGGTTGAAAATGGAGTTCGAACCTCCTCCCTTGCTCTGTAATGGCGTTTTTGCCTTTTACTAATGGAATGATGTTCTGTGCAAACTTCTTGGAGCAACAAAACGTGTTCTGTGATGCATCTGTCCATCCTCTCTCGTTTTTGCTTGTTCTCTCCTTGCCTCTCTTCATTTCGGCAGTATCTGTGCATGTCTAAATGTTCATTGCAGTTTGGAGTGTGTTCATGGAGTTTTGGGACATTTTTCGTGTGAAATCTATCCTTGGGCGGTGATGCATCCTGTCCATCCTTCCCATTGCTCACCTCTCTTTGTCCATGGCAGTTTTGATAGATGTTCAACATCCTCCTTCTCTCGGTGTATCACCGTTTTAGTGCAGCTTTTGCTGTTTTTCCCTTCTCTCTCTCTCTCTGTCTCCTTGGCATGGTTAGATTAGGATTAGATTAGTTTTGCCCGCACTGGAATAGCTTGTGTAAGGTAGTTTAGGAGCAGGAACCAGCCTTCTCGGAGATTCCTCTCTCGGTTTCACAAGTCCCACGCTGGAGAGAGGTTTCCATGTTGTGCAATCACACCTGGATGCCCGAACATCAACCTAGAAGCCCGATGTGCGCCCGTGGGTGTCTTTGTGATTTTGCACTAACAAGAACTTCAACAAAATAGATATTTATATTGTTATTGAACGTCATACATATTTAAATCACATGGAAAAATTACTATCTTCACTATTCTACCGAATTCTTGACCAAACATAGATGGTTTACAATCTTTTTCTCCTTGTTCTTCTCCTTAGGAATCTTAACAAACCCCTAATTTGACGTAGACTTTCCTATTAAAACTCTACCATATTCCATAACAAAATATATTATGATGAAATTTGTTGGTAATCTCCATCGGTGAACTTATCAACCTTAACAACTCACTTACACCTAATAGAATCACTTTTACTTAGTCAAAATTGATCATTTACAACTTGTTACTCAATTTTTCTCTTTTACAATTACACTACAATTACACTTCACACACACACACACACACACACACACACACACCAATTCAAAATTGAGTATAAACAAAGGTGGAGGGTAAACAAATGCATATCACTCCAAATCATTTAATCCCTAAGAAACTCCCTTATGCAATGATGATCTTGTATAAATAACCCAATCAATTGATGATATTTTGTAATGACTTGTTTTCTTTTTTTTACTTTGAATTGAGAACTCTTTGTTTGGAAAATTTGACATATGAAACTAATTTTGAGTTATCCAAACCTATTTGGGGAATTATACTTATGTTTTTTCCTAATTTATTGAGTTTTAGAAAATCTTTAAATGCCTTCTAAATAATATTTTCTAGTCCATACCTCCGTCTTTTTCGTGGATAGTCTTGTATCATAGTACTCATAATTTTAATATAAGGTCTATTTCATCAAAAAAAAAAGTTATAGGTAAGTAAATGAGTGTATTTTGACTATTTTTATAGAATTTTATATGTTAAATTTAAAATTAATCCAAAACTATAGGAAATAACATAAACAATATGAAATTGAAAAACTAACTATTATGTGGCTGCAAACTAAATTTCTACTTTTGGAGAAAAATATTTTATAATGTTTTCTAATGAAGAAATGTAATTGTATAGTTTTTTGCATTATAATTTTGAATGATGTATTTTTTTAGTAATGTGATATTTTATAATAAGTAATTAAACAATGCAATGAGGAGATAGAAGATTTTAATGGGAGTAGAGATATAACAATTAGGCCTGGAATGGGTGAACTAGTCATGATTTTGGGATTAATCCAATATGAACATTATCATGTGATAAATTATCAAATTGAAGAGTTTATATTGAACCCTCTTCTACCTTCAACATCCTAAGCTTTGAAATGAAATTTACTTTCCGAAAGAAAGGTATCTAAGTTTTTAATGATTCTTTGTATTTGTTTTATTTCTTTAATGTTTGAATTCTTAAGATGATTCGGTTTCTACAATATTCTTATGTTATAATCTCAACATAAAGTGTAGTAAATTTCCATATACATAGAATTGGAAATTAAACCCTTCATTAAGATTAGAATTGAAATTTAAAATTTACAATACAATAATGAATGGAAAAAAATACCTAGGTTTTACTTTCCAAAGGATCTAATTTGAATTCAAATAACTTATAGAGATGGATTAAGACTACCACACTTGAGTACTATGGGTGATATCCATAATTTGGACAAGTATTAAAAATCATGACTGCAATTGTCTCAATGTACATGATAATATGATTTGGGTATCTCAAGGAATCTAGAACTCTAATAATCACTCAAAATATTTAGAGTAGTGGTGTCACATAGTGTATGGAAACCTAACATTCCATCTGCCCATAAAAAAACACCATTAAAAACAAATCGAGGTCACGAATGCATACCATACATTGCGGTAAATGATTACTCATGCCGCTACCATACGTTGCATACGTAAAAATGTTTTAAATATGGAAAGAAAATTTGGAATTAATAACAATCATGCCCACACAAAACATATTTTAAAAGTTCTATTAACTCGAATATATGAAAATGCAAACGAAATGAAGTACTCATTCCCCCACATTTTGTACAAAAACAATGTTAACTATCCTATAAATTATGTATATGTCCCTAAATATATATTATAAACTTATAAAATGTTTTATTTTAACTAAAATTATTAATGATATGTTATAAATATTCCTATTAAAGTACCATCATTTTATGAGTCTAACATGAAATGGTCCAACTTATTTATTATGTTGACTAGATTGAAGCTCCGTGAATAAATTATACCTAGTTATGTTCATGTGTCCATATACTCTACTACACTATATATTTTATACTCTATTATCTATATATTCATGAATTGCATTGTTATTTTAGTAATTAACTCACATAATTTTCACTCTTTTGGGGTCATATATATTGTATAGATCACTTGGATAAAAATTAATCATAGTGTATGCATATCTAATATAGCATATAGTCATCATTGGATCACATAGAAGAAGTAAGTAAGAGGCCACCATATATAATTATGATCTAGAAGAAATGTAATGGTAGAAACCATGATGCAAAGAGATATTATAGATAAAAATAATACAAGTATATAATCTCATAGAAGTAAATATGCATATAAGTATAACAATGGATGTAAAATTTATAGTCAAAAGAAAATTCCAAGACCCACATATAAGTGAAAAAAATTAGAAGGCCAAGAGAAACATAAAAGGTAAAAATGGTATCACACACATAGAAACAAAGCACACATTGTTTGTCGGAAAATACAATTGAGGATGAAAACAATGGACACCTAATTGTCGTACACACATACACAAGCCAAACAAGAAAGTAAATATGTGATGATATAAATTAGTCATTATCAAATGAGAACATGGAAAAAGACATGATAACCCTTCACAATCAATATGTGGTTTTCCCAATATTCTAGATAAATTATAAATATCCTAATATGAGATACATATAATCATGATTTGCAAGATCAATGTCTAATAAAATAATAATAAATGATAGTATAGAAAATTTTCTTAGATATTCATCTAAAGTAGTGTTATCCAATTTTGCACACTTGGAAAAATTGGACAAAAGAGGCTTGTTATGCTCTAGGATCTGATTATAGGTCCTTGAAGTTCAAGGTTTGCTTAGAAGGCGGAAAATGACCCCGGTGGTCTTGCTCTTAGTCAACATGGGAAAAATGGTCAAAATCAATAAATTGTGTTTTAGGGGTCTTATTGTGTTTCAATTACTCTCTGATTTCAAGAAAGAGACCTAGAAGATCAAAAATCAAGATAGGGTCAGATTTAAGAGGTAACATGGCACTGAGCTAGAAATAGCTCGCCGAGTAGCTCGATGAGCTACTCGGAGAATTGGTCGACATATACCAAGGTAAACCGCATAGGGTACTTGCATTTGAATTAGTAATTTGATAAAGGTGCCTCAAGAAGCAACTCACGTAGTTGACATAGTATGTCGGTCAATACATTAAAGGAATAGAATCACCAAGCTCGACATTGAGCTATATTCAGGAATCCGCAAAGGTTAGGCTCATGAGCTTGGTTCGAGCTTAGCAATGTTGGTAAGCCCAAGTTAGAAAAATAGTCGAGATATGGAATTGGGAAAAACTTACAAAGGCAATACAACTTGGTCAATTCGCTTCAATAGCTCGACATGAGCTCATTCAAGAACCCAACAAGGCACTTGGTGTATCAAGAAAGGTAGGTCAGGTCATTAGGCCAAGCTAATGCTTGCGTAATGATGAGGAAATGAGAGTGGACTCAAAGATGCAAAAAATAACCCCCTAGGTGAGCTATTTGGCATATGGCTTAGAAGTGTTGACGTAGACAAATCCAAGACACTCAACATTGACACATCACGCTTAAGCTCGATCTATCGAGTTAAGTAGAGAGTTCGGTGGTCTCAAGAGTAGAATGGATCAAGATTGAGCTTGAACACATCACAGGTGGAAACATATTGCACAAAGTATGGAACAAGTTGTGGGGTCAATCGAATGGGCTTAAAAGGACATCTAGTGCCGAGAAGGCTCGAGGAAAGCTCGAGGGGCCTGGTTTGGTGTGAGCTTGTGTGTAAGGAGTTCGATGCGAGCTCGAGTGGGTGGGGCTCATGGTGGAGCCAAAAATACTCGAGGATGGAACAAAACCAACTCACCATGGGGATAACAAGTAGCTCGCAAATCCGTGAAAATTGGGAGAGGATGTGGGCATTGACGTGGAAAGGCCAACAAACTTGCATGTGAGCCAAACTCCAACAACCCAAGGAAACATTGCAACGAGGTCTTTGAGCTCAGAAGCTAAGGGTAGAGCTTGACTATGAGCTCAGGACTAGACGAATGAATAGTGCTTCAGGACCACATTAAGGAGAAACCTCGGGTTGAACCAAGCTAATGCTCAATAGAAAAATAAACTCGAACTCAAGTTTGAAGCTGTGCAGATCTGTCGAGTTCACCAGTCTTGAGAGAAAGTTTGGGGTTGAGTTAAAACGTAGAGGCTTTGAATTATAGCTCATCGAGCTCGAGGTAGCATGACGACATAGTATTTGAGTTTCTCGCTTGGAGGAACCAAAGCTATAGACTCATTATAGATTGGCTAAGTCACATTCGGGGAGAGCCATGGTAATCTTGGAAAATTGAAGATCAATCCGGCGGTTTGAACATTGATTAAGAATTCGACTGAAAACATAGTGAAGGGCCGAGTTGAGGTCCGAGTAAGCCTTGACCAATACATGGTAATCAGAGGTGGCAGGGTATGGAGATGGAGCCTCGAGCTCGAGAGACCCGTCGTTGGAGAAAAATCAGAAGATAAATATGTCGACGCTCGAGCTAAACTCATGGTGGCTCGAGTCTCACGGTGGCTAGAGACAAGGGGATTAGATTCATCGATGAGGGTGAGCAGGTTTATTACAACTGTTTTCTCGTTTTGAGCAAGTAATGGAATCCCACACAATAGGGAGCTCGTCAGGACCAACGAGTCGTGATCGAGGCTAGCGTGTTGGAATTCCGAGTTCCCCAAAGCAAGTTGACGGCGAGGTGCTCGTAGTAGCACAAACATGAGCCGAGTTGCATAAGCTTGGCATAAACCCGAGACACGGACAGGGATTTTGATTAGTTGGGCTAAGTTGGTTCAACTTTCAATAAACAATGCGGCAGAGATGGAGCGGGTCAATGTTAACGTACAACACTTAGCAGGATAAGAGGATTTGACATTCAATATGCATTGTGCACTTCAAGCTTAGTGGGAGTTCAGGTGAGTAAATAGCCTTGCGGATTCGCAATGTGGATCTCGCTAAACCGATGAAGCTTTCAAAGCCTATAATAACTTGTTCGAGCCAAGGCATGAAGCACCGTTTGAGAGACGATGAAGTAAATAAGGGAACCTGTTGTATAACAGGTGTCTGAGGTGGTTAAAAGATCGCCTAACCATGTGGAACGAGTCGATATAACTAAGTTAGTTGGCGGAGTAATCTAAATAATGCAACCAAGGAGACGTGAAGAACTCTCCAATCGATACGTTAACGTGGCAAGTTGTGAGGATTCAATGCAAAAGTGAAAGCTAACCGACATAATGCAAAGTTAAAAAGGAGCTTTCCATGTGCAAATAAGGAGATCCACTCAACATGGAAGGTGGACTATTTTTAAGGTGGCCATGGCAATGTAAGGTGCCGGTGATAGAATAAGGCGGTCGGTAATAAACAAGAAGCCCTCCCAAAGAGAAGTGACTATACAAAGTGATTAGCGGGAATTTCAAGGATGTCACCGAATTAAATTAAAATAACCCACCGTGTAACCTACAGAGATTCGAGTCATTGGGCCAATTAACACTTAAAGCCTTCGAATGCAAATTAAATTCTTTGGGCTCACCTATGGACCAAGATGACCTCCGGAAGGAAATTAAAATGTTATTTACTTTAAAATATTATTTTTTATTAAAATATTGTTTTAATTAAGTGGAAAATTGAATTCAAGTTTTTGAATTTATGAAGTCATGGTGGAATGTTCTTGGGGATTCAATTAATCATGTAATTAAGTGTGAAGGCCATCATGTGCCATTATTCATGCCCCATAATTTAACCTTTCTTCGTCCTTTCTTTTAAGGTGGATTTTTGTATAAATGTAAAGGGGAGACTCATTCCAAAGGGTTGGACATTTATTTGTATTTCTCTCTATTCTCGCAAGTTAGTCTTGTTGGTATCCAAATTGATTCTCCGCGAGCAACATTACGAAACTGGAAGGATGCTTAGAGACAGACGAACCATGATATGAGTCGTTTTGTAGCCAAGGATGGGATTGCTGGCTCTTTGTCACTCGGGCATTGGAGAAGTGGATATCACCTCACTGAGGGTTTGATCTACCCCACTACTTTGGGTTGTGCCTTCAACCAAGGTGAGAGGACCCGTTCTGTAACCCGTGTTTATGAAGGACATCAAGAGATCCTTCTCTGCACAATGTTAATGAGAACCTTGAGGAAATATGATCAATGCAACATAATCTAAATCTCATGAGTTGTCACACTAGAGAGTGGAGATGTTTCCTAGAAAAAGGTTCGGGTTACTAAAGACAATAATGGAATCTTGGTTGTCCCTGCATATTTTGGCAATGGAATTTGTTCATTTGTGGATACACAATACAAACAGGGGTGGTTCGTGTAGGATTCATCGTTTGAGAATTTTTTTGGTGGGAAGTTAAGCAAGATAGAGTTGATTATACCAAATCTTTGAAAGCCTTTACAAAAATTGGAAAACTCACAGATAGAATGCTTCAGAACAAAGCTAAAATATTCCTTCAACCAGAAGGTGTGTATCAATGGAGGCCCAGAGATGCATGGTTTCACACATTCTTCAAGAATTCAACACAAAGGCTCATGTTAAAGACTCAATTAAACATTAGAAATCCATAGTTCTTCACGCCTAAGGAAATGACTCTGACAATGACAACCAAATGAAGGAGAAAGATTTTATGCATTCATATAAGGAAACAGAGAAAACTTCAAACCATGTAGAATGAGAAATTTTGAACAAACAGGGTGAGATTAAATTGAGCACCAACATCGGCTCCGACTCGGGGATGGGCACTCCCTGCGAGTTTTGCAAGAACAACAGACCATGTGCCAAAAATCCATTGGGCAATGGAGTCAAGAACAAGCTTGCAAAGCAGAAAAACAATAACCAATCCTCCCAAGATCAAACCAAGAAACCAACAAGAACTGGTCATCAGTACCAAGCGAAACATAAAAACGCGAAAACAAAGCAAAAATAGAATACTATACATCAGTGTACGATGATGCATGTCCCGATTATGAGAAACCAATCAAGGAAATATTTCAAGTGCCTAGCCATTCGAGTACGACCAAGCCAAGAAGTCTTGATACTTTTTTAACAACTAGACATATGCTTGTTTTTCTTCTCGATCCAAATTGTTGCCTAGTCGTATTCTCCTAGGTTTATCCTTTGTGCCTTTACCAGATATAGAACAAACCCCATCAAACATCAGAGTCTAGGGAGAACCAATCTACTCGGGTACTTACACTCATCAATTTTATGCTCCTTAAAATCAGCATAACCCACAAAGTTGTTGACATCGATGTCTGCATACAATACTTCATAAGAAGCATTGTTAGGGTCCTTAATGAGATATAACATTTTCTTCTCGCCATATAACTTCACAAGGCTACCCTCAATTGGTATGGTTGCATAAGACATGTCCAATTGAACACTTCCGCCACATGTGAGTTGCCCACATTCGGATAATAACATCCCCCATTTGGCAGGACAGTCCACAATAACCACATTCATGGTTAAGTATTTTCCTGGAAAAGCTGCCAACTGCATAATCGCTTGACATGCCCAACTACTGACACTTCTCTTGAATCCATAGCAATACATTTCCCAAAAGTTGTTGTTTCCCTTATATGTAACTCATTCATGACCTCAAGAGGCATTACATTACATGAGGCTCCTAAATCAAACATGCAGTTATGTACCAGCCTATCTTTAATAATCAAAGTGGTAAAAAATTGATCCACATTAAGTTGAGATTCAACCAGAGAAGTTCCCAAATACACCTCAGATGATTCACCCAATTCCTCCAATGCTTGTGGTATTTCTGATTCTGCAACAATAGGAGGAATCTCTACATTTTTCACACTCTTGCCCTGGGTAATTTTTTCTTCTTTACATCCCAAATATTCAAATGCCCTTTTCTTATGCTCAGGGATCCTGAGTAATTCAACAATGGGAATAGTGACCTTGATCTGACTCAAGATTTGGGCTATGTCACAAGGAATATATTTGGGTAGGACAATATTAGGAGGAAGATTCACAGTTTCATCTGATAGTATAGGATTTTTCAGAGTCTGGGCATGGGTAGGAGCATAGGTTTTATTTGGGGTAATTAGGCCTTTTCCAAATGTATCTTTCTTAGGGGTCTCCTTAGGGATACTGGTAAGGATTGGAATCTTTGGCTTGGCTTATGGCCCTACCCCTTTGACAACCTTACTTCTGGTGTTATATTCTTTCTCCTGAGCAACTACTGCATTCATCAACATTTTCCTATCCTCTTCGGAAGGGATCCCTCCATCATACTTTTTAATCATCAAATCCCTTAAGTATTCAAAATAATGGTTGCGCAGATCAAATGCTTGTACCATATCAATTTCAAAATTATTAACAAGAGGAAGAGGTAATACCCGGTGGACATAATCCCATAAATATTCAGCATTTATGGCACTTATCAATTCATTTGAGGTTGCCCCCTATTGGGAGTTTGCAGGGCTTTCCATCATGCACACATCATCATATGTCTCATCATCATCTAATTCCTCAACCTCCTAATCTACATCAAGGAAGTTTGGTAAGAAACACCTATCACACCACTCAATAACACTATCCTCCTCCACGTAAGCAACCTTGGAAGTCAAAGGATCAAGAATCAATCGATACTCCCTAGGTTGAGTTTGTTATTACCTGATCCCATGGGCCCTTTCCCTCGGTCATCTGGTCTATGATCACCTCTGGGATGATTTCTAGATCTCTCCTCATCATGTGGCTTGTCCTGACCCTTGGACCTTTGTCCTATCCCTTTTTCTCGCTTTCTGGTCATTTTGTAGGATATTTCTTTAACTACTCCAGCAAATGTTTTTACACCTCTTCCAGATCCACAACTTTCCTTAATCGAGGCTTTTCAAGATTGATCACTTAACACCTTCCCTCTTAGGAGGATTTCCACCGCTTTGATGTTATTTTATATTTGTAAGGCCATGGTGAAATCCTGCCTCAATGTTCCTGGGTTCTTAACTCTCAAGTAATAAGCAACCTTTTTATCAAAAGCATGAGAATATTTTATCAAATAGGAGACATCACTTGGCCTTAGGATTACAGCAGCCTATTCAAGGTCTTATTGAACCGAGTATTGAAATCATGTATGATTCATTTATATTTTTCCGTATATTTTCAAATTCAAATAAAAGGAACCCGGGATCTATCTTATCCCTATATTGCAATCTAAAGGCATTTTTCATCTCGGTCCATGAATCTATTGAATTATCTCGGTAAATATTTGTACGATCATGTGCATCTTCCTCAAGAGTATGAATATACAAGTTTACATACACATCTTCGTAATCAATTTCAAAATCTTCCATCATATTGATAAATAGTTTTAAATGGTGATCACAAGTGATGGTATTATTTCCTTGAAAATTTGGCAACCTATTTCTGACATCTTGTGGCACCCTATTAGGATATCCATCCATACCTCTGAAATATATAGGTCCAAAAGTGTTGACAACAAAAGGAGGTCTAGGTGGAGGTTGGGCCATATTGTCTTGAGGAGTTGATCTTCTTTGGAGAAACAAAATGATAGGGAATGAGGGGTCTTTGGAGCACAACAAGATAACTCTCAAAATAGATATTCTCTATTGATTTAGCTTCTTGGAAAACCCTATCAACCTTGGAAGAAACATGGGAAAACTCAAAGGTAATATTTTCAGACACAAATGATGGCCCCTCTCCAGTTCGAGAACTCAAATCTATATAAAGATTACCAGTTGAGAATCACTTGAAGACGTATGGTAATTTTCAACCACAGATTGATCACGTTTTGGAACCGATATCTCCTTTTTTGACTCGTGATCTCCAACAACTTTCTAGACCTTTTTTCCTTCTGAATTTGCTTTTCCCAATTTTGGAAATAACTTTCTAGTAAGGTCCCTAGTGAAGAGAGATCTTCTTCCCTCCAGCTTTGCACAGATTGATGACAAATTTCACTTGACACATGTTAAGGCATGGGTAATCATCAAAATTTCAATTCAACAAGGAGTCACCACTAAGGATTTTAACCTTAGTTGTGCAGATCCGCACTATAAGTAACTTGCCAAGTGTCTATCATGTCTTAATTTCTGCAAAGCTTAATAGTTCCAACCTTCCTTTACCCACATTTATCACTATTGATGCAAATTTAGTGTAATAACCATTAGAAACTTGAAATACTGCACAATGAACTTGTAATCCCACACAATTATTACAAATCTCAACAAATATTGACATTTAAACAATGTGTTTACACTTAAATCATGTAAGAAACATTGCCCGGGTTAGCATGTGTATGCATTTGTATAAATAATCCCAAGTAATGGCACCAATACGGTGTTTTTTCCACACAAATACATCTCAAACTTGAAATAATCCCTCGTAATGGTGTCAATACAGTGTTGTTGCCACACAAAGAGGTCTTAGAGTTCAAATAATCCCCAAAACGGTGCCAATTCGGTGTTGTTGTTGCACAAATAGGTTCTAGAGTTGAAATAATCCCCAAAAACAATGGCAATTTGATGTTGGTATCCAAATTGATTCTCCCACGACAGTTGAGTAGCATCATGAAACTGGCAGGATGCTTAGAGATAGACGAACCATGATATGAGTCATTTTGTAGCTGGGGATGGGATTCATCTGGCTCTTTGTCACTCGAGCATTGGAGAAGTGGATAGCACCTCACTGAGGGTTTGATCTACCCCCACTACTTTAGGTTGTGCCTTCAACCAGGGTGAGAGGACCCATTCTATAACCCATGTTTGTGAAGGACATCAAGAGATCCTTCTCTACATAATTTTAATGAGAACCTTGAGGAAATATGATCAATGCAACACAATCTAACTCTCACAAGTTGTCACACTAGAGAGTGGAGATGTTTCCTAGAAAAGGTTCAGTTAATTAAGACAATGATGGAATCTGGTTGTCCCTGCATATTTTGGCAATGGAATTTGTTCATTTGTGGATACACAGTACAAACAAGGGTGGTTCGTGTAGGATTCATCATTTGAGAAATTTTTGGTGGGAATTTAAGCAAGATAGAGTGTATTATACCAGATCTTCAAAATCCTTTAAAAAAATTGGAAAACTTATAGCATTTAATGCTTCGTAAGCAGCTAAAATTTTCCTTCAACTAGAAGGTGTGTATCAATGGAGGCCCAGAGATGCATGGTTTCACACATTCTTCAAGAATTCAACACAAAGTCTCATGTTAAATACTCAATTAAACGTTAGAAATCCCTAGTTCATCATGCCTAAGATACACTCATAGGCTTATAAACAATATTTATCAACATAATGAGAGTAAAGTGATTTTAAATTGTTTATTTCATTACCAGATGAAAGCTCTTCTCATAATGAAATTGCAAATTCCATAATACTAACACATGGATGAGATCTTGTGTGACTTAGAGAGATTTTAACATAAGATTGAAACAGGAACAAGAAAAACTATTTGAAAACATTATGAAATAACAACAAACACAATTATGCTCATGATCAACACAGAGTCATTCAAGGTTCATTAGATTCATCAGTAGGGGAAATTTTCCTCAACAATCTCAGAGTTTGTCAATGGCTGTACATTTTCAAGTGATTGAATCCAAAACACAGGAAAATAAACTAGTCTCTCAGACGGTGTCTTGAGAAAATGGTTTTCTCTCAAACTTTCTCAGAAACGTTAACCCCCCTGTTAGAGTAGGTATTTACCTTAGCTCATGTTCACCTAGGTACTTTATTTATCTTTATTGTATTTATCCTCACCCACTTATGTGTGTGGATATTTATTTTATCTTATTTAGATATTAGGAGATATTATCTAGTTGTTAGGTATAGTTCTTTCATTTATCTATGGTATTGATTCAATCCTTGATGTCTAGTTCTCTCCTAAATCTATGGTCTTGACTAGTTCTTTGATGACTAGTTATTTCCTTGATTTATGGATTGATCTATGACCTTGATTGGTTCTTAGATTATCATTCCTTTCCTATTTAATCAAGGCCCATTCTCAATGTATGGCATTGAGTTCCATAGTTATATATGATATTGCTACTCATTTGTTTGCAAAGGTTTTATGCAAAGCTATTCGGTGAATTGCTTTCATCTTATTGATCGTGGTGTTTGATTAACATCCGTGTTCTTGGCTTGGTATGATCTAGTTCTCATTCCTTTCACCCCCTTATGCAAGTGTATTCTCATTGCATTTATACATTTCACTTACTCACTCATCCCAAATTTTCCCCCAAAAGAAGAATATTCGAGGAATCCTTTTTTTGTTACAAGTTTGTTCCAGAAAGTGATGTTTAACAAATTTACACCCAAAGTTGTTAGGTGGATAAATCATGAACTGATCACATTTCTCAGACCCTCAACTATGACTGGGATGCCATATCATAATTTTTTACAATATTACTAATGATTCTTTTATTTTTTCATGCAAGAAATCCCCTTTTTTATTAATTTTCAGGTGGCTCCATATGGTTGGATCTGACAAGAAATCCTTTTCACCCTCAAGAATACACCTTGAGAAATGAGTTCCTCGCATGGATACCTACATTCGTGACCCTCAGAAATGAGTTCCCTCACATGGATACCTGCATTCGTGACCCTCAGAAATGAGTTCCCTCGCATGGATTATATCATATATCTGTGATGTGAGTCCGAGTTGACCAAGTAGAAAGTGGAGCCAGTGGTAACTTCCATGTTTTTCCTTGGCATAACTAGAAAGGTGAAGTCCAGAGGTAGGTTCCCAAATGAGTGTGGGCCCTCCATGTGTTCGAACCCTAGAGAGTTGCACCTGGTTGCTGAAAATTTAGAGTATGGGAAGGTCCAACGGAAGCTTCCACATGTCTATTCGGCACAACTTCAAAGATGGAGTCTAGAGGCGGGACCTCAAATGAGCGCAAGCTCTCCACATGCCCTCGGCCATTGAAAAAGTCTCAGTATATAAAGAGGAGCTAGTGGAAGCCTCCACATGTCTCTTCAGAGCACTTTTGATATGGTCATTCCCAAGAGTGGACACCCCAAACAAGCATGGGATCATCACGTGTCTTAGTATGGAAAAGTTGTTAAAAGAGTTTAAGGACCAGCAGAAGGTGGCACGTGCCTAGGGTCTAAGTATGAGCAGAGAGCTAGCAGTAATCTTCCACGTGTCTCTTCGGTGATTTTTTTGTTTGAAGCTCAAAAGAAGAACTCCCAAACAAGCGCAGGCCTTCCACTTGTCCCGGTCATTGAAGAATTTGAAAAACCAATGGAAACTACCATGTGCCCCGGGATTAATAAAGTTGGATTGTGCGCTTGAAAAGTCTAAGTATGAGTAGAGCGGTGGAAACCTCCATGTGTATCCTTGGGATAACTCAAGGTCAAATCGAGATGGGAATCCTCAAATGAGCGTAGGCCTCTATACGTGGAAAATATTTGAGTTGAGGCGAGTCAAAAATATTCAAAATGATCTAGCGACCCGCCTCTCTGCTTCTAACTTTTGATGTGGGCCCCAAAGTGGAGTCGCGACTCACTTTTATACTTTTTCTTCATTTCAAAACAGAGCTTAAAAATCCAAAGTGCTCCACCGACCCACCTCCCCGCTTTGAATTTTCAATGTTGACTCAAACATGTGACATTAATTTTTCCCCGCAGAGTTGCGGATCATTTTATAACTTTTCTCCCTTTCACAAACGGGTAAAATTTTCAAAATTCTCCGATGATCCGCTCTCCTCCTTTGATGTTTAAAACCGGCATGAGTCCTTCTTCAGGGTCAAAGTAAGAAATTTTCCCTGCCACTTCATATTTTTGAATAGCCAATCATATACTATCAAGGTTGCAGGACCAATTTGGCATTTTTACAAATGTAACAAAAGTGACAAGTTTCACCAAAAAGACCCATCGGCTGCTTCCAATCAGAAAGGACCATGTATCCTCGGATGTTGGGACAAGATTTACAAAGGAGACATAGTCGTAGAAGACTCCTAACAATAAATTTTTTCCCTGTGGAGATGAAGACTATAAGTAAAACCAAGATTCAATGTGATCCATGACCCAAGGAAAGGACTGAAAATGGAAACCAAATGAAGGAGAAAGATTTTACACATCCATATAGGGAAACAGAGAAAACTTCAAACCATGTGGACTAAGAAATTTTGAGCAAACAGGGAAAGATTAAATTGAGCACCAACATCAGCTCGACTCTAGGATGGGAACTCCTCGCGAGTGCCGCAAGAACAATATACCATGTGCCAAAAATCCATTGGGAAATGGAGTCAAGAAAAATCTTATAAAGTAGAAAAATAATAACCAATCCTCCCAAGATCGAACCGAGAAACCAACAAGAAATGGTTACCAAGGACCAGGAGAAAGTGAAACAGAAAAACACGAAAGAAAAGTAAAATCAGAAGACTATACACTGTACAATGATGTGTGACTTGATTATGAGAAACCAATCAAGGAAATATTTCAAGTTCCTGCCATTCCGAGTATGATGAAGTCAAGAAGTCTTGATACATTTTTAAGAATGCGAAAAATGCTTGTTTTTCTTCTCGATCCAAATTGTTGCCTAGCCGTATTCTTCTAGGTATATACTTGTGCACCTTTAATAGATCTAGAACAAACCCCATCAAACATCAGAATCCAGGGAGAACCAATCTTCTTGGGGTACTTACACTCATCAATTTTATGGTCCTTAAAATCAACAAAACCCAAAAAGTTGTTGACATCGATAACCGCACACAATACTTCATAAGAAGCATTGTTAGGGTCCTCAACGAGAAATAACATTTTCTTCTTGTCATATAACTTCACAAGGCTGCCCTTAATTGGTATGGTTGCATAATATAAGTCCATTAGCACACTAGCTGCCCACTTTCTAGATAATAACATCCCCCATTTGGTAGGATAGTCCATAATAAGCACATTCATGGTTAAGCATTTTCTGTAAAAGCTAACAACTTTACCACTATACGCTTGACATGCCCAACTACGGCACTTATCTTGAATCCATAACAACACATTTACCAAAATCGGTTGTTACCTTAATATTTAACTCATTTATGACCTCAAAAGGAATTACATTACATGAGGCTCCTGATTCAAACATGTAGTTATGTACCAGTCCATCTTTAATAATCAAAGTGGTAAAAATGGATCCACATTAAGCTAATATTAAAATAGAGAAGTTCCCAAATACACCTTAGATGATTCACCCAATTCCTCCAATGTTTGTGGTATTTTTGATTTTGCAATACTAGGAGGAACCTCTAAAATTTTCACACTTTTTCTATGGGTAATTGTTTCTTCTTTACATCCAAAATATTCAAATTCCCTTTACTTATGCTCGGGATCCTGAGTAATTCAACAATGGGAACAATAACCTTGATCTAACTCAAGATTTGGGCTATGTCACAAGGAATATATTTGGGTAGGACAGTATTAGGAGGAAGATTCATAGTTTCATTTGATAGTATAGGAGTTTTCAAAGTCTGGGCATGGGTAGGAGCACAAGTTTTATTTGGGGTAATTAGGCCTTTTCTAGATGTATCTTTCTTAGGGATCTCCTTAGGGATACTGGTAAGGATTGGAATCTTTGGCTTGGCTTGTGGCCCTACCCTTTGACAACCTTACTTCTGGTGTTATATTATTTCTCCTAAGCAACTACTGCATTCATCAATAATTTCATGTCCTCTTTGGAAGGGATCCCTCCATCATACTTTTTAATCATCAAAGCCCTTAAGTATTCAAAATCATGATTGGGCAGATCAAATTATTGTACCATATCAATTTCAAAAGTATTAACAGGAGGAAGAGGCAATACCCAAAGTGGACAAAATCCTAGAAATCTTTAGCAATTCTGGAACTTATCAATTAAGTTGAGGTTTCCCCTACCGTAAGCTCACAAGGCTTTGCATCATGCACACATCATCATATGTCTCATCATCATCTCGATTCCTCAACATCCCGATCTACATCACATGGGGAGTGTGCTAAGAAACACCTATCACATCACTCGATAACACTTGCCTCCTCCATAGTAGCAACCTTGGATGTCAAAGGATCAAGAACCAATATATTCTCCCTAGGTTGAGGTTGTTTATTACCTGATCCCATGGGCCATTTCCTATGGTCATCGAGTCTATGATCACTTCTGGGATGATTTCTAGATCTCTCTTGACCGTGTGGCTTGTGTTAACCCTCATAACTTTGTCCTATCCCTTTTCTCGCTCTAGCTAGTTTGTAGGATATTTCTTTAACTACTCCAACCAAAGTTTGTACACTCTCTTCCAGATCCACAACTTTTCTTAATCGAGGCTTTTCAGATTAACCAACTTAAACCCTTCCCCTGTTAGGAGGCTTTCTAACTTCTTTGCTATTATTTTCTATTTGCAAGGCCATGGTGATAGTCTGCTTCAATGTTCCCGGGTTCTTATCTCTCAAGTAATAAACAACCTTTTTATCAAAAGCATCGAATATTTTATCAAACATGACACATCACTTGGCCTTAGGATTACAGTGGCCTATTCAAGGTCTTATTGAATCGAGTATTGAAATCATGGACATATTCATTTGGATTTTTCTTTATATTTTCAAATTTAGGTAAAAGGAACCTATTCTTTGTCTTATCCCCATATTGCAATCTAAAGGCATTTTTCATCTTGTTCCATGAATCTATTGAATTATCTGGTAAAGATTTGTACCAATCACGTCCATCTTCTTCAAGAGTATGAATAAACAACTTTACATACACGTCATTAAACTCAATTTCAAAATCTTCCATCATATTGACAAAGAGTTTTAAATGGTGGTTACCAGTGATGGCATTATTTCCTTGAAATTTTGGCAACCTATTTCGACATCTTGTGCCACCCTATTAGGATATCCATCCATAGCTCTAAAATCTATAGGTCCAAAAGTGTTAGCAACAAAAGGAGGTCTAGGTGGAGGTTGGACCATATTTCCTTGAGGATGTGATCTTAGAGGAGAAACAAAATGATAGGGAATGAGGAGTATTTGGAGAACATGAGTATAACTCTCGAAATAGATATTGTCTATCGATTGAAACTTCTTGGAAAACCCTATCAACCTTGGAAGAAATAGGGGAAAAATTAGAGGCAAGATTTTTAGACACAAATGATGGCCCATCTCTAATCGGAGAACTCAAATCCATATTAATATTACCGGTTCAAAATATCTTGAAGAAGTATGGTAATTTTCAACCATGATTGATCACCTTTCGTAACCAATATCTCATTTTTGACCCATGATCTCCAACAACTTTCAAGACTTGTTTTCCTTTTGAATTTTCTTTTCCCAGTTCTAGAAATAACTTTCTAGTAAGGTCCCTAGTGAAGAGAGATCTTCTTCCCTCCATCTTTGCATGATTGATGAAAAATTTCACTGACACATAAGTTAAGGCACGGGTAATCATCAAAATTTCAATTCAACATGCATTCGCTACTAAGGATTTTCACCTTAGTTGTGTAGATGCACTATAAGTAACTTGCCAAGTGTCTATCATGTCTTAATTTCTACAAATCTTAACAGATCCAACATTCCTTTACCCACATTTATCACTATTGATGAAAATTTAGTGTAATAACAACTAGAAATTGGAAACACTTTGCACAATGAATTTTTAATCCCGCACAATTCTTACAAATCTCAAGAAATGATGACGTTTAAACAACTTATTTTCACTTAAATCATGTAAGAAACATTACGGGTCAGCATGTGTATGCATTTATACAAATAATCCTCAAAGAACATCACCAATACAGTGTTGTTGTCATACAAATAGGTCCCAAAGTTCAATTAATCCTCGGAAATGGTGCCAATATGGTATTTTTGCCACACAAAAAGGTCCGCAGTTCAAATAATCCCTAAAAACGGTGCCAATTCGGGGTTATTGTTGCAAAAATAGGTCCCGAAGTTGAAATAATCCCCAAAAACGGTGCCAATTTGGTGTTGGTATCGAATTGATTCTCCCACGAGGTCCGAGTAGCATCACAAAACTGACAGGATGCTTAGAGATAGATGAACCATGATATAATTCATTTTGTAGTCGTGATGGGATTAAGCTAGATCTCTGTCACTCGGGCGTAGGAGAAGTGGATAGCACCTCACTGAGGGTTTTATCTACCCCCACTACTTTGGGTTGTGCCTTCAACTAGGGTGATAGGACCCATTGTGTAACCCATGTTTGTGAAGGACATCAATAGATCCTTCTCTGCACAATGTTAATGAGAACCTTAAGGAAATATGATCAATGCAACACAATCTAACTCTCATGAGTTGTCACACTAGAGAGTGGAGATGTTTCCTGGACAAAGGTTTGGGTTACTAAAGACAATGATGGAATCCTAGTTTTTCCTGCATCTTTTGGTAATGGAATTTGTTCATTTGTGGATACATAGTACAAATAGGGGTGGTTCGTGTAGGATTCATCATTTGAGAATTTTTTTGGTGGGAAGTTAAGTAAGATAGAGTTGATTATACCATATCTTTGAAAGCCTTTACAAAAATTAGAAAACTCAAAGACAGAATGTTTCAGAACAACTAAAATATTCCTTCAACAGAAGGTGTGTATCAATGGAGGACTAGAGATGCATGGTTTCACACATTCTTTAAGAATTCAACACAAAGGCTTGTGTTAAAGACTCAATTAAATGTTAGAAATCCCTAGTTCATCACACCTAAGATACACTCATAGGCTTACAAACAATCTTTATCAACATAATGAGAGTAAAGTGATTTTAAATTATTTATTTCATTACTAGATAATGGCTTTATTGGTGCAGAATCACAAAGCACTTCGAATGGCCTCATTATAAAATGGGTCATTCGATGTGATTATACAATATTGGACCATCTCTCGAGCTGTGGGACTTGCAAAACTTGAGATAGACCTATGGAGAAATCTGGTTATTGCTTCCTAATCTACCTACCACAAGCTACTCTAGTGTAGGAAGAATCTAATATATCCTAATATAACCATTCAAGGGACACAAGGAGAGAGAATGGGAAAAGAGAGACTACACTAAGTGGTGATACACCGTAAAGGAAGTGGCTAATCACATATCCAAAATTCCTGAAGTGGATAGAGGTGAACAAAGGATAAGGTGGACAAGATGCACCACGAAGCAAAGATAGATTTCACTTGGAACACCACTTCAAAAACCATTAAGTACAACTCCCAGATCCTACAATAAACATCACAATATACACAGTATACTCTGCAATGATGAGATGTGAGAAGAGACAATAACATAAGCAAGGATGGACAGATGCATCACAAAACATATTCTATTGCTCCATGAGTTCACACAGTACATCATTAGTGGGAAAGAGGAAAGAAAATTCCATTACAAAGTCATGAGAAGAGGCTTAAAATCCACATTCTACCCTAAGGAAGAAGAGAGAGGGGGCGAAGAGATAAAAAAATGACCAACCATTTGAAAAATGCCTCTCCTTTACAATATATAGAAAGAATAAGAGAGAGAAGAGGGAAAATTCAAACTTTGTTCCAACCACCCTTTTGATGCATTGAATCCTACTCTGAAAGCTCAACCACCATCCATCAATGTCTCTTGCAAATCCACCCACAATGTGTCAAGTCTCGCCACCCTATGTCTGTTTGGGGTGTCGAAGAAAGAAGAATGGTGGATCAAATCAAATATGGGTGGTTAAAGCAATCAGATCCTTCATTAATAGCTTACAAGATATTTTCCTACTTCTCACCCACTTGACCCTATCAAAATTAAATTTTCAGGCCTCCATGGTGTAGAGGATGTCGAGACCTTTCCAAAAAGTCTTCTCCCGTCCAAATCTGAGTTTCCAATTGAAAGATATAGCCGTCAATACCAAGGTCACGGGCGCGCAATGTTTAAATGAGTCCTGTCTGCACTGCAGGATCCACGTGGCAGCCTTGTGCTCATTTGAGTTTTTACCACTACCCTCATTCTTTGAAATTGTTCCCATGAGACATGTAGCATCATTTGTGGGCTTCCCTATTTCCTTTGTATTCTACTTGAGTCCTTTCTATGGGTGGAGGCACTATGTCTGACCCGAGACACGTGGTAGCTTCGCGCATGTTTGGAAACTACCCTCGGATTCTACCTTTGAAATTGTTCCAGGACAATGCATGGATGGTTACTCCAGATCTCTTATACTTAGTTGTTTTGGGCCCGCTATGTCTCCCCTTTGACCCTAGGACATGCGGCAAGCTCGCGCTTGTTTGGGGTTCCACCTTCGGAGTTTGTCTTTGAAGTTCTTCCGAATTTACACGTGGCACCTTCCACTGGATCTGCCCCATTTTGAATTTTCAATAGCCAATGAGACCTTTCTTTGACCCTTGACTACGTGGCATAATGGTGCTCATTTGAGAACCACCCTTTGGACCCATCTTAGGAGTTGCACCGAGAGAGACACATGGGGCTTTTGCACGGCACTGTCCCAAACTTGGACTTTTCAATGACCAAGTTTATTTCCTTTGTGGACCTGGGACACATGGAAGCTCCATGCTCATTTGGGAACCCACTCTTTAGACCTAACCTTGGTGTTGCGTCGTGTTGACATGTGGAGGCTTCTGACGGTCTATATACTTAGTCGTTTTGGGCCCGCTCTGTCCCTTTTCTAACTCTGGGACATGTGGAAGCTTGGTTCTTGTTTGGGGTCTCCTCTTTGGAATTAACCTTTGGATAAGTGCCAATGAGGCATGTGGAAGCTTCCGCTGATTCTTCCATACTTAACCAATTTGGGCTTTCTCTGGATTATTTATAAAGCCCGAAGACTTTGATCCTTTTTCCGTTTCTCTCCTTTGAGCCTCTGGTTTTCTTTTGTGTCATTCACCTCATATTTAACCTTTCTCCTCTATTGTAGAGCCCTCATGTAACCTCGACTATTGGATTTGAAATGTAGGATCGTTCGATAGAAATGCCTCTTAGAATTTTTCCTATGTAAGGTCGGGTTTGGATCAAATTTTCCGGGGGCAAAATTGGGATAACAATTTGGTGACTCATGGGGACATCTTCCTGCTAGATGAAGAGACCTATAGCCTTATTGCATCCATTGGGTATGGAGTCATAAATAATAGCTTGGTACTAACCCTTCTCCTGAAATGAACTCCTTGATTGATTGCACTTGCTAACCTTGAGCCTCTCCCAGAAATAGACTATCTCGAAAATGATTTTTGTTTCTCTATATTTGGGTTTTATTTGAAATTAGCAACTATACAGGAAACTATGTCTCTCTCTACTGCTAGTTCTGAAGGGCCTGACACATGGTACCTCTGGAGCAATGTGATAAAAACTTATGTATAAATACAAAAACATACATGCCTCAAATAAGACATGCAAAGTGCGCCAAAGAACTTCTTCTACTAAAATAAAATTCTACTCCTACTCCTATACTAACCCAAACAAAGAAAAGCTTAAAAAAATATTTCCATAGGAAGGGAGAAATAGCTTCCCTTCCTCAAAAGGGGAAGCCATGTAAATGATTTGGCATTGAATATGGCTTTGGTATGAGTGAAAACTCGAAAAGGAGTTGATCCTCCACCCATATCATCAAGGTATTAACATTAATGGAAAATACCACCTCAAGCTGATTTACATTAGACTCCTAGAGGTATTATAGTTGATCCTTGGTACTTTGGAGCTCATCCTCATGCCCTAAAGTTGGCATGACTAGTTTTGGCTTCTCCCTTGGTTCCAATGAAGCCAAGTACTTGATTGGGTATAGTATGATCGTTTGGATGAGCCCATAGCTATGAAATTCAACTGTAAAATGGAATCTTCTTGCTGACCTCCCTGGGTGGATGGTGTGAGAGAGATGATGACATCCTTTAGCTCCTTCCCTTCCTCCTCCTGTAAAGAACATGGAAGATCAAGATCCTCCAACCTTGGTTCCAGAGGGCCATTGTGAGACACAGGATGCTTTCCTTGAATGTTTTCCTCCATTATAGCAGGATCATGTGATTTGAAGGTGGTTGATGGAGAAGAAAATGATGTTATCTCCTTAGGCTGTTCTCCATCAAGGAAATCTTCCAAGTCTGATAGGTTGTCTACCTCCTTGTTTTCCTACTGCATGTTCTCTACCTCCTCCATGGTGTCCTCTTGATCTGTAACTAGCTCACCATGGTTCCCTTCTTCTTCAAATATGAAGTTTGAAATCTCAAACTCTTCTTAATCATCAGATCTTGAAGGGGATGAAGTGGGAGGAAGAACTGAAGGTTCTTCTGTGGCCTACTCCACTCTTGGATCCTCCGAAAATGTATGGTCATCCTTCATTATGGGTTCATCAATCAAACCAAGCAATTGAAATGAAAGTGAAAAATCTTCAATGATGATTTCTTCATTGAGTGGCCTCAACTCGATTTTATCTCTCGCAACTACTCCTCTTTAATGGTACTTGGAGCTAGTTGTTCCTCTTCCTTAATGGTTGTGTAGCTTCGATCGATCAGCATTCTCTTGAGAAAAAGTGTCATTATGGAAACTCGCATTAAGAGAAAATAGACTGTTGATCTTCTCTTTCTTGTTCTCATTCTTCTTCTACTACAAACTCCTCCTCAACCACCACTGGCTCTTCAACTCTAGCCTCCTCTATTTTCTTAACCATCGGGGGATCTTTGTAAACCCAAATTTGGTGGCCCAACTCTTCAGATCCTTTGTCATTTCTTTTCTGTTGGGCTCCTCTTCTTGTTTTCCTTGACTGGATTCTTGAGTATCTTCCCAACTTGGAATTGGGAAAGATAAAGGAGTGGTAGGTTGGGATTCAACCAGTTTTTCTATTGTTTTTGGTGGAGAGGAGGTGGACTCTCTTGTTTGTTTGGAGGGGATGACTTCTTGGGAAGGGAAATGGTAGAAGAATTTAGATGAGGTGAAATATTGGGGATGGAGAATGGAAATCAACACTTTGGGAAAAAGTGAGGGGCTTGAATCTTGATCATGCTTAAATGATGGAGTTTGAGAAAGACAAAATGAAGGACAAGGAGCTAGTGATTGACTTACCCATCAACAATATTTTCTTGCACTCGCTCATATGCCTCAATCCTTTGTGTAAGTTGAGGCAACAATTCAACCATGAAGTCAAGATTATCTTGAGGGTTATAATGTCTTTGAAAAGGGCCTCAACATGGACAAGGTGCCCTAAAACCAATTCTAAATGCCTTCATCTATGTTGTAGTCCTTCGATCGCACCATGCTAGCCTCCATTATTTGGATCTTCTCCAACAAACTAGCATTCTCCATGAAGATGTCACCATTGTATGCATCCCATTATTCTTGATAAGCCCCATAGCCAAACCGGCTCGACACTACTCATATGGGTAAGCATCATGGTTTTGGATCTGATCATAATACTGATGTGGAGGAGTTGGAAAATACATTGGAGGTGATTGCACTACCGTAGGTGTGAATTTCATGAGGGAAATGAATTCATGATTACACAACTTCATGAATGGTAGAAGATGAAAGAGATGGAATAAAAATGAATGGGGAAAGGTTTTAAACTCGAGAGGATGGGTTATTGACTAGATAGATTCGTTAGATGTGGTTTGTATGTGCCTTAAAAGGTTGAATCCTAATATGAACACACCAACCTACTAAGATGAAGTGGTAAGGTGCTTCAGACCTATCCCACTAGGTGTGCCAAAACTGGTAGTGTGGTTTCATGGTGGCTTATGATTTGCTATTAATAATGAGACACCTTTGAAAGATGAGAGATCTAACCTCAAGTATCCCACTCGGGCATGCCAAATCGTTGCAGTTGCATGGTGGCTTATGATTTTTACGTTGATGATGAGACACCTTGGAAAGATTAGATATCTAACCTCGGCCTCCCACCGGCATGCCAAAACGTTTAGTGTGGTCACACAATAGCTTATGATCTACTATTGATAATGAGATACCTTGGAAAGATGAGAGATCTAACCTTAGTGTCCCACCGGGCATGCAAAAAATATTAGAGCATAATCATATCACCCCGAATGGCACGGGTATAAAATGGGTCATTCGGTGTGATTGCAAAACATTGGACCATCTCTCGAGCTGTGGGACTTGCAAAACTTGAGATGGACCTCTGGAGAATGTTGGTTATTACTTCTTAATCTACCTTCCACAAGCTACTCCAGTGCAGGAAGAATATAATCTATCCTAATCTAACCATTCCAATGATACAGGAGAGAGAGAAAGGGAAAAGAGAGCCTACACTAAGCGGTTATACACCGTAAAGGAAGTGGCTGATCACAAATCCAAACCGCTTGAAGTGGATAGAGGTGAACAGAGAGGAGAAGGTGGACAAGATGCACCATGGACCAAAGATAGATTTCACACGAAACACTACTTCAAAACCCATTAAGCACAACTCTAAGATCCCGCAATAAACATCGACTATATGCAGTATACCCCTGTAATGACGAGAGGCGAGAAGAAATAATAAAATAAGAAAGGATGGATAGATGCATCGTGAAACATATTTTATTTCTCCATGAGTTCACATAGTACATCATTAGTGGTCAAGAGGAAATAAAATGTCATTATAGAGCCTTGAGAAAAGGCTTAGAATCCACGTTCTACCCTAAGGAAGAAAGAGAGAGGGGGCAAGAGGAGAAAAAATGACCAACCCTTTGAAAAATGCCTCTCCTTTACAATATATAGAAAGAATAAGAGAGAGAGGAGGGAAAATTTGAACTTTGTTCCAACAACCCTTGTGATGCATTGAATCTTGCATCGCAAATCTCAACCACTTGTCCATCAATGTATCTTGCAAATCTGCTAACAATTTGTCGAGTTCTTGCCCTATATCTCCTCGACGTGTCGAAGAAAGAAGAATGGTAGATCAAATCAAATCCAGGTGGTTGAAGAAATCGGATCCTTCATTAATATATTGCAAGATGTTTTCCTACTTCTCACCCAACTGACCCTATCAAAATTAAGTTTTGAGGCCTCCATGGTGTAGAGGATGTCGAGACCTTTCCAAAAAGTATTCTCCCGCCCAAATATGAGTTTCCAATCGAAATATATGGCCGTCGAAGATCGTGGTCATGGGCACACAATGTTTAAATGAGTCTGTCCATATCTTTGGGTCAATGTAGCAGCCCCGCACTCATTTGATTTTTCCCCCCGCCCTCATTCTTTGAAATTCTACCCATGAGACACATGGCATCATCCGTGGGCTTCCTATTTCCTTTGTATTCTACCCGATTCTATTCTCGGGCAGAGGTATTGTGTCCGACACGAGACACGTGGCGACTTCGTGCATGTTTGGAAACTACCCTCGGATTCTAGCTTTGAAGTTGCACCAGTCAACGTGTGGAGGCTTCCACTAGTTCTCTTATACTTAGTAGTTTTGGGCCCTCTATGTCTCCTCTTTTTGACCCGAGGACACATGACGAGCCTGCGTTTGTTTGGGGTTCCCCCTTCGGAGTTGGTCTTTGAAGTTACGCTGAATTGACACATGGTACATTCCATTGGCTCTGCCCCATTTTGAATTTTTAATGGCTTCTGAGACCTTTCTTTGACCCCTAGGTATGTGGAAGACTGGCACTCATTGATAACCGTCCTTTGGACCCAACTTAGGAGTTATGCCAGAGAGACACTTGGGGGTTTCCACTGGCCTATCCCGATCTTGGACTTTTCAATGACTGGGTCTATTTCCCTTATGTACCAAAGACACGTGGAAGCTCCGCGCTCATCGGGAACCCACTCTTTGGACTGTCTTTGGTGTTGAGCCTTGTTGACATGTGGAGGCTTCTTCCAGCCTATATACTTAGTCGTTTTGGGCTAGCTCTGTCCCTTTTTGACTGGGACACGTGGAAGCTTGGCACTTGTTTTGGGTCTCCTCTTTGGACTTAACCTTTGGATAAGTGCCAATGAGGCACGTGGAAGCTTCCATTGATTCTTCCATACTTAACCAATTTGGGCTCACTCTGGATTATTTGTAAATCCTAAAGACTTTGAGCCTTTCTCTATTTCTCTCCTCTGAGCCTCTAGTTTTATTTTGTGTCATTTGGCCTCATATTTGACCTTGATCCTCCATTATAGATCCCGCTTGTAACCTGACTATTGGATTTGAAATGTAGGCTCGTTTGATGGAAACACCTCTTAGAATTCTTCTGTGTAGGGTCAGGTTTGGATCAATTTTTCTAGGGAAATATTGAGATAACGAGCTCTTTTCATAATGAAATTGCAAATGCTACAATAATAACACATGGATGAGATCTTGTGTGACTTAGAGATATTTTAACATAAGATTGCAACATGAACAAGAAAAACTATTTGAAAAAATTCTGAAATAATAGAAAACATAATTATGCTCATGATCAACATAGAGTCACTCAAGGTTCATTGGATTCATCAAAAGGGGAAAGTTTCCTCAACAATCTCAGATCTTGTCAATGGTTGTACATGTGCAACCACCTTGATGCGATTAAATCCAAAACACAGGAAAATAAACTAGTCTCTCTCGAAGGTATCTCTCGGAAAATTATTTTCCTCAAACCTTCTCTTTAAAAGTTAACCCTCCATATGAAAGAGTATTATCATTTCATTTATACATTTTACTTGCTCACTCATCCCAAATTCCCCCAAGAGAAGAATATTTGAGGAATCCTTTGTTTGTTACAAGTTTGTTCCAAAAAGTGATGTTTAACAAATTTACACCCAAAGCTGCCAGGTGGATAAATCATGAACTAATCACATTTCTTAGACCCTCAACTATGACTGGGATGCCATATCATAATTTTTTTACAGTATTCTTAATCATTATTTTATTCTGTCGTGCAAGAAATCCCCTTTTTTATTAATTTTTAGGTGCCTCCATATGGCTAGATGTAACAAGTAATTCTTTTCACCCTTGAGAATTCACCTTGAGAAATGAGTACGCTCGTATGGAAACTTGCATTCATGCCCCTCAGAAATGAGTTCCCTCACATGGATTATATCATATATCTACATTGCGAGTCCGAGTCATCCAAGTACAAAGAGGAGCCAGCGGAAACCTCCATGTGTTTCCTTGGTGCAACTATAAAGGTGAAGTCCAGAGGTGGGTTCCTAAATGATCGCGGGTCCTCCATGTGTTTATAACCCTAGAGAGTTGCACCAGTTGCTAAAAATTCAGAGTATGGGAAGGTCTAGTGGAATATTCCACGTGTCTATTCGGTGCAACTTCGAAGATAGAGTCTAGAGGCGAGACCTCAAATGAGCGCAATTTGTCCACGTGCCTCGGCCATTGAAAAAGTATCGGTATAAAGTAGTAGCAGAAGCCTCCATATATCTATTTAGCACACTTTTGATATGGTGCCCAAAATTAGAGACCCAAAAAAAGCATGGGCTCACCACGTGTCTCAGTGTGGAAAATTTGTTGAAATAGTTTAAGAACCAGCAGAAGGTGCCACGTGCCTAGGGTCTGAGAAAGTTTCCTTGGCCGTTGAAAATTCTAAGTATGAGCGAAGCTAGAAGAATCTTCCACGTGTCTCTTCAACACTTTTTTGGTGTGAAGATCAAAATAAGGACTCCCAAAGAAGCACGTGCCTTCCACGTGTCCTGATAGTTGAAATTTTTAAAAACCAAAGAAAGGTGCCACGTGCCCCGGGATTAATAAAGTTATATCGGGCGCTTGAAAAGTCTAAGTATGAGCAGAGCCAATGGAAACATCCACATGTCTCCTTGGGGAAAATCCAAAGGTTAGACTCGAGAAGTGAATCCTCAAATGAGCGCAGGCCCTCCATGTGGAAAAGATTTGAGTTGAGGCGGGTCAAAAATCTTCAAAATGCTCTAGCGACCTACCTCTCCGCTTCTAACTTTTGATGTGGGCCCCAGTGGAGTCGCGGCTCACTTTTATACTTTTTCTTCATTTTAAAACAGAGCTTAAAAACTCCAAAGTGCTCCAATGACCTACCTCCTCGCTTTGACTTTTCAATGCTGACTCAAACATGTGACATTAATTTGTCCCCTACGGAGTTGTGGATCATTTTATAACTTTGTTCCCTTTCAAAAAAGGCAAAAATCTTCAAAATTCTCCGACGACCCACCTCTCCATCTTTGACCTTTCAAACCACCACGTGTCCTTCGGGGTAAAAGTAATAAATTTTCCCTACCACTTCATATTGTGGAATATCCAATCATATATTATCGAGGCTGCGGGACCAATTTGGCAATTTTTACAAATGTAACAAAAGTGACAAGTTTCACCAAAAAGACCCGCTAGGCCATGTCCAATCAGAAAGGACCACGTATCCTTAGATGTTGGGACATGATTTACAAAGGAGACACATTTGTGGAAGACGCCCAACAACAAATTTTTTCCCCACGGAGATGAAGACTGTAAGTAAAACAAAGACTCAATGTGATCCATGACCCAAGGAAAGGACTAACAACGACAACCAAATGAAGGAGAAATATTTTACGCATCCATACAGGGAAATAGAGAAAACTTCAAACCATGTAGACTGAGAAATTTTGAATAAACAGGAGAGATTCAATTGAGCACCAAAAAGTCTATTGTGGATTATAGGGACTTTACAACATCTCTTCCAAAGCATTATAATGACAAAATAATCCTCTTCCTCATGTAATGATGCATTGTTCATGTGATTAAAGTAATAAATTGTGTTATGTGACTAATTATTGGTCCTTTCATCATTCTAGCTACTTCTTTGTGCCTTTCTCGTGTATGCAGGTATACTGTGCAACTTCAAGTTTCCATTATAGGTTTTGGGAGTTTTGTGCTTATCTAAGAGTGAATATTTGTATGTGGTTGAGTTGTGGTGCTTGTTCATCCTTCTCATTTTCATATTCCTTCGATGGGAAACCTAAAAATTGTCTAGCAATAACCCTTTCTTGGTGGATCACCACTTCTAGTATAGGTTTACTTCTTGCAAATCTCTCTCCCTAAATCCCATGAAAATTTTGGTATAGGTCTAATCAGTAGTTGTATTACATATGAAGTAGTGTTGTGTTTAGTTTAGGAGGAGGAATTCGGCCTTCTTCGGAGGTTCACCTCGATCCAAAGTCCCATAGCTTGAGAGGTGATCCCATGTTACCCAATCACACCGAATGCCCTATCCATCACTTGGCCATTCGAGAGGGTGCAGTGATTTGGTAATAATAGTTTTTGGCACACCCAATGGGACAATAGGTGAAAGATCTACATTTCACAGGTATCCCATGTAATATCTTAGCCACTGTGCTACAAACACTAATAGTTTTTGGCATGCCGGTGGAACAAGAATTGGTTCTTCTCTTCACATGAATTAAAGTCCCTAGTGACTTCATATCTCTTGATTTTAAATCCTAGTGTGTTAACATATGTGAAGAATTTAGACAAAGATATTTTTGTGAGACGAGATGGAAATTATCAACATATCAATTTATTATTGTCTCCTCCAAGGAGAAGGAGGAGAGGAATTTCAACATCACCACGGTTGCAACATCACCTCGTAGGGGTCATTCAACTCCTCCTCATGCGGGAGGTTTCCTACTCCTAGGAATAATCAACATTTCATTGTCTCGGGAAACCCTTGCAAGGAACTAAGTTTTTCCTCCTTTCAATGCAAGCAATCCTCTCTAGTTGGCTCAACATGATCTTATACCTTGTGTGAGACTCAAACGTTTACCCTTCTACAAAGGGAAAACTCATATTACTATGGTGGAACATATTCTTGATGTGGCCAACATTTCCATAATACATAATATCATAGAAGACAACGTTGTAAATGACTCCTTGCCACTTCCTTCAAGGAAAAAGAACTTCACTTTTTTGTGGGTTATATGATGACACTATAACCACTTGGGATGAGTTGGGAAAAAATCTCTGCAATAGTTTGGAGACGAGAGTGATCACCTATCACTCATGGAACAACTCACTACCATAAAGAGAGCTCCTCGGGAATACATGAGTGATTTCAACTTCTAATTCCAAAAGACTTGGAATAGAATTCCAGCACTCATAAATCCTTCTCATAATAATGCATTTTTATATTATTTACAAGCCTTGAATAACAATATAGTAGTTATGATCCAGTCCATTGGAGGGACAACACTTGATGCCTATAAATTTTTAATAAGATATGAGAATTCTTTAATCCAAGAAGGGAAGATTTCATCCATGTCTCGCATGCCTTTGTTTGTTTAACTTTCAAGTAATCATATAACTATTTCCCCTTTTCCATCAACTTCTAGCCAACCAACTATATCTGCTCCATTTGTGATGCTCCTACCCCTTCAAATGATATGGTTGAGGTCGAGTTACTGCTACGAACTTTTGGGAATGAAATCGTAGCACTCAAGAGGAAACAATATCAATATGCTCATCCTTACCAATCCAATAATCTACAGTACCAAGCTAACCACCCAGCTTTTCAAGGAAATAATCATTCACAAAATCAAGCTGTAAATAAAGTTGTGAATGTAAAGCCTCTAAACTTTAGGAATCCTCTTATTGCTAGCTCTTCTAGAGCCATTGTACCTATCCCAAATAATCTAGTTCAAGACTATGAATGGTGTTATCCTTGTTCACAACCCCATAGTAAAAATATTTTCCCCAATGGAGTTCTTATTCAGGACCTTCTGGTTAAAAGTGTATCTGATCCATCCAAGCCAACATAAAGTTGATCTACATAGGATGTGGAATATTAACCGCGGGCCCTTGAAGAAACCTTTTATCTCTCAAAATTGCACCCTGTAGAGAGGATGCTACAAGTGTTCTAAGCTTGCTCTTGATCTCTCTTTCATATATACAATGGAAATAGCTCGGAGTTTATGGGTATACCTACTTTTGAGGTGAGTCTCTAGTATCAAGGATGGTTCCTTTTGATGTACCCTAAACTAATTTTTAAGGCTTTTGAGGGTAAAAGATGACTGCCACAGATTGAAAATGGGGTGATACACTAAAATTGTTGAGGGATTTGACTGAGTACATGCACAATTAATTTGAGAATGGATTTTGGATGAACAAACCAATAGTTTTTAGTAGAATATCATGCCAAAAACAATTGGGGTATTGAGGGAATGAGTTGCAACAATACAAAGTAAGATAAACATGCACAATAATATTATGAAAAAAATTACCAAATTTTACAGCAAGGTAAGATGATTAATTAGGGAATTTGGAATTCACAATAATTAATGAGATATACACACCACTGCACATAATTGGAAAGGCAGAAACCAATTCTCATTCAAAAGGAAAAACTAGAAAAAATTTCTTCATCACTCCTATGTCCAAAAGTCCTTCTTATGCCTTGCAATTACATATAATATAGAGAAATATTATTCACCACACCCTATCCTAAAAATAGGCTAATTTTTTTCTCGCCCATCCATGCTAATTTTACTCCTTTATGATGAATAAATGAAGGAATAACAATAGGCATGCTAATACAATGAGGCATTAAGAGCCTTGATTACAAAAAAACATTTCAGTCAAACTGTAGTTGACTAATCTATTTTTAATAAAGTAAGATGAATAATTTAGATAATAATATCCATTTCTTACTATGTAAGTATCCTCCAAAGTGTGCATGAAATCTTTGTCTTATAGTTGTTGATGTGACACTTACAAATTGATCCACTTGCAATGATGAATTTAGCACTCTTTAATTTTTCCCCTTGGATGCACATGCAAAAATAACCTCCATGTGTGAGAAAAACAATTCCTTTATTTAGAATACTTTGCAAAATATTCACCCATGTATTCCAACTGCTGTGTGGACCACCTGGGGACCACCTGTAAGTTCTAGTGTTGACTTGTTTGCATATACTCCATTTTCAATACTGATAATGACATCTTTAACCTTTGTGACTATATGCAATACTATCTCCTACAAGCATAGTTGATTCAACCTCCAAATTTTCCCACTGTGGGGACCACCATGATTATGTTGAAAAATACTTTCCCTTGCATGAATAATTTCTTTTTTCTTGGTGTGATCATGCATGTTATTTCACCTTTTGGTTGAAAAGGGTTACCACTTTTGATTTGGTTTTTAATTGGCATATACCATATATACCTTATTTTAAGGCTTCCTTGTGAGTAATCACGAGCATTTTTCGATCACCTTTTACTTGGTACATGGCACATGATTTGGCCCCTTTTGATTAAAACCATTGTAGATGATATAGTTTTTGGGATTTTGATTAATAATTATCACCACCTTCTTAACCAATTAACATTACATGGTTTCAGATCTTAGCAAGGTCAACGCGATGATTTGGTTTATTATGGGGTTGGTCCCCTCTTTACATGATCACTCAACCCTCCTATTTTGTCGGTGGAGAAGACATTAACCACGGTTAAGTTTAAACCATGGTTGGATTACCTCCTTTTGATGAGGACCGTTGATGCTGGTAGTGCTTGATTCTTGGTCATTGATCCTTCTGTACCCTCAGTTAGGGTTTCAAATTTGTAATTAATATGGTCGGTGCTTTTTACACCATCAATCTTGTACAACTTGATCTGAGCCATCAAATTTCTGAACCATGGTTAGAGTTTGATGTGGTTAGGGCTGGAGTTTTCTTTGATCTTGGTGAATGAATGATGGCCATTGATCTTTGTACCTTTTGATTTCTGATAATTGATTTGTAATTCTAGAGTGAGCAATGTGCACCGTTTGATCATATATGATTTGATCATGACCATTTCCAAATAACCCTGGTGAGTGAGGTTGATAAAGACTCATCAAGATCATCATTTCTTCATTTTGCATGTTCGTTTTAGGCGGCAAATTACTCTCCGCCATTGATGCATGATTCTCGAGCTTTTTCTCTATGAAACCATCTTGTGTGAAGTTTTGAACATGAAGTTCCTGGTTTCTCTACTTTGAGATGAGTTCTGAATGTAGCTTGAGGTTTTGTTAGCCCTGAAACTTATTCCATTTTTTATTGTTTGAGTTTGGCACTCAATGGTCGCTTGCCTTTGAGAAGTTGATACATGCCATCTTTGTATTCTTGTGAAGTTTGAACTTCTGAATTTGTTATCATTTAGGCCACTGTTGACTTTTAAAGATGATGGTTTTGATCTTAGTATTTTTTTTGATCTTCGAGACTCAGCGTGGATTTTATTGAAGAAGAAAGTTAAGCTTCATTTGAGTTCTGGGCCATTATGACTTGTCACAATTGTTGAAGGTAAGATATTTTGCGTAGCTTTGGATTTTGAGAAAACTGGGAAATTGTTCCTTTTAAACTCTCCTTTGTGATTTCGATAAGTTTTCCTTGAGCCTTCAATTTTTTCCATTATTTGGTACTTTATGCAAGCTTGAAGAAAGTTATGGGTATTCTTCCATTATTCTGATCTAAAGCTCGATTTTTTCATGAAAATAGACTTTTGAGTTCCATATTATGCATTTTATAGTACTACGAGAGTTTGAATAATTTTCATTCCTTACTCCATTTCATGTTTCCACTAGAGTGACCACCATTAATGATTTTTCTAAGCTCTGTTTTGGTTCATTTTAGAGGCATTGTGCACTCTTAATTTGTCATCTCTTCAAATTTTGAAGGTTTTCTTGAAGCTAACATTCGAATAATGCTACGTCCTCCATTATTCTTTTATTTCAAGGGTTTCAACATGGAAGTTGATATTTTATTATCTTTTCTCATTAACTGTCACCATTTTGTAACTTTGTTTCAAAGAACTTGAGCTCTAGTTTTATCCACTGTGGTCATGTTTCCTTTCCCTTTCTGGGTATCTCTACTTTCTCTTACTTTTGGATATCAAGCTCGCGAGGTAATACTTGATTTTAACCAAAAAAACATATGGTTGTGTGCTTTATTAATATTGATGAGATGATTTCCCTCACAAAGTAGATTCTTCTTTAGTGTAATCCCTTTCAACTGAACTCGATGCTTGGAATCCTTTCTTAATATAGCATGTTGTTCTTTACAAGATTTGGACCTCCTTTATTTGAAAATGCTTTTTGTGATTTGTCTTAAGAACTAGGTATGGATTGTTGTTTGTTTAAGGTTTAGTTAGTATTTCCTTGAAGAAATTTCATGCCATTTCATTTTGGGAAATCATTCTTTATTTTTCAAATAGTTTATCATTGGGTTACATTGTGTTGTTGAACTATGTCTCGTTTAGTTCTGAAAATTTTCATTCTTCGCGGACCTTGAAAATCGTGCACTGAAATATTTTACCTATATATAGTTCTATACTTTCTTAATTTAATGTTGACAAGGCTTACAGTTACTTGTAGCTTCACCATTCTCTGTCTGAATTACTAGTGCACTAGCCTTCACTATTCTGATTAGAAATATTAATTCTTTATTTCCCTCTCGTTAGGATATTTAGTAATATCATGAACATTCTAGTAATGTACTATCCTTAACATGCTTTGATTGGTGTAGATCCCAAAATAGATTGTTTCTAAATCTCATTTTATTCACTGCATTGTTGAATCATGACTGCAACCTGCTTTTCTAAAAGTTGTATTCTATACCAGTATTTGTTAAGTTCAAGGCTATATGCTGAATTATTTCATTGTTATAGCCTGTCTTCATGCACTATTTTGTACATACTATATGTGAAATTTATTATCTTGGACTTCAAGGCTTATATATGGACCCTTTCTTAGATACTGGAAAAGATGCTTTATTTCGTAACACTATTTCCTTCTGATGTCAATATTGCTACCTATGAACATGTGAATGTATTTATGAATCTTTCCTGAGCCTTCTATCTTGTTGATCTTGTATACTAAGTTATACTCTGAACAACTGATGTACAATAATGAGTACATAACTAATTGATCTGTAATTAGTTTGATAGTATTGTTTGGTTGAACTTCCTGTACATGAAAGTTTTTTCCTTTCTTTTCATCAACACAAGTGTAGCTTTACTTTAAATGAGAAAAGGAGAGGAAAAATATTCTTAGGCCCTTCTTTATTACTGATTCTGAGGTTGATTGTATGTTGTCTCTCTCCTTGAACTGGAACATGATGTCTTACTTTTATGATATTCTAGTAAAAGATGTGCTTAAATGTAGGACTTCCCTCATTTGTAAGAAAAGAGACTTGCATCTTGCAATTTTGTATTGGGCCTGTGACTAGATTTAACTCTGAATTTGTTATTTCTTGTAACTTAAACACTACATCTTGAATGGAGATCTGTAGCCTTTTATTCATGCATTGTAAGTGATTGATTTAGATAACGAAATAATGCTTGTTGGCCATCTTATGAGATATTGGAGCTCCTTCATTGCTATGAGCATTTGCAATCTGGTGAATTCTGTTTAGTTGTATCATCACCTCATATTTTGTAAGCAATGCATCCTTTCCCTACTTTGTCCTTCACAAACCATTAGTTCATATGCTTTGATGCACAAACCAATCCATTTGAAGCTTGAATCTATGAACATGCATATCTTTCCAACTGTATTTGATTAGAAATTGTACCATGTAGTTCTCCAAGCCATGCAATAAAGTATATTTCTTTTGAAAGATGTACCTTCAAAATGCAATGTTAGATTGACAGTGTATTTTTAGTCATAAAAACCTTGGGATTGTTAATCAGTTCGTAGTCTTATGTTATTAATTTGCATTATGCAAGGCATCTCAATTTTATTCCCTGTTCTTGAATAATAATCCAATACAGTGTTGTTGTAACCTGATAACAAGTTGTTCTCTGAGTTGTAATCTCTTCCTTGTATAGTTGTGATGATTAGCCTACTATCTTCCTTGAGTGTTTGTCACTTTAATCCTTTTGATATACATGCTGAAACTGGATTTTTATGTGCACTTATCTTTAATAACTGAATATTTTGTACTTGCACTTGTAACTTTTGAAGAGTGTACTTTCCTTGTTTTATGAATTCTGAAATAGGCCTTTGAAGGTTTCTTTATAGTTGTACTTTGATCTTTTAGCTTTGATTCTAAGCTAGAAATGCCATCATGTCCCTTCATAATAGATTTTGTTCTCATGAATTTGTACTTGACTGATATATCCTTTATTTGCTGCACATATCTTGATCACTTTTAACTGTTCTTTTGAGCTTATATCTTTCATTCACACCCTTAGAGTTTTCATTTGTGGTATCTCCTGTAACTATCCTCTTCATGGGTTCTTGTAGAGGTTTGTTAACAAAAGATGGAAGATACCCTTGCTTATTTTCTATGTTTTGATGAAAAAATTTCTCTATAAGAATTGTTACTTGTATCTTGCTTCCTCACTTGTGATTTAGTGTCCCAATTCCTTTCTTTTATACATCTTCTATCTGTATTTTCCTCTTTTCTAAAACAGCTCCTAAATATGTACCATGTAGATTCCTACAGCAAGTATTTCATTTCGATATAGTAATCATTTTTTGCAAAAGTTTTTTTTATCTGCTATGTGTACTTGCACAATTAAGAAAATAGTTAGAAAATATTTAGGCTTTATGGCCTCTCGTATTTTCCATAGTTTTACTTCTCTCTTTCTTTTCTGAAATGATTATGAGAATCATATGTATTGGTGTAGAATACTGCTCTTATCAATTATGTCTCTGTGTATGATGTACCTTATGCTTCTGATTTTTAGAAATCGATCGCATGAAATTATCTAGTACATGGGTACAAACTAAACCCTGAGCTCAAATATTGATGCCTTTCCTTTTTCATTTTTAGGTACATTGTGACCGCTAGGAAAGATGGGTAAAAGATGCAGCTGGAGATGAAGTGAAGAAGACTTAGAAGAAAATCCCAAGGAAATTATGGGTCTCTTCTATACTATTTTACTTTTAATTTCATGCATATGTATTTCTTTCTTCAGTAGTTATGAGTTACATCCCACGGATTGTGTGAGAAATATTGTACTTCTTCGTGAATAAATAACATTTAATTTCTTTACTTGAGTTGTGTATTAATTTCTTCTTTCAGCTTTATGATGTGTATATTGATTGTATAACGAAATAAAAACTCAAAAACATAATTAAATGTATTTACATGTAGAAATAATGAGTTTTGAAATACATGTAACTTTAATAATGAACTCTCCTTCTTGTAAATTGAAACTTTGTTTGTTGTTTACAAATTTAATATTTCACCTAAACTATGATTCCCACCTTCATCAAGGCAATGCATTATTCCTTCAGGGATTTTGTGTTTCCTTGCTAAAGACGAACATGGAATGACAGTCTATGTGAGGTGTTACATTTTGTAACAACACACATAGCTACAGATTACATGTAGTTAATCAATTGTTGCAACTAAAAACATAATAAAACTGTAATGAATTTCCATAGTCTAGGTTCACTTCATCAATGCCATCCATTGTAATGAACTTTTGAGTTGCCCATTTTTGCACAAGAGCCAATATTGTCAACAAAACCACTTTGCTAAATTGGCAAGTGGAAGAATTTACGGGTTAAACACGGATTCTTCATCAAGAGTGGAATATACTCTCTCTAAAAAGAGGGAAATTGAATCCCAACCTTTTAAATATGATCAAGAATCCAATTCGTTGCCTTGGCCATAATTGGTGGTTTCAACAAATATGGGGGAATAAGTCAACGTAAACGCATGTTAGTCAAGTTGCAAGGAAAGAAGGTTCTTCGTATCACAAGAATCTAACAAGCACTTTTCGAAAGAGGATTCTAAATTCCAAAGAAATGTCACCAAAGTAGGAGAAATCCCTTTTAGTATTATATAACAGATGAAGAATACCAACATGAGTGTTACCATGTGGGACACACTTTGAATTCCTTCTCAAAGAAACCTATTCTAAGAGGATCTGAAATTTTTTTGTACAACCGATTTAAGCATCGGTTTGTGGGGCAACAAATGCTACACATTTTTGTCAACCGAAAGGGAAAATTATTCCTAAGGTGAACAAACCACCACCTTTCTATATTTCCCTGATTATTGGTGATCATTTGGTACATAATTGCATGATCGATTTTGGTTCAAGATTCGGTCACCATGCCCAAGAAAATTGTAGATGTCTTGGGAATCCAATATGCACCATTCTCTAGAGGAGTTATTAAATTGGAGGGTACAATAGTCCAAACCATTGGGATCATCAAAGGACTCCAACTTACTATCCATGCATGTCCAAGTTTTTCATTCACATAAGACATATCGGTCATAGATCTTCCTCCTCTCTTTGTCATTTTCCTATCACAAGATTTCACTTCCAAGATGGGTGGTTACATGTTAGTTGAATGGTCGAATATGCTCCTTAGGACTCAATATAGAACTATAGAACTAAAGTAGCTATAAGGGAAAAACAAATTTTTCATAATCATGTGGATCCTTATACCACAAGTCCTATAAATAGGAATTATACCATTCATCATCCAGAGGAATAAGTTGTTGATCATGAACCAACCACTCTTGTGGAAGAAGTCCCCAAACGTGTTGGATAAGGTTAGTGTAGATCATCAATATGATCCATATGCTGATGCATTAGCAGAAAAAAATGGTTTATTGTTCTTAGAAGAGATGGGGTTTGGTACGTATTTTATTCACGAAGAAGACACGATCATACTACAACTTGTTAAAACCCAAAGAAGCTCGAAGAAATTTGGAAACTATTTTTTGATGGATTGAGGAGTAAAAATTGACTAGGTTCTAGTGTCGTATTAATTTCTGCAAAAGGAGATAAATACTTCTCATATTTTCAACTATAATTTAGCTACACAAACAATGTCACCGAATATAAAGCTCTCATGCAAGGAATTCAGTTGGCTCAAAAGAAGGGAATCAAATCTTTAACTATTTTTGGTGATAGTGAATTGGTTGTACATCAAGTACAAGTTTGTAGCGCATACAAAAATTATTTTCTAAGATATTACAAATACCGATTCCAGATTTGATTGAAGATTTTAAGGCTTTTGGGATCCACATGGTTCCTAGAAATCAAAATCAAGATGTTGATAGGCTTGCTACGGTTGGTTCACAATACGATGTACCTATTGATATCATGAAAGAAGAGTGATATCCTGTTAAAATGGTCTTTTGGCCTACAGTTCCCGCTAATGTAGGTAGTTGAAAAGTTTTCAATAGTGACAAACAAAGTAATATTTTTTGCAAGAAGAAGCAGAGTTTGATGTGAAAATCCAAGATAAGTTACAATAACCATATGGTGACTAGATTATACACTTGAAAAGCAACAAGCTAGCAAAAGGCTTGGTTATTCTTGAGTCCATTTTTAATTCAAAATATTAGGCTAGAAGATAAATTTATAACATGGTAATCAAAGAGGGTTATTTCAAAGAAGTCGAGGTAGCAAATGCAAAGTTCCTAAAGATTGGAAAAGTGTGTACCCCATAAGAGAAAGAGGCTTTCAAAAAAAATTGTTGAGAATATAATGGCATTTTCACGTTGACTTATAAATATTTGCGTGGCTTCGATCCAAACTTGACACATCATACCAATGAGCTGGATCCTAATGCCAAGCTAGTCTATAAAAAACATAGGCTGATTAATCCCAAGATTGAGCCACTAATGAGAAAGGAGCTGACCAAGCTTATTGAGGCTTGCATCATTTTTCCAATCAAGTATTCCTCTTGGATTGCTAGCATTATTCTTGTGAGAAATAATAATTGTGAGATTCACTTATTTGTGGACTTTAGGGATTTGAACCGTTCTTTATTAAAATACCATTATCCTCTTCCATCAATGGAACAAATTATTCAAATGGTGGCAGGAGTGTAGATTTTCTATTTGCTTGATGGATATTCAAGTTATAATCAAATTCTTGTCAAAGAATATGATCAATTCAAAACGGATTTCACTATCAAGTGGGGCACATACGCCTCCAACAAGATGCCATTTGGATTATCTAATGTTGGAGGTACCTTACAATGATCTATAAATATGGAATTTAAGGGATTAATAAACGAAATCATCTTAGTGTATCTTGATAATAGAACTATGTACCCAAGCATGTTGAAGATCACATGCACATCTAAGGAAGGTTTTCAAAAGGTGTTGGGAATTTTGGGTTTCACTCAATCCTAAGAAATGTATTTTTGCAAAGTGCACGAGGGAAAGTTATTGGGACACATTATATCAGCGTAAAGACTTTCAATCGATCCGCCAGATTCGTTCAATTTTGTCCCTATCTCTCCTAATTCATAAGAATGATCTTTAGAGTTTTATGGGAAATATAATTTGATGTAAAGATTAATCCATTAGTTTTTGGCCTTAGATAAACCATTAACATCCATGTCGAGTAACAATATGCCATTCTTATGGATGAAGGAAGGAAAAGAGAGCTTTGAAGCCATCAAGATGACCATTTAACAAAACAGGGATAGTAGCCTATGTATTTTATTAATGTGAAATCAACCAAGTTACAATGGATGGACTGCAATACTTATAGGTATTGTACAACCATGTGTAGACAAATGAAAAGTTGCATAGGTACAACTGAAATCACAACAGCTTCCAAAATACATTCAGAAGCAACAATTAATTAAATACAAACAAATGATAAGTTGCAACTATGCAACAAATAATCCTACGACTATGTAATATGACAAATATGGTTTAAAAACCATATAAAAATAATAATTAATTAATAACAATAGTTAAATAATTAATTATAAAATGCATAATTAATTATCCTAACATTCCCCTTAATTGTGCATTGTCTCAAGGGATGAGGAGAGGAACTCTCTGAATAATTCAAACTTGTCATGTGCAAGTGAATTTATGAAGATATATGCTCGTTGTTCAATTTTGTTGGACAATATTAAGGCTAGATGTTGTGCTTCAACAGATGCTCGCATATAAATTAAACATGTACCTCGATGTGCTTTGTTCTCTTGTGACAAAATGGATTGCAAAAATTTTGAGAACACCTTCATTGTCAATATACATAGTAGTCGGTTTGTCATGTGGTATTCCAATTCCTTCTCCTACGTAACGATACTCAGCTTCTATGGAAAAATAAGAAACAAAGTGTTTTTTCTTGCTTCCCCATGATATTGGTCCAGATCCCATAAAGAATACAAATCCTGAAGTGGATTTGGTATCATTAATGTTTCCTGCATGATCTAAATCTGAATATCCTGACAAGAAGAATTTTTCGTTCTTCTTGTATTCTAGACCAAGATCCACTGATCCTTTAAGATATCTCAAGATGCGCCTTGTTGTTTTCCAATGACACACTTTGGGTTCCTACATGAACCTAGATAGATAGCTCACTGCAAAGCTGATATCTAGTATAGTGTAGGTAAGGTAAATGAGATTTCCAATCAACTACCGATAGAGAGTGGTACTTACCTCGGGAGATGGAGATGGATCAATCATCTTGGATTTATCAAGCGCTGTCTTGGTATATTTCATTTGAGAAAAATGTGATTCTCTTTCTGCCATACTTCCAATCCAAGACAATAATTCATCATCCCAAGATCGGTCATGTCGAACAATTGATTAAAAATTTTCTTCATTACATGGATCATCCTCACTGAATCGCCATTGATGACTAGATTGTCGACATAGACAACGACAATCACAATCTCCCTCGTTACTTTTTGAGGTAGAGATTTGGGTCGTATAGATTTATAACAAATCCATGTTGTACGAGATGCCTGTTTGAGACCGTACAGAGATTTCCTAAGTCTGCATACCTTTAATTATCAACTAGGTACAACATATCCCTCAGGTTGAGCATTGTAGACTTCTTCTTGTAAATCTACATTCAGGAAGGCATTCTTTACGTACATTTGATGGCATTTCTTACCAAACTATGCAGCTAGAGAAAAGATCAGCCTGATCGTCTTGATCTTAGCTGTGGGAGAAAATGTCTCTTCGTAGTTAATGCCTTCTTTTTGTGCATACCCCTTTGCTACATGTATTTATTTGTACTTGTACACTGTCCCATATTCTTTGTACTTTGTTTTGAATATCCATCTCGCATCCAATGGGTTTCTTTCCTGGTGGAAGATAGAGAAGCAGCCAAGTGTTATTTTTCATTCTCGATCGATATTCAAAGTCCACGGCATCTTTGCAAGATTTTGACTATACGGCTTCCTAGACTGTAGAGGGATCATCGGACTCAATAACTCTGCTCATAAAATCAAATTGAACTTCTTCTCTTGCTTTACTGTGAGTCTGTGGTCTAAGGGTGGATGTATTCAGTGGAGCATCCATTCTTGCATCTTGTAATGTGCTAGTACACCACTTGGGCATACGCTGAAATGTTCCTATGGGTCATGGTTCTATCAGATCAACACCATCATCCCCATCACCACTTTCCACATCTATGGGAACATCCATTTCAATTTTTACAACTGGTAAAGAATCTACATCAGTGAGTCTAGAGGATGAGACTCTACTTCCTTCTTCTCAAAAAACTCAACATCTTTGTTGGTGTAGACTTTTTTGGTCTTTGGATCCATCAATCTATACCCAAGAGTCTCTTCACTGTACCCAATGAAGATGAGTTTCTGTGACTTCATGTCCAATTTCTTTCTATTCTGCTTGGGTATGTGCATACTTTCTTTACACCCGAATACTCTAAGGTGTGCAATAGATGGTTTCCACTTTGACCATGTTTCTTATGGTGTTACTCCTTCAAGAGAAACTATGGGCACTCTATTCAAAACATACACTGTTGTCGTTGTTGCTTCTACCTAGAAATTCTTTGCAAGTCCGAGTCATCAATTGTGTATTGTACCATTTCCATGATAGTACGATTTCTTCTCTCAATAACACCATTCTATTGCGGTGTGTGGAGGAGGCATTTGTCGACGAATCCCATGAGTTTGTAGGTAGTATTTGAACACATTACTGGTGAATTCCCCCCTCAATATGAGCATAGAGTTCTGATGTGATGACCAGTTTTGTTCTCAACTACTACTTTGAACTTGAAATTTTCAAAATCTTCACTTCTCTTGCAAAGACAAAAATCAACATTTTTCTCGAATAGTCATTAACACATAGCATGAAGTACTGAAATCAAGAATGACTTGGTTGCATTGGAATTCTAAGATCGGTATTAACAAGATCAAGCTTACCATGAGCTTGATATGTAGTATTCTAGAGTGAAGATCTTTGTTTTTTACCTACTAGGCAAAGTGAGGACAATTGTTTGTATCCTTCTCAAGAGATGGTACTCCATGAACCATATTGAGCGCAGTAATGTCTCGAGATAATTGAAACTAACATGACCAAGTATTTGATGCCACAACTATGCTAAGGTAGAGTTCTTAGCCACAAGTGCCCGATCATCTCTCGTGGAAAAAAACAAGCTAAAACATGTATCCCACATCGGATGCTTTTGCAATTATTTTCAAGCCTCATGATTTATCCGGAATTAAACACATTTTATTTCTAGAATGAGTATCAAAGTAAATTTTTAGGTTGTGATCTAGGAGTCAACTAACTCGAAATTAGATTCCTTTTCAACCTGTGGACATATAAGACATCAAATAGTCTATAATTGTGTGAACCAAGGGGTAGAAAAATGTTCCAAATCCCCTTAATCGTATATAAAGAATCATAACCCAAAGAAACATGGTTTTGTGAAGGTGTGTCCTCATTGAGGTAAACCACTTCTCTCGGGCTGGTCATGTGTCGAAGTTTCTCTTGAATAAACATAACAAACATCACTAGATGACGTGGATGGTTCACTTGATCAAGCAGTGTACAAGAAGTATTCATTATCTGAATGTTCTTCTTACTCAACAATATTTCCTTATTGATGGGGTCTTCTTTTCCAGTTCCCCTTTTTCTACCCTTGATTTTAGTTTGTATGTCCTTTGTGAGATTGTTGGTGTTGAGGTCCAGAGTTGCTTGATGAACCTTTCTTGTAAGTATTATACCAACAATCTTTTAATTCATGTCCTCTTTTACAAATTGGACATTGCTTCTTCTGTTGTTTGTCCCCTTGATGTTGATACTGATTCTAATGTTGGGACCTTTGATAGGAAATATATTTTCCTTTACCTTTTTGTTTCCATTTTTTATGTGAAGAAAGTGACTGCTCCTCTTCATCATCTTTATTATGCATGGTTTCCTCTTATTGCAATCGTTTTACCATTTTTTCAAAACTAACTATCATATCTTACACATTTATTGTTGTTACCAAAATGTGGTAAGAAGAAGGGAGTGCTCTCGGAAAAATGTGAACAAGAGCATCATCTATGACCACTTCTCCCTGAGCTAGAAGTGAAGCCCTCAACTCGCAACTCTTCTTTAAAAAGCTTTAATTTTCTCATTCTCGGCTGAGCTTCAGTGTATGCAATCGACTCAAAATTTAGTATGACATTCTTGTTTTTGGCCTCATATATTGTGCACAGTTTATCCCATGCTTCTTTGGTTGTTTTAGCATATCCATTGTGGGGTTGCACATCATCGGACATTCCAAACAAGATGATGAGTTTGGCATTCTAATCTTCTTTATAAAACTACCACTATTGTGTTGTATCAGTAGTTGATCTGGTCAGAGTACCATTCACAACAGTCCAAATCTCTTCAAACTCAAGTTGTGTCTTAATTTTAGTCTTCCATGCAACATAGTTGTCTCCTCTAAGTAGTTATGAATCGGAAGAAAACATTTTGGGGCATTGGTGTCCATTTTGTAGAAATCATTGACAAGGTTTTAATATTATCACTCCGGTATACATTCTCTCAATCTATATACTACCAGCCCAATATAGAGAACCTTTCTATATACGCGTCTTTCCAATATACCCAGTGGTAGGTGGAAGAAGCACACCTTTTCTATATACCCACGGTATGTGAAAGAGGCATTAACGTACATGATAGAATTCGATACGTGGTACCAAGACAAGATCTTGAAAGGGCTTTGTGTGATTATTGACACTCGGCTCAAATAAATATCCTCATACACACGCGTAGCTTCACTAAATACTCAAATAATTTCTCGGTTCAGATTTATGTCGTGCAATCGTTCATAGATGAATGGGATGGCTCATACGTGTGCACTATGACATTATTACTCCTTGTCGATTTATAGAGTTGATGCCCAGATAAAGTTGTTGTAGATATATTAGGCATTAAGTGTAGTAGTAGTCACAAAAACTTTACCCGTAAGTGCTTCCCAGAGGCACCGTATATACCAAATGCTACGAATGAGATCTAGGGTCTCGTGAGTGTTTTAGAACCAAATTTTACTGTTTTGGATTACAATTCTTTGGCATTTTCTGAGTAGTTACAATTTTTGCAGTTGACTATGGTAAATTGAAAATTAGTACAATATATTGAAGCATGTAATTGCATTCAAAAATTTGGAGAAAATTAAATGACAGGAATTTTTTTTATGTTTTATGGGCTCTGGTGGCCTCCGGAGCCCAATACCACCCTCAATGTAAAAATCCATTAAAAAGTGGCCCAAAATGAAGTTGTTAGATAGTCTTCCTTTGGAAAATGTTGTCCAGAATAAAAATATAGGCCTATTAGGAGAACAATAAAATATTTGCCCTATATTAGGGTTTTTCTCGCTAAAATATTTAGAGGCGAGTTTAGCTGAAACTAACAGGTTTAGTGGAGTTTTTCCGCCAAATAGCCCTCTAACTGTGGCAGTTTCTCCAAATTTTCCACCAAAGTCAAATTGTTTAAAAACTTGTGTTGGGGGTGGGGGTTGAACCCCAAACCTCCCACACCCAAATCTTTCTCTCTAACCACCTTAGCTCTTATGAGCACTTGATATAGAAATGAAGCAAATTGTATTTAATAAAAATCGAATTTGACTCACCTTTTAAAAATGGTGACTTGGCAGAGGCTCCACGTGGAGTTGCATGCGTGGATTGGGGTTCCAAAGCTCGAAAAAAGGATCTCCTTGTTATACCTTCATTTTTATGTTTATCACCATTTATTCTTATTTGCTTTAATGCCTTGATTTTTCTTTTCACATGAGTTATTTTTACAAGGAATGTGGAGATTTCCACAAATTTTTATTTGTTAGGTTGTAGGTAGCTTGTGGTTGTAGGGAGCACGTGTATATCCCAACTTGTTTCAAACTCACCAATGATTTTGCTTATGCCACTGCTGGTTTTATTCCATTGTGCTGGACGTGGGGATGCTTTGAGAAGAATGGTGCATTGGTGCGTGGAAAAAGATGCCACCATTTTATTTAAAAAAGTAATGAAATCTCCTTTGAATATTATAATTCCTTTTTCAGAAATATAAATTAAGCAACAATGAACTCATCCCAAGGTGTTTTACCTCCCCAAACAATAAAATGAAAAGCTGTTTGATCAATGCAATAACCATCTCATCTCGCTACAGATCCCTTTAAATAGATCGGTCTTGGGCTCATGCAATATGCCACTGTATGGCTCGGTCCAAAACTAGATTTGATGCAAAAAAACAATGCAACTCGATGTCATACAAGATGGCTTGACCAAGTAGACCCAGCTCGGTCAAAGGAGTTCGATGGACTCGTGTAGGCTCAAGACACAGGCCCCTCTAAATCTAGTAGTTTGCTATTTTAGCAGACACTAAATGCTTCTCTAAATTAGAGACAAAACCCCTAATGGGGAAAAATTAATATATTTTTTAAAAAAATCTATAATCGTAGCAAATTTTGCTTAGTGCTTAGTGCAAAGTGCAAAAGTGCAAAACAAATTTGTGTTCCAAACACCTGGAATGAACCAGAGGATGTGGGGAGGAAAGGATGGGGTTGGGAGGTTGCATAAGGTTACACAGGATCTCAATTGTTGCAAATGCTTCTCCAATATCCTCTATCTCTTGTGCTCTCTCTTTCCACTCCTTCACATATCCGATTTTTACTCCGTACCAAATGTAGTTTCATAAAATAGGGATGGTAGCCTGTCTAATTTATTAATGTGAAATGAACCAAGTTATAATGGATGGACTAAAATACTTATAGGTATTGTACAACCATGTGCAGACAAATGCAAAGTTGCACAGGTACAACTGAAATCACAACTTCCCAAATACATCTGAGAAGCAATAATTAATTAAATACAAACAAATCATAAGTTGTAACTATGCCACAAATAATATTACGACTATGTAATATGAAAAATATGGTTTAAAAACCATATAACAATAATAATTAATTATAAAATGCATAATTAATTATCCTAACAAATCCAAGGTTTGATAAATATTTTATTCTTTATGATTTTGCAGGCCAGGAGAGCATTTCAGGAATCCTCACTCAACAAAATGAAAATTTGATGGAACAACCAATTACTTTCTTCTACTAATCCCTAAAAGACTATGAGCTCAAATATTCATTTTTTTAAAATCAATTATTTGTTGTCATTCGAGCTTTGGAAAAAATTAGGCACATGTTGTCCAAAAACATAATTCATTTGAGAGTGTCACATCCAGGGCGTTAAGGACTTCTTTCTAAACAAAGACATGAACAAGAAACATGCTGGGTGGATTACCAAGGTGATGGAATACGATGTGCACATCAAAGTTACCAAGCTCATTAGAGGTAAGGGTTATTGTCAACAACTTGCTACAAATTTGAAATCGAAAGGTGATGAAGACATGACACTTCGAATGATGATGAGAGAGATCATCGGGTTGGATGGTTATCAAAGAAGAATGCTTTCCTTCTCTAAGGAATATACCCCGTTGACATGGATAGGAGTCAAAGGTGGACCTTTCGTCTTCGGTATTTTCCTATATTATAGTAAATGATGTTCTCTTTCGAAGGGATTTGAATGGTGTTCTCCTTTGGTGCAGAGGGTCGGAAAAAGTAAGTAAGATTCTCGGAGGAATTCCACAATGGTTTATTAGGAGGGAATTACTCTACATGAACAACTACTACAAAGATCATTAGGGCTGGTTACTATTGGATGGATTTATTCAAAGATTCCCATATTTAGGTAAAGAAGTGCAAGGAATGTACCTTTTTCACTGGAAAGTAGAATTTGGTAGCTCTTCCCCTCCATCCAATTCAAGTTGATCAACCCTTTATTCAATGGGGGTTGGATTTCATTGGAATGATCAATCCTCCATCCAATGATGGGCATAAATGGGTCATTACTGCAACGGACTTTTTTACTCAATGGACGAAGGCAAAGTAGCATTGAAGGAGGGTAATTGTAAGGCAATCATTGATTTCTAGAAGGCATAATGATAAAGTTTGGTGTACCATTTACAATCATTTTAGACAACATAATGGCTTTTCTTGGTCTTAAGCTGAGTGCATGGGCTTATAAGAATGTATTTTACCTTAAGACTTAATCCAATTACTATCTGCAAGGAAATGGGTTGGCTGAGTTTAGCAACAAGAACCTCATAAGGATTATCAAACATACAATGGAAACCAACAAGGGGACTTGGAACACACAACTTAAAACTTCCCGATGGGAAGATTGGATCACACCTAAAAGGGCCATCGGAAACTATCATTTCATGTTGGTATATGAAGAAGTTAAGCTTCGCTATCCTTGGAATAACCATCTTTGGAGTTAGCTCATCAACTCAAGGTTATGGAGAGTGATCCTATGATAGTCAAGTTTTCTGAGTTCATGGAGTTAGGAAAATTATAGAAAAAGGCTATGAAGACTTTGGAGCAACATCAAGTTCATTTGAATAAATATTTTGACAAGGTGTCCGAAAAGAATTTTCAAGAGGGAGATTTAGTTCTCAAATGGGATGAAGATAGAGCCAAACCAGGCATGCACGCCAAGTTTGATGCTCTCTAGAGTGGGCCATACATTATCACAAGTAATAAGGATACGAATTCATTTCGTCTTCTAGGCTCAATGGAGAATAATTTCCCATTCATGTGAATGGGATACATATGAAAACTTGCTTTTAAGAGTTTTCCATCCTTGTCTGCTTTAGTTAGGTGTTTTCCTCCAAGTGCTTTACACATTGTTGTTGTGTGTGTTGTGTTTTGTTCTTTTTCTTGCACATTCATGTGTCATCAATGAAAATTTTTAGGAGAAGAGAAAATATTCAAGTTTTAATAGAGTTCCATGATGTTCAAGTCCAACAGGTTTTTACTTCAAATTTTGTAGTATGCAATGCATGGAAAGAAAAGGATCGATCGGTTTCATGATCTCAGCATTTACTCCATGCCCAATGGATTGTTTAAGGCTACTGGAACCATGCTTAGTAGGAAAGCATCCCTGAGAGGTCACAAAAAATGTTACCCAATTTTGTACACATGGCAAAATTGGACAACAAAGGCCTGTTATGCTCTAGGACTCGATTACATGACTTCGAGGTTCAATGTTTTCTCATAATGTGGAAAAAAACCCCAACAATATTGCTCCTTTTCAACACGAGAAAAAATGGTCAAAATATATAAATTTTGTTTTAGGGTCTTATTGTACTTCGTTACACTCGATTTTGAGAAAGTGACCTTAAGATCAAAAATCAAGATAGGTTTAGATATAAGAGGTAACATGGCATTGAGCTAGAAATATCTTGTCGAGTAGCTTGGTGAGCTACTCGGTGAATTGGTTGACATATTCAAAAGTAAAATACATAGGGTAATTGCATATGAATTGGCGGGTTGATATTAGGTGGCTCGAGAATCAACTCGCTGAGTTGACATAGTATGATGGTCAATCCATTGAAGGAATCAAATCACCGAGCTCGACATTGAGCTATTTTCAAGAGCTCACAAAGGTTAGGCTCATGAGCTCGGGTTAAGCTTAGCAATTTTTGTAAGCCCACGTAAGAAAAAGAATCGGGCTATGGAATTGGGAAAAATTACAAAGCCTTTGCAACTTGCTCAAGTCATTTTGATAGCTTTATGTGAACTTGTTCAATAACCTAGCGAGGTGCTTGGTGTATCAAGAAAGGTAGCTTAGGTCATTAAGATGAGCTTATGCTCGCGGAAAGGTGAGGAAATGAGAGTTGACTCAGCATGCAAAGAATAACCCTCCGGGACGTGCTAGTTGCAATATGGCTTAGAAGTGTTGATGTAGACAAATCCGAGACACTCAACATCGGGACATCACACTTAAGCTCGACCTATCGAGATAAGTAGAGAGTTCAGGGACTGAGTAGTAGAATGGATCAAGATTGAGCTTGAACACATCACAGGGTAGAAAAATTATTACACAAAGCATGAAACAAGCTGGAAGATTAAAGCTGAATGGGTTCGAAATGACATGCAAGGCTTGAGAAGGCTTGACATGAAAGCTCGAAGGGCCTGGTTTTGTGTTAGCTTGTTTGCAAAGAGTTCGATGTGAGCTCGAGAGGGTGGGGCTCATGGTGGAGGAAAAGACTCGAGGATGGAACAAAGCCGACTCACCATGGGGATAACAAGTAGCTCTCGAAGCTGCAGAAATGTGGAGAGGATGTGGGCATTGACATGGAAAGGCAAACAAACTTGTAGTAGAGAAAAACTCCAACATTACAACGAGTTCTTTGAGCTCGAAGCTAATGGTAGAGCTTGACTCGAGCTCAGAAAATCAAATGAATAGTGGTTCAAGACCACGTTGAGGAGGAAGCCCGGTCTAGCTGAGGTAATGCTCATGAGAGAAAATGAACTCGAGCTAAAGTTTGAAGCTCTACGGATCTCGCTTAGTTCGTCGGAGCTTGAGAAAAAGTTTGGGGTTGAGTTAAAAGGTGGACGCTCTGAATTATAGCTCATCGAGTTCGAGGTAGCATGGTGATGTAGAATTCGAGTTTCTCACTTGGTGGAACCAAATATCCAAACTTATTATAGATTGGCTAAGTCACATTTGGGGAGATTCATGGTAAGCTTGGTAAATTGAAGATCAATCCGACGGTTTGAACATTGATTAAGAAATTGACTAAAAACACAGTGAAGGGTTGAGTTGAGGGCCAAGTCACCTTAAATAATGCATGGTGATCGGTGGTGGCAGTGGTATGGATATGGAGCCTCAAGCTCGAGAGACCCGTCGTTGGAGAAAAATTAGAATAGAAATAGCTCAACGGCCGAGCTAAACTCACGGTGTCTCGAGTCGCACAGTGGCTACAAACAGGGGGTTAGATTCATCGACGAGGATGAGAAGGTTTATTACAACCGGGAGCTCAGATTATGATGAGAGTGTTTGTGAGTGTTCCTTTAGAGAAAGTAATGGGATCCCACACAGATGGGAGCTCTTCACGACCAAAGTGAGTCATTATGATCGAGGCTAGCGTGTTGGAATTTAGGGTTCAATTCCCAAAGTGAGTGACGACAAGGTGCTCGCAGTGGCAAAACAATGAGACGTGTTGCGTAAGCTTGGTGTCATGAGGCTAGCTTTACAAATGAATTTAATAGCCAACGTGCGGCACTGAGACACTACTTTTTTTGCTCGTTTAGAGGATCAAGCTACTCCAGTAGTCCCAGACTACGCCTTTCTCCATTTTCATCCACCACCCATTCCCCAACTGCATCTCCAACATGCACAAGTGAACCTTTCCAACACCCTTCACAGCTGCCCATACAACTGCTCCAGAAGACCACTCACCGAATACCACGGCTGCCCATACAACCGCCAGAGCTCTTAATATGCCTTCTTAGTTCACCTGAGGGAATGCACAACTCATGCCTCCAAGACTCATCACTGACCCAGCTCTATGCCACTGGCCGGCTCACTGTCGAACATCCCACTGTTCTGCACAAGGCCACCGAGGAACATTTCACGCCCTATCGTCATCCATCCATGAGTCTGCCTGAGTTACCGCACCGGTCACCTGCGTGCACCGACGGGGGAAGTCCTCCTCAGAGTCCTTCCCGGGTGTGAGCCTCTACTCACCCCGACTTGCTGACCTCTGTCACCCAAGTCCAACGCACCAAGGATCCCTGCGGGGAGCACTGCTAGCTCGCCATCCTGGTAGACCGCATCACATGCGGGTGAGGTACTCTTCTTCCCTCGGCTCGATCCAACCTCTGATCTCACCCCGATGCCATGGCCACTGACATCGGCGTGCCTACTCTTCGAGACACCCGTCTGCCTCCACCGCATTGACTTCTCAAGTCTTCTACCTTCGTTGTCAGCTCACCACACTGCAACGGTATCCATGATGTCCTTGACTCAGCCCACCATGTCGCGCATCACCATGTGAACCATCCTCTGTCCACTTCACTGAGTCTCAGCCTCTGCTTCGCACCCACTCCGCATCCGCGCTTCCGGCGCACTCCGATACATCTATGTGAGCACTCGACTCATCTGCGTTGTTTTAACCTCTGCAAGGTTGAGGAGCTCGCCACACTTGGCTCGCTCGCGTCCGAGTTACTTCTCCTCCGTTTCGACCTCCGGATCCCAGTCTCACTCCATCACGCCTCTTGGCTGTTTCCCACATGAACTCTGCTTCTAAGGACGTTGCCACCTTAAAGGTCTCCCCAAGTCCACTGTCACTTAACACTGGAGTCCCACTGCTGATCCACGATGCACATCACTGCATGGACATACTCCGCAAGGGTAGAGTATATCTCCAAGGTCTGCTGAACACCCCATCCTCTGAATGTCCAGTGCACCAAGTGTTCCACACTCCACTTGGTGGGGTTGTGAGTTCCCCCTGTTGGTCTGTATTGTCTGCCATGCTCATCTGGCTCTTTAGGCGTGCGCTGCACTCTCAACGCAAGGCCTCTATCGTACAAGGTCTTCATGCTTCAAACCAACTCCCGCTCTGCCTCTGCATCGCCCACATGAGTTTCCCAACTCGCTCCGCGTACATTGGGTATGTTCTTCACTCCAAGACACCCTGCACTGTTCCTAAGTGCAACCAACTTAGCTCACCAACCCGCCTCGGCTAAACCTTGATTCTGAGGCATCCTTGGGCTCACAGCATGGTCCTTTCAAATTCTCCATGCATAACTCTTACTCACTCCATAGCCCTCAAGAGTTGCATTGGTGCGCCACGGGAACTTCCCGGGAGGTCACCCATTTTCTAGCCTACACGTTTAACTCACCCAACTCGCCCAGATCTTCTGTAGGCACATGCATGTGAGGTCATCAACCCCAACCCATGCCTGGCCAACCGTTTTCCTCGGCCGGGAGTCCCTCTGGCTCCCTGGATAGCGCCTCGTGCACTACCCTGCGCGGATGGGGTCTGCCCATCCTGGGGGAGGCGGTCGCTCTATGAGCATGGAGACGTGCCCCCTTATATTCTCCCCCACTTAAAGTGGCGACGCCCACGGCGCCGATGCTAGACTTCACAAGCCTGCGCAAAGGATGCAAGTGTTCGCAACACTTGGACAAAATGTAAATGCACTACTCACATGCAAATACACACGGAACACTTCGGTCACTGCTGACATAACACAACTCAGTCTCTTCAACATCTCGCTGTGCTAACTCCCTGTGCTCGGGACAAAAAGTGCTAAAACACTCAACACTTCTGTCGCTGTAGCTCCCTTCCACTGAAACTACACTTCACCAAACATCCAACACAATGTCTGATGGGATACCCCTTCTGCAATTCCCACAACCTCTTAGGAATTCTGCATGATGTACAAGCTGCCCTGCCAAGCTCTGAGCCCTTCTTGCACAACATTCACTGCATAACTGGAGAACCGCCAACCTCCATGCCGATTGACGAACCACTGCAAGGTTTCACTGCTGCTGAAACTGGTCACACCACGCTTCCACACGCAACACATGATATTCTCCAACCGATCTAGGGGCCTACAACTTCACCGCAAATGCTGCCCTTGTTCAGCACTTCTACCAACACCATACCACCACTGTGACTCTGATGCTGATCTTCTGGCAAACTCTTCACCAGGAATACCTCATTTCACTGCAACTTGACTGATCTACTCACCACCGCTTTCAACCAACCAGCACTTCCGAATACGCAACTCTTGCTTTACTCCGGAATGTAGCCACTGCCACTGTTGCCAACCTGAAATTCCGAGGTTTCGCAAAATCTCCACACCAATTTTGCCAAGGGAGAGCCACTTTTTCCACTTCATGGCTCGAGTATCAACATGATATCACTTCACAGACACTGCAATTCAGCCATCCACAATGTACAAGTCCCGTCTACAACTTCTGGGGAGTCGTCGCGCTACTCAGTGCTTTCGCACCTACCGAGTTTTCGAGTCACTCTGCCACTGCACCTGGACTCTACCAAGTGTTATCCCTTCACCCAAACTGCTAGGAGTAAGTTCTGCACCAGCCTCCACATGAACTGCCCACTGAAGTGACTTTACCCACCCCCACTGTATGCATCCCTGTCGCCTCCTCTACAACTGAGATCTGTTCAACCACTGGCCTTCTTCTCCCACGAAGTCTCTAGCAACCTGCACTGGCTTACTTGCATTGCACAAGTGCCAACTCTTGACACCTGCATGGGTCTACAACACCCTGATCACTGAACGCCATGCGCCGACCACCGTCGCAACTACATGACTCCTTCCTCATCAACCCTCTGGTCTACAGCTGAGAAAGTTCACTGTCTTTCATTCATACCACTGTGACATTAAATGAGGCTCAACTAGCCCTGATACTCCGCTGGATCACTCTGATCTGATGCTGCCCAGGCCCACACCAGTCTTCTTCTTATCTGGAACATAACTGCTCCACTTGATCCAGTTGTGTTGGTGTCCCGCCTTCCGATCGCCAACACCGTTGATTGCCAATCTTCACAAGACTCTCCTGATCCGATTCGTACAACAACCAACTCCCGCAAACATGCACGACTCTGCTCAGCCACACATTAGGTTGGGTACTTCAATCTGATGCTGCTTCACAAGCGCACACCGCCTACTATACGCCAGCCCAACCGCGTTGGTGTCCCGCCCATCCGATCACCAACGATGTTGATTGCATTGGCTCCCTAGTCTACCACCCTGTTCTTCAATCAACATCCCACACGCCTGAAGTTGAGAGCTCTTTCGCCAACTACTCGCACTGGTTTACACTTTGTTCCCAACTCCAAAGCACCAATGCTCATTGTGCTCTACGTATCAGAGAGAGCATCACCTCAAATGCACTGATACTAGTTGTCACGTTGTGTATCAGGTACAACATTAACTCAATAGCTCGATACCAGTTGTCACGGGGCTAGCTTTGCAGCGGAATTCACTAGCCAACGTGTGGCACTGAGACACTACTTTTTTCACTTGCCTTAGAGGATCAAGCTACTCTAGTAGTCCCAGACTACGCCTTTCTCCATTTTCATCCACCACCCATTCCCAACTGCATCTCCAACATGCACAAGTGAACCTTTCCAACACCCTTCACAGCTGCCCATACAACTGCTCCAGAAGACCACTCGCCGAATACCACGGCTGCCCATACAACCGCCGGGAGCTCTTAATATGCCTTCTTAGTTCACCTGAGGGAATGCACAACTCATGCCTCCAAGACTCATCACTGACCTAGCTCTAGGCAGCCGCTGGCCAGCTCACTATTGAACATCCCATTGTTCTGCACAAGGCCACTGAGGAACATCGCACGCCCCTATCTGTCATCCATCCATGAGTCTACCTGAGTTGTCGTGCCGGTCACCTACGCGTGCACCGACGGGGGAAGTCCTCCTCTGAGTCCTTCCCGGGTGTGAGCCTCTACTCACCCCGACCTGCTGACATCTGTCACCCAAGTCCACAACACCAAGGATCCCTGCGGGGAGCACTGCAAGCTCGCCATCCTGGTAGACCGCATCACATGCGGGTGAGGTACTCTTCTTCCCTCGGCTCGATCCATCCTCTGATCTCGCCCCGATGCCATGGCCACTGACATCGGCGTGCCTACTCTTCGAGACACCCGTCTGCGTCCAGACCGCATTGACTTCACAAGTCTTCTGCCTTCGTTGTCAGCTCACCACACTGCAACGGTATCCATGATGTCCTTGACTCAGCCCACCATGTCGCGCATCACCATGTGAACCATCCTCTGTCCACTTCACTGAGTCTCAGCCTCTGCTTCGCACCCACTCCGCATCCGCGCTTCCGGCGCACTCCGATACATCTATGTGAGCACTCGACTCATCTGCGCTGTTTTAACCTCTGCAAGGTTGAGGAGCTCGCCACACTTGGCTCGCTCGCGTCCGAGTTACTTCTCCTCCGTTTCGACCTCCGAATCCCAGTCTCACTCCATCACGCCTCTTGGCTGTTTCCCACATGAACTCTGCTTCTAAGGACGTTGCCACCTTAAAGGTCTCCCCAAGTCCACTGTCACTTAACACTGGAGTCCCACTGCTGATCCACGATGCACATCACTGCATGGACATACTCTGCAAGGGTAGAGTATATCTCCAAGGTCTCTTGAACACCCCATCCTCTGAATGTCCAGTGCACCAAGTGTTCCACACTCCACTTGGTGGGGTTGTGAGTTCCCCCTGTTGGTCTTATTGTCTGCCATGCTCATCTGGCTCTTTAGGCGTGCGCTGCACTCTCAACGCAAGGCCTCTATCGTACAAGGTCTTCATGCTTCAAACCAACTCCCGCTCTGCCACTGCATCGCCCACATGAGTTGCCCAACTCGCTCCGCGTACATTGGGTATGTTCTTCGCTCCAAGACACCCTGCACTGTTCCTAAGTGCAACCAACTTAGCTCACCAACCCGCCTCGGCTAAACCTTGATTCTGAGACATCCTTGGGCTCACAGCATGGTCCTTTCATATTCCCCATGCACAACTCTTACTCACTCCATAGCCCTCAAGAGTTGCATTGGTGCGCCACCGGGAACTTCCCGGGAGGTCACCCATTTTTGCCTGCGCGCTTAACTCGCCCAACTCGCCCAGATCTTCTGTAGGCACATGCATGTGAGGTCGTCAACCCCAACCCATGCCTGGCCAACCGTTTGCCTCGGCCGGGAGTCCTCTGGCTCCCTGGATAGCGCCTCGTGCACTACCCTGCGCGGATGGGGTCTGCCCATCCTGGGGGAGGCGGTCGCTCTATGAGCATGGAGACGCGCCCCCTTATACTTGGCATAAGCCCGAGACAGGTCCATGGGGACGAAGATGAGTTCGAGAGAGAACTCGAGATGGTCGGTTAATTAAGTCGACCAAGCATGGAAAGATAATTCGCAAGGAGATCGCACGATGAACTCATGTAGGGATAACACGGTGTCACAACAAGTCTCTCACAATGAGATGAGTAGATCGAGCCGAGCTTAACACGGCAGGGAAGAGTTGGTATCAACAACGAGCTGCATGAATTTCGAGTGAGTCGGGAAATCGGGGAACCTTGGGTTCATTTCCAATTGAGTGGGATAAATGATGCTTAGATTCTGCACTTCGAGCGTCAACATGGAGAATTTTCAAACTTATCGTGCAAAAGTGGATGTTGGGAGCTAACACACCATGTTGGTCCACGGGAAAGATGGCAAGCTGAGTTGAAATCCCATAGTGGGGGAGTTTCAAGCCGTTGCAGCCATGGCAAAGATCCAGGTTGTTTGAACCAAGGCCACTTGGAGTCTTTTTACCGTGACGGGATTTTGATTTGTTTGGCCAATTTCGTTAAAGTTTGAATAAACAATGTGGCAGAGATGAAGAAATTCAACGTTAACCTACAACATTTAGCAGGATAAGAGGATTCGACATTCAATATACATCGTGCACTTCAAGCTTAGTTGGAGTTCAAGTGAGTAAATACCTGGCGGATTCACATCGTGGATCTCGCTAAACCGAAAAGCGGCCAAAGCCTAGAATAACTCATTTGCGTTAAGGCATGAAGAACCGTTTGAGGGAAGATGAAGTAAATAAGGGAACCCGTTGTACAACAGTGTTTGAGGTGGCTAAAATATCACCTTACCATGTGGAACGTGGATATATAACTAAGGTTAGTTGGTGGAGTAATCTAAATAATGCAACCGAGGAGACGTGAAGAACTCTCCAATCGACATTTACGTGGCAAGTTTTGAAGATTCAATGCAAAAGTGAAAGCTAACGAACATAGTGTGAAGTTAACAAGAGCCGCAAAGCGGCCAGTTCCTGCCATCCAAGTTACATGTTTGGGTAGGAATCGGTAGTTTGACTATAGTAACAAAGACCGAAGATTAAAAGCATGTACAAGATAAAACAAAATAGCACTTCTAGACGTATATTAGAGAAGTTTGTCGCAAGTGCATTGTGTCATATGTGGAAAGGCATATGATGTCATTATGAAATTGACAAAAACTAGCAGTGTTTATTAAAGCTATATGCAAATTATAGATCGAGTTTCAGTCACTTTCAACTGTATGAGTCAGCGGTATGGAAAAAGTCTATCATAAAATAGTTGAGCTTTTTATAATTATTGCATGGGCAAGGACATTTGATGCCTAACGGGTTGGCATTTTGCGAAACAGTAATCACATTCTCTGTATCCTATCACACTTTGCATACATATCTACTACAAAACTTTGACAAAAATCCACTTTCGATTATGCTTCGGTGGATGGCTATGTCGTGCTCTACAGCTCCCAGTTCGACACAGGCGGCAAGTAATGTGGAAAAGGTTTTGGAGTCTAGCATTACACATGTCAATTGCATTTGCGTGAAAGTTTCCAAGTCGTTTTCAACAAATGCATTTTGTGCATATGTTGTAATCATGATCGGAAAATAGTCGATATATGGAAAGAGCTATAAAACAACGCTACATATTGTTACATATGTGGAAAGGCATGTGATGCCATTCCAAAATTGACAAAAACTAGTTGTGTTTATTAAAGCTATATGTATATTATAGATCGAGTTTTTGTCACTTTCAGCTAAATGTAGAGACTAGGTGTTGTATGGGTCAGCAGTTTGTAAAAAGTCTATGATAAAATAGTAGAGCTAGCAAAGCATTATAAAGCATTATAGGTGGAAAGGAAAGGAAGGGTACGAAACATTATCACTAAAGAAGCTACCCAGATTCATAAAGAGAGAGATAAATGAGTTGGATAGTGTAATTCTGTGGAATGAGGTTGGAAATCTTTGGAGTGCTTTTGAGAAAATTGGTTTGGGTATTGAACGTAAAACATAGAACGAGGAATTCAATACATCTAACTTGCTTCAATTAGAGAAATCAACTATCAAATAAACTAGTGGAATCAGATGGAGGCAGAAAATAAAGTTCTTATCCAAATGTTTCAGGCACAATCAACTCGGGAGCTTCGAATTTTACATAAGACTGTTGAAGTTTTGTAACTCAACAATGACATCATCTTAAAAACTATGGAGAAGCATATGCAGTCCTTTGTATCTAAACGAAAAAAACTGATAATACAATTATAGAATCCACGAGTGTTATCTCAAAGATGAATACAAATTTCTTTGTAATCCTTAGAGATATTCTTCCAAAATTTACAATACAATGACAACAGATGAAACACTGATAAGATGGAAAGTTACAAAGTGAACGTGTAATGTAGATCGTCTATTATGAATTCCCAACTTTACGTTTCAGGAAAGGAGCGACCTTGATCCACTAGACTGAAGGATACAAGACTGAGTTCAAAAAAGGAGGCTGGGTTCATACAAAATAATGCAGAGAAAGTAGAAATTAATGCACAATTCCAAGCTCGTAGTCAGAGAATATTTCATGAATTTTGTCAAATAGTTGTATTTAAATTAAGGCATCGAAAAATCCAACAAAACAACATCCTGGTTGGGAGGAAAAGAGAGATAGTAATCATGACCATATGCACAAACGGATCAGATATCCCTATGCTTCCAACAAGCTTTACCCTGTTTCTTCACTCACTTGTTTCCGCCATCGCTCAAGAAGATCACAACTGGTACTTTCATGTGTACTCTCGGGTCTCTTGTTGCTTTTACCATTAACTGTTCTGCACTTCCCAGTCCAGATGAAAAGGCTGTTCCTCCATGAGATTGATGAGGAAGAAGACGATCCACAACACCATCTTCCATATCTTGTATCTCTACAGCTACGGTTGCAGATTTATTGAATAGAACTACAGATATAGAATCATCAGAAACGGGTATCTGACGGGTTATTATAAATCTCAGAATGGCCTCATATACACAGCCAAGCCTAGAATTATGCCTTGCAAACCTGACCATTGTTGGGGTTATATCTGAGGTCCCCATAGAACCCAATTTATCGATGACAAAAATTACATGATGAGGGACGATACTAGAATGACTGCAGGCAAAGTGATGGCCATCGTCACTCACATAACCTGTAGAGCCTGCATTTTGTTGGGTTCTTGTAATAGGCGAATGCCATAGCTGCTTTGTGCAATAAGAAACCCCCCCAGAATCTGCATTAATATGCTTCTCAAAATTGCACCGATGACTGCAACGGCTGAATTCTTGACGCTCCTCCTGTGTGCAAGGATCAACAAATCTAACATATTTCCAGTAGGTGTCATGAGTCATTCCATCCTTCGGAACATCGACGTCCGGCCCGTATTTGACAGTTTCATGCCTGGAACCATCATAGAGATTGCTGGTGCACATCTTTGGACAAGGAACCAAATGGATATGGCCTCGACCCTGTTTCCTGCAATACATGTGGCACATCTCCGCTTCACCTTTCTCTCCCCATTTGTACTTGCGATCCTGAATATCGATGTCTTCCTCCTCTGAAATGAATCTCACATTCCTCATGTTTCCGTGCACGGTATCGTGCAAGCCATGGTGATCTAATGGAAGTCGACAGAAGTAGCCACAAGCTTGGCACCTCGTGTCACAATAGTGCACAACATTTTCATTTTTTGTATGCACATGAGGTCCTTGATGACTCCTTTGAAAGCGAGGAATAGGAATGCAACAACCTTTGCGTAGCCCATTTTGTTCTAAAACGTGTTCATACTCAAAAGACCCCCTTTGTCCCTAAAAGACATGGTTTTGTCTCACTAGCTCTGTAAATATTTCACAAATTCCAGGCATTTCACAACTCTCGGCGCAGGCGTGCTCATTCCCACATAAATGCTCTGCTCCTGCAACCAGGTCATGGAAATGGTCTTTCACTCCACATGACCTGCTGCAACCTTTTATAGTGCAACTTTTTTTGGCAATATACTTCATGACACTGATGTTTTTCATGTTCAGACTCAATGGTCCTGATACAGGGATTTTTGCAGCTTGGAAGAGAACATGTCATCTTACAGACGTGTATGGAGGAATCGCACTTGTGTCGCCCAACATGGTCAGGTTGGAGAGAGCACAACTCATTACAATTCGATGAAACATTATATAGATCACAGATCTCCCGGCATGTGTGATTTCTCTCTTTGCAATGGAGAGGGCCTTCGTGCCCTGCAAAATTCCTGCATAAGTTGAAGTTGTTGTCTTCTCGAACACAATAAGTGCATCTTTCTGTACACGAGTGTGTACCCTTGCAAGAATGGTCTTGATCGTGGCCTTTTTCAAGAACACATCTCCAAAAGCACTCAGAACATTTACAGCCACAAACGGAGAGATTTTGTTTTGTTTCTCCAAGAGCTACATTGGCCTTTAATTGTAATTTTATCACCTCCTCATTATCACTAAATTTTGTCGTTTTTGTGCTTATCCACTCTTGAACTCTAGCCCGCCTCCTCTTTGCGATTGCCTCAAGGAATTTCTCAAACATAGAATGCCACGATTCTCCATTGTTTCCCTTCCTAGGCAAAACAGACTCCAGTCTTGACCTGAGTTGAGACAAAACATCCCTGATACCATTCTTGGAAGATGCCAGACGCAAGCCGGTATCTAAAATGTTGGATGACAAATTCCCAACAACAATTGGCAAATCTGGAACCTCTTCTTGTGTATCAAAATTAACCAGCGTCTGTGCTTCATTTGCATTTGTGACAGAGAGGCATCCCATACAAATGGCATCTATGAGATTTCTCCTTATAATATCAACTACCACAGCCACGTGCTTAGAATCTATTGGAGACCAATCTTTGGCTACAATTTGAGAAATGATGAGTTTCAGATCTCTGGAGAAGGTAGAACCATTATCATAGGTATAATTTGTTTTATTAACTGTTTGTGCTAGTTCACTTAAGCTCTGCTGATAGTATTCAGATCTGTTGTAAGGAGCCATAGGTGCGATCTCCGCCTTCCCACCATACATTTTTACAATGAAATTTTCTTTGGATTTACTGCATATTTGATAAAATTTCTCATCAAATTCCTGTATGAGGTCCTCTACGTCAGATGCATCCACATCCTTGATGGCAATGTAGAAGAGACCTTTGAAAAGCTTTTTCTCATGCTCCACTAAATTGATCCCTCTGTGGAAGCGGCTAAAAGCAGATTTTGTATCCTTATCTAAGTGAAATCCTGTTGCACCGAAGAAAAGTTATGGATTTATCTAAGTGAAAATCTTGTTGCAGCGATAGCTTCTTGGAGAAGTTTCACAAATTTTTAGAAATTTAAAGCTCATTAATTCACTGTCAAAATCTGATATAAAAGATATGACACTTGTCACTTTAAAATTTTTATTTTAAAATGTTACAAAATTGCTTTGGCAATAAGACTCAAAAATTGTCACATCACCCTTGAACACCAATCAAATGGCTAGAAAAATAAATATGTTAATTTTAAAAATGTTTGAAATTACTCATAACTTTAGAATATGCCAAAGTTGAAAAAAATAAATGCATCTTATTGGCCACTTTTGCAAAATTAATCTGCTCCATTGAAATGTATAGTATTCCTGCCGGAGGCAGGAACTAATAAGGAGCTTTCCACGTGTAAATAAGGATATCCAGTCAACGTTGAAGGTGGACTATTTTGAAGGTGGTCATGGGAAAATAAAGTGTCGGTGATAGAATAGGTAGTTAGTAATAAACAAGAATCCCTCGCATGCTTAAGTGACTATAGAAAGTGATTAACGGGAATGTCGAGGATGTCACCGAATGAAATTAAATGAACCAACCATGTAAGCTAAAGATATTTGAGCCATTGGGTCAATTAACACTTAAAGCCTTCAAATGCAAATTCAATTCTATGGGTCTCACCTATGGATCAAGATGACCTCCGGAAGGAAATTAAAATGTTAGTTACTTTTTAAAAAAAGTTAAATATATATTTTTAATTAAAATATTATTTTAATTAAGTGGAGAATTGAATTCAAATTTTTGAATTTATGAAGTAATGGTGGAATTTTCTTGGGGATTCAATTAATGATGTAATTAAGTGTGAAGGCCATCATGTGCCATTATTCATGCCCCATAATTTAGGATTTCTTCATCCTTTCTCTTCAAGTGGATTTTTCTATAAATGTAAAGGGGGAACTCATTCCAAAGGGTTGGACATTTTTCGAAGATTTGTCTCTCTATTCGAAAGTTGTGTATTGTGGATTGTGAGGACCTTCAAGCATCTCTTCCAATATTATAATGGAAACCTTTGCCTCTTCCTCATGTAATGATGCATTGTACACATGATTGAAGTAATAAATTGTGTCCCGTGATTACTTAGTTTTCATTTCATCATTCTAGCTACTTCTTTATGTCTTTCTCGTGTATCCAGTATAAGATACAACTTTAAGTTTCCATTGCAGTTTTGGGATTTTTGTACTTATCTAAGAGTGAATCTTTGTATGTGGTTGAGTTGTGGTTCTTATTCTTCATTCTCGTTTTCATATTCCTTCACTAGGAAACCGAAAACTTGTCTAGCAACAACCCTTTTTTTTACATCACCACTTCTAGTATAGGTTTACTTCTTGCAAATATCTCTCCCTAAATCCCATGAAAATGTTAGTATAGGTCTAGTTAGTTGTTTTATTGCATTAGAAGTAGTGTTGTGTTTAGTTTAGGAAGAGGAAGTCGACCTTCTCTAGAGGTTCACCTCGAGCCCAAGTCCCACAGACTTGAGAAGTGATCCCGGGTTATTCAATCACACATAATGCCCATTCCATCACTTGGCCATTTGGAGGGTGTAGTGTTTTTTTGATAACAAGTAGTAAATAGTATTATTAACATCTATAATAATGTAGATTCATTTTTATTATGCATTATTCTCTTATACCTTATGAAAGTATGGTATAAAATATGTTATCTATCAAACACGGTGACAAGCAACTTATGTAAACTAGACAATATAGTATGTCAACCATGTTAAGGTGTTTATTTTTATTTTTACAATATTTTAATGTTTTGATACTTTTGAATATATGAATGTTTTTATATTATTAGAAACTTTTTACGAAAGAACTTCCATATAATAAAATCAAGAGAATGAGGAAAGGAACCCAAAAGTATACAAGAATTGTGTGTGTGTGTGTGTGTGTGTGTGTGTGTGTGTGTTGAGTTTGTTTTATAGGGTTGGTCATATATACCATTCCCCCTTAGAATAAGGAATAGTTAAATGGTCCTCATAAGGTTAGCTAGAGTTCTAAAAAATTTATTACAATAGATGTATTTTACTAATTGGTTGAAAAGGAAAGGACTATCCCTTACTACAAGAATCCAAGGGTATCCTAGAAGCATATCACAATTAACTAAAGTATTAAGGACCAAAAATATGTAGCTAGGACAAATTCCTCCACTTAAAGGGGAAGAAAAATATGACCAAGAGATTGATTAGTGTTAGGAAATAACGGATAAAATATGCGGAATAATCCCTCACAGAATCGCAACAGTAGAAACTAATATGCAGAAATTATTACAGATCTCAAATAAAATTACAGAATAAAATAACACAACACAAAGAGACAGTATTTAATGTGGTTCACCCAATTTGGGCTACGTCCACCAAGAATCACTTGCTCAGATTTTATTACAAGCCACCGCTCTCTCAATACAATACCCAGATCCGTTTGGAGCTATGCTCAACAAACTCTATAGAATTCACAGCCGAATTCAAAGCACATCTGCAATGTTCTTCATATCTCTATCATATGCATAAAACCATATAAATAGACAACTGCTTAAGCAGTTTTACAAAACCATGGGTATCAAAACCATGGGAAAAACCCATCCCATAAACCTATGGGTCAAAAATCTCGCCCATATGAGAAGAGCACATTTCCCGATATGTCGGGTGCATTTTTTCGAGGCCAAAAAAATTTACACCTAAAAAAATTTCAACACTACTCTTAGTGTATAGTCTTCAACACTTTCACACATGAAAACAGGCTCCACAACCTAAGAATCTCCCACTTGGAGACTAGTTTCCTCTGAGCAAGCTTCTTAACCCTTCACTAGTTTCTGTGAAGACCAACCAAAGCTGAACACAACTTTAGTTTTTCCCTTGTGACCACCTTGGTCATCATGTCTCTAGGATTTTGACTAGTATGAATCTTCTCTAACTTCAAATTCTCTTCCTCCAAAGTTTTCTGATGAAATGGTACCTTAACTATATATGCTTTGTCCTAGAGTGGAAAGTAGAGTTCTTAGCTAGTTGTATAACACTCTGACTATCACTATGCAACTTTCCTTCCTCTTTCTTATGCCCCAACTCCTCAAGTAATTGTTGTAACCAAATCATTTCCTTTCTTGCCTCTGTGGCAGCAACATACTCAGCCTCCGTGGTTGACAAAGCCACCAACTTCTGTAGTTGTGAAATCCAGCTTACTGTTGTTCCACCTACAGTGTAAACATAACCTGTTGTGCTCCTCTGCTGTCTACATATCCAGCCATATCTGAATCTACATAACCACACAAAATGGTGTTTGATCCACTATAGCACAAAACTATCCCCATGGTCCCTCGCAAATACCGAAGGATCCACTTTACTGCTTGCCAGTGATCTCTACCTGGATCACTCATAAATCTACTCACCGCTCCCACTGCATGGGAAATATCAGGCCTAGTGCACACCATGGCATACATCAAACTGCCAACTGCTGATGAGTAAGGTACCTTGGACATTTGGTTTCTCTCCTGCTCTGTCTTGGGACACTTCTCCTTTGATAACTTGAAATGGCCTGCCAAAGGAGTCCCAACTGGTTTAGCATCCTACATATTAAACCTCTCCAAGACTTTCTTAATGTACTCTTCCTGAGATAAATTCAGCTTCCGTTCCTTCCTATCTCAAGATATCCTCATACCAAGGATTTGTTTGGATGCCCCCAAATCCTTCATAGCAAAGGATTCACTTAGCTACTTCTTGAGTACTTTTATTTCTTACATGTTTTTACCTGCAACCAACATGTCATCCACATACAGACAAAGGATAATATAACTACCATCCTCAAATTTCTTTGTATACACGTAATGGTCAGAATGACATCTAATATAACCTTGATCCATCATGAAGCTATCAAATTTTTTATACCATTGACGTGGAGCTTGTTTCAAGCCATACAAGCTCTTCTTCAGTTTGCACACCATCTCCTCTTTACCTTTGACCTCATAGCCCTCTAGTTCTTTGCATATATAGTTCCTCCTCCAAATCACCATGGAGAAATGCAGTCTTTACATCAAGTTGTTCTAAGTGCAAGTCTTATGCTGCAACTATTCCTAGAACAGTTCTAATAGAAGTCATTTTTACTACAGGAGAAAAAATCTCATCAAAATCTATACCTTTTTTCTGTGCAAACCCCTTGACCACCAAGGGCCTTGTATCTTATCTTGCCTCCTTCTTCCTCTTTGACTATGAACACCCACTTGTTCTATAATGCTCTTTTTCCTTTAGGTAGATTTACCAAATCCCATGTTTGGTTCTCCATGAGAGCCTGATGCTCCTCATCCATGGCTTGCTCCCACTTCTTCCTGGCATCTACCTGCATTGCTTCATCAAAGCTCTCTAGTTCTCCACTATCAGTGAGTAATAAATAATAAAGAGAAGGAGAAAAATGTTCAGGTTCTCTTCTTACCCTAGAAGACCTCCTTAATATAGGAGTTTGGGGTTCCTGTTGAGGAGGTTCCTAAACTGATTCATGTGTCACTTTTCCATCTGGAAGATCCTCTACCGCTGCATATTCTTTCTTGGATTCTTCCCTGTTTTCTTGTAGAATCGATGCTTATACATTACTTTCTTAATAAAGACCACATCCCTAGATCGAATGATTTTTTTGTCCTTAATACTCCAACATTTATATCCAAGTCATCACCACCATAACCAATGAAAGTACATTTTTCTGATTTATCCTCTAACTTGGTCCTATCATCCTTGTCTATATGAACAAACACCTCACATCCAAAGACTCTAAGAAATGAATAATCAACTTTCTTACCATACCAAGCCTCCTCATGTATGCCTCCATCCAAGGCACTTGAGGGTCCTCTGTTTATCAAGTACACAGTTGTGCTCACCGCTTCTACCCAAAAAGAAAGAGGCAGTCCTGCATGTAACCTCATGCTCCTAGCATGTTCCATTATTGTTTTGTTCATCCTTTCTGATACCCCATTCTACTGCGGAGTTCCTGGAACCGTCTTTTGCCTGCGGATTCCATTCTTAGAACAACAATCATCAAATTCATTCTTTGTAATACTCCCTCCATTATCTGACCTAAGACATTTTAGGTTAAGACCTGTTTCATTCTCTACAAAGACTTTCCATTTAACAAAAGTGTCAAATACATCAAATTTATTTCTAATACAATAAACCCAAACTTTCCTTGTTGCATCATCAATAAAAGTAACATAATAACTTGAACCCCAAGAGATGATACCTGAGCTGGCCCCCACACATCAGAATGCACCAACTCTAACTTACTCTCTTTCTTTGTAGGTCCAACCTTGAGAAACCTTACTCACTTTTGTTTCCCATATATGCAGTCCTCACAGAACTCCAAACCCGTTTTTGTATATCCAGGAAAATCCTTCTTTATGATCTCCATTCCCTTATGGCTCATATGACCGAGCCTATAGTGCCACAATGTTGTATCTACTTCTGAAGCCACAATATTACAAGCATTAGTGCTATAAGTGGTTAAATACAAGGTTCCAACCTTCTTACCTTTTGCCACCACAAGAGCACCCTTGGTAACCTTTCAAGAGTCCGCTGTAAATATCACAGACAACCATCACTTCCCAACCGCCCGCCGATATCAAATTTTGTCTTAATGTAGGCACATGTCTCGACATCCTTCAATAGCCAACTATTCTCATTCTCGCATCTTAACTCGAATAGAACCTTTTCCAACTATGCTGCAAGGCATATCATCACCAAGAAAAACATGCCCAAAATCTCCTTGAACATAATCAACAAAATAATGCCTATGTGGAGAAGCATGGAAAGAAGCCCCGAATCTAAAACCCAAGATTTAGTAATATTGTGCAAAGAAAGAATCAAAGCATCCTAACATACATTACCCGTTGCCACATTTGCCTCCTTGTTTTCTTCCTGTTGTTTCTTCTTATCCCGAAGCTCCCAACAATCCTTCTTTGCATGCCCATGCTTTCCACAGTGCCAACATACTATCTTTCTTTTGGATTTTGACCTTGCCTCGATCCTTTGATTTTCCACGGTTTCCTCTATTCTTCTGTCTCCCTCTAGTTTCCATTGTCAAAGCATTCCTGAAGTAGAAGATTCACCAGAGCTTTTTCTTCGCATTTCCTCACTTAGAATCACCCCTACAACATCCTCAAACTTCAACTTTGAGTTAGCTGGAACCGAGTTGCTTACCGCCATTACCAAGCTATTCCAACTTTCAGGTAAAGAGCACAAAATTAATAAAGCCCTAACTTCTTCATCAAATTCTATTGTAACCGAAGCTAGCATATTCAAAACCGTATTGAAATCATTTAAATGATTTGCTACTGAACTATTCTCAGACATCTTCATATTAAAAAACTTTTTCATTAAAAATATCTTGTAAGAGGCAGAGGGTTTTTCATACAACTTCCCTAATGCATCCATTAGATCTTTTGTCGTCTTTTCCTTTGAAACATTAAATAATACCAAAGATGCAAGACACAGCCAAATCGTTCCAAGTGCCTTCCGATCCAACAAATCCCATTCCGTATCTGTCATACTCAAGGGTTTGTTAACCTTCTCAGACAATGAAGTATAAAGATCCTTCTGATAAAGGTAATCTTCCATCTCGCATCTTTCAAAGACTGAAATTTTACCCGTTGAATTTATCAACCCTAGATCTTCCATCATCGCCATAGCTCCCACTCAAGCTAAAAAAATTTCCCGTGATTCAACACTTCACAAACCAAACCAGGCTCTGATACCAATTGTTAGGAAATAAGGGATAAAATATGTGGAATAATCCCTCACAGAATCACAACAGTAGAAACTAATATGTAGAAATTATTACAGATCTCAAATAAAATTGCAGAATAAAATAACACAACAAAAAGAGATAGTATTTAATGTGGTTCACCCAATTTGGGCTACGTCCACTAAGAATCACTTGCTTAGATTTTATTACAAGCCACCGCTCTCTCAATACAATACCCAAATCCATTTGGAGCTATGCTCAACAAACTCTACAGAATTCATAGCCGAATTCAAAGCACATCTGCAATGTTCTTCATATCTCTATCATATGCATAAAACCATATAAATAGACAACTACTTAAGCAATTTTACAAAACCGTGGGTATCAAAACCATGGGCAAAACCCATCCCATAAACCTATGGGTCAAAAATCTCGCCCATATGAGAAGAGCACGTTTCCTAATATGTCGGGTGCATTTTTTTGAGGCCAAAAAAATTTACGCCTAAATTTTTTTTTCAACACTACTCTTAGTGTATAGTCTTCAACACTTTCACACATGAAAACAGGCTCCACAACCTAAGAATTAGGAGATTATGCATTGAGTTATATATATTTCTTAGTATAGAAAAAGTAGTAATAAATGGCATTGCTCATGTTGTTCCTAAATATAAGATGAAACAAGATGTTATGAGTAAGTTTATTATTAAAATAATATTTAATATAAAATGCATCATAAATAAAATAGTCATGAATTATTTTATTGTCAAAGCATTGTCATAGTAATTAGAAATTAATCCATCTTGTTGTTATAAACTAACTAGAAATGGTAACTCTTTGGTAACTTCATGTTTAGGTGGCATTAGTGGCATAATTTACACTCGCTTATTGTGTTTAATGTTTTTTATGAGATAAGGTAAAAAGTTGTTTTTGAAGGGATCGGGAACCCAAGATAAACCGAAAGATACACATCAAGGCACAAAGGTGAAACATCAAGAAACAAGGCCCAACATGGCATAAGATGAAACAAGCAGACTAACCATATCCCCAACGAAGGAAGTGTCAAAAGAAGAAAGGGCCCCTAAACAGAAGAAAAATAGCCTTGGCCACCCACAAGGAGCCAACTGTAGTGCCCACTTCCCTTTGACACCTTTTGATATTGATCATGACACTCTTGACTATACCATGGACATTGTTATAGTTTTGATTTAGTATGATGATTAGATGTTAGAGCATGGATTATTGCTGACTTTGATTCATATATGATGCATGATGATTATTAGAGACATTTTATATATTGAGGTTGATATATTATCTGACATGGTTACATTATAGATGTGTTCAGACATGTGATATTTGGATATTTTGAGTAGACCTAGAAAATGAAAATTGATGATGATATAGTTGTTGATGAAATTTTAAGTGACATTGTTGATTGGCTTGATGATTGTTGCGATTCACATATATATTGATGACTTTGGAAGTATATTATATTCATTTGGATGTTCTGATGTGGCCACGAGGCCAAAGGAGGTATTTGTATTTTTTCAGTTAAAAGTATCACAACAAACATCGGGGGATTGGAGACCAACCACATTGGAATTCTAGATGAATTCAACAAGGTCACCATGGCAACTGTATTTGTTTGTGTGTGTTTGATTGTGTTAGGGATTCCCATGGGGGGATCACCTTTGAAATGTGACCAAGGGATTTTATGTATTTTTTCTTTTATTTGGTTCCTTTGTTAATGTTTGCATGTGTTTATTTAAGTGATGTGTTTACCCCTTTCATTATTTTTTAATTGTGGTAAATTAATGTGAGTAATCATATTGTTTAAAAATTAATTAATCAAATTGGGTCATAAGAAAGTAATTATTAGAGTTGTTGGCCTAAAATTAAAGTGTTGTAAGAAATGTGTAAGTGATGTGTAAGTTGATTTTGGAGTATGAAACACTCCATCTTCTTTGAAATTCGAATTTGTCCTTGGAGGCTAATTTTGGAGGCTTGTGGGACAAGTTAAACTTGTCCCATACCTCTTAAATTTGTATACCAACCTTACCTATGGTTGGAGAGTTAAATTTAGCCCTTCTTTATGCATTTTTGTAAGTCAAGTTGAATGTTTTTATTGCACTTTTCTTACATGTTTTAATTTTAGTCCTTATGGGGTGTGGGCTTGCTTGAGTGTGTAAGTAAAACTATCATATTATTCACCCACCTATTGATTATGCATTGGAGAATGAATTTGACATTTGTGTTGGGATTGAGGATGTGTGATGTGGCATCCTACATGGATCCACCTCATCCTCTTCTCTTCCCTATTCTATTTATTGGAATTCCTTAGCTTGTTTTTGGGTTGCTTCACTTTTATCACTTCATTTTGGGAGACTTATTTTGGTCTTGAGAGCTCTTGCTTTTGGAGAAGATTGGAGATTGTTGCATGCTTGTGGATTGTTGATATTGGAAGTTTGCTAATTTAGAATTGGGACAAACTCCATCATGGAGAGGTAAGAGCTTGGCTCTTGGAAATGCTCTTCTTCCCTTTTATGAATATGTAAATGTTTGTATGTTTGTTTTTGTTTGTTGGTTGGTTGGGTAGATGGCTTAGGGATGGTGTAGGAGAAGACTATGGGGTACTCTTGAGGGAGGCATAAGTGTTTTGGGGAGGTATAAGTGTGGAGGGAGTTGGGATTTGGGTTCCACCTTGTAAAAAGAAATAGCTTGCATTTCTTTACTCATTATGGGGTGCCATAAGAGGTTGGGGAGGCATAAGGAAATGTGAGGAATAAGGGGTACTTGGGGAGGCATAAGGGTATGTCAGGGATTTGAAATGATATGTATTTTGGCAGTTTGTTCTTAGGTGGTGATACCCATTTCCCCTTTGGGAGACATAAGTAGCATCCCCCATAGTTTCTTGCTCCTTTGGCTTGCGTGATGAAGCCTAAGTCTTGTTTGTTATGCTTTAATGTGGTTGCAAACTACATTCTATTTTGGACTGTGTTTTTAAATGTGAGATTGCTTGTGTGTTTGTGGAAGCTTATTGTTGCCATGAGTTGAAACACATCTTCTATTGCATTTTGGTTGGGGCTCGGGGCCAATGAAGAAGGATGGCTTCTCCTTTCATTGGATGTCTTGGTTGGGTGGAGAGCGTTGCCTTTCCCTTGCCTTTGTTGTGATCAAATTGAAATAAATGGAGGATCTTCATGCTGCTGTTCGGGAGCAAAGAAAAGATAGTTTTGACAGTCCTTGTTGAGATTATTATTTATTGTAACCCTTTTCCACTTTGAAGTGGATGACCTTGTATATTACTGGTGATGGAAAGATGTTTTGTTATGGCTATGAAAGTTGAAATTTGAAATGTGAAAGAGATGAATTCGGTTTTCTATTTTTGGAATGTATGAGAAGGAAATTGTATTCTGTATATTGAAATTGAGGAATGAAATAAGAAAGATGTAAAGAAATAATTTTTGAATTAATGGAAGTTGTTACCTTGTTCAAATGATTTGGTGTTCATTGGAAATTTGTGTTTGCAATGCATTATGAAACCTTTGTTTGGAAAAAAAGAAAAGTGAATATGTATGTTGAAATGTCATGATGCTCTGTTTTGCAGAAATGAATGTTTGGAAAATCTGAAGTTGTAAATTGGCATTTGAATACCTTGTTTGAATAAACTTAATAAATTAGAGTGTTTTGGAATGAATTTATTATTGAAGTTGGTAAATGTAAACAAATCTATTTATTTTGGATCGATGTTAGATGTTTTCAATTGGGAAATGTTTTATTCAAAATGCAGAATGACCCCTACAACAATGAATAAGAAAATGAAACATTAAATTGAACTTAGTAGGATTAAAACGACCCCAAAAAAGCTAAACCACTTAAGAAATGGTTAAGAATCCTTTCAAATCGAACAAAGGAAAAACTACAGTCATTTTGCTATCAAAATTGAGAAATTTTGAATTAATATTCAATCCACAAATAAACCCTTGCAATCCATCCTAAATTCCTCTAAGAGCAACCCCCATGTCTATTTGGCATGTTGAGAAAGGAAGGAGGTCAAATTGAACAAAATTTTATAAGTCAAATGTTACTAGTTTTCATTTTAAAATCCTGCAAAGCATTTTCTCAAAATTGACCATTCAAACTTTATCCAAATTAAATTATTAAGGTTTTGGTGCAAAGAGGACATCGAGAGCTTTCCAAAAGTCCTTGTTTGCGAAAAATATAGCTCCGTATCAAAAGTTATGTTCTTCTAAAGTTCGCAGAAGAGGAAAAGCCTCTTGCGCACCCGTCTTGCGCCCAAAACCTATTGCGTGCCCATGAGAAAATGTGCCTCTTGCGTAGCCATCTTGCATGCCTAGGAGATAATGTGTCTCTTCCGCGCCCGTCTTGTGCACCCGAGAGAATAAGAGTTTCTCCCATGCCTCTCTTCCACGCCCGGAAGAAAGGTTCATTTCCGCGCCTCTCTTCCACACTCGTGGGGAATTTTCTTCCGCGCGCCCCACAAGAAGATAATCTATCTGTGCTAGGGATGAATTTCTCTCTCCTAGTGTTGTGTAGGATGTTTGATAACTATTGTAATGGACTCTGGAATTTTTGTTGGGAACACTTAAAAAATTATTTATTCCTTAACTTTTCCTAACTAAACCTAGGTTGTTCTTGGTCTCGAGTGGGGAGTATTTACGAGGCATTACAAAACCTAACTACCTTGCTACTTATGTATTTGAGATCTAAGGATCATATTTTTAGGAGAACTTACAATCTTTCCTTTATTTTTGTTGTTCACCACCTTCCAACCATCGCCTACATTAAGATCCACATTCTCATCTGGGTGGACAAGTATCTAAATTTCAAGAACCTCCTTCTTTTTAGTATTAGGATTTCTCTTGAGACTCAGAGATTGGCGTGAGGAGGCCTCGCCCTTTCCCACCATATGATTTGAAATCTTAGCCACCTAGTGGGGAAGGGGCATCCTCACACAACTTCTCCTCATGTTTATCCTTAAGACTAACTAAAACATTTTTGTATCATTGTCCTCAAGTCCATAGACAACAAGATTATCTAGATTAAAATCCTTCCACCAAGAAACCCTTCCTTTAATTTATTTTTTAACCATTTGAAAATCAGAATCCAAATGTCCCAGAGAAAAGCATATTGAGTCCTTGACATAGAGTTCCATAGTGGCCGGAAAGTCAGCAGTTATGTTCATATCCACCAGTATTCGGGCATAAGTGGTGTGATCAAAGGTATCAATTTCGGAACCATTAAAAATAATTTACCCAACATGTTACCCATAGCTCTGAATCACTCCATGCTTTAGAAGTGCAAGGGCAGATAGGGTAGCCTTATCCATACCTTGTGCGGGTATTACATGTTTTAGTTGTAGTATTAAATCAAGAAACCATGGTTTCATGAGAAGGAGATGCGATTGAAAATCCCAAATTTTCCCAAAAATAATCTCCTTATCAGAGGAGCTATCAAAAACTACAAAAAAAATGCCACGGGAAGAAGGATAAATATTAACTTTACCTTCAATGAGGGGGCGCCATTGTTCAAAAATCTAACTATGTAGAGCAGGGAGCCCAGTGCAGCCATTACTGAACCTACGAATAGAACCCCTCTTTAGAAAATATTCAATAATCTAAGTAACCTCGTCTCCGAAGGAAACCTTAGGTGTCTGTTTAGCATAGGCCATGGGTTTAGCAGGAGGCCTACACCCAAATTTTTCCACAGTTAGGAGGGATTTTTCCCGAACCGAGCCACCTTTGTTTGGACCGGTAAAATCCCTTCCGCCTTCTCCACCCATAGTCCTAGCCTCACCTGGAACCCAAACGAAACCACCAGCATGATACATGATCTAAGGACATGGGGCCGTAGAAACCAATGCCGAATTAGGGAAGAGACAAGAAACATGGGTACCCAACCCACCATTCTACCCCAAAATGGCACCAAACAGTCTGGGATGTGATGAAACAAGGACACAAAAATCAGCTAAGGAGGAAGATGGCACCCCTTGCTCCAAAACCGCCTGATACCCACCACTGCCATCGCCACCCACCTACACAACAGAGATTCCAAAAGCTTACCCGCACCCAAACTACTAGCCAAGCCATTCGATCAGCCTGTGGTTGTGTTCAGATTCGCACAACGACGAGCACCCACCGGCTCCCGAGAAGAAGCAGAGCCAACGCCATGGAAGCTAGGGTCAGGGAAAAGAATGAGAACGGGAGCGACTTTCTCCATTTGTCTAATATAAGAAATTGTATTTTTTTTTGTATGTCCATCTACCAGTAGTGTGTTCAATGTGAAGATTATATATTGTATGATATTTCATTGTTTATATAGACCTTTCATAGTCTCAAGAGGATTCACCACATGGGGATTTCTTTATTCACCAACCTCATATGTGTATGAATTATCAAGAGGAATATAAAGTGTTAGATGTGTGATAATAGGTTCAATAAAAAAGAATATTAATTTTTTCAATACTTGAAACATTCCTCATGTGCTGTGATAATATACTCAGAAACGCCATTTATAAATTTTAATCATTTATGAAGAGTAGATTGAATGGGATCCATAATATGGATCTAGAGGCATCCCAATAGGATATTTCAATGAATAAAATTTTCCATCAAATGAAACTTGGTGGTGACCCTTTTAGAGCCAAATAGAACATCAAAATTAATGTTATCAAGTATAATGAACTGGATATCTTTACAACCTATAACAATAATTCAATTCCTAAAATAGTATTCATCGAGATACCCATCAGTGGAAGAAATATATATGGATTACATTTAATGAAAATAAATTATTGATTAATATCCTTTTGATTAGGAAACTAAGAATTTATTGATAAGTAGAGGTAAACATTACTCCCTTATATGTTAAGAAGGTAACTTTATAGATAAAAAAGTAATATTATTATCCTTTCTATGAAATGGTTTCATAAAATATTGAATGGGAGATGGGCATGTATTGGTAAGAAGAGCAATTTTTTTATCCCAAGTAATATTTAATGTGAAAACATTAATATCAATCACACTTTTATAACATGTCAAATATTGAGGTATTTACTAGTATTATGCCTATTAGATGTATGGTATTCATAAAAGTGATTAGAATGAAAATAATTAACTTTGTTCTTATGCATATCAACATTAACAAGGGGAGGGAGAGGTTAAAGTTTACACTCAATTAATTTTTGTACGACCAAATATGGAGAGGAAGAAATTGTGTGAATTGTCTTAGAGGAGGGGACTTCAAATGAAGCAATGTAGATTGGGCCTCGAAGAAATGATTTTAAAGGATTAAATTAGTGAAGCTCTCACCTCAACTTGTTGACAGTTTTGAGATTTTGGAGGTTGTTGGACATGTAGATTAACGTATGGATTTTCCACCATGCTTACCCCACACCCATGATCTCTTCCATATTATTATTATTTTTGAAATATGTATTAGATATTTTTCAAGTGATGGATTGGTCGGCTATGTAGATGTAGGTTGACGGGAAGTGGACCTTAGAGCCCATGCTTATTTTGGAGCACCGGAGGTTGGCCCTTGGGATTGAAACTAGGACCAAGTTAGGTTTCAATGGGACATGCATAATGAGACATTAGATACATGAGAGGATGATACACCTTTGGGAGCTCGATATATTTACCTCTTCAATTGAATTCTAAGAGGAAGTTTATTCCTAGGAGTGGGGGATTTGGTTCTTACTAGTTTCTCTCTCTATTGTGATAATGCTAAATCATTATACTTATTCTCGTTGAGACATTGAAAATATTATCATTTAGGTTGTTTGATTAGGATATATGTTATTTTCTCATCACATTAAATTTTATATGATAAATTTTCTTGATAGGATGGTTGTATTTGGAGCAGGATGACAATCCATGATTATTATTACTATTATTATTATTATTATTATTATTATTATTATTATTATTATTATCTAACTATAATGTGATGTTTAGTAATATTGTTGATTGATAGATCAATATATATAATTTTTTGAATTGTTTAATATGTCTTGAATTATTGTTATACTTACTAATCTCTTGTATAGTCAATGGATGATTTTGTACTTGATTGGTTAGTTAGCATATGTGTGACTTCATTATTTGCTATGTGCATGATTTATGTATTTATAATATTTTTTTAGCATGTATGATGCTTAAAATTGATTTGATAGGAAACATCTACACAGCACAAGTAGAACATGAGGTTTCAAAAGAAGTTCCATGAATTTGGGACAATCAAGAACAAATTTACCCCCTTACTTTATTTTGGTCCCCTTTATGATGTTTATGTTTTTGACTATTTTGGAAAAGTAAAATAACCCATTGGAATATGATTATTGATTTAAGTTGTTTTTATTATCATGTTTGTCTCCCATTTCTTATTTAGTTTAACCTCTTCGTAAGTGCTCCTTAAATGGGTTTTAATTGTAAGGTAATCAATTTCCCCATGTATTGATGGATTTAAATTTTATATTAATTTTTGATTGGGTTTAGGACCATGTAATAAAGGATTAAATGGATCAAACACCCCTCTTAAAGACCATCTCTTCCCCAAAATTTGAATTTGGGAAAGAATTGACTTTTGGAAGGAATGTGGCATAAGTAAGAGGCTACATTTTCCTTAAAAAGAGTCCCAATTAAAATGACTACAGGTAGGTGATATATTTTCAAGTCTCATAATGACTAATTACGCCCATTTTGACCTTCTTTGAGTCACAAAAAGTTCTTTTTTAACCAAGTATATAATTCTAGGTTTGAGTATAATTTGTTCTAGATGGAGGCTTACAGTATTTATTTAAGAGTTAATTTCATTTATGATTTTGTAAGATCCTATTTTAAGTAATTTGGAGATCTCGAGCCTTGTTTGGAGGAGTGAAATATGTCACCCTCCTATTGGGTTGAATTTAGGGATTCTTTTATTTTATAATCCTCAAACTTGAGGTTTTTAGGGTTATTTGCTTGGTTTTTTTGGCTATTTTATGAGGGAAAGATCTTTTTGAAGAGGAGCACAAGTTTTGGGCTTGGGAATCTGGATTTTGTAATTGGAATGTTTAAAAACTTATTGCATTTGTGACGTAGGCTTCAAACTCATGTATTTATGTTTCTGACATTGAAAAGAGAAAAGGTTTCTGCCAAATGCATTTCATAAACAAGAAATGCCTATTGACATAATTACACATTTCATTGGGACAAAATATTACAGTTATACAGCGCTCTATCACTGATAAAACAGATCAAAACAACCAAACATCCCTCGATTAATGGGCTCTAAAAACGATAATCTCACAAACACACCTCATAAATACACATTGAAAGCCCTCAAACCAGAATTATTCTCATGAATTCAACAAGGCTCTGGCTAACTCTTGGATCTGGTAGAGGTCTGCTTTGGCAAGATCTGTACTTGTATTCCCAACGATTTGTAGATCTCAACAATCATCTTGTCATTGAAATCATCAACATCCACAGCTTTTCCTTCATCATACTCCTCGTCCAGCTTTTTGTATTTTCGTCCCTGCAATAACTTCTTCACAAACACGGAAAGTCCCGTACTATCCAGAATCCTCGCCATCAAGAAGTGTTATTTTCTCTGCAAGAAGATTTCTCAACACGTCTTGTATTTGTAGTTTGGAAGGGCTTTCTCGAGTATATAACAATGACGCACATCCAATTGTGCCAGCTGTTTTTCTTGTTTTGATAAAGAGGAATCTTAAGAACAGGTCTACACATGCAATGCATTATGCAACATGACACTTGACAATTTTAGACCATTGATCTTAGCCTGCAACAACCTCGGAATTGAGGAGCACGTGATAAGCCAATAATTTTGCATAAAAGATACGTATGTAACGTACTAACGAGATATGCTCGTGGTTCCCTAAGCTCATTCCAAAAAAAGGAACAATCTACAATGCATTTTCCATCAGAAGCGCACGTGGAGGGTAGATATAATACCTGTTTGAGAGGAAAACTGGACTAACTGGCTTAGAATTAGTCATCCCTCACAACTTAAAATTTGTTTAATGGATAGAGTATTTTTGGGAGAAGGTTATTTTATTTATAGAAGTCTATGGTCATAAATCGGGCAGCCGGCCATAGCCGTCTACGAGAGCTAAAATTAATGTCCTAATAAACATTGTAGGCTAAAGACTACAACTAGAAAATGTATGTATTGGTCCATGGGAGAGGCCAATACCCATATGGACCAATGTATTAAAATGAATGTATTTTATATACATGAAAAAAATAATATGAGAAGGGGAATGTAATATGATGTATGTAGTTAGAATATTAAACTCTCAAAATAATCATAGTTTCAATGAACTATTTTAAGTATGAAGTATCCAAAATTATTATTCAATGTAAAAAAATAAAGTGAATATGTGAAATAATGTGTGAGGTAAAATACTCATTTTCTCATGACCTTTAAAATAGTATTCATTATAATTGGTGTTGGCTCAAGATAATACGCTTCAAACATGTTGGCAGAGTGAATTCCCCTACCCAAATTGTATGATGCAATGATTTGTTAACAAGAAATCAAAATTAAATTTAAAATGACTCAATTAGTAGATGTTGAACCTAAGAAAAATGTAATAGATAAATATGAGATGTATGGAAAGAAAAAAGAGTGTAAGTTTGTTGATAGTAGGTCGTACCACAAATTTTTCATAATATATAAAATTAATTATTAGAAAACATAAAATTACTGAAATGGGATATAATAATATTTGAATGGAAAAAAGCTAAACTAGATATATTCATTGACCTATTGAGTGCTTAAGGAAGAATTAGATGGGAGTCACGTAATTCTTAGAAGCAAATCCGAGTCAATTTTTATGTGTATCATATAACAAATAGAATTTCTGCTGGTTATAATTTCCCAACACCACGGCAGGCCCTGAATCAATGACCTGTAAACCACCGCCGCCAACCATTGCCAAACATATAACAACTTCCTCCATGACTGCAAGAAAATAATTTGGAAGAGGAAGCTCCATGACTAAACCCCCTTGAAATAAAACCCAAATTTGGGAAAACTGATCTCCTCAAAACCAGACACATTGTAGCACAACCCCAAACTAGTTAGGGCTTCAATTTGGCTAGATTTGTTGTAATCAATTTGAGAAGAAAAGGAACTAGCTATTTGCTTGAGGATGTTATGATGAACAATAGTAAAGTTAGTGCAAGAAATAATGATCATTATTCCATTGCCATTTTCATCGAACGTTGCAAGCTTGAAGGGAAGCTTCACATGCATTTTCCCCATAGTCATCGCCCTTAGCTCGAGGTAGTAAAATTCATCACAATGGACTCTTCTGAGATTGATTATAAATAGAGTGTAATTCAAATGAAGATTGAGACCCTTACCTAGCCATAGAAAACTGGTTGTGTTTTCTTCATCATTAAAGCGTTGGCTCTAAAGACAATACGAAAAATGGTTTCCTCCATTTCTAAGTTGTAATGGAAATGACAGACTTCCTCTACCGAATCTTGCAATGTCTATTCCGTAGGTTGGATGTTATGATGAAGCAAGGAGCAACCCAATGTGAAATCTTTTATTTCTTTCTATCCTTTGAAGGAGAGGGTTTTAGAAAGAATGGTGTGGTACATGTTGATATTTAATAGAAAAAATTTCGCAGTTGCCTGTGAAAATTGTGGATTCACCCACGATTATAGCATACAAGTGATGAGAGAGATCTTTTTCTACATTTAAATTATATTGTCACCACAAGAAGATATGGAGCATAGCCTAGGATGATTAGAGGTAGCAAACAACATAACGAGGAACGAAAAATATGATTAGGATATGTGTTTTACAGACTTTTGACTCTAGAAAGGCCTATTATACAATTATTAATCTTTTTCATACTTAACAATACAAAATTTAAAAATATTAAGGAAAAAAATTATACTTGATCGGAATTTCAAGAAACAATTGTATCAATCAGAATGAAGAAATGATTGTAACAACATATAAGGAAAACAAATAGGAAATTATAATAAACATAAATTAAAAAAAGGCTTTCTTATTTATTGTAAGACATTCCACAATGTAAATGGACAATACAAGCCATGTATTTTATTATAATCTTCAATGCATGGTACGCTAAAAGATATAATGGATGATTTATGCTAAATTCAAGAGTGTAATGGATATTAAATTAAGCATGCAGAGAAATAGATGACAATTGGTGGCCCCTTGTGAAGAAAAGAGAGAACAAACACACTCATAAAACACACAAACACTTTTAGAAAAGATGTTTCATCAATGAAAATGAACCTTGCACGACACAACTCTAGTTTTTGCATTTCATTCATGAACAATTATTCATTCCATACGGACAAGGATAGTTGTTTGGTTCTCCTTGGAGAAACTTTTTTCTTAATCACAAAGACACCATCTCGTTAGAAAGCTTATTGCTAATTAATATATATTTTATTTTATTTTAGACATAGTGATTATTTTAGGCTAAGCGTAAACATGGGTGCAAATAAACCATTAATATACCTTTGAGTGTAGAAGTTTCTTTCCCAACCGGTGGTCTACTTACTCAGTTACATTGTTAATATATATATATATATATATATATATATATATATATATATATATATATATATATATATATTTTGAAGCACTATATATTGAAGCACATCTTCAAAAATAAATCATTCAACCATAAATTTTGAAATTATTGTTTCGAGTGAATGAATCACTACAACAAACAAACACTTTTTATCACAATTATTCTACAAATTTTCCACATTTCGGGTAATTGTAAAATAATTATCGCATCTCTATGATAATTTAGTTATTGATTTTTAATTATTGTGGATTTTCTATAGTATATTTATATTGTTAATAATTTGTAGAAAACTCACATCTTCAAACCTTCATTATAGAAATTCCACATTTTTAGAAAATAATATTAGATTTTATTATAAATATTACCCACCACACCTATACTTGCACGACATATTTTATGAAGATTGATATTAAATTATAATATTGTAGAAAGAACACATAAAACATTTTTTTACATATTTAAGAAGACTAATACATATATAAATGTACAACAAACAAATTATTTTTCTGATTTTTCAATTTTTAGGTATTGCGGATGTTCCACAATTAACTTAAATGTTAAGAAATTGTAGACAATTTATATTACGAACCCTTTACTTTTGAAAATTCACATTCTTTATATATATATGTCATATTTTCATATAGATAATATTTTAAGAGAATGGTATAATAATTGAAACTCCACATTCAAATAGCACATAATTCACAATTCAATTTTTTTACAATATTTTAAGAAGAAGTTTTAAAAATTATTTAAGTTAAAATCCAATAATTTAAATTATTTTCTAAAAAGTTATTTTTTTCAAAAAAATCTAATATTTTACAAATCACATTGCAAATAAAATCCTAGATTTTGAGGTAGATAAGTTAAGTTTAAATTGAAAATGTAATCAATACTTCCTAAAAACTTAATTTATTACCACTTTATGCCACGTCTAACCATTTAACGTGTTTATCTTTCTATCACATGCAAAATGTTGATTTAGGTAGTGACAAAATCTCATTCACCACTTGTCAAAATTTCACCCTCAATCATAGTTTGCATGCATTTAAGTGTCTACTCAATATTTGACACCATGTAAAAATGCTCCAACCGATTCCCAAATCTTGTGCTATCTTAGAGATTCAATTCATAATTTTTATGAGGTCACTTGCATGTTGACTAGTTTGAGGAATAGGGAAATTTAAATATTAAAGGGCGTACGTTGCCCATCCTCCCACTTTCCTACGTGCATGATGGCCCACAACGACACAACCCAACCCTAATTTCAATCAAACTTAAAATTAAGTCTCAAGAAACTACACCATCTTTTACAAAAAGCATGGTTTTGGTTGCTTTCTTAATGTGATTGGGAGAAGTTAAAGGTGAAACTGAAAGTAAGATTCAAAAGATTTCAATAAAATCAAATAGGTTTAAGGAACTTGCTTGTCCCTCTTAATCTTTCCTTCATCCTAAACAAGTAGGTTGTGATACTAAAACTGTGCTAGAATACTATAAGGCTCTTAACAAATAAGAAATTGACTTAGTAAACAAGAAAGTTGTGGCCTTCAGGCTATCATAGAATGTGAGAAAACAAAATTAGAAAATAATTTTATATAATATTAAATTTGCAAGGTGTTTTATACTTGGAGACGATACAAATATGGGAGGATCCTAACACCATTGTATTTGTATAATTGGATACTATTCTTGTTGTGTTTGAAATTTGAACTGCAGTCAAACAAAGTTTTATATATGCAGAAATTGCAGGTCTCCATAAATGCTAGTAAACTGTTTATGTGTACTAATTCATTGTAGGCTTCATTTTGATTCTCATTCTAATATTACGGCTATTTGTAATGCTCATTGTATAGAGAATCGGGGGTTCTAGTGAAGATGGTGACCAAAATATTACTTATCCTTTTAGTAGTGACAGCGACTGCTGCCATGGCTACCTCACCTTGCAGGCCTATAGTTCTGCCATTCCAGAATAACTATGTTCCCACTTGGGCTACGGATCATATCAAGTACATTGATGGTTGAAAGCAAGCCAAACTTTCTCAAGAAAAATGGACTAGTAATGTCTTAATATGTTGAAATTACCTTTGTAATTATAGCTTGGTTTAGCTCTTTTTTGCCAATCAATTCATCATTATTATTGATCTACATTTTAGCTTGTATCCATTTTTTCTTAATCAAATTTGCTGAGGCTGGTGTAGGAAGTGGGTTCCAATCTTGGTGTTGGTGTTTGAGATAGATATCATCTGTGTTTTTGATTAAAGATCGGAGATTCGAACAAGCAACATGATTGTCGGTGTAACGCCTACATTTTCCCGCACAAAACCCAATGATAAGAAACATTACAGAATTTTTTTGTTAAACCGGTTGTAATGGATAACCTTCAACTAGATTTAATATATTTAACAGTGATTAGTAATTCATTTGTTTTAATAAAAAAATAATTAAAATTATTTTAATTCAATAGTTCAGCTTAAAATCCCCTTGTTACAATCTTTATTACTTATAGTAATATAGTTTTAATGTCATTTATTTATTTAATATTCTAGGGCTAAGTCTAAACTTACCCTCCCATTAAATTAAGAACAAATAAATTAAATCCCTAATATAAATATTGTCTAGTTACCATTGAGTAAATTTGATTTAATTAAATACAAGAGTCAAGGGATTTTTATTTTAAAAGTCACCAACTAAACATTAAGGTCACAATTTAAACTTACCTCCTAACACCCCTTTAGTAGCCCCATTCAAGTTACACATACTTTCTATTTAAAAATTATATTCCCACCAAAATCCTCACGTAACATTTGTAGGGAGGAATCACAGTTATTGTATGGATTCAATTTGGGCCCTTGGATCCTAGGGATTCAACTAACCCTAAGCTTCCTTTTGAAAAGATTATATTCATTTTTTTGGCTTATTTTCTCATTTTTGTCTTGCAAGTTTGGGAGGAGAAGAAGAAAGGAGCCATGGAAAGTTTGTCCAAGCTTGAGGATGGATGCTTCTTCTTTTTTTCATTGTTTTTTACATTTTATCCTCTCCTAGTTTTTGGTTCAAATTTTATTTTCTATTGAGCAATTTCATTGCATTTTCCTTATTTGGGTATGGACATTTTGCCCCACTTTAAAAATTTAGTTTGAATAGTGTATATCTATACAAGATTTGGGTGCATATGTATATATATACATATGTGTGTGTTTACACACACGCACACACACACACACATGTGTGTGTGTGTGTGTTCGTATTTTTAAAAAAGAATGAAGCAATGATGGCAAATAAGACTACACAGATCGATGTTTAAAGAGGGTTGACTATTTACTAAAACAACGACTATGAACAAAACTTTGGGGTTTTAGATTTTGCAGGGGGTGCGGGGCGGGAGGGAAGGTCGCCAAACCAACGCCCCATCCCATTCAATATGGGGTGTGGGGTGGGGTTCTGCAACCTCCCACCCATTCACATATACGAAAAACACTTCATATAGTCGATCGTGGCATACCCAAACAATTACATTGCAAAATATATACTTTTCAAATAATTTTTTTATAATATCGATAGTATATATATATATATATATATATATATATATATATATATATATATAGTTTTTAAAAAGAATGAAGCAATGACGAAAAATAATACCACATAGATCGCAGATTTAAAAAGGGTTGACTGTTTATTAAAAAAATGCCTATGCACCAAACTTTGGGGTTTTATATTATGGGGAGGAGAAGGTCTCAGCCCCACCCCCATCCGATTCAATATGGGATGGGGGTGCGATCTATGACCTCCCACCCCATTCCCATATATGTAGTGTCCACTTCCCTTTGACACCTTTTTTATATTAATCATGATAGTGTAGATTATATTGTGGACATGATTATGGACCTTATTATAGTATGATGATAGATGTTAGATCATGGATTATTGTTCACATGATTCGGTTATGATGCGTGATGATTATTAGAGACATTTAATATGTTGATGATGATATACTTTTTGACATGGTTATATTATGGATGTTGTTTGGACTTATGATATTTAGATATTGTGAGTAGACCTAGAAATGAAAATTATTGGATGATGATATATTGTTAATAAAACAATAAATAATATTGTTAGATTGCTTTGACGTTGTTGTGATTCATATATCTAAATGGTTTTGGAATTTATATTTATATTATTTTAGATGTTCTAATATGGCCACGAGGCCAAATGAGGTATTTATGTTTTTGCAAGTTAAAATATCACAACAAACTTCAGGGGATTGGAGACCAACCACATTGGAATTCTAGATGAATTCAACAAGGTCACCATGGCAACTAGTATTTGTTTGTGCGTGTTTGTGTGTGTTAGGGATTCCCATGGGGGATCACCTTTAATTGTGACCAAGGGGTTTTATGTATTTCTTTTATTTGGTCCATTTGTTTATGTTTGCATGTGTTTATTTTGTGGTGCTTTTACCCTTTCATTAATTATTAAATGGTGTGTAAATATTATGAGTAATCATTTTGTTAAGTTAATTAATTAAAATATGTCATAAGAAAGTAATTAATAGAGTTTGGCCTTGAATTAAAGTGTTGTAAGATATGTCTAAGTGATGTGTAAGTTAACTTTTGAGTGTGAAAAACTCCACCTTCTTGAAAATTCGAAATTGTCCTTGGAGGCTGATTTTGGACGTTTGTGCGACAAGTTAAACTTGTCCCATACCTCTTAAATTTAATTATCAACCATACCTATGGTTGGAGAGTTGAGATTAGACATTTATAATGATTTTGGAGAAGGTAAATTCTAGGTTTTAATTGCACTTTTCTTACATGATTTAATTTCAATCCTTTGGGGTGTGAGTTAGATTTTAGTGTGTAAGTAAACTGTCATATTATTCACCCACCTATTTATTACGATTTGGAGAGTAAAGTTGACTTTGGGGATTGGGGTTGAGGATGTGTGATGTGACATCCTACATGGACCCACCTCATCCTCTTCCCTTCCCTCTTCTATAAATTTGAATTTGTTGCCTTGTTTTGGGGTTGCTTCACTTTGGAGACTTCATTCTTGGGTGAATTCTTTTGTTGTTTTGGAGCTCTTTCTTTTGGAGAAGTTTAAAGACTATTGCATGCTTGTTGTTTGGTGGATTTTGGATTGATTACTTAAAAACAACTCTTGTTTGAACTTGAGAAACTTCATCATGGAGAGGTAAGAGCTTGGCTCTTGAAATGTTGTTATTATATAAATATAAATGTTAGTGTGTGAATGTTTTGGCATATTTGTGGGCAATTGGGTAGATGGCCTAGGAATGGTGTAGGAGAAGACTATGGGGTTTATTCTGTGGGAGGCACAAGTGTGTTTTAGGGAGGTCTAAGAGTGGAGGGAGGAGTGGGATTTGGGTTCCACTTACAAATAAATAGCTTGCATTTCTTTACTCGTTATGGGGTACCATAAGATGTTGGGGAGGCATAAGGAAATGTGAGGAATAAGGGGTACTTGTGGGAGGCATAAGGAATGTTAGGGTTTGGTTATACTATATTTTGGCAGTTTGTAATTCAGGTGGTGATACCCATTTCCCCTTTTGGGAGGAATAAGAAGCATTCCCCATAGTTCTTGCTTCTTTGGCTTGCTTGATGAATCCTTAGTAATGTTTGTCATGCTTTAATGTAGTTGTAGACTACATTCGTTTTGACTAATTTGTGATTTTTTTGTGAAAATGTTTCTTATGTGTTTGTGGAAGCCTGTTGTTGCCATGAGTTAGATCACATATTTTATTGCATTGTGGTTGGGGCTCGGGGCCAATGAAGAAGGATGGCTTCTCCTCTTCATTGGATGTCTTGGTTGGGTGGAGAGAATTGCCTTTCCCCTACTCTTGTTGTGATCACAATTTGGAAGAATGAGAAATATGCATGTTGTTGTTCTGGAGGTGAGAAAAGATAGTTTGATAGTCCCTTGTGAAATGAAATCTTATTGTAACCTTTCCCACTTGAAGTGGATGATCTATATATTAATTGTAATGGAAAGATACTTTGTATTGACAATGAAAGTTAAAATTTGAAATGTAAAAGAGTTATACTCTGTTTTCTATTTTTGGAAAGAATGTGAAAGAATGATACGTATTTTGTATGTTATATTTTGAAATCAAATGGAAAGGAAGTTGTAAGAGTTTCATTCAAATTAATAGAAGTGTTTTGTCTTGTTCATATGATATTGTCTCCATTGGAAATCCGAGTTTAACGTGCACTATGAAATCCCTATTAGGAAAGTGGAAAAGTGAATCACGTGAGAAGAAAATGTATTATTCTCCCTGTTTAAAATATATGATTTTGGAAAGAATAGAAAACTGCATTCTTGTTTTAATGTTTGATTGAAGGAAATAAAACTATTTAAGACTAGTACTAAATGAATTCAATGCTTTATTTCATGGAAAAAGAGATAATTAATGTCTATTATGGATATGTATACCCTTCTTTCAATTCACGGTATACTTTATAAAATTCCTTTATCAAATGGTCAAATAACCCTGTAAATAGATAAGAGGAAAATGAAATAAACAGTTGGAATTAATGAGGCCAAAAGGATCCCAAACCAAACTAAAAACACTTAAGGTTCTTCTTAGAAAACTTAGCAGAAATGAGCTCAACCCTCTTACTGATCGTTTTCTTTGTCAAGGTACATAAATTTTCAAATTACAAATCAATCAGAAAAATTGAATCTTGAAATCCTTATTAAATCCATCTAAGAGAAATTCTCCATGTTTATTTGACATGTTGAGAGAGGAAGAAGATCAAATTGAATAAATCTTATAAGTTAAAATTTACTAGTTTGCATTGTAAAAGCCTACAGATCATTTTCTTGAAATTTACTCCTTAAACTTTATCAAAATAAAAATTTAATGATTCTTAAGTAAAGAGGACGTCAATATATTTCTAGAAATTCCTTGTTTTCCTAAAACCGAGCTCTCTATCAAAAGTTACTTGCGTTCAAGTTTTTTTTTTTCATTTGGCGTAAAAAAATAATAATATTTCTAATTGTCAATTAAAAATTTTGGGAAAAATTTCCTTAGTGAGACTCCACGGGCTTGAATTTTTTCCTTAGTACTTCGGAAAGTTTTGGGAAAATTTTCCTAATTTTTCCCACTTCTCAGCTGGCCCACAGCCAATAAGAGGCTACCACGTGGCACCACGAGGCGTTGGCGGAGGGGCAGACCCCTTTTTAAGCTTAGTGCTTCGAAAAAAAATTGGGAATTTTTTTTGAATTTTTCCCACCATCCCGTTGGTCCACATCCATTCCAAGGCTGCCATGTGGCACTGTGAGGCATTGGCAGAGGGGCGGATCTTTTTTTAAATTTGGCAAGCCTGCTCTTGGGAAAAATTTCATCCAAAGGCCCACTGGCCCATAACTCGAGAAATATGATGAGTTGGGAGGACTTCTTTATATCAATGGAAAGGTGAGGAAATTTCCTATCCAATGGGAATGATTTAGGAAAAATTTGAATTCGTTAAGTTTGAGAAAAATAAATTTGAATATTTAATCCTGTTAGAGAGTTGGTATGGTGAGGAATTACCCTCTGAACCTAATTGAACCTTCTAACCCTAAAATTTGGGACCTTGTGACCTCTAATAATTGATAATAAAAGAAAATCATATTATAGTGGATTAGAATTGTTTTAGAACCTGTTAGTGACAACTTTTGTCTTGTAACCTAGTTGTAGACTCTTTTAAACAAAAAACATTATTCCATAATTTTCCTAACTAATCCTAGGTTGTTATTGGATCTCAAGTGGGTTTTTTTAGTGGGCATTACACTTGGTATCGGAGCGGTGGTTCAAAATATTGGGCCACTCAAAGACACTAGAAAAATTGAGATATGAACCTTAAACCTAGCACACTTTTAAATCTAGAAAACAACTTAGTTTAGAAATTACATATTTTAGTAAACATGGAGGGGTATTTTCACATAGACCTAGACTTACCACCACCGGATCATGTTGTAGCAACCATCATACCCTATATTTTACAAACTCTTCGGGATGTTAATGACGATCTACACAAAGGATTAGTATGAGGAACGCAGCCAGGCATGATAGAGTCACTTCCATTGAGGGTCATGTATCACCTCGACCTAGTGAGGAGCATGGAGGAGAGAACTTCCATGCAGAGTCAGCTAGAGTAGAGTCACCATAGATGGGATAGGATGACCAAGTTTCAAGACATAGAGAGAGGTCTCGAGCCCTAAGCTTAGGGACGAGCATACAAAGAGGCCTAGAGGCCATCGGACCATAGCTACAGATCACATCAGGGAGATCCTGAAGCTTCAGCCATCACATTATTCTGGTGACATAGGTGGATTTCAGGAAGAGGCCTGGTTGGTGAGCTTGAGTGGATGCTTCAAGCTTTGTCCTTGTTCTAGCAACATGAAAGCTCATGTTGCGATCCATCTACTGAGGGATGGAGCTAGTGTCTGGTGGTAGACAGAGGAGTAGAAGTTCCATGTTGATTCTGAGACAGTTACCTGGGAGCTCTTTGAGGAGCATTTCTAGAATAGATATTTGTCATGGAGGTTCATACAGTTGCAGATAGATGAGTTCCATTACCTTCGACATGCATCTCTTATAGTGGCTGAGTACAAGAGTAGATTTCTGGATCCACTCTAGTATGTTGATTACATGCAGGATGAGTAGGTGCGGATCCACAGTTCATCGGGGCCGAATGTAGACATTAAAGGTGCGGTGTGGATCCATTGTCCACCGACATTATTTGAGGTTGTCGAGAAGGCCTATAGAGTAGAGGAGACTCGGGGAAAGATCCAAGAGCTAGAGACCGAGTCGAGAGATGTATACTGACAGATGTAGGACAATAAATAAGGGGTCCGTACCTCTTCCTCATGGTGGATAGGATTCAGCCACAGTCATCTTTTAAACCACAACAACAAAGAATCCGCCCACCTTATAGACCTCCATAGATATTTGATGTATAGAGAAGTAAGAGTATGGGGCGTCCTCCTAGGGGTTCCATCGGGACTCATGGTGTCAGAGAGATCACTCAGCAGGAGCTCGCCAGCAGAGACCTCAGCAGACCACATCCGGATCATTAGGATCCACACCATAGACCTCAAGAGTACCAACCGGACTTGCTACATAGGGGAGAGGATCAGGAGGTTGTTTTGGTTGTGGTGTTACTAGACATTTTGGAAGAGACTTCCCACAAAACCCTAATAATAAGGGTAAGACATAGATCTCGAGATCCTACTTGTTGGTGATATGGGGTGCAGTCATAGGATATATGCAAATGGTCGAGAACCTCCAGGAAGAGAATCATAGTACAATTATAGAGACTGCAAGTAACATTGGTGGTATTTTTACCTCCATTCTGTTTGATTTTGGTTCTTCCGATTCTCTTATTGCACCATATTTAGTAGAGCAATGCAGGAAATTTGGTGGCACCTAGGCAAGGTCATAGTTGGGATGTTGAGATGGATTTTGGAGCCAAGATCTCTATAGAATCCCTAGTCAAGGAGTGTGTAGTGGATTTGGGACCTTTCACCACTAGTTTGGACCTCTGTATCCTTCCTTTGGGCTCATATGGAGTCATCTTGGGTATGGATTGGTTTTCTACACATAGGGCTAGGATGGATTGTTACCACAAGATTATATCTTATGTAGATGATTTGGGAGTAGAGTTGGTGATTTTATGGGTCAGGAGACCCATTTATATTCACACCATCTCTTCTATGTAGCTTAAGCAGTGTGTGCGATGGGGTTGTCAGATGTATGCTATTATAGTCAGGTGATAGATCAAGGGATGAGTCTAGTGGACCATCGTTAGATGATCACACCATTTTGAGAGATTTTTTAGATGGCTTTCCGGAGGAGCTTTTGGGGTTGCCACCCCCACGTGAGATTGATTTTCATGTAGATATGGTTCGGGAGAAGATCCTATCTCATGAGCACCTTATCGGATGACCACACCAGAGCTATGTGAGCTCAAGTTGTAGCTTGAGGGCCTTTTGGAGAAAGGCCTTATCCATCCTAGTGTATCCCCTTGGGGTGCATTGGTGATATTTTTAAAGAAGAAGGATGGATCCTTGTGGTTGTGTATTGATTACCACTAGCTAAATAAGGTAACGATCAAGAATCATTATCCCCTTCCATGCATTGATGATTTGTTTGATCAGATGAAGGGAGCCATAAATTTCTCTAAGATAGACCTTAAGTTAGGTTACAATCAATCTGAGGATTTCGGAGGTAGACATTCTTAAGACTACCTTCCGTACAAGATATGGCCACTATGAGTTCATAGTGGTACCTTTGGTTTGACGAATTCCCGCGCAATGTTTATGACTTTGATAAATGGGGTATTTAGGACCTTCTTAGATCACTTCATTCTCATCTTCCTTGATGAAATTTTGATTTACTCATGTACACGTGAGGAGCATGAGGGGTACCTTCACCAGGTTCTTCAATGTCTTCGGGAGGAACAACTTTACGAGAACTTGGAGAAGTGTGCTTTCTTTCGATTTAAATTGTAGTATTTGGGTCATATCATTTCTAGGAAGGTATCACCATTGATCCTTCCAAGATTAGAGCTATCATGGATTGGCTAGCACCCACTACTATGACTGAGGTGTGCAACTTCATGGGATTAGCAGGTTATTATAGGAGATTTGTTCAGGACTTCTCTCGAATTACGCACCCCATTATTTCCCTTCGGAGGAAATGGAAGAAGTTTTTTAGTCAAACAAAGTGCGAGCAGTGCCTTCATTACACATTGAAGGAATGTCTCCTGTAACACCTATCCTTGCAATGCTAGATCCACAGGGTGAGATTTTTGTTTACACGGATGCTTCTTTAGTAGGGCTTGGAGGTGTGTTGATGCAGGAGGGTAGAGTAGTGGATTTTGAGTCTCACAAACTCAAATATTATGAGCTTTATTATCGACTCATGATCTTGAGCTTGTGGAAATTTTGAACACTTTGGTTCAATGGAGGCACTTTCTTCTTGGTCAGAGATTCACACTCAGGATAGATCATCTGAGTCTTCACCACCTCTTCACGCAGCCCAATCTCAACATTCGTTAGCGGCGTTGGATGGAGTTTCTTTGTGAGTATGATACGGAGATAGAGCATGAGAATGGGAAGGAGAATGTGGTAGTAGATTTTCTCGGTGAGAGACAGAGACATGTGGCTATAGCCACCTCGGTGAGAACATAATTGTAGAATAGGATTCTTCAGCAGACTTCCTTTTGATGGCTTCTACATTGTAGTTCGAGTAGAGATTGAGTCTTAGAGAACCCTCGAGGGAAGTTTGATGGTTTTTATTTAGAGGTAGATGATCTTCTCAGGCACAAAGGTAAAATTTATGTTCCCAGAGATGGAGGGTTGAGGCGGGACATATTGACAAAGCACATAGTGCACCCTATTCAACCCACCCTAGGATGACGAAGATGGACGCCACTTTGAGATAGTTTTATCATTAGAGAGGACTTCATAGAGATGTGGCCCGGCTTTATGTCACTATGTCTAGAGTGCTAGAAAGTAAATTCCAAGCATCAACATCCAGGTTGGCGTTATCTTCCCTCATACTACACCGGAGTGGAAATAGGACACCATTTCCATGGACTTCATCATTGGGCTACAAATGTCAAGATCTCACCAGGATACCATCATGGTCATGGTTGATAAATTAACAAAAGTGGCTTAATTTTCTCCGGTGAAGACCACTTATACACAGCTAGTGCGGTGGAACGGTTATATTTGGATGAGATTGTTAGGTTGCACGGGATTCCGGGAAGATTATTTGTGACCTCAATCCTTTGTATACTTCCCATTTCAGACTACCATGCAGCATGCCCTCGGGATGAAGATCAATTTCAGCACAACATATCACCCTAAGACAGATGGATAGAGGCGAGTTGGTGAATAATATTTTTTAGGACATGCTCGGGATGTATGTGATAGATATATAGTCTAGATGGGAGGAGAACCTATAGTTGGTGGTGTTTTCCTACAATAATAGTTTTTAGAGTTCTATAGGTATGGCTCCTTTTCAAAGCTTTTTGTGGTAGAGAGTGTAGGACACCTCTTAAGCTGGGGACGGGGTAGAGGAAAATGTTTCTCTTGGACCATAAATGTTGTAGGACATGGAGCAACAGGTGGTTTTATTAGGTAGTGACTGCAGGAGGCACGGGACGGGTAGAAGAATTACAATGATCAGCATATGACCGAACATAGTTTTTATGTGGGCATGAAGGTGTTCCTTCATGTCATGCCACATAAGAGCCCTATCCATTATGGAAAAGGTTCTAAGTTACCTCCTAGATTCGTGGGTCCTTTTTAGATCTTGGAGCGTATCGGCCCTTTGGCCTACCATTTAACATTGCAACCTAGCTTGTATCACATAGATGATGTGTTTTATGTTTCAGTTCTTAGGACATATGTTGCAGATCCTTCTCATGTGTTAGATTGGAACTCATTACAGCTACAGAATCAGGGATAGGTAATGGTGGACCCTATTTTCATCCTAGATCGCAGGACCATGGGCCTTCAGGGTAGAGAGGTTGATAAGGTCAGGGTGCAGTGGGAAAGATATGATGAGACTTTAGCTACATGGGAGGATGCTACTTCATTATGAGTTCAGTTTCCACATTTGTTCCAGTGACTTCCAGGATGAAGTTGAGTCTAAGGGGAGGGGGATGTAGTGTCCACTTCCCTTTGACACATTTTTGATACTAATCATGATACTGTTGATTATATTATGGACATGATTATGGACCTTATTATAATATGATGATAGATGTTAGATTATGGATTATTGTTCACTTGATTCAGTTTATGATGCAAGATGATTATTAGAGACATTTTATATTTTGATGATGATATCTTTTGTTTGAAATGGTTATATTATGGATTTTGTTCGGACTTGTGATATTTGGATATTATGTGTAGACCTAGAAATGGAAATTATTGGATGATGGTATAGTTTTGATAAAACTATAAATGATATTGTTAGATTGCTTTGACGTTTTTGTGATTCATATATCTAAATGATTTTAGGAATTATATTTATATTATTTTGGATGTTACGATATGGCCACAAGGCCGAAGGAAGTATTTGTGTTTTTGCAGGTTAAAATATTACAACAAACATCAGGTGATTGGAGACCAACCACATTGGAATTCTAGATGAATTCAACAAGGTCACCATGACAACTAGTATCTGTTTGTGCATGTTTGTGTGTGTTAGGGATTCCCATGGGGGGATCACCTTTAATTGTGACCAAGGGTTTTTATGTATTTAATTTATTTGGTCCCTTTGTTTATGTTTGCATGTGTTTATTTTGTAGTGCTTTTACCCTTTCATTAATTATTAAATGGTGTGTAAATATTGTGAGTAATCATGTTGTTAAGTTAATTAATTAAAATATGTCATAAGAAAGTAATTAATAGAGTTGTTGGCCTTGAATTAAAGTGTTGTAAGAGATGTGTAAGCTATTTGTAAGTTAAATTTTGAGTGTGAAACACTCCACCTTCTTAGAAATTCGAAATTGTCCTTGGAGGATGATTTTGGAGGCTTGTGGAAAAATTTAAAGTTGTCCCATACCTCTTTAATTTAATTACCAACCATACCTACGGTTGGAGAGTTGAGATTAGACACTTATAATGATTTTTGAGAAGGTAAATTATACGTTTTAATTGCACTTTTCTTACATGATTTAATTTTAGTCCTTTGGGGTGTGAGTTAGATTTTAGTGTGTAAGTAAACCTGTCATATTATTCAGACACCTATTTATTATGCTTTGGAGAATGAAGTTGACTTTGGGGATTGGGCTTGAGGATGTGTGATGTGACATCCTACATGGACCCACCTCATCCTCTTCCCTTCCCTCTTCTATAAATTCAAATTTGTTGCCTTGTTTTGGGGTTGCTTCACATTGGAGACTTCATTCTTGGGAGAAATGTTTTGTTGTTTTGGAGATCTTGCTTTTGGAGAAATTTGAATATTGTTGCATCCTTGTTGTTTAGTGGATTCTTGGATTGATTTCTTGAAAACAATTGTTGTTCGGAACTTGGGAAACTCTATCATGGAGAGGTAAGAGCTTGGCTCTTGAAATCCTCTTCTTTTACAAATGTAATTGTTAATGTGTGAATGTTTTGGCATGTTTTTGGGCTGTTGGGTAGATGACCTAGGAATGATGTAAGAGAAGACTATGGGGTTTATTTTGTGAGAGGTACAAATGTGTTTTAGGAAGGAATAAGAGTGGAGGAGTTGGGATTTTTTTTCCACCTTACAAATAAATAGCTTACATTTCTTTAGTCGTTATGGGGTGTCATAAGAGGTTGGGGAGGCATTAGGAAATGTGAGGAATAAGGGGTACTTGGGGAGGCATAAGGAATGTCAGGGTTTTGATATACTATAATTTGGTGGTTTGTAATTTAGGTGGTGATACCCATTTCCCTTTTGGGAGGCATAAGAAGCATTCCTCATAGTTCTTGCTCCTTTGGCTTTCTTAATGAACCCTCGTAATGTTTGTCATGCTTTAATGGAGTTGTAAACTACATTATATTTTGGACTGTGGTTTTATTATGAAAATGTTGCTTGTGTATTTGTGGAAGCCTGTTGTTTCCATGAGTTGGATCACATCTTTTATTGCATTGTGATTGGGGCTCGGGAGCTAATGAAGAAGGATGGATTCTCCTCTTCATTGGATGTCTTGGTTGGGTGGAGAGTATTTCCTTTCCCCTACTCTTGTTGTGATCACAATTTGGAAGAAGGAGAAATATACATGTTGTTCTTCTAGAGATGGGAAAAGAGAGTTTGTGAGTCCCTTGTGAAATGAAATCTTATTGTAACCTTTCCCACTTGAAGTAGATGATCTATATATTAATTGTAATGGAAAGATACTTTGTATTGACAATGAAAGTTGAAATTCAAAATCTAAAAGAGTTATACTTTGTTTTCTAGTTTTTAGAAAAATTGAAAGAATGATACGTATTTTGTATGTTGTATTTAAAAATCAAATGGAAAGGAAGTTGTAAGAGTTCATTTGAATTAATGGAATTGTTTTGTCTTGTTCATATGATATTATCTCTATTGGAAATTTGAGTTTAATATGCACTATGAAATTCGTGTTAGGAAAGTGGAAAAGTGAATCATGTGAGAAGAAAATGTATTATTCTGCCCTGTTTAAAATATATGATTTTGGAAAGAATAGAAGACTGCATTCTTGTTTTAATGTTTGATTGAAGGAAAGAAAACTATTTAAGACCAACATGGAATGAATTCAATGCTTTATTTCATTGCAAAAGAGATAGTTATCTTTGTTTCGTATTTCTATACCCTTCTTTCAATTCACGATATACTTTGTAAAATTCCTTTATCAAATTTTCAAATAACCATACAAATAGATAAGAGACAAATGAAATAATCAGTTGGACATAATGAGGCCAAAAGGATCCCAAACCAAACTAAAAACACTTAAGGAATTTCTTAGAAAACTTAGCATAAATGAGATCAACCCTCTTACATTCGTTTTGCTGTCAAGGGACGTAAATTTTTAAATTGCAAATCAATCAAAAAAATTGAATCTTGAAATACTTCTTAAATCCATCTAATAATAATTCTCCATGTCTATTTGACATGTTGAGAGAGGAAGAAGATCAAAATTATTTACCGGTTTGCACCGTAAAAGCCTCGAGATCATTTTTCTTGAAATTTGCTCCTTAAAATTTATCAAAATATAAATTTAATGATTCCCAAGTAAAGAGGATGTCGAGAAATTTCCAGAAATTCCTTGTTTGCCTAAACTCGAGCTTTTTATCAAATGTTACGGCCTTCAATTTTTTCTTCATTTGGCGTTAAAAATAAATAAATAAAACATAATAATTCTAAGCTGTCGATTAAAAATTTTGGGAAAAATTTCCTTAGCGGACCAGCCGCTGGCCATAATATTTTCCTTAGCACTTTGGAAAGTTTTTGGAACATTTTCCTAATTTTCCCCGCCGCCTACCACCCTATAGCTAATCAAAGGCTGCCACATCGCACCACGAGGCGTTGGCGGAGGGGCGAACCCCTTTTTAAGCTTAGTGCTTCGGAAAAGTTTTGGGAAAATTTTCCCAATTTTTCACACCGCCATGTCGCCCCGCATCCAATTAGAGGTTGCCATGTGGTACTATGAGGCATTGACGGAGGGGTAGATCTTTTTTAACATAGAGCTTAAAAAAATAATTGGTAAAATTTTTGGGAAAAGTTTTCTAAATTTTCCCGGCCACTTCGCCGACCCATAGCCAATCAGGTGCTGCCACGTGGCATCGCGAGCCGTCAACGAAGGCATGGGAAAATTTTACCCCTAAGTTTTCCTTCGGGACCATAAGACTATTTCATCCCCACTACCCCACTTTCCCTGCATTCACCGAGGAGGAAGTACGTGTCCCTTGCGGACTTGCGGACTCGCGGGAGCACGGGTGCAAACTTGGCTTTTCACCCCCATGCGGGAAATTTCAAAAATTTCCCCCATGGCCCCGTCGACCCGACTCCTCCAGGAAAAATTTCTCCCCGCGGCCCGCAGACCCACCTTAGGGGAAAAACTTCTCCCCACAGCTCGCAGACCCACCCCTGGGGCAAAATTTCTCCCCTAGGCCGGTAGGCCCGCTCTTGGGGAAAATTTTCACCCCAAGGCCCGCCGGCCCATAACTTGAGAAATGTGAGGAGTTACGAGGAATTATTTATATAAATTTAAAGGTGAGGAAATTTCCTATCCAATGGGAATGATTTAGGGAAAATTTGAATGCGTTAAGTTTGAGAAAATTCAGGTTAAATCTTTAATTTCTGGTTAGATAGTGGGTATTGTGAGGAATTACCCTCGAACCTATTTGAACCTTATAACCCTAAAATTTGGGACCTTTTGACCTCTAATAATTGATAATAAAATAAAATCATGTTCTAGTGGATTAGAATTGTTCTGGAACCTTTTAGTGACAACTGTTGTCTTGTATCCCGGTTGTAGACTCTTTTAAACAAAAAAACTTATTCCATAATTTTCCTAGCTAATCCTAGGTTGTTCTTGGGTCTCAAGTGGGTTGTTTTAGTGGGCATTACTTGTATACAACAAACACTTCCTATAGTCGGCCGTGACATACCCAAACAATTACATTGCAAAATATATACTTTTTTAATACCGATAGTATGTATATATACAAGAAATACCGCCTATAGTCGGTCGTGGCATACCCAAACATTTACATTGCAAAATTAATACTTTTAAATAATTTTTTTAATATAGATAGTATTAATATATATATATATATATATATATATATATATATATATATAAAGCTTAATTATAATCACATTTAGATATGGATATCTATTCATTTTTTCTTAATTGATTAAGTTAATTTTGTCAAATAGTAAAAAACAAGTCAAGTACTATAATTTTTTCTACCTTATTCACATAAGAATAAAATTGAGAATGCTAGTTAAACTTTGTATTCAACCTAATATAACTAGTAAGGAGAAGATTTTTGTTCGGTTTAAAAATTTTAAACATCGAATTTCTTTTCTTCAACATAACAAGAAATGTAACTATAATTTCAATATTTCAACATGCCTTCTTTTCAATAAAAACAAGTACCATTTCATTTCTTTCACAATAACTAAATGACAATCCATTTTAAGTAACAAGTATAATTTAACAAGCTCATGAATAATTGTTTTTGTAAAATGAAACATATCACAATTTTGAGGAAATTAAATAAACTTAGATTGAAAAGAAATTCATTTCTATTGCAAGGCCATTTCAAAGTTTCTACTTCATTAAACAATGCAATATTTGGTAGTTTCCTCTTTACAAGAACTAAAACTTTTCAAATACAAGTTTTCCTTCAAACACACTTGATAAATTTTACTAGATAAACTTTTAAAATATCCATCAGTAATAATAAAATTTTCCTTTGCTTACTTTCCAATATGCATCCATTTGAAAACTTAATACAACTCAACCATTTCTCAACACATTTACAAGAGGTTTGCAATCTTTAAAATATAAGTTACAAGCAATCCAGTAAGCGGAGACAACATGACAAGAGTTTTACGAGGAGGATATTTGTTACTTTTTCTTCAATGTGCTGCCAATATCATTCTTCTCTTGATCTCCACCATCTTCTCCAAAACAATACAATACAATATAGGGGTTTGGAAACACTCTCTACCCAACCAATAATCTAATAAGCAAGAGAAGCCTTCTCCCTTAATGGTCCACGAGCCCCAAAAATGAAGCAATGAGGGGTATAAGACAACCATTGGAAACTTTACATGGCTTCCAAAATCACATTCAATCAAGACATTCAACACAATAACCACAATACCAAAAATCACAATAAAAAAAGCAAGTTTCCAAGCACAAAGGCTCCATACTAAAGCCAAGAAAGAGAAAGGAACATGGGGATCTACTTATGCCTCCCAAGGGTTTGGGTGCCCACCTTAAAACCTCTAAGAACTCAATCACAACCCACAAAACTCTTATGCCTCCCTCACTCTTATGCCTCCCATAATAAAATAAACAAGATAAGCATAAATTTTACTCATCAACAAGGTGGGACAACCCAACCCAACCGCCTCCCAAAATTCCCAGTCTGACAAACTCTTATGCCACCCTAAAAAATATCCCCATTTCCATTTTCCCCTACACAACCTAAACAACATTCTAGTTCCAAAATCATAACACAAACAACCATTCAAAAACATATTCACAACAAAATAGCAAAATAAAACAGGTGAAGACCCTACCTTTTCTTACAAGAGTATCATATCCACAAGAAAGCTCTAAGAATTTCCAATTCCAAGATCCAAAAACATTCTTAAATAAAGATCCGCCAAAATGTAAAAGTCCCAAAATAAAACAAGTAACCCGAAATTCTAAAAAAATAGAATAAATAGAAAAGAGAGGAGAGAGAGGTGATGTGGCTCCATGTAGGATGCCACATCATTTCTCCTCCATTCCACATCACAAGGTCAAACCCAATCCCAAAGTACAATAAATTGGTGGTTGAGGGAATGACAACCCTCTTACACACTCAAGCTCAAACCCACACCCCTAAAGGAAAAAAATTAAAAACATATGTAATAAAGTGCAATAAATAGCACATTTTTGTCTTACAATCACATAATGGGGTCTATTTTTTACCCCTTAACCCATAGGGGTAGTTGGTAGGTGAAATTAAGAGGTGTGGGACAAGCTTAACTTGTCCCACAAGCCTCCAAAATGGCCATTAAGCCCAAATCCGAATTTGACATGCAAGGTTGAGTACACACCACTCAAAATCAATAAAATCCTTTCAAATCCAACACAAACCAAGAACTACCTACTCACATTAATTTCCCTTTATTTCACATCCTAAATTAAACTAATTAATTAAGTTTAATTAACTTAAATGGAGTACTTAACAAACAATAATAATGGTGGCTCAAAATACTAAAATAATATAATTACTCACAAATAAATAAAACCAAAAAGGGAAAACGAAAAATTTACCCAAGGTCACATTTGAGGCCACCCCTCCTCCCCCCTATGGGGACCTCCTAACAATCTAACAACAATAACATCATACATTTACACTAGTTGCCAAGGTGACTGTTGTCAATATGCGAAACTCCTTCATTGTTGGTCTCCTATCCCCTTTTGTTTGTTGTGTTACAAATTCATGAAAATATCAAAATAATACCTTTTTGGATTCATTTCCATATTAATGACATCAAGTTAATAAACACAAACATATACATATCAATTTACATCATTGAATATCGTGGCTAAACCATTGCTATAATCAAGTAATTCACCAATTGTTCACAATTCCAAATATTTCAATTTTATCAATTTATCAATTAGCAATAAGATTAAAAAACCAACTTAATCATCTAGAAATATCTATTTATTAAATCCAATGTGTCAGTTTAGTAGTTACTCAAGATCATCAAACATTGATATTTCAATCCATGCATATAATCCAACATGTAAATCACATCACATCATAAGTCTAACACAACTATATTGTTTATCAAGTAAACTAATCAAATATAGTAATATCCATATATCAATTTCTAAAGATCAAATATGATAACAATGTCTATGGATCCAATCCAAAGTAAGTAAAATCATAGTAATATAAATGTCAAAGAGGAGTGGGCACTACATCCCCCTCCCCTTAGACTCGAATTCCTCCTAGAAGTCATTAGAACAAGTGTGGGAATTGTGCTCTCAAAGGTGTGGCATCCTCCCATGTAGATGTTGTCTCATCATATCAATCCCACTAGATGCGAACCTAATAAATATATCTACCTCGAAGGAGTAGGGTATTGTGCTTTATAATAAGCATGGGTTCCACCATCACCTACCACTAATCTTTACCTATAATGTTATCTAATCCAATACATGAAAAGGATATAGAATGTACCTCCTAAGTACAAAAACATGAAATACATTGTGGATGTGAGACAAGCTTTGTGGAAATGGTAGATGGTAGGTTAAAGGACCGATCTACTCCAAGATCTCAAAGGGACCCACAAAGCTAGGAGTAAGCTTAGAGCATTTTCCATAATGGATAGGGCTCTTATGAGGCTGACACGAAGAAACACCTTCGTTCCCACCTCAAAAATGTGATCTATCCTCTGTTGATTTGAATATTTATCCCACCTATCCCGAGCCCCCTATAATCTTGGTCTAATCATGACAACCTATTACTCCATATTCTATAATAAAACTGGTCCAAGAGAAACCTTGTTCTCAAATTTTTCCCAAATTTGTGGTGTCCTACACTCCATACCATACAATACCGAAGTGGAGCCATAAAAATGAACTCTGAAAAATTTTGTTGTAGGAAAACTCCACTAAATACAAGTACTACTCCCACCTCGATTGATTTTCCATGACATACATTCAAATATTTTACTCCAAGATTTGATTCACCCACTTTGTTTGTCACTTTGTCTCAGGGTGATAGGTTATACTAAAGTTGATCTTCGTCCCGAGAAACTGCTGCATAGTGGTCCAAAAGTGAGAAGTGTACAAGGGATCGTAGTCACAAATGATCTTCTATGGAAACCCGTGCAGCATGACAATCTCATCCAGAGATACTTGTGCCACTACACTAGCTGTATAGGTGGTCTTTAGTGGAGAAAAATGAGCCAATCAGATCAATCTTGTAATGCCCTGTTCGGCATCGACTTTCGCTGTTACATCCTTGTCCTATTGCATGTCATTGAATGCTGAATTGAGCTCCCTTTTCTATCGTTAGGTGACTTTTACCCTGTTTGCGAAGTTATTTTTTTTAGCATCCTTTATTCTTCTTTCGTCTGTCGTGCCTTCGATCTATGGAACGCTTCTGCTTTATTTGTGCTCATATGTGGTGTGGTGTGGTGTAACATCACGTGCCATTTATTCTCTTGTTTGCAAAGCTAAGCATGAATGTCCTCCTTGCTTTATATTTTTCCATCATTGTGTTCCAATTGCTAAATGAGGAGAGTGTAGTTTAAAATTGTTTTAATCATCAAGGAGGAGAATATTAAACTAAACAAGGAGAGCTTAGTTTAAGTAATTGTTATCACGAGAATCATAGCACCCCGTGCATGTATTTGAACTCACAGTGTGATTGGATAACATGGGTACTATCTCCAAGTTGTAGGACTTGCTACTTGAGATAGACCTCCGGAGAAAGTTGGTTCTTGCTCCTAAACTACCCGCCACAATCTACTCTAATGCGGGGTAAGCCAACCTGTTCTAATCTAAATTTCCAAGGGACCAGGGGAGAGAGAATACATAAAGTGAAAGCCTACACTAAAGCGGTGATACACCAGAAAAGGAGGGTGGGAGAGTAATCTCCAAATGTGTGAAATACGAGAGGCAAAGTGCACACTAGAAGAGGGGATGACAGTTCTCCATAATCTAGCAAAATGCATTCACAATAATATTCCAAGCACACACAATGATAATGAATTCTGCAAGAACATAATAATAGACACAATATTCTTGTAGAAAGATAAAAGGGCAAGAAGAATGCAAGAAAACACAGCAGGGGAAGATACATCCACAAACTTGTATTTTATTGCTTCCTGGTATGCACAGTTCAGTCTATTACAAGATAAGGGCCTGGATCACCATGCAAGGAGTCCACTACAAGGGCCTGCAACACACTGGCTTCACAAAGCAATTTTGGCAGAGCTTTGCTACCCAAAAACTCTCTCCCTTACAATGAGCCCAACACTCCAATTTATAGAAAAATGAGAAGGAAAAGAGAAGGGAAAATGGAAATCCTGAAATCTATCCTTCAACCACCTGTAAGAGGCATTAAATTGAGTGGAATGGTTATAAATTACTTGCATAAGGCTCCCCATACTGCCCCATGTGCTGCAGCAGAGAAGGAATGATGACCATGCCTCTTAATTGCACTCCCAGCTACCAAATAAAACACTGTTATGAATCCGGCCACGTTTTCTTAAAAAACTCAATCAATTTCTGATCAAATCCGGAATTTCTTGACTGCTGTGCATCGGGCTCAGAACCATGATTCCAACGGTACCAATTTTGCGCGATTTCGTTGAGAAATGCAAAAGTTATGGCCTTCGAGTGCGTAGCGGCTATTTTGGGCACAGCGCAGCGTTTTCTGTCATTTGACGGGAAAGAGCATTGATCGATTTGGAGCCGAATATATTTCTTTCATTTAAATATATATACCCTCATTAAAAATAATAAATCCAATTTCGGGAAAGAGCATTGACGTCGTGTTTCGTTCGAAGAAAGTCCAATTTTATCAAAATCGGAGCTCGGAGTCAAAAGTTATGGCCGTTTGAAGTTTCCGGACCAAACGTTGACTTTTCTTCCTGTGACACGTGTCATGATTTGATTGGTCGACGGGTCTGCCGGCTCTTTCGCGCCCTTCGCGTCTTTTTGTCCCGGATGTCCCAAATGCTTAGTGTTTTTGCCTTTGATTTGGTCGATCCGGCCGGTTCGGGTCCATTTGTCCCGATCGTCCCAAATGCCTTTGGACTGCTTGTTGTTCCCATTTCACCCGGTTCGGCCGTTCACGCCTTTTGTTCCTCTTGACCCACTTTGTTTTTGGACCGCCTCGACTCTTTTCGGCCGAACCGGCCGGTTCGGCATTTTTGGCCCGCTTGTCCCACTTTGCCGGATCGACTTGAATGATTTCGGCGAACCGGCCGGTTTGGGTCCATTTGACCCAAACCTCCCTGATCGCCTTCTCAAGAGTTAGTCAATTTTCCTCTCGGTTGAACCGGCATTTCGCGCCCGCGCGTACTTTTCGTCCCATTTGTCCCTGTTGCGTTTGGATTGTTTGTGCTGATTTCGCCGGTTCGCCCGGTTCGGGCTGGGCTTTTACGTCCCACACGTCCCAGGCGACCTTGAGCGGGACTTAGCCAATTTTCACGATTTTTCCGGATCAACCTATTTTTCCTTCGCAACCCTTTTTTACATTTTCTCGTAACTTACTCTCTTCCTCTTGGACAGGGGAGTTAGACAAATATGAGGGGACCCTAGAAACATGGTTTTTCGCCTCGAATCAATATAATTGCTTGCATGTTATCAAAATTACCTTGGGGGTGAATTTTGGATAACATTAATCAAAGAGAAGATTAATGATTATTATTTTATATAGACTGTATTTTTTTAATTCTTTTTGGTAGTGGTTGAAGCGCATTTTCTTTTCTCCCTGGTTAGCTGGCGGATGGGTGACATTTCTTGTCACTTCTTAAATGAACTTGTATATTCTGTTTGGCGTGAGGCAGTGGGAGTCGGTGGAGTCTTGACTTCCTTCACCATGATCTCGTTTGATTCTCTTTCAATGCGTATAGTTGGGTGTTGGGAACGTTTTCTTAGCTGCAGCCTTGGAAGGAGGGAAACATTTGGGTGTTGTTTTTTGGTCCTTTTTGCGCAGTGTTGTTCCTGTTCCTGCCACGAACCTTCTCTGTCATGGCGTCTTCTTCCTGGTTCCTTCCTGTGCGCGTGGGTGTAGATGGAGCTTCAGGCTGGGGGAGCAGGCGTGTTACCTCCACTTTCTTGGGCGCTGCGAGGTGTGTTCTGGTCGGTGATCCACAACAGCGACCTGCAACAGTGTTTAACCAGGCAGCAGGCACGTTACAGTAAGGTAGAAGCCTTTTTGAGCGCCTCCAACAAGCAGGTTGTCCAACTATGTTGTTATCTCAGTATCGACTGCATCCTCAAATTCAGGATTCTCCTTCAAGGAATTTTTATCAAAATTGACTGTGACAGTGAGAGAGTTACCAGGAGACCTGATGAAATTTATTGCTAAGATTCTCTATTGTTTTCTTACTTGATTTACGATGTAACTCATGGAAGAGAACCTCATAGGCATGGATCTCGTATATTATCGAGAATATTCATGAAGCACAATTTGCTTTGCAATTATATGAGCTTCTTCAAATGAGTCACTATGTTGGCAGGCATAAAGGTTCGTTGGAATTATCACACCTTGCTGAAATGTTTGCATCGAGAGTTTGATGTTGTCCTCAATTCGATGAAGGAAAAGGTTTATATATCATTCGGTAGATGCCTTTCAGAGCCAGGAGCGTGATGTAATCATTATGTCTTGTGTCCGAGCTTCAAATCATGGGGTTGGCTTTGTAGCTGTTATTCACCGCATGAATGTGGCGCTAGCACGAGCTCGCAGAGCACTTTGGGTTAAGGGCAAAGCAAGCTGCATTGAAACAATCTAGTGACTGGTCAGCCTTAATTGAGGATACTAAGTCTAGGGACTGTTTTATGGATATGGAGTCTGTACCAAGAGATTTTTTTGGTTTTAAAGCCATCTTCTTTTGCTTATTAAACGTATGCCCTGGTTTTGTTTCTTTTGGTGACCTGCTCACGCCAATTATTGGCTGGCTGCGTGAGGATTTGGTGGAGAATATAGTTGGGTTTGTGGGCAAAAGGAAAAGGGGGTCTATAGCTATAGGAGCAGGTACAGATCATCTTCGCATGTGGCAGTGGTGAAGTTGGTGCCATTAAATTAATAAACCCTTGCAGAAATCCAACTTTCTAACATACCCAACTGAAGTTGAGATTGGAAAAGTGGGTTTATAGATATAGAAATAAGTCTGAGATCTTCTTTGGAGATGGTGGTCATGACGATGGTTGTGTGGGTTTATATGGTGGTTGTGATGCTCTTCATAGCAGAGTGCTTCTATCTTCCCAGAGTTTCTCCCGAGGATTCCAAGAAGGCATGTTGAAATCACCCCTTTCTATGCGGGCATGGCCATTAATAGAGTTTGGACCTTTAGCAGCTAAGGAAGAGAAGTTGCACGAGAGTTGTGTTCTTTGTTGCCCGAGCCCTGGTCGATGTGCTTGTTGGATTGGAAGAATTCTAATCAGGCATGTTAACTTTACTCTTTGTAGTAGTTTTCTACCTTCTTTCAGTATCTTGAAATGAATTTTCTTTCCCCTTGAATGGCGCCTAGAAAGTGTGTTCGTGGTTGTTTAAATCATTGCTCGAATGTGTTGGTCATTCCTTTAAATCTCATTCCTTTTCACTTGGTTTTGCTTGGAATGTTCTTTTCCTCTCTTATAGCTTACTCTATTTCATATTTGTCTAAATGGGCTACTGCAATATTGTGTGATGCAGTCTAGTTCGTAGGGAAGGAAACATTATAGAGTTTCATTTGCTTATATGACTCTCTTTTAAAAGAATTTTGTGATGGTATTTATAATTGAAGGCTTACTGTATGGAAGGTTAAGCCTTCATATCTCTATTTTCTTGAATAAATACGTATTTCCTGTTTAGGGCTCTCCTGTTTTGCTAAAGGTACATTAATAGTGACATTGTGTTCTGAAACTTGTTTAAGCCTGTGGGCATTCCTTACTTTTTGTTTAATTAGAAAATGGCATTAGGGTTTTGTTTTAGAACTGTACATGGTTGACTTTTGTACCCAGTTCTAGGGGATGAATAACCTGACATCTATTTTGGCCTCTACGTGTTGAGAAAATTACTATACCTACTACCTGGTTCAAACTCTTGTTTGATTAAAGTAAGGGGGAAACATTGTAAGTTTTATTGAATGAAATCTCTACAAATTTTATTAAGGGTCGCAAGCAAGCTATTAATAGCTGGACTGAAACAAAATTTGTAGGTGAATCCATGGTATTGGACTCATGAACTTGTTTCCTGTTCGATGACAGCTAATTATAGTGATAATATAATAGGTGGCTATTATGTTCATCTGTTTGATTTTGCTAGACATGTCCTTGATAAGCCCACATGGATCGGGTAAAATTTCCATCTTCTTTACCATTGGCAAGGAGCTCATAGAACTTCTAGGCCTGACTGCACTGCGTAACCTTCCTGATGGATATGTGTGTTGGTTCTTATTTTTGTGCTTGCACTCGTGGTAGGGTCTTTTGAGTCTGGGGCATCGTTGGTGTTTTACCCTCTGCGTATCGAATCCCTTTGTTTTCAAACTCGAATATCTTATACTTCAAACTTGGTTACTAAAAGGTCCCATTTTGTGGCCTTGTTAAGGAAATCAATTTTTATTTTTTATTTTAAAATACTTATTGTCTTTGTCGGAAATATATAAAAATTATTAATGACTTTTGGGTTTATCCTTCCCTTATATTATGTAGAGAATTTGACGATTAGGATAAGGTTTGTTGGTAGAATAATGGCCCTTTTTGTGTCTCTTTTGTATGCTTTTGGATGAGTGGATTTGTTTTGTTAACTAGTACTACGTTTAAGAAATCCTATAAGGAAGTATTGGTAAACTCCTTGGTTAAAACTGAAACTTTAGTTGTTTTTCTTTTAAAGGCGTTGAACCCATATTACTATGAAGCCTTCCCCTGGGAGTTTTGGCTAACGTCGTTTTGTTTCACATCTACGATCATAATTAGTATGTTTTGTCTTCTCTTGGACCTCTTTAGATGGATGGATTGAGTATTGGATTCTAATCACGTAATCCATAGGATTACATGAAGGAAATATAAACACTCTTGACTTTCTTGTTCCTAACCCATAAGGTCTTTCCTTGATTTATGTGATTTTGTTCTTACTGGTATTTTGACTTTCTCCTTGTTGGATGGTTTAGATTTCTTTCTCATGCAAATAATTTTGGAGTTGTGGGTTGTGTTTTAAATCCATTTTTTTGAATTAGAACATTCCTTTCTTGTTATTGTTAAATGTTAGCTATTGTTGCATTGTGTAGCCTTAACATGCTCAGTTCTCGCGAACTAATTCCAGCTAGTATTTGTGCAGATGGATTATGCGAGTAGATTAAAGGAAAGAGTTGTAAAGGTTTCTTCAAATGCAACTTATGAAGTTCTTTGTAAAAGTGTTCTATGTGTTGTAAATTGTAACATTGCTTCTTGCTAAGAGTTTTTATGACCTCTTGCCTGGAATTGTTCGGAAAATTTGTGAAGAAGTTGTTTTGTCCTTTTTTTTTTTGTAATTTGGCTGGTAACTCTTCTTAGTGAGAAATAATATTCAATCTTTTCATTGGCATAAGCATTGTAAAACTTTGATCTTGAGAATTAAGTGTTAATTTAAATCTTTCTAAGACTTTGTATTGATGTGTTATATGTAAGTTTTAATGGGGTGGCTTTTCCTTACAGAAGTTACCTAAAAGTTTTATTCAAAGAAATATGTTGTGGAGGAGATCCCCTTGAAAACAAACAATGCCTTAAGTAATCAAGAGTGAGACTATCCTTGCAAAGTGATTTTATATAACGTGTTATCCCTAACTGAACTAGTAAACACTACTCTTTTTGGTGAACGCTTAAAACAAGCTTAAAGGAAAACAATGGTTAGTTTCTAATAAGATTTAACAAGTAAGAGAAGAAAATTTAGAAACCACTCAATTTATCTCTCAGCCTATTTAAAAGTAAGTAGCTTCCTCTTGATAAGCTCTTTCGGTGAAGCCTAAGTAAGAGCATTAATAATTACGTATAAAACCTCAAGCTCCAATTAAACCTCAGTAAGAACTAATGATGTCTCAAGGATGAACTCAATTGACCTTCTTCCTTTAACTTTATCCAAGGTACCTTGTAATTTTTCTTCTCTTAGGTATGTTGAACGCAAACCCATGTTGTCATATGGGCATGAACAAGTTCTAGTAGCGTAAGTGTTAATAGATGGCCTTGTGAAATTAAATTACCCCCTTTCTCTAATTAAACGAATTAAGCAAATAAATGTCATAATAGAGAAGATTAAAGATGATTACTCAGTGTAAAAAGAATAAACTTAACTTGGTAAGATGAATTGTATGAATCATATCTTGAGTCTCCTTGAAAACGTAAGCTAAGAATTGCAAGATGTCTTTTTAAAATAAATAACCCTCAAGAATATCTCATTGTGGTTGGCCCTAATCGTAAGTGTGTTTTGTGGTTGGACTTCTATGTTGTCATGTCTAAAAGAAAAAAGTATTATCCTTTTGGGTGTGAACGCGTTTCCGTGCTGACCTTGTGGTCATCCCGTAACAAGTGGTTCCCGTGAGTTGGTTGTAACTTTGTGACATCATGTTGTGTCGTGTTATGTGTGGAAGCAAGTCAAAAAAAAAAAAATTATCCTGTCTTTTTCTTGTGTTGTTCGTGTGTGAATTTTTGGGTAGTTACAAATCTATCCACCATCACAATGATGGCATAGTAGTGTTATCTCGATGTAGGTAGCCCTATAATGAAGTCCATGGAAATGTTGTCCCATTTCCACTCTGGTATGGCATGAGGATATAAAAGGCTAGCTGGATGTCGATGCTCGACCTTCAACTTTTAACACTCTAAACAACAAGACACAAACAAAACTACATCTCTCCACAACCCTCTTTATTGGTACAATTTTCTCAAAGTGGCATGAATCTTCTTCACCTATGGATGGGATGAATAAGGTGCATGATGTGCCTAAACAAGGATATCTTGCCTAAATCCTCCATCTCTTAGACTCAAACTCGCTTTATGGATGAAAGGTAGAAGTTTATCTTATGGAAGCCGCTAAAAAATCGTGGTCCTTAAGTCTCGTATCAACTGCTATAGCCATAACTAAATTTCTCCAATGAATCAAGGAATCGAAAACCACATTCTCCTTCACCTTCACATGCTCTATCTCAAGGTAAAACTCAAAAAGAAACTTCATCTTATGCCATTGACGAGTGTTGAGATTGGGCTGCATGAAGAAGTGACAAAGACTCAAGTGATCTGTCTTGAGAATGAATATCTTTCCTAAAAGAAAATGTATCCATCGAACAAAGAATACACCACCGCTTCAAGCTTAAGGTCATGAGTCGAGATAATTGAGCTCATAATAGTTAAAATTTGCGAGACTCATGCGCTACTACATGGCCTTCCTATTTTAATACACCTCTTAACACTACCAAAGAAGCATCAGTGACCATTAATAACTCTCCCTATGGATCTGTAACTTCTAGAATGGATGTTGACCTAAGGCATTCCTTAAATGTCCTGAATACATGCTCGCATCTATTTGAAAAAATAAACTTCTTCGCTTTCCACTAAAGGGAAGTGATGGGATGCAAAATACGAGAGAAATCATTAAAAACCTCTTATAGTATCCTTCCAATCCCATAAAACTACGCACCTCTGTCACATTGGTAGCTGCTAGCCAATCCATAATAACTCTAATATTTGAAGGATCGACTACAATACCTTCCCAAAAATAATGTGGCCCAAATACTAAACCTTTATTTAAAATAATGCACACTTCTTGATTCCCGTATGTGCTATTCACAAAGACATTATAGAACCTAAGAAAGGTGTTGTTATCCAAAATTCACCCCAGGGTAAATTTGATAACATGCATTAAATTCTCAAGTCCCAGGCAAATAGATTGAGTCAGGGGAAAAATTCATGTTTCTAGGGTCCCCTCAGAATTTTTCTAACTCCCATGTCCAAGAAGGAGAGAGCAAGTTCTGAAGAAAGGTGAAAAAATTGCAAAAAACAGGCTCGGGCCAGAAAAAATCATGAAAAATGGCTAAGTCCTAGTCCTCGCAACATTCGGGACATGAGGGACATCTGGGCGCGAACCGGCTGAAAGGCCACTAGGTGGTCTGCGCAGCATTTGGGACATCCGGGCCAAAGGGACGCGCGGGATGCGAAAATCCGAACTGGCCGAAAAGTGGAAAAAATTGACTAACTGTTGAAACAGGCAGTCTGGGACATCTGGGCAATTAGTACGCGGAGGACACAAGTCGGCCGAAAAGACTTAAGGCAGCCCGGAACAGTTGGGCCGAAGGTATGCGAAGTACGCGAACCGGCCGAATCGGAAGAATTTGTCCCTGCATAAACCGAAGCAAGCGGGACAAAAGTGTGCAGAGGACGCGAACCGGCCGGTTCGGCCGAATAGAGGACTTTTCGTACTGGGACATCCGGGACAAAGGGACGCGAGGGACGTGAAAAGCTGAAGCGGCCGACAGCAAGGAAGAAAAGTCAACGTCGACCCGTGAAACTTCAAACGGCCATAACTTTTGACTCCGAGCTCCGATTTTCATAAAATTGGACTTTCTGGAATGAGCACGACGTCCTCTACGCCACAAAAACTGGATTTATTATTTTTGATGAGGGTATATATATTTAAATAAGATAAATATATTCGGCTCCAGTCAGTTAATGCTCATTCCCGTCAAATGACAGAAAACGCCTGCCAGACCCAAAATAGCTGCCCGCACTCAGAAGGCCATAACTTTTGTATTTCTCAACGAAATCACACAAAATTGGTACCGTTGGAATCGTGGCTCGATACCAAAGCACAACAATCAAGAAATTCTAGATTTGATGAGAAATTGATTGATATTTTTAAGAAAATGTGGCCGTGTTCATAATAGTGTTTTATTTGGTAGTTGAGAGTGCAATTAAGAGGCATGGTCATCATTCTTTCTCTTCTGCAGCACATGGGACAGTATGGGGAGCCTTTTTCAAGTAATATATAATCATTTCACTCAATTTAATGCCTCTTACAAGTGGTTGAAGGACAGATTTCGAGATTTCCATTTTCCCTTCTCTTCCCCTTCTCATTTTTTCTATAAATTGGAGTGTTGGGCTCATTGTAAAGAGAGAGTTTTTGGGTAGCAAAGCTCTGCCAAAATTGCTTTGTGAAGCCAGTGTGTTGCAGGCCCTTGTAGTGGACTCCTTGCATGGTGATCTAGGCCCTTATCTTGTAATAGAATGAACTGTGCATATCATGAAGTAATAAAATATCAGTTTATGGATGTATCTTCCCCTGCTGTGTTTTCTTGCATTCTTCTTGCCCCTTTAATCTTTCTACAAGAATATTGTGTCTATTATTATGTTCTTGCAGGGATCCATTATCATTGTGTATGCTTGGAATATTGTTGTGAATGCATTTTGCTAGATTATGGAGAACTGTCATCACCTCTTCTAGTGTGTACTTTGCTTCTGTATTTCACACATTTGGAGACTACTCTCACACCCTCTTTTTCTGGTGTATCACCGCTTTAGTGTAGGCTTTCATTTTATGCATTCTCTCTCCCTGGTCCCTTGGAAATTTAGATTAGAACAGTTAGCTTATCCTGCATTAGAGTAGATTGTGGCAGGTAGTTTAGGAGCAAGAACCAGCTTTCTCTGGAGGTCTATCTCAAGTAGCAAGTCCCACAACTTGGAGATAGTACCCATGTTATCCAATCACACCATGAGTTCAAGTATATGCACTTGCATAAACACAAGGGTGCAGTGATTTGGTGATAACAGGTGCTCCTTGCGCTCCTCACGCGTATGTGAGTAGGTCAAACTTTCATCATGGAACATAATTAAAAACTGGTTTAGAAAATTCTGAACACCTGTTCATAAAACTCATGAACATTACAGGGCCATTCGTCGACCGAATGACACAACTTGTAACTCAAAGTGGCCATATCTCATGCAAAAATTGTCTTATGGACATCTTCCTCTGCAATCCTCGGTGATGGTAACTAGATTTAAGATATATCTTGGAAAAACAAGTGCCCCTTCATCATCGATCAAACAAATCATCGATATGGGGAAGGGGTAACGATTATTGATTGTTACCTTGTTTAGCTACATGTAATCCACACATAATCATAAGGATCCATCCTTCTTCTTAAAAAAATCACTGGTGCACCCCAAGGAGATACACTAGGACAAATTAGGCCTTTCTCAAGGAGGTCCTACAACTGCAACTTAAGCTTGCACAACTCATGGGTGGTTATCCTATATGGAGCGAGTGAGATAGGCTCGATATAGGAACCAAATCAATATGAAAGTCTATCTAACGTGGGGGACACAACCATGGTAAATCACTGGGAAAAATCCTATAAAATGGGGTGATCATCAAGTGAAGGTCCACTAGCCCCATCCTACGACCTATCACTAACTGTAATAGCATACAACTGACACCCATACCACACACACCACTTAAGAGGCGTAACGGAAATAATGTGAATCGAGACGGGTCTCTTAAATCGACTATCACTAACTCGAGATCCCAAATCATCTCGCACAAGATATAACCTTTATACCAATAAAATATTTCTCCGTATGTATATAAACAATCAATGTCGAAGATAACTCCATAAAAACCAAAAGGAAGGATATGAAGATCTAAGGTAGTGGTGAAGGGTGTTAGGTCCACTACGTACTCCTTAACTAAGGATTCTACTGAGAGCTTGGCTCCAGAAGAAATATCAACATCCCAAATAAGGCCCTACCTAACTGCCACAAGCCTACATTGCTCTACTAAAGATGATGTAATAAAAGATTCAGAAGATCCATAATAAAAAAATAGAGTTAGGGATACCACCAATGCTACATGAAGTCTCAATCATTGTGTACTGGTGCTTGGCCCGGCGGTTCTCAATCACTGCAAAGATCCGATGGCTACGTCTTATGTTGCTAACTGTAGGCTCTGAAATCGGTTCCTTACCCTTTTTATTAGGTTTTTGTGGGAACTCTCTCCAATGATGGCAAAGTAAACCACATCCATAGAAACTACCTGGTCCCCTCCAATGAGATGCATCTTCAGCAGTACTCTAGTGGTATGCGCCATGGATCTTGATGATCCTACTACATGGTTAGTGTTGATGATCTCCTAGTGATTGAGCTCTAGTTTCTTCATGTGTCCTAATGGGACACCTAGTAGAAAGGCCCCATATTACATCTCGTCTAAGTATTTAATCTCTGTGGAGATTTAAATGGTGGATGATTATGTTGTTGTTTTCTTCTTTGAGAAGGTTTTGTGGTGTCCTAAAATAAGACTATGTTGAACCATCTCCACCACAAGGAAAAAGGAGTTGAACCCCTCACCCTACTATCATGTAGCTGTTGAATACGGCTCCGCACTCTATCTCTAGCGGCCTAATGTGTCTTCCTCCTAGTCTCCTTTGTAATGTAGGCATTCTCAACATCCTCAGCTAAGGTCCGCGGACAATGCATATGTACAAAGCACGTCCCAAATCTAATTTCGGACTCTGGTGAACTGTGGATCTTGACCTACTCATCCCGGATGTAGTCAACATACTAAAGAAAATCTAGAAAATGAATCTCTTACTCCACTACTATCATGGATACCTAATGTAGGTCATGAAAATCATCTATCCTATGCTAAATAAACCTCATGGATATGTATCTTCTCTGAACCACTCCTCGAAGAGCTCCTAAGTAACTATCTCTAAGTCTATGTGGAGATTTTTCTCCTCGATCCTTCACTGAGACACATGCTCCATCCCTCGAAGTAAAATTACAACACGAGCCTTCATGTTCCTAGTACATGGGAAAATCTTGAAGCATCCGCTCAAGCTAACTATACAAGACTCTACTTGAAAACCTATTGTATTGCGAGTATAATCGGATGGCCGCAGCCTTCAAGATTTCCCCGATATGATCTGTAGTTGATGACCTGCCAAACCCCGGGTCTCTATGAATGCTCATCCCTTAGCATAGGGCTCCTAGATATGTCTTTGTGTCCGAAACCCTATCTCCATGTCCCATCCGAGTTGAATATGTTCTAGTTGAATCTTTCTAGGTGAATCTGGTTTGAATAGTTTATATCTATAAATTATTTAGGTGTATATGTATTTCTATACATATATGTGTGTGTATATATACATATACATATGTATATATATATATATATACATTTTTTAATAACCTAAAATTGTAAATAACCATATTATTATATATTTAATGTTATATATACAAATATACAATTATACAAATATATATATATATATATATATTATTGTATTGTTTTTAAAAAGAATGAAGCAGAGGTAGCAAATAAGAGTACACAGCCTCATTTTAAAGAGGGTTGACTTTTTACTAAAATAGTGGCTATGCACAAAAATTTGGGGTTTAGATTGTGGGCGGAAAGGACGTTGACCCCATGTCCCATCCCATTTAATATGGGGTGGGGGTGGGGTCGAGACCTCCCACCCCATTCCCATTTACAACAAACACTTCCCATGATCGGTCGCGTGCATACCCAAGCATTTACATTGGAATTTTGTTTTAATAAGTTTTGTTTAATATTGATAGAATATATATATATATATATAATAAGCCTAATATAAATCCGTTTTCAATAATTAATCTTAATTATAATCACATTTAGATATGATTATCTATTCTTTTTTCTTAATTGATTAGTGCAAAACAAGTCAAGTACTTATAAAATTTCTACCTTATTCACATAAGAGTAAAATTGAGAAAGCTAGTTAAACTCCTTATTCAACATAATTAACTAGTAAGGAGAAGATTTTTCTTCATTTTAAGAATTTTAAAGATCGAATTTCTTTTCTTCAAGCATAACAAGAAATGTAACTATAATTTCAATATTTCAACATGCCTTCTTTTCAATAAAAACAAAAACCATTTCCTTTCTTTCATAATAACTAAATGAAAATCCATTTTAAGTAACAAGTATATTTTAACAATCTCATCAATATTTTTAAAATGAAACATATCACACTTTGGAGGCAATAAAATAAACTTAGATTGAAAATAACTTCATTTCCATTTCAAGCCCATTTCAAAGTTTCTACTTCATCTAAACAATGCAAGATTTGGTAGTTTCCTTTTACAAGAACTAACACTTTTAAAATACAAGTTTTCATTCGAACACTCTTGATAAAGTTTACAAGATGATGGGATATTCATTTTAACAATACAATTTTCCTTTGCTTACTTTCCAATATGCATCCATTTTGAAAACTTAATACAAATCAACCATTTCTCAACACATTTACAAGAGGTTGACAATCTTTAAAATACAAGTTACAAGCCCTCCACTAAGTGGAGACAACATGAAAAATTTTTACAAGGAGGATCTTTCTTCTTTTTCTTTAAAGTGCTACCAAGACCATTATTCTCTTGAGATGCATCATCTTCTCCAAATACAAAACACAACAAAATAGGGGAGTAGACAACACTCTCCACCCAACCAATAATCCAATGAGGAAGAGAATCCTTCTTCCTCATTGGCCCCCGAACTCCAAAAATGAAGCAATAAGGGGTATAAGACAACCATTGACAACTTTACATAGCTTCAAGAATCACATTCAACACAATAACTATGATACCAAACATCACAATAAAATAAACAAGTTCCCAAACACAAAGGCTCCATACTAAAGACAAGAAAGACAAAGGAACATTGGGATCTACTTATGCTTCCCAAGGGTTTGGGTTCCCACCTTAAAAATCCAAGAACTCAATCAAAACCCACAAAACTCTTATGCCTCCCTCTAAGAAAACAAATCTTATGCCTCCCTCACTCTTATGCCTCCCACAATAAAAAAACAAGATAAGCACAAATTTTACTTATCAACAAGGTGGGACACCCCAACCCTACTATCTCCTAAAATGATCAATAAAAATTATTATGCCTCCCTCAAAAATATCCCCATTTTTCATTTTTTCCTACACAACCTAAGGGCTATTCTACTTCCCAAAATTACAACATGCAACAAACATCCATTCAAAAACATATGCAAAACAAAATAGTAAAATAAAACATAGGTGAAGACCCTCCATTACAAGAGCATCCAATCCACAAGAAAGTTGAACACCTTTCCAAGTTCAAGAAAGTACAATAAAACTCGAAGCTCCAAACAACACTCTAAAATCAAGGTCCTCCAAAATTTAAAAGTTCCAAAATAAAACAAGTAACCCCCAAATCCTCAAACAAATTAGAATAAATAGAAATGAGAGAGAGAGAGGTGATGTGGATCTATGAAGGATACCAAATCATTTATCCATTCCACAATACAAGGTAAAACCCAATCTCCAAAGGTAAATTGGTGGTTGAGGGAATGGCAATCCTCTTACAAACTCAAGCTCAAACCCACACCCTAAAGGAAAAATTAAAAACATATGTAAGAAAGTGCAATAAATAACACCTTTTTATCTTACAATCACATAGTGGGGTCTATTTTTGACCCTTGATCGATAGGGGTAGTAGGAAGGTGAAATTAAGAGGTGTGGGACAAGCATAACTTGTCCCAAAAGCCTCCAAAAATGGCCATTAAGCCCAAATCCGAATTTTACATGCAAGGTTGAGTACACGCCACTCTAACTCAATACAATCCTTTCAAATCCAACACAAATGAAGAACTACCTACTCATATTAATTTCCAACTTTTGTCACATCCTAAAATACACTAATTAATTATGTTTAATTTACTTAAATGAAGTAATTAACAAACAATAATAAAGGTGATTCAAAATACTAAAATAATACAATTACTCACAAATAAATAAAACCAAAAATTTACCCAAGGTCACATTTGAGGCCACCCCCAATGGGGACCTCCTAAAATCTAACAACAATAACATCATACATTTACACTAGTTTCCAAGGTGACCTATTGTCAATACCCCAAATTCCTTCACTGTTGGTCTCCTATCCCCTTTTGTTTGTTGTGTTACAAATTCCTGAAAAAATCAAAACAATACCTTTCTATCCTCATTTCCATATTTACGACATCTAGAAACATGCACATATAAATATCAATTTAAATAATCAAATATCATGGCTAAACCATTGCTAAAATCAAGTGAGTCACCAATTGTTCTCAATTCCAAATATTTCGATTTTATCAATTTATCAATTATCAATAAGATTACAAAACCAACTAAATTGTCTAGCAAGATCTATATATCAAATCTAATGTGTCAGTATAGTAGTAACTCAAGATCATCAAATATTGATATGTCAATCCATGCATATAATCCAACATGTAAATCACATCATGACATAAGTCTAACAAAACTATACTATCTACCAAATAAGGTAATCAAAGATAGTAATGTCCATCTATCAATGTCTAAAGATCAAATATGATAAAAATGTCTATAAATTCAATCTAAAGTAATCAAAATCATAGTAATATCAATGTCGAAGAGAAGTGGGCACTACTGATCGGGATGAATTTATATGATTTTGAGGTATAATGGACGTGGTAAAAACACTTACCGGAAAACGGTTTGATCCTTACCACTAGATATTAGAAGAGAGTCATAGTGTGATTATCACCGGTTGGTGGGTGAAGGAATTTAAAGGATTTTAGTTCTTTAATGTTGAATTTCGAATGACGAGCCGATTGTGGGCAAGGAACATCCAGATGCCAGGAGTGGATCTAGGTAGGGCATATAAATTACCATATTACAAAAAAATGTAAATGACTATGAGTACCTATGGAGAGATGTGAATTACAATCGACGATCGATAGGTATTTACGGACACGAGTAGATGGTTTTATGTCCTTATTCGAGGCATCGATTTATTGTTACCTAATTCAGTGTCATCACCCCTCATGCTAATGTGGAATAATCTCATGTCCTTTCTCTCCCTCTCTTTTCTATCATTTGTATTCACGCAAATTAATGTCCTCACCAATTCCTTCATTACCATCACTATTTCAAGATATTAGTCGGCCCCTAAATCTATAAATTTTCTTCTCCTTGTATTTTTATTTAATTATATACAATGATTGGGTGCTTTTGTTATGTGAGTCATCAAGTTTAATACATAAAACATGAAGAAGCGTGCATATTCTTAAGTTGTGGATAATGTGGATGCAATGCATGATATTTTCAAGCATATGAACATTGAAATATTTCCTATGGCCTCTGTGTGAGCAGAGGGTGGAATGAGGCAGCCATGGAAGATAATTTGTGGGAAGTGATTTGCATGAAACCATGGCTTACAACTGGTATTTCCATAGGGCATCTTAGGTATGTGGTGAGATTTCTTGGGGGATTGTGCATACATACCACTACTAATTCTTCTTTTCATAACAATAGTAACTAGTGGTTGCTCCTAGGGGAGAAAGTCTACGCCGGTAGTGGTGTAGTTGGGGGTAGGCTTGTATTTTGGGGTTTGTAGTTGTGTATGTTGTTGGTGGGTATGTTTTAGGTTTGTTACTTAACCAGCAGTTGGGGGTAGTCTTGTACTCTTCTATGTTTTGTCTAGTGGCAAATTATTCCACTTGATCAAACAACCAGAGTATTTTCTAGAATTCAAATTTGTTATACGAGTTTCAAGAACACCTTCAGGTTCAAGGACAAGTAGTTCTTCTTCATCAAGGATTAGTAATTCAGTTTGAATAGGAACATTCACACCCAATTTCATCTTGAGACAAGAAGCATTGAAAACAATGTGTTTTCGGCTTGATATTGGTAATTCCAATGCACAAGCTATTGGACCAATCACTTCGATCTAGAATGGTGCACAAAAATTTGGTGATAATTTGAAGTGTTCACCTCTCTGCTCAAATAAAAGAGGTGAAATAAAGCTTGCAATAAAGTAGAAGATGTACAAAGTCCCAGTCTCCTTCAAATTTGTGCTCTATTTAGTGTTGAACAACTTGTTGCTTCATACGTTCCAAGCACATTTTAAAAATTTCCTTAAAAATGGGGATTATCTTTTGAGGCTCTTCTAGGCTGCTGGTATTTTTATAATAGTACTGATAAAATTCTTAATCCTTGATGGTTCATACTCGTAAAGGGAAAAGAATGGAGTGATACTTGATGATATATAGTAAGTGGTATTATATCTCTATTCTTCAAGGTGCAATCACCTAAACTATTGGTTTTGTTTTTCAGAAGCACTTGTTCACAAATTTAGTTTAACCATAGTTTGTGTATGGTATGAAGAGCTTGTGATCAAGGATACGACTGATAAGGACATGGTTAAAATGAGTGTATTTAGTTAGGTGATCTACCGTGACTATTCTTTTTGTTTTTTCCTTCTGAAACATGAAAGATATCAATGAAATGTGTAGAAATCTCTTCCCATTTCTGGTTGGGAACATGTAATGGTCGTAGTTAGCTCGAAAAATGGTATTGAATCACTCTTCATTGTTGCTAAGTTTCACATTTTGCTACATGCTTCTTTATATCAGTCACCCTTTCTCCCCATTTAAAGGACCGTCACACATTGTAATAGGTTTTAAATAAAGTAACATGGTCTGAAACCAGCTAGTCATGGTTCTACTTCAACACTTACATTTTAAACTTTGAAGTTTGTCTCAAGTAAATATGTCTTGAACTTTAATATAACATATTTTCAAGTAAATTTAGGATATTTGTTATTCAATCAATGATCCTTTTTCAGTTATTGTCATTGACACATAATCCATTCTGGGACCACAATTGAGGTTGGACATACCTTTTTTTGCCTCTTTGCAAGACAGTGCATCTACAACAGCATTTTGTTTTCCCTTCTTCTTCAGTGGACAAATTCTTACTATCCTGTCTCAGAATGATGCTAACAACTCCGAAGGAGCACTACTCACATCAAAGATTTGGAAATTTAATGACAGCTATTGGTTCGGGTCACAAGCTTTTCTACTTGCAATCTTGCACCCGAGCTCATCAAGGCTTGTTTCAATTTGCTTATATTGAGCATTTCTAACTGAATAAACAGGTCGATGGTCGGAGAACTTCGATTACCCATGAACATAAGAGAGCTGATTTAGACCTTTACCATGCCATAATATGTGATCACACCTGGAGAGCAAGTGATGAATGAAAGAGCAGTTAAAAAAATATTGAATATTTGAACTGAAACGGTAAATTAGATAAACAATTATAGATTTGCATAGCAGAAGTTGTCCAAACCAAAAGAAAATTATCATCTAAGAAAACAATATTGACATGTGGAAGGAATCATTATGTTTCATCATTTATAAGGCATCTTCAAATTTAACCTTTGATATCTAGATCACATTTCTTTAGTGAGCACAAAGCAAGCGGTTAGCTTGAGGTATATATATCTCACATATAACTTGACAAGCAGGGCATGTAACAAAAAATTTAGGGATTTGAGGATTTGCAGACCAAAAGTATGTATTTGAATGAGGACCATTTATAGGAAATAATGCTTGAGAAGACTGTTTATATGGCGTTACTGCAGGAGTAGAAGAATATAGTGCCTGCATTGGAGATTGCGAAGATGATGTTGAAATAGACAGGGAAGGTTATCTGTTTTGAATAGCGAATGGTGGTTGTGATGGAAGATGAGGTGGCCTCTGAAGTACTGGTATCTGTGAAGATGGTGCAATTGAATTAGAAAATGAAGTGTGTAAGTTCTAATCGGAAACAATGGTTGTGGTGGCTGAGGCACTTGAGACGGCCTTATGGGCATCAATGGGGGTTGCCCAGAAATAGCCAGTGGAGCTTAAGACCAGAGCAGCAAGGAAGGAGGAGTAACAGACCACAACTGAGGGTGCACAGGAGCAGATGGTGGGGGAGCATGCCTGCATCCAACCAAAAATATACTTAATAATTAGAAGCATACATTGATTGCCACAAAAAAATGGATGCATCATAAACTGAATTGAATACATTACTACATACCACAACCATGGTCCTGCAAATCCTGGAATACAATAAAAGAAGGTAGTTGTCATGTGAATACAACTGTAAGGAAGAGGTTTACTAATATTATTGTCATGTGAAAACAACTGTAATTTTTCTTTCATAGCTTAGAGGTGAAAATGCTCTTTTGGATGAAGTGCCCCTTCATAGTAATTATAATTGAATTACTCCATAAATCATGGTTGAAATATCTCTAAACAGATGCTCTTGATTTAGGATCCTCTTCTATTTCAATTTCCTGTTGAACAGTGCCTGTTATTGACTCTATTTTGCCAAGTTTCTCCCAGATCAAAGTCAGTCCTTAAACAGCTCTTAAAATGCCCTTGCGACTGAATTTACATTTTTAAACAGTTACAAAAAGGGATCCAGGGCATTCACTATATTTGAATCCAGGGCCATTTCTCTGGATGCAAGGATCATCATACAACGTTTCATCTTGAATGGCCTCCTCGATGGAAGCTATTAGCTTCTCGGTGGCCATATCAAATTGGCATTTCAAATCATAATGAGAATCTGCAGAAGCTTTCATCAGCATTTCCTTGTCTTGAAGAGATAGTTGAATAGCTTCTACCTCCAAATGTAAAGAATCCCTCTCATTTGCAAGTTGAGTTATCTGCTTTGCCATATCTGCACATTTCTTATCAAGTAATATGCATTTGGCACTAACCTCCTCAATCTAACCACAATTCTGAGAAAGTTCAACATATTTGCCATTGATATCTTGGATATCTTTGTCCTTTGTAAACAAAGCGGACACAAGTTACCTTATAATTGCTTCATACTGTGACCTTTCACCGATTGCTTGCTGCAACTGTTTAACAAATTTTCCACAATCATCAACAAGGATATTCAGAGCCACGGGATCTGGCATATTTCCTCCACTTTCTTTGACCTCGCGCACTGCCGTAGATGAGTAAATAATAAAATAATAAATTTAAATTTTACCTGCAAAAGTCTATATTCTGCAAAAATCTCCAATGTAGCACTCACAGCAGACGTTAGCTCTGAATTGATATTCATTATATCTGACTCACTAGTAGACTGTTGAATGCTTTCCTCAAAGTTTTCTACCGTGTGATGCATTACAAATTCACAGTCATTAGGATCATCCCCTAATGAGCTCCCTTGGTCAATACACTCTCGTGGAATAAATTTGATTGGTTTTTCAATAGAAATGAATCAGCATGTGCTTTCTGTGTGGACTTCGAAAACTCTCCCTCTGCCTCCACTAACAAATGTGTATGTTTGTGCAAATTGCTTGTGAGATACATACTTTCATGCATTGCATTACGAAGCTGAAGTACAACATATTTCAAATGATTATTGTGATTTAACTGTTCATCTTGCATCGTGGATAACATTTTTTTTTGCAATCATGTAGCTCTACTGAAAGTTTTTTGTTCTCCTGTGCAAGTTGATTCCTTCGTGGATTCAAGTGTTTTTTGGAACTCAAATTCTCTTCTCATTTGCTCCAACTCAACCTTTACTAAATGAATACTCTTGGATAGGTCTGCTCTTTCACATTCTAATTTTTCTGCTACCAGCAGAGCCCTCAAACATGGGATTCCATGAGATGACATCAGGTTGAGGCATTTCTTTGAAAATTTTGAAAGCCTCATTAAGACCACCATTTTGTGGATATCCTGCTATCATTGAATTTCATTAGATCACATTTCTTTGAGGTATTTTTTTGAACAGTTTGTGTGCCCTCTGTATGCTTCCACATTGTGCATACATAACTCTGAAGGCATTCATAGCTATGACATCTGATAAAAATCCACTTTTAATTATGCTCTGATGGATGCCCACACCCTGGTATAAAGCTCCTGTGTTGGCACATGCTGGGGGGATGATGGAAAAGGTTGTGGAGTTTGGTTTTACACCTGCCAACTACATTTGCTTAAATACCTCCAAGGCCTTCTCAAAGAACCCATTTTTTGCATATCTTGCAACCATGGCACTCCACGAGATGACATCTAGTTGAGGCATTTCTTTGAAAAGCCTTAAAGCGACATCAAGAACACCGTTTTGTGCATATCCTGCAATCATCGCATTCCATGAAATCACTTTTTTAGGAATTTTGTCAAACAGTTCACGTACCTTGTGTATTCTTCCACATTTTGCATTATGCTCTTATGGATGTGCACACCCTGTCCCAAGCTGCATACGGGGACATTTCATTGGATTTTTCAACAAATCCATTTTGTGTATATCCTGCAATCATGGCACTCCTTGAGATCACATCTCTTCGAGGCATTTTATCAAACAGTTCACGTTCCTTGTCTATGCTTCCACATTTTGCATACATGTCACACTGTTATCAGACAGTTTCTCATGGAATACAATTATTGCAGCATACAGAAGACATGGTTATCCTCACAAGGCAGTCACACTGTTTCACCATATGCAAAAATAGGTCTTCAACCCGATCAGTTTACATTTGCCAACATACTCCCAGCCTGTGCCAAAATGGGAGCTTTGGAACAGGGTATGGACATCCATCAAAGAATATGCGGGGAGAAACTAATTCCAAATACATGGAGAAGAATTGATAGGAAGGTAAGTAGCAGTGCCATTTCCATCGGCAGTGGATATGTCACCTGAGCTATGCGAGCCGAGGACAACAGAGCAAGAAGAACATCAGGCACCGTTTACAGAAGGGCAGGACACACATGCAGGAAGAGACAGGAGGAAATAGAAACGATGACAAGCACCTTAAGCCGGACACGCAGATGAAGTAGGAGGATCTGATGACAAGCAGCAGGAAGCAACAGAGCATCGTCGTTGGAGACCGAGTGCAGTATAGCCATGCCTCCGGCGTAATAATTATTAAATGTGGAATGAGGACCAAGTCTAGTTGTCCATCTCTCTATTTTTTGTAGAGTTATTTGAGAGACTTGGCTCATATTATCACAGGACATTATCACGGGACATTTTACTCTTTCGATCCATGTTTGTTATATATTATACTACTACAGGGAATCAAACACTTTTAATTCATTTCATTTGTATTCCATGTTGTTTTAAATTTAAATAAATTTTAAAAGGGACATCTATCCTACTTATGTACATTTATTTTGTTCCTATTTTAAAGGAGTTGTTTTATGTTGTTTAAAATTATATTTGAGAATATATATATATATATAGAGAGAGAGAGAGTGCGGGTATGCCTTTCCTCGAATGAGACACACTCGAAAGAAAGTTTAATAAATTTGGTAGATTCAAATATTTATTTATAAAGTCTCCTCTACTACTATATCATTGGTCATGGACACGATGTGGGTCATACCCACGGTTTGCAATCTAGATACACTGTAGAACACGTCTAAAGACAAGAACAATGAGATTTTAATCTAGAATAAACTAGAAGTGGGAATCGAGGTTGAAAGAGATGTTTGCTCACCTACATATTTTTGGAAATAAAAATTAATTTTTTGTTCGATTTCACAACTCCTTAGAAATTAGGTAGTTTATCTAGGTTAACTACTCTACTATATTCAATTGCTAAATAGTTTTATTTAAATCATATAATATAAATAGTAAACAGTTCTTTATAATATATTATTCAATATGTAAAAACAAAATATTTTTTTCTAGAAATATTTTCTCATTTAATAATAAAATTATATAGTTATGTATGCTTTTAAAGTAGACAATCGACATATAGAAATAATTTAATGAAGGTGAAAGTGATTGTTAATAGTAAAAAATTTACATGTTTTAAAAAGATAATTTCACAATTAAATATTGTGGCAATCAAATTGTAGCTTCCACGCACAATTTTATGTGGTAAGGACAATTGTAGAAAAAAATGTTGAAATTTCCACAAATGTTGTAAAATATAGCCTATTCTAAGCTACACAACTATCATGAATGAATATATAGAATTACAGAGAACACAAAGATAACTTCAAACTCTCATGAATATATTAATACTTGATTGATTTTACATTACAAAGCCTCCATTATATATGGTTAGGAGTGAAATGACCACAATAACAAATTTTGGCTTCACGTACAACCAAACACATGTATAGTTTACATAGTGGACGTTTCTTTCCAGCAATAATGCATCCATGAGATAATTTTTTTATTTTGATTCTTACTCATGATAAAAACTTACAAAATGAATTTAAAAATCCTATAATAACCTATATGACAATGTTATCATCTGACAAGAAAACAATGAAAATTATGACATGTATGGACTTCATATTTTATGAAATTTTACAATTATTAGTACATTAAGAATAATTTTTTTACCTATGTTCACTCATTACCAAATACTAAACTACTTATCTAAATGACTTGACTCAAAACGAATAGACTTAAAATAGACAACGAATAAAAAATACATTTAGACTTTAAAATGCATAAGACTAAGTTCGTTATGACACACTAAAGCTGTCTTTCAAATTATATGAATATAAAACAACTTTTATAATGTATAATATCACACCTTTGTCTATCAGATGTTACTTTACTGAAGCGTTGATATCTGGAGTCTAATAATATCCCAAACCAATAGGCAGTTTGCACAATGCTAAAATTGACAAAGACGTTTTGATGACATGGTCGAGGAAAGAAATGTAGATTATTGACTGGTATTTTGTAGATCTCCAAAAAAATTACTCACCAATCCATGTATGCCATAGTAGCATTGAGATCTCAAAAAAATCCTACCCAACACCTTCTACCACACAAATCACATCTGATTTGGCTACGAGCCTAACATTATCTTAATACATGTGATGAAGATGCAATGCAGCTTAATCCTAATGATACATTGTTACACGAGGTGAGTAGATTGATGTAATATTATTCAATGCATAGTCAAGGAAGATCTGAAGATTGGAAATCAAACTCGATGCATGCAATGAGTGATGGATAAATTATTTATGCATTCGAATGACATGCTTTTATACGCAGAATGACAACATTATAAAAACAAACACTTTTTACAACAATTATTCCACAAATTTTCCATAATTTCACATAATTGTAGAATGTTTGTGGCATCTCTATGATCATTTATTTATTGATTATTAATTATTGTGTATTTTCCGTAGTAAATTTATATTTTAAATAATTTGTAGATAACCCACATTTCAAACATTCATTATGAAAATTCAACATTTTTAAACAAAAATATTAAAATTTATTATAAACATTTTTAGTGCCCACTCCTCTTCGACACTTATTATATTTTCATTTCGATCACTTTTGACTATAGACATGGATGTTAGTGTAGCATTTTGGTTTAGCATGATGTTAGACAATATAGATATTCTCATTATTAATGGATTGTGATTCATAGTATGATTATATGAATGCTTAGAGACATAGAGAGACATTTTATATTGATAATGATGATTTGTTGTTAGCATAGATATTACTGACATTAAAAATTATCATCATGTAGACTATGGTTTATCATTTGAACTAATCTCGTGATCCTTTTGATATTGATGAAAATTTATAATTCAGATGTTGTTGAAATTTTAGACAAATGATAGCATTGATTAGTTGAGATGATGATTTAGTTATATGAGGATGTTTATTGATTGATGTGCGTATATTTTATCTTTGACGTATTTTATGTGGCCATGAGGCTGAAGGAGGTATTGTGTGATTTTGCAGGTAATTATATCACAATAATCAAAAGGGAGATTGAAGACCAACCACAACGGAATACTGGATGGATACAACGATGGTCACCATGGAAACTCGTGTAATGTGTTATGTTTGTTTTAATTTTTTAGGGGGTCCCATGGGGGAGATGACCTCCAATTGTGACCATGGGCTATGTGTGTAATTATTTCCCTTTTTCTTTTAATTATTGTAGAGTATGTGATTTATTTTGTGATGTAATTTATTTAATCTTTGATAATTAATGTGTCTTTATTAAGTGAATTAATCATGTTATTATGTTATTTGTGGATGTGACAAAGGAGTCATTTATTAGAGTTTTGGTATTTTGGACTATGTGATTTTGATTGAGTGTAAGTGAATTTGAGTGTTGTACACTCTACCTTACCTTAGAATTTCGGATTTGGGCTTAAGGGCCATTTTTGGAGGCTTTTGGGACAAGCTAAGCTTGTCTCACACCTCTTAATTTCATATACCAACCCTACCTATGGATTGGGGGTCAAAAATAGACCCCATTATGTGTTTTGTAACACAAAATTGACATTTATTGCACTTTTCTTACATGGGTTTTAAATTATATCCTTAGAGGGTGTGGGCTTGAATTGTGTGTGTACGAGGCTTTTCATTCATCTCAACCAGAAATTTATTATGCATTGGGGTTGAGATTTGAATTATGATTTGGATTTGAGGATAAGTAATGTGACATCCTACATAAAGCCACCTCAACCTCCGCGTCCCTTTTTATTTATATGCAAGTTTATTTTTTTGTTTGGGGATTAATCCATTTTATTTGTGCTCTTGTATTTTGGGTGTTATAAAGTTTTTGGAGTGATTTTGGAATTCTTAGATGTTTTTGGAGTTGGATTGATCTTGAAGGAGTTTGGAGTGTGATTCCTTGATCAAGTTACTTATGAAAAGGTAGGAGCTACACTCTCGTTACTTGTTTGTTTTATATGTGTGTATTGCGTGTATGTGAATATTTTATATGCTTGATTGGGTTCTTAGGTAGAATTCCTAAGTATGATAGGAGAAGACTATGGGGATATTATATGTAAGGAGGCATAAGAGTTTACTTCATTTTTGGGAGGGAGTTTTGGTTGGGTGCCCCACTTGGTTCTTTTCATAGAGACTAGGCTTGGATTTCATACTTGGTTCTTTTGAGGGCTTTAAGGGAGACATAAGAGAATGTAGGGAGGAATAAGAGAATGTGGGAGGTATAAGAGACCTTGATATCTTATTCTCCTCATTGGATTATTCTCCTCTGAGTGGAGAGTGTTGCCTCTCTCCCATTTTTGTTGTTGTGATTACAATGAAGAAATTGTTGAGCTCTTGTGGAAGACTTGGGACTTGGATTATTTCTGAAATCAAAAGAAATCCTTCATTGTAAGAATTTTCTTGTAACTCCCATTTAAGGTAGAAGACTAGTAGATTTTATTTGAAAGAACAATTGTATTGTATAGTTTTTATTAAGTTGTAATATCATATTTGAAAACAACTCATTAATGAATGTGTATTTCCATCCTCTTCAAATTATTTGTAGGTAAAGGAATGATTTAAATGGATATCATGTGTAAATTGTACCTTGTGTTGAAAGAAAAGAAAGTGCAAATCTAAATGTTTTGATCTAAATGTGAATTGGGAGGTTTTCATAGCCTTATTATGGGTTGAAACAATTAGACACTCTTTGGTTTTGATATATTTAAAGTTAAAGTTATCTTTTGATATCTATGTTCTTTTATACATTCAATTTTAGATTTCTCTGGCCTACACACTTATGGACACCATTTAGTCTTAATCAACGTTGATGTACTCAGTTCTAACATCAGTCATTGTTCCATATTACAATATTTAAAATGTTAACTTCAAGCTTAGAATCTTAATTGATGTCGTGACTTGCATAACAACCTTAAATTCAATGAATAATTGTGGAAGATCCATTTAGATAAGTGTGAAGCACAAAATATTGAAGATATGTAAAAATTTATAAAATGGACTCATTTGATAAGTAACCGACATCGGTAACTATACCATATTCGGTATTTATAGCGACTAACATCAGTCATTGGATACTACACCAATTTCATTATTGTAAACTTGATGGTAATTTTTTTCCCTTGTTTATATCAGATAGTTCTAATACTGTTATGATTTCTTAAAATTGAATAAAAGGTTGCTCATGGAATTTATCTCTTACCCCCGCATTCAAAATAAAATTCTTAAAAAAATAAAAAATTATCATTAACATAGGAATCGGTGCATGTAGTGGAACCGACGTCGTAGCATAGTGGTTAGCGTGGTCGGTCAAGGTACCATCATGGTCACTGTGCATGGATATTTCTATTTGGAAAATGTATTTTGGCCAAATCATTGGATCTTATGGATCCAAACTTCAACAAAATGTAGATCCAGCATGTGAGACTCGTGTATGCTTGTTTGGACCTATACTCCAAACTACAAATAGGGATTCAAATGCATAAGATTCTTGATAAAAAAAAATGGGGGTTTTCCCCATCAATGAAAACAAAAAAACAGACAAATCAACAACATACCTCAAACCAGATCCAGGATAGAAGCTTGTAATGCAATAAATAACTAGGAATATATGATTAAATCTAAGATTCAACTAATCTAAAGGAGGAGCCAAATTTATGGAATTCCCCTTCTTTTTGCACATTGATTCCAAGAAGACTCTTTCATGATTTCCCTTTATCCATGGAATCCACTCCTTCAACTTGCAAACCAAATAAAAACAAATGAATGAGCTAGGGTAAGAAATTCTTAAGAAGACTCCCTTAAGGATGATTAAGGTTTCTTTATGGTAGATCTAATCTTGTGGTCCCTATTGATTTGATCCAAGGGTAAAGAAACCAACCTACAATTGTTAGGTGAGAATATCCATATCATGGTTGTAAAATTTTAAATAAGTCAAATGTATGTGAAAATGGGGGAATGGGGTGGCCACTTAGGGCTCTAGTGTATTAATTTTAAAACGTATACCTTCTAGTAGGTTTTAGTGATTAATTCAATGAGAATTAAATAAAATAGTTTAAGTGAACTAAGGTAACTATGGATAAGGGTTTATTTAATATGGGTTGAATGTTAGTTCCCAAGAGGAAACTATTTAACCTAGTAAGAGAAATTAATTGACACTTATCTAGTGATGATAATTAAATTAACATTAGAACTGGATTAAGAATATTTAATTAATAATCTAGATTGGATCTATCCTATGAAATGTAACTTTTCTAGTAGGAATTAATTAAACGTATATTAGGGTTTGACACCCTTGTAACTTAAAACTAAAAATAAAATAAATTCGTAACCTTTTGGATAATTGTTTAAGGATTAATGTGGTTTTAGAACTTAAAATTTTTGGCGTTACACTTTGTTTAGGAGCCATGTGTTCAATGCTCAAGGAACCTAGGTACACTTGGAAACATAAAACATAACAAGAAAAAATAGCGCAACTATAAACACAGATCACGCAAACTTTACATGATGTTTTAAAATGTAGAAAACCTAGAAAATGGAAATAAAACTTAGAACGGTAAACTAACTCTAGTCTTGGTACATGTGCACCAAGTGCAAACCGAAGAGGGGTTCTTACAAGTGGACCTAGACTTATCACCCCTAGTTCGTAGAAGTAACATCCATATTGCCTCGAATACTTCGGATGTTACAGAATGTGAATGCCTCTATACGTGAAGGGTTTTTAGCGCGAGACACAACAGACATGAAAAAGAGCCATTAGTAGAGGCTCATGAACCTTCTCAACATAGTGATGGGCATAGAGCAAAGAACTCCCACGTAGATTCGATCGAGCGAGATTCACCATAAAGAGGTCTTGGAGACAGGGTTACAAGACACAGGGATAGATCTAGGATCCCTAGGTAATGTGATGATCATGTTGAGAGACCTAGCGGAATACGGTCCACAATGGCATATCACATCGGAGAGATCCTATAATTCCATCCATATCATCTCGTTGGGACACTAGAGGATTCTAGGTAGACGCATGTTTGTTCAGCTTGAGCGATGCTTTAAGATATGTCTGTGTACTAGCAACACGAAGGCTCGTGTTGCCATCCACCTTCTAAGAGATGGAGCCAGGGTTTGGTGGAGGACTGAGGAGTAGAAGCTCCATGTGGATTCTAAGATAGTCACTTGGGAGCTCTTCGAGGAGTGGTTCAAGAGCAGATAATTTTCCAGGAGGTTTATTCAGAAAGGATATATGAGTTCCACGACCTACGTCAAACATCCATGACAATGGTAGAGTATGAGAGTCACTTTTTGGACCTACTTCAGTATGTAGACTACATGCAGGATAAGTAGGCGAGGATCCACAAATTCATATAGGGCCTCAACTTGGACATTGGAGGGGTAATGCATGTTCATTTCTCGCAGAGTCTAGTAGAGAGGCTGTCGAGAAGGCCTACATTATGGAGGATACCATGAGAAGACAGAGAAGGCCAGAGATAGAGTGTGGAGTCGTATCCAGTAGATGTAGGATAATAGATTGAGGGGATCAACTCATTCTCGTCATGGTGGACATGGTTCTAAAAATTCTTCATTCAAATTACTAAAGAAACCACCTCGTCAGCAGTAGTAGTAGCAACATACTTATCCTCCATTTAGGCCTCCACAAAGATTTGATGCTCAGAGGGGACACAAGTATGGGGCCTCCTCTTAGGGGACTAGTTAGGACTTAGGCACCACCTAGAGCTCAATCAACAGGAGCTCATCAATAGTGACCACAACAATCCATAGCAAGATCATCAGGATCCATGGCATAGACCACTAGAGTACCTATAGGAGCCACTTCTCATTGGAGGGAACTTGGTAGTTGGTATGGGTCTGGAGTACTTGGGCATCATTGGAAAGAATGCCCTAACCCTATTCATAAGGGTAAGGTATCGGGTTTAGAGCCTACTATAGGTGACATGGCTAGGAGCCACAAGATATATGCAAAAGTCAAGAACCACTAGGAAAAGCATCAAAGCATGGTGATTGAGATGATAGGTAGCATTGATGGCATTTCTATTCTTGTTTTATTTGATTCAGGATCCTTAGATTCTTTTATTTCCCCATTTTTGTAGAGTGATGCAGGTTGGTGGCAGTTAGACAGAGCCATAGTTGGGATGTGGAGATGGATTCTGGAGCAAATCTCACAGTGGATTCCTTAGTCAAGGAATTCATATTTGACCTAGGACCTTTTTTCATGACCTTGGATCTTCGTATCCTTCCTTTTGGTTCCTATGGGATTATTCTGGGCATGGATTGGCCATCTAGAGATAGGGCTAGGGTTGACTATTATAGAAAGGTAATATCATGTTTAGATGATTTGGTAGTTGGTTCTCACGATAGTTGGAGTTAGGATACCCACCTCTATTCACACCATATCCATTATGCAACATAAGCGTGTGTGTGCTTTATGAGGTTTCCAATTTCATGTTTTCACGGTTAGCGAGAGATTTGAGGATGATTCTAGTGGGTGTCACTTGATGATAATCAAATTTTGAGGAGTTTTGGATGTGTTTATAGGGGAGATTTTGGGGTTACCTCCCTACGTAAGATAGATTATCACATTGATTTTGTTCCATAAGTAAAACCTATCTCACGAGCACCTTATAGGATGACAACCCCGAGATCCGTGAACTCGAGATACGGCTTGAGGGCCTTACGGAGAAAGGCCTAATTCATCCTAGTATATCCCCTTAGGGTATAAAGGTGATTTTTGTGAAGAAGAAGGATAGATATCTATGATTGTGTATTGACTATCTTCAGCCGATCAAAGTAACGATCAAGAGTTGTTACCCCCTTTCACGTATTGATGATTTATTTGATCGGATGAAAGGGGCCACAATATTTTCTAATATAAATATTAAGTATGGATAGCATCGAGATAAGGATAACGGAGGAAAATATTCATATGATAGACTTTCGTACAAGATATGGGAACTACAAATTCACATAAGTGCCTTTTGGTCTGATGAATGCCCCTATAGTATTCATGAATTTTATGAATGGGGTATTCCAAAAATTCTTAGATCACTTCATGATCATATTTCTTTATTTCATTTTGATTTACTTTCGTACACATGAGGAGGACCTTTGAAAAGTTACGTAGTGTCTTCGTGAGCAACATCTTTACGGGAACCTAGAGAAGTGTGCATTCTTTTAGTCAGAGGTGCAATACTTGGGTCATATCATTTTTGGGGAAGGTATCACCTTCAATCCTTCCAATATTTGAGTTATTATGGATTGGTCTATGTTAACTAGTGTGACCAAGGTGCGCAATTACATGGGTTGGTATTTGGTTACTACAAGAGATTTGTTCGGGACTTTTCTCAGATGCGTACCCCATCACTTCCCTTAAGTTGAAAGGGAATTTTTTTTTTTCTAGACAAATGTGAGCTGGCCTTAAATACCCTAAAGGGATGCCTTACATCAAATTTTCTTTTGCAGTTTTAGATTTGCAGGGAGAATTCTTCGTTTATATGAGATGCTTCTTTGGAAGGACTAGGAGGTGTTTTAATGCGGGAGGGCCGTTTGGTTACCATTGAGTCTCACAAACTCAAATATCATGAGATTAATTATCTAACTCATGACCTTTAGCTTGCAGCATTTGTGCATGCTTTGGTTCGATGGAGACATTTCCTTCTTGGTAGGATATTTATTCTCAGTATAGACAATTTGATCTTATGCCACCTCTTCAGAAACCCAATCTCAATGCTCTCCGGTGGCATCGGATGGAATTACTTTGCGAGTATGACATGGTGATAGATCACATAAATGGGAAAGATAATTTTTTTCCGATGCTCACGAGTAGGCATAGAAATTTAGTTATGGCTACTTCGGTGGATACAGATTTGCAGAGAAAGATTTAGCGATGGATTCCTCATGACATTTTATACCGTGCAACTAGAATAAGATATTGAGTCTCAGAGACTCCTTCGAGGGGATGTTTGATGAATTTTCGCTAGAGTAAGATGGAATTCTCTTACACATACGTAGGATCTATGTACACGAGGATTGAGGTTTGAGACTAGATATCTTGGAAGAGGCTCATCATGCAACTTATTCATCCCATCCAGGGGTGAAGAAGATGCATGTCACCTTGAGACAACTTTACCATTGGTGAGGTCTTCAGAGAGATGTAGCTCAACTTGTGTTGCACTACTTAGATTGTCAGAGGGTGAAGGTCGAGCATCAACATCCAGCTAGCCTTATTTACCCACATGCTATCTCGGAGTGGAAATGGGACGCCATTTCCATGGATTTCATAGTAGGGCTATCGATGTTGAGATACCACCATGATTCCATCATTGTCACGGTGGATAGATTGATGAAATTTGCTCATTTTTCACCCTGAAGACCACCTATACAGCTAGTGCAGTAGCAAGAGTGTACCTAGATGAGATTGTTAGACTACATGGGATTCCATGGAAGATCATCTGCGACCACGATCCCTTATACACATCACACTTCTAGACTACCATGTAGCAGGCCCTTGGGATGAGTATCAACTTCAAAAATCCTATCATCTAGAGATAGATGGTCAGACGGAGTGAGTGAATCATATTTTAGAGGATATGCTTCGGATGTATGTCATGGATCATTAGTTGAGGTAGGAGGGTACTTGTATTTGGTGGATTTTTCCTACAACAATAGTTTTCAGAGTTCGATTGGCATGAAACCTTTTCAGGCATTGTATGGTAGAGAGTGTAGGACATCGTTGAGTTGGGACAAATTAGAGGATAGAGTATCTCTTGGACCGGATTTGTTAGAGGACAAGGAGCATCAGGTTGTTTTGATCCAATATAGGTTCAAAGAGGCACAGGATATGCATAATAAGTATGCAAATCATAGGATATTTAACTATAGTTATGAGGTGGTAACGAAGGTGTTTCTTCGTGTCAGACCTCATAAGAGTCCTATCCATTATAGAAAAGGCTCTAAGTTGTATCCTAGATTTGTGGGTCCATTCGAGATCCTGGAGTGGATTAGTCCCTTAGCTTATCGTCTAGCCTTTTCACCCATCTTGTCTCACATGCATGATGTGTTTCATGTATCTGTTCTTAGGAGATATATCCCATATCCATCTCATGTATTGGATTAGACCACATTGTAGGTGCAAGAGCAGGGGTAGATGATGGTGGAGCCCGTGTGTAGGACCCTAGGCCTCAAGCCCGAGAGATTCATCAAAGTGCGAGTCTAGTAAGACTAGTATAATGAGACCACTACTACATGGGAGGATGTTACGTTTCTACAAGTCTAGTTTGCAAACCTATTTGAGTGACTTCCAAGAGGAAATCAAGTCTAAGCGGGGGAATATACTTCCCACTCCTCTTTGACACTTATTATGTTTTAATTTCTATCACTATTAACTATACACATGGATGTTATTATATCATTTTGGTTTAGCATGATGTTAGATGATAGAGATATTTCGATTATTGGTGGATTGTGATTCAAAGTATGATTGTGTGGATATTTAGATACATAGAGAGACATTTAATATTGATTATGATGATGTGTTGTTAGCATATATATTATACGACATTCGAAATTCTATTCATGTAGACTATGATTTAGCATTTAAACTAATCTCGTGATCTTGTTGATATTGATAAAAATGTAGAATTGAGATGTTGTTGAAATTTTAGACAAATGATAACTTGATTAGTTGAGATGATTATTTAGTAATTTGAGGATGTTTATTGATCGATATTTATATAATTTATCTTTTTATATTTTATGCGGCCATAAGGCCGAAGGAGGTATTGTGTGATTTTCTAGGTAGTTATATCACAACAATACAAAGGGGGATTGGAGACCAACCACAACAAAATACTGAATGGATACAACGATGGTCACCATGGCAACTAGTGTAGTGTGATATGTTTGTTTTATTTTCTTATGGGGTCCATTTGAGAGAATGACCTCCAATTGTGACCATGGGCTATGTGTGCAATTCTTTCCCTTTTTCTTTTATTTATTGTAGAGTATGTGATTTATTTTGTGATGTAATTTATTTAATCTTTGATGATTAATGTGTCTTTATTAAGTGAATTAATCATGTTATTAAGTTATTTGGGGATGTGACAAATGGATTCATTTATTATAGTTTTTGGTCTTTTGGTGTGATTTTGATTGAGTGTAAGTGACTTTGAGTGTTGTATACTCTACCTTACCTTGGAATTTCAGATTTGGGCTTAAGGGCCATTTTTGGAGGCTTGTGGGACAAGCTAAGATTGTTCCAAATCTCATAATTTCATATACTAACCCTACCTATGGATTGGGGGTAAAAAATAGTCCCCATTATGTGCTTTTAAGATAAAAAGTGACATTTATTGCACTTTTCTTACATGGGTTTTAAATTATGTCCTTAGGGGGTGATTATGTGTGTAAAAGGTTTTTCATTCATCTCACCCACCAATTTATGTGCATTGGGGTTCAGGTTGTAATTGAGATTTGGAGTTTAATATAAGTGATGTGGTATCCTACATGGAGCCATCTCAACCTCATCTTCCTTTTTCTATATATGCAAGTTTATTTGTTTGTTTGGGGGTTACTTCATTTCATTTTTGCTCTTGTATTTTTGAGTTAGAGTTTTTTTGTAGTGCTTTTTTAATTCTTGGAGCTTGTTGGATTTGGATTGAGCTTGAAGGATCATGGAATGTGATTCCTTGATCAAGTTTTTACTATGGAAAGGTAGGAGCTACACTCTTGTTACTTATTTCTTTATGTGTGTATTACATGTATTTGAATGTTTTCTATACTTGATTGGGTTCTTGAGTAGAATGCCTAACTATGGTGTAGGAGAAGGCTATGGGGATCTTATATGTAGGGAGGCATAAGAGTTTACTTCATGTTTTTGGAGGGAGTTTGGGTTGGGTGCCCCACCTTTGATAAGAATATGCTTGCATTTCTTACTTGGTTCTTTTGAGGGAGACATAAGAGATTGCAGGGAGGAATAAGAGAATATGGGAGGCATAAGACAACCTTGAGGGATGCATAAGAGTTGTTTAGGGGTTTTGAGTTGTGTTTTAGAGGGATTTAAGGTGGGAACATAATCCTATTGGGACGCCTAAGTGATATCCCTTTAGATCCTTCCTCCATTGGCTTTACCTTTTCAAGCCTTGTGTATTTTGATAGTTTTATGTTTGTGAGTGTATCTTGTGTTGAATGTTTTTTGAAATGGTTGTGAAAATTTTTATTGTGATGTGCAAACATTGTGGTGTTTCCATGAGTTGGATTCATCCCTTATTACATTTTGGTTGGGGCTCAGAGGCAAATGAGGAGGATAACTTCTTCTCCTCATTGGATTATTTTTTGGTTGAGAGTGTTTCCTGTCCCCCATTTTTATTGTTGTGATTAAAGTGAAGAAATGGTGGAGCTCTTGTGGAATACTTGGGAAATTGAGTATTTGTTGAAATCAAAATAAATCCTTCATTGTAGAAATTTTCTTGTAATTCCCACTTAAGGTGGAAGACTAGTAGATTGTATTTGAAAGAAAAGTTGTATTGTATATTTTTTTATTAAGTTGTAATATCATATTTGAAGAAATATCATTAAGGAATGTGTCTTTCCTTCCTCTTCAAATTAGTTGCATGTAAAGGAATGATTTAAATGGATATCATGTTTAAATTTTACCTTGTGTTGAAAGAAAAGAAAGTGTAAATCTTAATGTTTTGATCTAAATGTGAATTGGGAGGTTGTCATAGCCTTATTCTAGGTTGAAATAGTTAAAAAATATTTGATTTTTATATATTTAAAGTTAAATTTATCCTTTGATATCTATGTTCTTTTATACATTCATTTTTAGAGTTCTCTCTGTCCTACACAGTGACCGACATCGGTTAGTCTTAATCGGTGTCGGTGTACTCAGTATCGACATCGGTCATTAGATATTGTACCAAATTCATTGCTATAAGCTTGATAGTTATTATTTATGACCTTATTTATATCAGATACTTCTGAGACTATTATTCTTTCTTAAAATTGAATAAGAAGTTTCTCATGGAATTATTCTTACCTCCAATGCATTTAAAAAAATATTCTAAAAAAATTATCGTTAACACATGAAATAGCGTCGGTAGTGGAACCGATGTTGGTAGCATGTTGGTAGCCATTAGCCACCTATGCATGGATTTGTTTTTTTTTAAAACATATTTTTATCGAAACCATTGGCTCTTATAGATCCAAAATTCACCCAAATGTATATCTAGCCTGTGAGGCCTGTGTATGCTTGTTTGGACCCATACTCTAACATGCATATAGGGATTTAAATACATAAGACAAATCAACAAGACAAATCAACAATAGACCTCAAGAATCTTATGAAAATTCTATTGTTGATCATTTCATTGATCAACAATAGATTTTATCAATGGGTTTTTCTCCATCAATGAAAATGAAAAAAAGACAAATCAACAATAGACCTCAAGCCGGATCTATGATAAAATCTTGCATTGCAATAAATAACTAGGAATACGTGATTAAATCTAACATTCATCTATTCTAAAGGAGGAGCCAAATGGATGTAATTCCACTTCTTCTTGCACATTGATTCCATGAAGACTCTTTCATGATTTTCCTTGATCCATGGCATCCACTCCTTGAACCTGCAAACCAAAGAAAAATAAAGGAATGAGCTAGCGTAAGAAATGCTTAAGAAGACTCTCTTAAGGATGATTAGGGTTTCTTTAGGGTAGATCTAATCTTGTGCGGGTTAAGAATCAACCGCAATTATTAGGTGAGAATATCCATATCATGGTTGTAAAATTTTAAATAAGTCAAATGTATGTGAAAATGGGTGAATGGGGCCACTTAGGGCTCTAGTGTATTAAGTTAAATATGTAACCCTTCTAGTAGGTTTTATTGATTAATTCAATGGAAATTAAAGAAAATAATTTAAGTGAACTAAGGTAACTAAGGATAAGGGTTTATTTAATATGGGTTGAATGTTAGTTCCCAAGAGGGAAACTATTTAACCTAGTAAGAGAAATTAATGGACACTTATCTAGTGATGATAATTAAATTGACATTAGAATTGTATTAAGAATATTTAATTAATAATATAGAATGGATCTATCCTATGAAATGCAACTTTGCTAGTAGGAATTAATTAAACGTATATTAGGGTTTGACACCCTTGTAACTTAAAACAAAAAAATGTCGCAACTTTCTGGATAATTATTTAAGGATTAATGTGGTTTTAGAACGTCAAAATTTTGGGTGTTACAATATTACCCACCATACTTACACTTGTGACATTTTTTTATAAAGATTAATATAAAATCATTATATTGTGAAAACACCACATTAAACACTTTAGATTCTAGTTGAAGTTTTACATATTTAAGAAGATTAATATATAATGTGGAAATGTCACATTACACAATATATGTGTATTATAACATACTTTAAAAAGATTGTGATAATGTAAATTGACTATGAATATTAGCTATTATACATGCATTTATTGTATATTCTAAGAAGACTAACGTAAACTATCTTAATGTGAAAATTTAACATTACTTAGAATTTTAATTTGTCTTGAAATTTTAAGAAAACTGATATGAAATATAGATAGTGTGTACATATTACATTACCTAAACGATATATTTATTATTATATATTTTGAAGTGCTAATAAAAAATAAAATACTATGGAAGTAGCACATTAAATAATGGAGAAATGCCACATCATCCAAAGTTTAGGAAAAAATGTGTGGAATTTATTATAATTATTACCTATTGTATTTAAATTTAAAACATATTTTAACTAAACTAATTTAAAATTATAATTTTTTTGAATTATTATATTGCTATATATTTATTGTCATATGTTGAGAATACTAATATAAATTCAAAATACTAATATAAATTGGGAATAACTCGGAAATTCTACATTTTCCTTATTATATATAATATGTTGTTTTTTTTTTTCTTAAAAGAGATTAGTTTTATGAAGTTGTTAATTATGATATACTTTAAGAAGATTAATTTATGAATTTAAAATAGTGTGAGAATTTCACATTTAATATGATGGAAATATCACATTATCTATCTAAACTTTATTAGTTTTACAAATTAAAAATACAAAAAAATTAAAATATTATAGATTAAAGTACCTATAATATATACAAATGCGATTGCGAAGTTTTCTAAATGGTATATTAAAATTATATGTTTTCATTTATTCATAAATAAATGAATTTAAAGATATTAAAGGATCTAAACTACTTCACATTATTACAATTCATTACAAATATTAAGAGACAAGGGTTGTGGTGCAACATGAGTACCTGTCGTTGGTGTGATATGGTTATTGAGAATGATGTTGAGTCAATTGAAGAGCGTGTTATTTTGGTTGTTCTTTAAGAATTGGTTAACAATTTTAGAGTTGAAGGCTTATTTTATAGGTAGAACCTTGAAGGATTTACCCATGGTCATTCATTTGTATTCTATTTGCAAAGTAAGTGGCACTAATCAATTCTTAGGACTCCCTAAGTCTTTTCATTTCACCTCCAAGTCTCCAAACATTGGATACAACTGATTAATGGCAAGTGGCATGGATTGGAGGGTTTTGAGTGATTGAAGGGCTTAAACTTAGAGAATTTTCTCCTCTCCAGTTTGAGAGAAATGGCTCGAGATGAAACATCATTGCCATCAGCCCTTTAGCAGTTGGAAAACTACTCAATGCCTAATTGGATGTCATGATTTTTGTTACTGGCCGATTACCTACAAGTGGCAGTCATTGGAGCTTGCAAAGTTTATAGAGAGCTACACTTTCTTGTGCTATGTAATCATCATGTGTGTTCTCTTAGAATCTGTTCTTTTCAAACTACACCAAGGCCCGATTAATGATAAGTGGAAAAAGAGAGTTGTGGAAACAAACAATGAGCTGCACTATCATTGGCGCAAACCTCATAAAACTCCGATGGGGTGCATGTTGCAAAGATCTATTCATTCGTGACTAATACAATGGCTTGTGCAAGAGATTAAATTGAACAGTCTAAGGTGGTGCATATTCAAACTAGAAAATGTCATACCTTGGAACATGTCATTGGTTTTATGATCAAAACTTTGGACTAGAGAAGGCCTCTTTTTCAACTATAATGATATTGACAAAATAAAAAACTTGTGAAATTGTTAATTTAGTTAGAAAGCATGAGTTTTCCCCATATTTTTGGATTAGTTTAAAAAAATCATTACTACTTCTTGAGAATTCACAATATTTGGCTTGTTTTATGGCAACGGTTTCATTGGCCTCTGAAAAAATATAGAAGGAATGAGTTAGAATGAGCTACACACAAGTAACAATGCAAACTAACATAAATTACTGGGACTTCATTCAAAGCCAAAGAGACCTATTTCTGGGTGCAAGATAGGGTAATATCACACACATCTCAAAATTAGCCAGGTAAACATTATAGCAAATGAATCACACACAAGTAATGTTGAAATTGGCCTCAGATTAGAGAGCAACTAATGCATATGTCAAGATGTGAATTCAAGACAGAGAATGGAAGATTGACTGTGTACAATTACAAATGGAAATAAACCACACTAAAAACTATGAAAAATCCAATGCAGCCCACGTGGAAAAGATCTACCAATAGGGTTTTCCATTGAGACATCAAACTGAATATCAAATGCTATGTGGCAGGCATGTGCGACAACTTTGAAGGTTTTCAAAGAAAAGTTGAGAGAAGATTATTAATTGACTACACATTTATAAACATTTTTAATTAGATAATGGGATAATCACTTAGTTCTCACTATCCACTCCATGATGGTTTAAAGCCTTGGACTAATTAAATTCTAGCACATTTATCCCTCCATCAGATTAATGGCCTGAATAAAAATCAGTCATTTTCCTGCATCTACCCGTAAAGCATCAGCATTATGAGATACTATTTAAAACCAGAAACAAAACATGCATAGGAGCAGACGGTTTGAACATTATTCTGTGGTAATGATGATGTTACATCAACTAACTTCAAACTTTCCCGACCTTTTTAATTTATTTCTATCTATCTTTTGAATAATTCCACTAACTCACTTGCACATGGATTTGACTAATAAATATTAAATAGCTACAATTAACATAGTAAATAAGTGATTCCTGAGTCATAAACACAACATAGAAGAGATACTCCAAAAAACATAGAATTACACGGAAGGATATCTGATGAACTAATTCATAGGAGAATATATCGGTGAAATGAATGTTGGGACGAGAATGGTATGTGCTCCCTCAAACCATAGCAGAGGCCCTAATAATGCCGAGGACAGAAAGGTAAGGGAAAGGCCTTACAGGCAGAATTTACAGAAGAATCAATGGAGAAAGACATCGAGATTGAGATCCCGGAGAAATTATAAAACTCATGTGTTAGGAATTGGTGGTCTGAATTTCTCAGAATTCCATAAGAGTTGGACAAGATGGAGGAAACAAAATGAAAAGGCTGCCTGGCCTTTTCCGCAGCAAGGCTTTTTCTTTTTCTTTTTTGGTGAATTTTACTGTGAATTTATTATTTTCCCAGTTAAAGTTTGTGGGACCCTAATGAATTGAGTTTTGCAACAGCTAATTAGGCCCGAGTAATACATTCATTATTTTAAAATCGATACCTTGTTGTCAGCAAATGATCCGGGATCAAATTTAATAATAATGAATCCACCTGGAAGCAACGCTAATCTAAAGGAGCAACGGAAAGTTGGGAAGAGAAAATCTAGTTGCAAAAAAAACCAATTGCACATATTTAGTCACGAGCTGAAATCTCGCCAGCTTATATGCCGATCTCAAACAATTCACAAAAAAACCACAATAAAAAAACCAATACATAGAATTTGGAAAACAAAAGTAATTAGTCAAAACTCTGGATGCAGCGTACCCCAAACAAGTAAACCACGTGCAAGACCAGAGTAAAGTTAATGAACGAGATACAAAAATTATCCCAAACCAAAGATTATTCAACAAATGAAAATTACCGAATCAGAATTGAAAGAAAAATAAAAAACCAAGCTCATAAAAAACTCACTCGAGATCTGCGAGTCTTGGATGATCTCCTGTTGCATTTGACTGCTGGAGGAAGGAGCCACATTTGATGAATCCATGACTTCGTGCTAAAGCATGAGCATGCACGTTAAAGGATCAAACAATATTCCTCTAGCTTTTCCCTTGATAACTCTAAACAACCTCCAAATTTGGGGGAAAGGGGTGAAATGGCAATGCCCGTGGCCAGACAACAAACCCTCTGCTTGTAATTTAATCTTCCTCCTTGCCTCAGTATTTGCAAGAAAGCGTGGAGAATTTTTATAGATTTTGAGTTTCCTAGTTTTGGAGACAAAGCAGTCAAATACATGTACAGAAGTCAAGTGAAGAAATTTTAATCTTGATTGAAGTTTTCAGAGCATCGAATTTTCATGGAGGACTGTTCTTAATTTTGAAGAGATTTTCAACGCGAAATTGGTCAAGCTTTGTTTTAACCAGGAAAATCAGTCTATTTCGAGGAAAATCATTGTAAAATCATAACATCTTAAGTTTTTTGAAATTCATCAGGTAAGGTGTGTATGTCAATTTTGTCTGTATAGAGGTAGTCAATGGTTTCCAGATTAAAAAGAGAATTCTGCATTACTTCATTCAAAATAAGGCTTGCCTGTTAAAGAAAGTCACATCATTTGATAGAATCATGATATGGGTACTCATTTTTGTAGTGATTTTTGGCTGTGTGGAAGTGGAAGGCTACAAGAATTACACAGTTGGGGACAAGCTAGGATGGTTTGACAAGCTCATGAAGCCTAGTGTTGATTATGCTAAGTGGGCAGAAGGCAAAAACTTCAGCCTTGGAGACTTCCAGACTGAGATTTGATGTTTTTTTATGTCCTGTAGGCCACATTGGTCTGATGGATTTTGTTCCTTTACTTGGTATGACAGTCACCAGGTGAATTCAAAACTTAATTTTAAAATAGGTGGCAGGATGGATTCAAGCCTATGGGCACAAATTGAATGGCAAGAACCAGACTATTTTAACATTTGCAACAGTAAGGGGTGCAGCTCATGAGGTGCCATATACTTCTCCATCTCAGGCACTCACTTTATTCAGGGCTTTCATTGGAGGATTGCCGTTGCCTATCAGATGACCATCAAGAATGAAGATATTCTCAAATTCTACCCTCTTCTAAAATTAGTATTCTCATTCAAAACAAATAAACGTACTCAAAATTAACCAGCGGCAGGTACTAATAATGGGTAAGACAACAAAATCAAAGATATTCTTCGGTGCATACCAGTGTTTGGAATTTATATGGGGAAGTAAAACAATTCGCAGGAAACAACAATTTACAAATAATATAACTAAGTAAACACATAAGATAAGAAAAATAAACAGAAATGGAACGAGCATGGGAAAATCATACTTAGGTATGGCCAATAGAATCTCAGGTTACCCTTTATAAGAAACAATGTTGAGATTACTGTAGAGTGCATATTTTTTCCAAAAAGGCATCGGTGACCTTGCACTGAGTTTGAGGCTCCCATTTGGCGTGCTACACAAAGTATCTGATTCTGTCTCTACCTCTGGCTCAGAATTACATCTACATGAAGGAGCCTCAGGCCCACCAACTGGATTCATTACAGTGATGGTGGAATCATTGCTGCTATCAGAAGACGACGGAGTCTCAGATTTAACAAAAACAAAATCATGCTTCTTCACATCACCACCCATAAAGCCCAAATTCTCATCTGCACAGGTTGTTCCTTCCTTAGATACACATGATGATGCTTCTCTAGTACAATTTTCATTACCACTAGCACACACTAGTTGTTGTTCTTGTTGTTTCATGCTTTGACAAATTGCTTGCAGTTTGGCATCAACAGAAGACTGCAACACAAAGGTTTGGCAAGAGAAAAGAGTGAATTCCCTAGCCAGGATGGGCTCGAGTCTTCTTGCAAAAGATGCTTGAAAGGTGGAAAATTTAGCCTGGCATGTTCACCCCTTAATTTGTAAGCTCCCTTGTCGTAGGCCATAGCTGCTTCCTCTGCTGTATCAAAAGTACCAAGCTAGAGCCTAGTTCTATTCCTGGGTAACTGTATCTCTGCCACCCACTTGCCCCAGTGCCTATGTCTTACCCCTCTATAAATCTTGTTGGGTTTAGACATGCCAACACTAGTGCCATTGTGTTGTTTACCCACTTGTTTCATGGGTTGGATTTTAGTGTAGTGCCCACTTTCCTTTGACACCTTTTAATTATTATTTTTCGATATTGTCATATGCACTTATGGATATATTATAGTTTTTGATATAGCATGTTAGTAGATATCAGAGATACTGAACTGTTATTCATTTGACTCTTATATGATGCATATGGACTACTGGAGACTTTTGTTGTTGATATTGATACACTTTTGACATGGTTATTTATCTGTAATCCTGACATGTGATATGTTTAAGTCATACTGAGTAGATCTTGATAATTGGATTAATGTGATGATCATTTTGACATGAATGAAATGTGGAATAGAAATGTGCTAGAAATTGTAAGTTATATCGTATTTGCATAGATGATATTAACTAATATATATTTGATTTTAGATTTATATCACATATTTTGGCATGAATGTTTTAATGCGGCCACGAGGCCGAAGGAGGTATCATCTGTTTTGCAGGTATATTATATTCACAACAACATTGGGGGAGTGGAGACTAACCACATCGAAATTCGAGAAGAATCCAACTAAGGTCACCATGGCAACAAGTAATTGTGTGTGTGTTAGAATTATTGGGTTAGGGGAAAATTGTGACCTAGGGGTCATGTGTTGTTTTGTTTTAAATTTTCCTTTCTATTATGATTAGTATGTGTTTTCTCTTAGTAAGTGAAATTTTACTTGTTTTATTATTTAGATTCTTGGAATTGTATTTACCCCCTTTTAGTCTTGGGTTGTAGTGTCTTAATTAAGTTAGTTTGAATTTGGTTTAAACCAATTAAAAGATGTGACCAAAAGGGAGTTCATTTATTAGGCTTGATTTACTTTGGATTTTGTGTTGAGTGATGTGTGTTTGAGTTTTGAGTGTAGCACACTCTACCCCACATGGGAAACTCGAATTTGGCCTTAGAGGCCAAATTTGGAAGCTTGTGGGACAAGTCAAACTTGTCCCACACCTCTTAAAAGCCCATGCCAACCCTACCTATGGGTTGGGAGGTCAAATTTAGGGTCTTTTAGGTGTTTTGGGGGATGAAAAGGTAAAATATTAATTGCACTTTCTTTCAAAAATTTAATTTTGTCCTTTAGGGGAGTGGGCTTAGATGGAGTGTGTAAGGTGCTTGTCATTCCTCCAACCACTCATTAATGGTGCATTGGAATATGAGGTTGACCAAGTGATGTGGAGTGGAGGGAAAATGAGGTGGCATCCTACTTGGAGCCACATCATCCCTCCCTCTCTTTTCTCTATTTATTGAATCCTTTTTGCTTGTTTTGGGGTTACATGTTCATTTTTTTAGTCTCTTGTATTTTTAGAGAGTGGAGGATTTTGGAAGGAGTTGTGGATTTTTGGAGCTTGTTGATACTTGTTGGAATTTTGTTGGAGCTTGTGGATGCTTGCTTGATCTTTGGAGGGGTTTGGAACTTCATACTTGGAACAAGCTCTACCATGGAAAGGTAGGAGCTTCACCTTTGTTTATATTATGTTATTGTTATATGTATGTGTGTATATGTTGTTGTTTATTTGAAAAGATTTTTGGGAATGGGTAGAATTCCTAAGTTGGGAGTGGGAGGAGACTATGGGGAGTTTATTTGAGGGAGGCATAAGAGATCATTTTCTTGAGGAGGGAGTTTGGGTTGGGTGCCCACCTAGTATGAGAAATGCTTGCATTTTTCTTCTTGTTCTTACTTTGAGGGAGCCATAAGAGTTGAGAGAGGCATAAGAGTGGATGGAGGGATAAGGGGTACTTGAGGGAGGCATAAGAGTTGTTAGGGGTATTGTGTTTTTCATTGGAGGATTTTAGGTGGCAACCATTCCTATTGGGAGGCATAAGTGGCCTCCCCATAGGTCTTACTCTTTTTGGCTTTCTTGATAAGCCTTGTGATCTTGTTGCTTTGTTGTTGTTTTTTTCTTGTTGAGTTATTGTTGTGTTTTGTATGTAAATGGAATGGATGTGAAATTACATGTTAAGTAGTGTGGAAGCTAGTAGTTGCCATGAGTTGAGATATTTTCCCATTGTGATGTGGTTGGGGCTCGGGGGCCAATGGAGAGGATGGCTTCTCTTCTCCATTGGGTATCTTGGTTGGGTGGAGAGCATTGCCTCTCCCCCTATTTTGTTGTGAATGAATTTTTTTTTTTTTTTGGAGGAGCTACCTTGTTGGTGTTTGGAGCATTGGAGTCTTGTTGATGGCCATGTGAAACTTCTTGTATTTTACCCACTTAGAGTGGAAGAAATTGTAATAATGTATTTCATTCTTGTATTTACTTGTGTATGACTTCCCACCTCAAGTGGAGAACATTGTTGTAATCTTGTGGAAAGGAGTTACATTTAATATTTGTATATTGAAAAGAGAAAGAAAGATTTGTATGGTTTAGTTAGAAAAAAAAAAAGGGGGTCTTCTTCATTGTGAATATTGTAGAGTTAGTTTGTAAATATAAAAGGAAGTATTTTCTCCTTGTGAAAAGTCTTTTTGTATTCCCACTAAGAGTGGAGGAACTTGTAATATTGCTTTTCATTTTAGCTTTCATTATTGTAATTTTTTCCCACTTTAAGTGGAAGATTTTGTATTAAGATTTTGAAAGAAAATTGTATTGATTATTATTATTAAGATTATAATGTAGGTGCAAATGAAATTTATTTTCTTTTACCTTCTATTCAATATCTATCAAATTGTTAGTATGAATATTTAACTCATCAATATTACAATCCACATCCCATTCCTTTTGCTTTTGATAGTAATATTATATTTTTTTTATTATCTCAAATAACAAAATATTTTAATATTAATAGATTTATTAATATGAAAATACACTAATATTAATATACTATTAATATTATTATATTAATAAAATCTGCTATTACAAATATATATGTTCATAACTATTATAACTAAATACATTCATATGTAATATACATATTTACCCTTATGTAAAACTTTTTAAAAATAAATAAATAAAGTAAGTTAAACTTTATAAAAGTTAAAACCTTTTTATAAAAAAATACGTAAGACTTAAGTTAATGAAAATTTCATTTAAAACATAAATTAAAATAAAATAAAATAAAACTAAAAGCTTTTAAAAAAAAAAAAGTGTGACCAGATTTCATTAGAAACAAAACTAAAATTAAATTAAACAAAAAAATTACTTACTTTAAAAAGTGCGGCCTGCACTTGTGTTGGCCAATGGGGAAAAAGGGGGTTGGGGGGAGGGTCACCTACCCTACCCCCCACCCCATTAATAATGGGATGGGGGTGGGGTAGGCGACCCTCCCCCAACTCAATTTTTAAATAAAAAAAAAAACTAACTAATATACATTCGGCCCTGATTTTTTTGTTATCTAAAACCTGCGTATTCTTCATTATGGTGGCTACGGCCGAATAATCTTTCAAACGAACATACATACGCATATATATATATATATATATATATATATATATATATATATATATATTTAAATTTATACCTATTAATATATAAATTCATATTAAATTTGTTCTCTCAATTAAATCTATTCTATTTTTTTTTAATTTTGGAAATTAATGAATAAATATAATTATATATGTATATGTTTACATATATAAATATACACTTCCTTATACCCAAATGGGTATACAAATCAAATCAAGCTATTTCTAGAAAAATATAATAAAACCCACAAGCCCATTTGGGCATAACCAAAGGAAACTAAGCCAAATGAAATCATACAAATGTGTTGAAACCCTAGGAGAGGGTGTAAGCAAATGAATAAATAAAAAAAAAAAAATTACAAATAAATGAAACAAGTAGGCCTCTCCAAAAGCTTGGGATGGCCTCCAATGGCCTCTCTTCCTCCTCCTCAACCTGCAAAACAAATGGAAAGAAAATGAATCAAATGAGATGAGAAAGAAGCTTTCATAAGGATGCTTTAGGGTTAGATTGTATTTTCCAAATCAATGGTCAAAATTTAATCCATCCAAGGGATGAGATTCATCCCTACAAAAAGTAGGTGGAGAGTGGGTGAGTGGAAATTACCCCTTTTATTTAAATGTCTTAATTTTAAAACATGAGTTGACTTTTAAGGGGTCACTTTATGGGGTAAGGGAATGTTTATTCTAACCCCATGTAAAATGGACCTTGTTATTCATTTATTTGTGGAATATTTAACTATAGTAGGAATTTAATTGTTTATTAAATTAACACTTAGAGTGAACTAAACCTTGGTTGGACTAAATCTACTTATTTGTTTTAATGCGGACTTAATAATTGGTTAAAATGAGAAATTATTAATTACTAAATATCATTGACCTTGATTCATTATCATGACAATTGTAGTTTCGAGCTCGAATGCGGGCACGCTTTAAAAGTAAAGTAAAAAAAATAAAAATTATTCCATAATTTTTTTCTAAATAAACCTAGGTTGTTCTTGGATCTCTTGCGAGTGTTTTACCAGCGCTACATTTAGGGCCAAGCGCATCCCTCCACCACCTCAATTGTGCCTGATGTTGGTAGGCCATTAACTACTCCTACCGCTATCGCCGCATTCAAGCCGCTTGTTGCATCATCTCGCAATCGAGCTTGAATTTACTTGCAAAGCAAGAACCATATGAAAAAGCAGGGAAGCGGTGCCAAAAATAAAAACCAACAAGTGGAGGTCATGCATACAGCCAGCTATCCACAGCAGAGAAGAATAGCAGGGAGAAAACAAATTAATTGGCAATAAAATATAAGGCGGACAATGAAGGAAAAAGCGGCCACCAATGGAAAGCAAAGAAATAAAACATTTGGCAAGCTAAAACTATAGTCTTCCTAAAATATGGAGGGAGACCTTAGACAAAGCCACAACATTCCAAAGAAATCAGCCACTCCCAAAGCACCGCCCCACCGCCTTCCAACTAATACCAACAGGTGAAAACAATAGTACATCGCTAGTGGCAGAACTAAAAAGCAAAATAGAATAACCAATCTTACCAAACCATAGAAACATGAAAACAAATTCTCTCCTATAAACCACAATTTGCATTTAAAATTACTATTTATAATTTAAATGAAATAAATATTATATAAATTTATGAATTTAATGATTGTTTTATTATAGAGATTTATTAATTTAAATACATATTTTAATAAAAGAATATATTTTATGTTTGTAAGACAAATTTTTTAAAGATATTTTGTTGATTTTTTTAATAATATATAATAATGAAAAATATCTTTTTTTTAGAAAAATATTCGCATTTAATAATAAAACTGTATTTGTGTTTTTCAAATGTAGATGATTCACATAAAGAATTAGTTAAATAAATGTCAAATTGGTTGTTAGTAGTAACATTTCTACATTTAAAAAAAAATCAATTTCACAATTAATTATTGTGGAAATCAAATTGTACCTTATCCACCTACAATTTTTATGGGGTAATGACAATTATAAAAATAAATTGTTGAAATTGCTGCAAAATAACATTGATTAGAGTTACAAAACTCTAAATTGTAGAATTTCTAAGAATTGTAGAAATGTCACAAAAATTAAGAGATGTGAACAATGTACAATTTAAAAAATGGAGATTAATTATAAATTTTATAAATTGTGGACTATCCATGATATAATGAATTGTGGAAAAACTATAATAATATATCAAAATGTGGATTGGCTATAATGGCTATAATTCCAATATATGCCATAATCGTAGGTGGCCCTCTGCCAATTCCTCCACTTTTGAACTTAATCACCTGTCATTGCATTCATGAAAGTGGCTATGGAATAGGAAATAGATTATCCATCAGTTAGTTTGGTGAGAATGGGTACTTCGGCAGTAAGTATTACCTGGAGAATGAGCAGAGGGACCGCTGAGATGTCATCACTATAGTTTAGTATAGGGAACAAAGGGTTGTAGCTCTAAAGCCGATTTGAAATCTTCCAAATCGTCAATCTTCAAATCTGTAAATGCCTCTAGAAATAGCACTCCTTCGCAGTTACAGTTGACAGGTATTCAACCCGTCTCATGTCGGCACCTGCAAAAGTAGTCTTATTGTATGAAAAGCACCAAATAATCAACACGCTCTTACAATTGATTCACTAATAATTGTCTGCTATCTTTTCTTTTCCGCTGCGTTTTAAGATCTGTCAGTCCATATGGATTAGCTTTGAAACATTAAATTTCAACGTATATCAGAGGTAGGCACTCCCACTCCAACTAGAAATGCCTTCGGCGTAAAAAAAGAGCAGGATACAAGGATAAGAATGGTTGCGTATGACAACAAAAGAAAGCGGCTGAGAATAGTGAAGTTGGGCGGGCAAAAAGGCGGGCTAGTTTGTAAGCTCTAATTAGAGCCGAAGTTAAAGCTGAAAATTTTTAAGCCTGCAGTTAAGATTTCTGAAAAGTCTTGGCTGTCTAAAGTGAGAGATGCATATGTAAGTATGATGTTCTATCTTTTTGCTGGTTCGGAATTAGGAAACATAAATGGATATGTTTGTTGAATAATTTACGGATAAGATGATTGTTGATATTTACAAGTCATAATTAGAAATTCAAGTACAGCCTATAGGTATTTCCCAATGAGACTTCTAGAAGATTTAAGAGTCACATTAATTTATAAAATATTATGTTTTGATTTCAATTATATATTTGGGGAGATCTTATCTATCTCCTTTATTCGTGGCCTATCACCTTTATATAAATTGCACTGGAATTTATTGCATTATCTTTGCAAGTGATGGGAAATTATAGAATTCAAGAGAGATTTTCAAATTTCATTTGGTGGTCACTGCAGACAGACTATAACCCCACCCCCGCCCCCCTGCCCCACCCCCCGCCACATATATATTCTTCTATGTGCTAAAGAGAATGATTACCCCACTATAATCACAACATATATGATATATGGGTCCTTCCTGCATCTATAGGTATCTATTTATATAACTTCTTTGATCTTAATTTATCTTTAAATTTTACAATATCTATGATTTGATTTTTCTTAGACTCGTAATTCATGTTTAAATTTTAGAAACTTTCTTTCACTTAATACATTGATGAAAATATTTTTAATATGATTTTCGGTGTTCTAGACTTAGACAAGTTGAACCACATAATTTTGAAAAATTCTCTAACGTAATGATCATGAGGGTCCTTGTTTGGATATTGACAAAAATGTAAATTAGAATGTATTATTCTCAACCATATTGCTTCATGGATGACTTCAAATGTTTATGTATATTTCGTTTCTATTGATGATCATGCAGTTGTTGGTTTCCTTTTACTAACCAAATAAATAGAACATGATCAAATGTCAAACACAAATCTATATTATATCTTTGATTATCCATACATCTAGCGCAATTAAAATCTTTAGAACATGTCAAAGACATCACAACCAAATAATCAAACCCAAAATTTAAAGTTCCTTTGAGATATCTCAAAATTATTTTATATTCTTTCTAATGAGCATTAAAATGTCAAGGAAGCCATGAAATAATAAATATAGAAACGGTGAGGAATTTTATCTAAGAGGGATTTGTTAGGATGGAGAATCATTTTAAAATGGATATCTTGACTATGGACAAAAAAAAAAAAACATGAAAACAAGTTGTATATTTAAAGGCAAAACTTAGCAAATTTGTCTAACTTATAAAAATATGTTGGTGAACTTAATTATTTTTTATTTGATTAGGTAAGAAAGAAAATGTTGAATGGATGAAAAACCTTGTACATCCAAAAGATAATCATCATGGAACAAAAGAGATACATCAAGGAGCAATGCCCTACAAGGCCAAAAAGAAACAACAATACAAGCCAAAACCAAGAAACGAGAAACACCAACAGGAAAAAAGTCCCTCAAAACAAGAAAGTCCAAGCCACTTGACCACTCACTAAGAGCAAACCATCCACCCTTGGTCCTTTCTCCTTTGAGATCTAAGGCTCATCTTAAGAGAAGAATTAGATGTTTTTCTTTTCTTTTTTTTGTTCACTACCATCCATCCACCCCCTTATTAGGATCTTCATTCTCATCATGGCGGATTGGAAGAATAATTTCAAGACCCTCCCAATTTTAGGAATTTGAATCTACGTGGGTGCAGGAGACCTAGGCATAGAGGTGTATCCCTTTCAAAGAATATAATCAAACTTTCTTAACCAAACTAATGAAAAAAGAATTTTCCTCACCCTTTTTCCCCACATGAAGCGTGGAATTATCTTCATTACAATCGATTTAGTATCAATGTCATTTTCCGTAAGGCCTGTTCATAACTATATGATTTGGGTTGAAATCCTTCCACCAAGAGAATCATCCCTTAACTGTTTTCTAACAATGTGAAAAGTAGAGGCTAAATGTCTTAGGGAAAAACATGTTCTTCATCTAAAAACAAAGCCTTCATAATCCAAATTCTATTTTCATATTTTATTCTTTACTTTAAGCTCCATAGTGGCCGGAAAGTCAGCATTCGTGTCCATATCCACCAATATACGGGCATATGTAGTATGGTCAAAAGATTCAATTTTGGGATCTATAGCTAAGAATTTACCCAAAGCATCACCTATAGATCTAAAGCACACTTCTCCCCATAAGTGCAAAGGAAGATACAACAAGTATTATCCAGACAAGTCTACTATTGAAAGTTACAGTTAAGGGGTTAAAGTGAGGGAACCATGACTACATCAGAAGGAGATGAGACTAAAACTCCCATAATTTCCCAAAACATTCATCCTTATTAGAGGGATTTTCAAAAATTGCTAAAAACATGTGATAGGATGAGGGTTAAATAATGATTGTACCTTCAATGAGAGGGAGCTATTGTTCAAAGATCCATTTGTGCAGATGGAAGGCTTGGGAAGAAGCTATTGAACATGTAAAATAAAACTATTGTTCGGAAGAAATCAACAGACTCTGCTTTACCTCGTCCTCGAAGGAAACAAGAGGTGTCAATTTTGCATATGCCATAGGTTTAAAAGAGGGCGGCCACCAAATTTGGCATCATATAGAAAATATTTCATCCTTCCTAAACCTTGCACTTTCCCATCCACACTAGGAAAAGGGCCACTTTCATCCCTGTTTGAGTTCCCACCTAGTCACACAACATGGTCATCGCTAGCCATGACTCTACTACCACCAGTGCCTCCCCTGATGTTGCCATCCTCTACACTAGTCCTGGGGAGCACCCTGATCCGCTGCCTCAAATGGAAATGCCACCATTTCCAAAAATATTAAACGCAGTACCTAGGGGTAATCGCCACCAATCACACACCTCCTCTATAGCAGAGGCGAAGATGCCATCATGAAGAGATTAGGGTTACGGTAGGGAAATTCGAGAGACATGAATATGATTTCAATTGTCTATTCTATTGAAGGTATGAAATGTATTATATGATTTCTTAAATTAACCATCAAATATGGTTGAGTTACATAATATGGACCCATTTATTGTGATTCCTTATACAATTAAAACTTAAATGTTGATCTCTGTTGGCCACGTGTCATCATTTCATGCAATTTGGGAAAACTTTTAATGACTCAATCCTTCCTCACAAACACTTCCAAAATTATATCCCATATATCATGTTATTTCTAAGTTTGACCATCCTAATCCATTTCGGATTTGGAGTCTCATTCCTTTCTTTTCACTTACTTTTTAACATTTTAACAATTTTTCAAAAAGAGTCCCACAAAGTCTTTCCTCCACCATACTAAGAGATACTTTTTCTATATACACTTATGCTCTTCACTTCTTCAAAAATCTTGGATGATTCCCAAAGTTAAAAATTCAAAGTCCTCCATTTTAAGGTTCTAAATGTGTATTATCTCAACCAATTCAAAGCTGGGATGTAGGAAAGAAATTATTATGGCTCACATGGTCCCAAGAATTCCTTAATTAAGTAATATCACATATAATACAATTCATATTCTAATTTAAATCTTAGATAATCCTTTAATTGAATTGAATGTTATTTAAATGTTTTACTTCAATATATTTGATCATATCAATACACACACATGCACACTCATGCATGTGTACACACACACACACACATGAATATAAGTGTTTAATTTTATCAAATATATATTTTCTTCTAAAATCTCACCAATTGTGATCCTAAGGGACCATATAATTCAGGAGAATCTAAACATATTTTAAAATCATGTTCCATTTATCTAAATGACATCTATTAATAAAATATTCAGATTAGAAATCATTTAGCTATGCCACCAAGAAATAGTAAGTTTTGTGATTATTTTCGAAGAAACTTGAGAGGGAAGAAAATGTCCAAATATCCAAATGGGAGTTTACAAATCTCTAATATTCATATAATAATGAATATACACCATTAAAAATTTCCCTTCGAGTGAGGAATTTATGGAGGTGAAATAAACCTTAAAATTAAACTAATTACATATCCAAAGTTAAGTATGATTATAGTAAGATAAATAAGGGTTCACATTAACTAAATAAATGATATGTCATCAACATTTTATAAATAATCACTTGTTGATAATTTCGTCGCTAACTCAATTAGAATAGTAACAACTTTGAATTACTCCATTTTAAATTTTGGCAAAAATCATGCATGTATATGTATTTGGAAATGTAATATCCTATCATCTGTTTTCCATACTTTTATACCAAGAATATATGGAAGCAATCCTAGATCAGTGTTTAAAAAATAATAATAATGTTTTCTTTCAATAATCAATCAACATGTAATAATTACTTGTAATTATTATTTCATCTACATAAATCACCACAACAACCATCCCATCACTAATGTTCCTGTTAAGGACACATGGAATTTTTTCAAAACTTTCTTATTTGAATTTATCATCAATGATTTCTTCAACCTAAGAACAATATTATCTTTACTTCTTCTAATCAATTCCTATGATTTCTCCATTTAGATATCCTCTTATAGCTCAACATTAAGGAATTCATTCTTCACATCCATTTGAAAAACTTACCATTTAAAGTTGGAATCTAAATCAAGATCAAGCCTACTTGTATTAAAATTTTCAATATTATAAAAATCCTCACTAACATGAACCCCTTTTATTTTAGAATAACGTTTTTTACAACGGGACTTTGAATTTTTCAATACATCCATCATATTTAAACTTGGAAATATATAAGCATTTAATATCAAAAAGATTATTAACTTCACGATTTTTTTCAAAACCAATGTATTATTTTTAACTAAAGATTTATTCTCTTATTGCATTGTAGTTTCGCACTCTTTATTTCATTTATTGAAGTATTTTTGTTTTTCTTGGGGCGCTTGATCATTATCACTACTTTTTTCTTCTCTCGAAAACTATCTCTAAACTAGGTTTAGATTCTTTATGAATACCTTCATCATACAAAACATGCATACTAAAAATAACCTTCTAAGTTTTAGGATTATATAACACTGTAGATTGTTCACTATAAATAATGAATATGCATTTCATATTTTTCTTATAATGTTTCACTCATAAGTTATTAGGTATATGAGCATTCGCATTACATTCAAACATTACAATACTTTAATGATAGATTAGTGCCATACCATGCTTAAACCACAAGTAATTAATTCACTATTTAAACTATTTATACGGATCTTAAAAACTCATCATTTCTCGGACTCGTATTAATCTAAAATTGATTAGAATGTGATTTTTAAAATTGATTAATGAATGATCCAAACCGATTTTAAAGTTCTCTTACTTCATTGTTTGATAAAAGACTTTCAAAATTCGAGATATCAATTTTTACCCGATTTTACCGAATTTTCCCAAAATATTCAATTATTAATTAATTATTGCATCCACGTTCAAATATTGATCAAAAACTAAAAATAGTTAGAAACTCGAATGGAGAGATAATAAATATTACACAAAGATCCATTTACTGGGTTCAAAATTCCTACATCCCTAGGTTCGTTTAGAACTAATCCATTAAATTTCATATTTTCAAATATAATTAAATCATACAAATAAAATAATGAATCCATAGGTAACCTACCAATAGTGATTGAGAACCCATGAGATCTAAAACAACCAAATTCTTAATGTCCATGTTTTTTTGTCTTTATAGTTGTTTTTCCTTTAGTTCACAAACAAAAGCTGCACAATATACTTTACAAAATTTGTCTAAGAACTCCAAAATGGAAAAAATATTATATCTCCATAATTTTCTTTGAATTTTACACAAACACCCATCTTTCTCCAAAGTCCGGTTCGGCTTCTAAGTGCCTAAAAATAAGGATTTCCAAAAACTATCTCGTTATAGACTAATATAAAGACCTGCAAAAAGTTTGTTTGAATAAAAATTACCTCCTTTTATACCAATTGAGAATAGTTGGCTGGTCGGGAAGTCCATGTAATTTGTTTATAGGAGGTCTGTGGTTTAATCCTAAGGAAGTGCTTGACCACTTTGAATTACCAAAAAAACATAATATCCTACATGTCTTGGAATATAGGAGAGTGGGAAGTTTAAATAAAGCAATGGTGGTTGGATAAAGAATCTATTGGTCATGTTATATTGAGTGTACCATGTATATGGCTAGATATGTCAATAGCCATGTAGTTAGGCCAGTTGTTGAATTTTTTGGAGCCATGTAGGTAAGGTGATGACAATGTATTGTTACGTGCAATGTATTGCCAAGAGGGATGGCCAATGGTGTATATCTCATAGCGATTATTTGAATGCCAAGTGAGCTATGTTTGGATGGGTCACCAAGAAATTTTAGTTTGTCTATGTCGGAATGTGTGATGAATGCATCGAGCTATCCTTGGGTTGGGTCCGATGCAATACAATGTCTCTGCAATATCCCACATTAATCCTAAAAATGCACTATGAGGCATATATAATAGAAATTGTGACAATGTAAATATGAAGAAAAGTCAAAGAAAGAAACCTCTACTTCTAAGGTATGCCTCGACTGGTTGAGGTCCCCATGCAAAAAAATAGAGGGGCCCACCCATCCATAAATGAGCGTGGAAGAGGAGTCACAAAACCAAATCTTACATTTTTCCCAATTTTTCGCTTTTTCCACATGTTGTGGCCTAATTGGCTAGTTGACCTTGTTTTATCCAAAACTTGACCAAATTTTAACTAGTGTTAAGTTTAGAATAAGACCTACGTTTTTAGTGTTCCACTTCTAGCTATCTTTTTTTTTCTTGGTTCTTCTCCATTCATTTGGGTGTCCAAAAAGTGAGTTGTTACACTTTCATCATCAAAGGTAGAGTACAGGAATTAGTTATAGCGAGTCAACAAATTATTTTGCTTCAACAGATTATTGTGAGTTTGGATTCCCACAGATTCACCGATTGAACTTTGGTGTGACAACCAAAGTACAATTCACATTTCTTGCAACCCAGTTGAGCACTAGTGGACCAAGCATATTGAGATACACATCCACTTCATTCATCAGCACATTTAGGATGGAGTTCTTTACTACGATTACATTACGAGTTAGCGGTGAGGTTGTAGACACCTTTAAGATTCATTTTGCATCACCTCGCTACATTGAGTTGCGTGGAATGATTGGGGTTTGAAAGTTTTTCATGGGGTGTGTTCGTGAGAACATCTTCCTTCTTATTTCTCTTTGCTTCTAACAGATTATTTCCTTCTTTTGGTTCGATATTTCTTCATGGATATTGTTATCACCGAATCACAAAGACCTGGATGTTGATTAGATTTCTAGTTTGATCACTTTAAGCATCTAGTGTGATTAGATAACATGGGTACTATCTCCAAGTTGTGGGACTTGCTACTTGAGATAGACCTCTAGAGAAAGTGGTTCTTGCTCCTAAACTACCCGCCACAATCTACTCTAATGCAGGGAAAATAACTATTCTAATCTAAATTTCCAAGGGACCAGGGGAGAGAGAATGCATAAAATGAAAGCCTACACTAAAGCGGTCATACACACCTTAAAAGGAGGGTGTGAGAGTATTCTCCAAATGCGTGAAATACGAAGCAAAGTGCACACTAGAAGGGGTGATGACAGTTCTCCACAATCTAGCAAAATACATTCACAAAAATATCTCAAACATGCACAATGATAATGGATCCTCGCAAGAGCATAAAAATAGACACAATATTCTTGTAGAAAGATTAAAGGGGCAAGAAGAATGCAAGAAAACACAAAGGGAATATATATCCACAAGCGATATTTTTACCGCTTCATGATATGCACAGTTCAATCTATTACAAGATAAGGGCCTCGGATCACCATGCAAGGAGTCCACTACAAGGGCTGCAAAGCACATTGGCTTCACAAAGCAATTTTGACAGAGCTTTGCTATCTGAAAAAACTCCCTCTTACAATGATCCCAACACTCCAATTTATAGAAAATGAGAAGAGAGAGAGGGAAAAATGAAAATCCCGAAATCTGTCCTTCAATCACTTGTAAGAGGCATTAAATGGAGTGAAATTATTATATATTACTTGCAAAAGGCTCCCCATATTGTCCCATGTGCTGAAGCAGAGAAACAATGATGACCATGCCTCTTAATTGCACTCCCAACTACAAAATAAAACACTGTTATGAACTCGGCCACGTTTTATAAAAAATCTCCATCGATATCTCACAAAATCTGGAATTTCTTGATTACTCGTAAGGCGTCGGGATCGGAGTCACGATTCCAACGGTACCAATTTTGTGCGATTTTGTTGAGAAATGCAAAAGTTATGGCCTTTCGAGTGCGTGCAGTACTATTTTGGGTCAGCGGCAGCGTTTTTCGTCATTTTGACGGGAATGAGCATTAATCGACTGGAGCCAAATTTGTTTCTCTTAATTAAATATATCTACCCTCATTAAAAGTCCAATTTTATGAAAATCGAGCTCGAGTCAAAAGTTATGGCGTTTGAAGTTTCACGGGTCAAACGATGACTTTTCTTCCGCCTTGCCCGGCCGCGGCTTTCAGCGTCCCTCACGCCCCGCATGCGTACCTTTGTCCCAACTTTCCCGGATGGAAATCTCCTATTTCAGCCGATTTGGCTGGTTCGCGTCCTCCGCGTACTTTTGTCCCAAGCTGTCCCGGCGGAAATCTCCTGTTTGGCTGATTTGGCGGTTCAAGTTCGCGTCCTCGCGTACTTTTGTCCCAACTCTCCCAGTGCTGCCTGGGACAAATATTTCGAAGCGCTGAAATGGACTGTCTTTCAGATTTTCAGCCGGTTCGCGTCCTCCGCGTACTTTTGTCCCGGATGTCCCAAACCTGTCTCGGATGAAAGTCTCTGTTTTGGCCGATTCGGCCGGTTCGCATCCTTCGCGTACTTTTGTCTCGAGATGTCCCAAAGCTGTCTCGGATGAAAGTCTCTGTTCAGCCGATTCGGCCGGTTCGCGTCCTCCGAGTACTTTTTCCCGAGATGTCCCAAACGCGCGATAACAAAACTTGGTGATTTTTTCCCTTTTCGCCGATTCGCCTTTTGCGCCCCCCGTGCGTCGACGTCCCCAACGGCTGCGCAGTTAGGACTTAGCCAATTTTCTTCATTTTTTCGGCCCCAAGCTTGTTTTTGCAATTTTTTCACATTTTTAAAACTTGCTTTGGGTTTTCTTCTTGGATAGGGGAGTCGGAAGGAAGCCGAGGGGGCCCCAAAACACGATTTCGGGCCTTAAATCAATCTACTTGCCTGGGACTGTCATCACCAATCTGGCACTATGATAATTCTTCATCGGGAACTCCTCGTGCTATGATTATTTACTAATGCACAGCCTTTAGTTTGGTGGATGTAATCTGGAAACAAAACAACAACATAACACAAGAATACCATTGACTATGATAAGTCGGAATGATGACAAATCTGAAATATCAAAGTAATTTAGAATATTAGCATGAAAGCTGTCACAATCTCACCCATGAGGTACTTCAAGTGTTATTGACTTCACTTGCCTTTCACCAAGACTATGGGAGAAACTTTACAATTACACCTCTTAATGGATTCTTCAACACACCTTTAAACTGATGGCTTCCTTCGCACACTTCCTACAATATTTCTTACTACTTCCTTCTATGCTAAATGAGGGGGTAGCCTCTCTATTTATAGAAATTCCAGGCTCATCCATCTTATCTCTAAGATAGGATAAGAAATCCACTCGAGGAATCATATTCCATACCTTAACTCTTATCCGTACATGTAAGCTTATCTTCTAAGATAAGATAAACCTTATCATTTTACATGTGTTCCACATTTTTAGACTTTTTACAAATAAAATACACAAAATATTTATGACCTCACTCCTTGTCCTTATTACCAATATAATATTTCTAATTCCTAATCACGTAGACCCTACTTCTCTAATTACCCAAACTTTGACATTTTAACATTACCGGACCACTTACGACAAATATTTACTTTTTACAACATTCCTATTGTACTTTGGATCGATACCGTACTCCACATTATTGGCGGCACCGTACTGACGGCACCGTTATCTTCTATCAGACGCTACTACTAATTATACTTAACAACAGCATATTCCTAATACATACATTAATGAAATAGAAATTACGGAGGAAAATTTTAGTGTCGACATCTTCCCCCTTCCTAGCTTCTACTCCATCCTCGGAGTAGACTATTCTGGTGCTTGGAAAATCTTCAACTTGTCGTGGTTGACCCATTTCGTAATGGGAGTGCCATCCAATTCCTCCAATCAGTACGTACCATTTTCATGCACAACTGCTATTTTGTAGGGCCCCATCCATTTTGGAAGAAATTTTCTCTGTCTTCTTTTTTTGTATCTAGAATCATATACTAGAACCAAGTCATTCACATGAAATGGAGACCACCGGATCTTTTGATCAAAGTATTCCTTCTGCTTCATTTTCTTCTTATGGCTTGTATCCTTTGCTATTTCTCTCATTTCCTCCAAGCAAATGAAGATGTACCAACCTTTCTTTTATGAATCACTTTCATCCATCCTTTCATTTTTCTTACCTCTCACGGTGGGAATATCAAACTCAATAGGAAGAATCTGGATCAATGCCATAGGCCAACCTGAAATGGGGAGTATCCTTTTGAATTTGATGTTGCCCTATATTCCCACAATGCCGCATGAATCCTTTTATCCCATTTATGTACCTGCAAGGCTGCATCTTTTGCTAGAATTTGACACAACACAAAATTTATTCGTTCCACCTGTCCATTTGTGCTTGGCTTGTATGTTGTTGCCTTCCTGTGCTTAATAGAAAACTTATTGACTAGGGCTTCTACCACCTCATTAATGAAGTGGCTTCCTTGATCATTACAATTTCTAATGGGCAACCAAATCGGTGACAATGCGTTCATACATGAACCTTGCCACTTCATCCATGGAAGGTGTTTTCAATGGCCTAGCTTCAACCCACTTGGTTAAATAATCTGTGGCAACTACAATATACTTATTTTGGCGTGATGTAGTTGGAAGTGGACCTACAATGTCTATTCCCCACTTTTCAAAGGGACCAAGGGGAACAATAGGACATAATGGAGTGATGAAGTCTTACGGTTACCATGTGTTTGACAAATATCACATGTCTTACAATAATTATAACAATCTTTAAAAAGAGTGGGCCAGTGATAATCTGCATCCAAGATCCTTCTTGTTGTAAGTTTTCCAGAGAAGTGCCCTCCACATGTACCATTGTGGAATTCTTCTAGTAGTTCCTTCCCTTGATCACGTCCAATCGCCCTCTCAGATCTTGTCCATCGAGTCCTATTCGAACTAATACTCCATGCAGAATAGAATATGGACGAATGGCTTGAGTAATCTTTCTCTTAGTCTTTGCATTGGCACCATCAGGAAACTTGAATTCATTCAGATAATTCCAAATATCTATGTATTCACTAGGGATTGTGTCAAGGGATAACAATCTTTGCATCGGAGAAATCATCATCATCACAAGATGATTCTAAACCATCATAAGCTCGAGAGAGTGCATCTGCATTGACATGCTTCTTTCCGGCCTATCTATAATATCAAATTCAAATTCTTGTAGTAAAATTATCCATCTTGCTATCCCCCGATGGGTTAGGCTTATTTACAATATATTTTAGATCCCGATGATCTCATTATAACTAGAAATTTTTGCCCTAGCAAGTAATTTATAAACTTCTTTACAAAGAAAATGATAGCAGAGCCTCTTTTTCAGTTACAGTATAATTTACCTCAGCACTGCTCATTTGTCTGCTCCCAAAGTAAATTGGATGTTCATTCCCATTTTCATCCTTTTGGCTCAAAGTACTTCCTAGTGCTGCATCTGAGGCATTAGTGTACACAATGAATGGCTTGCTCCAATCTGGATTCTTCAAAACAGGTG